>CM035411.1:13013647-13613647 GCA_020310875.1 Ceratopteris richardii
AGAAAAAGAAGAAGGTTATTCTTCCTTGCCTCAATCTTTGTGTGTGCTCCTCTTTATGGTGAGAGTGTGCGTGTGAGCTCTCTTCCTTATCTCCTTCCTCATGACATGGCATCAAAGTTGGTATGGTTGTAGAGAGCTCGTGAAGAAGGTCGACCGTGAAGAGTACGCGAGAAGATATGGAAAAAACGCGATTCACAAACGACCTCAGATTGCTACGAAAACTGGTGTGAAGGTAGAAGGCAATCATCTCGGAGCCATCTCAGAGCCATCTCGACCTCCATTTTGAGCTTGCATGGTGGGGCCAACAGAAAACCAAGTCAATTTGCAAAATTGTAACTTGCATCCTGTTGGGAAACACTCATATATTCCCGATCCAGAATTTCAAGCGATTTCGTGTACTGTTGATACACGAAAACTGTGTTTTTCTGAGATCGAACCGTCACGTCAAAGTGCAACACTGTTCAAGCACTACTGTTTTTAGTGTTTTTGCAGTGTTGTGAATTGCTGCAGAAATGACAAATGTGGATGGAATGAGTCAGCTTTTGAGCGATAAGCTGGACAAGAACAACTTCCATGCTTGGCGATTCAGAATGACGAATTTCTTGATGGGAAAAGGCTTCCATTTCGTTAAGGAAGAGTGGCTTTCGCTTCGACTTCGATCAATGAAGCAGCTTCCGTTTCGATCAGTGAAGAGCGGCTTCCACTTCGTCAGTGAAAAGCGACTTCTGCTTCATCAGTGGAGAGCGGCTTAGTCTTGTCCATAGTAGTTTTGGAACGCGTTCCAAACCCATATGGTACGTACGGCACGTTCCGTACGGAACGTGCGTACTGTACGACGTTCGGAACGCATCCAATTAAAAAAATTTGCTTAGCTTTTTTGGTCGCGAAATCTTTTGTCTGGACTAGTTTTTGGCACGCGTCGACGGAAGCTTGGACTCTTGAAGCCCTCTAAGCTTTCCCTTCCCACATTGAGTGAGCTTTCCCTTCCCACATTGAGTGCCCAAGCCCCAAGTTCATGCAACATTTTCGAGCCCGCAGCCCGCTGCCCTCTACACACACAGCTCGTCTGCATATTCGAGCCCGCAAGCAGCCAGCTTCAGATTTATTTCAAATTGGCAAGGTTTTTATGATATAATATATATGTATTATTATAATATTAAATATAATAATTAAATTATATGTTATAACTTATTATTTATGCAATATCTCCTATATATTACATAATACATGCACATGGCAGCAGCCACATTGATGATTGCATATGCCAGCAGCCATACATGACAAGTGTAATGTGCATTGTGAATTTATGCAATGTGCATTGTGCATGCAACCATAGTTGGTCAGGTACGATCCGTACGACAGGTACAGTACGTAATAGTACGATGCCGGGTACGTACTAGTCATGAGGTACGAATCCGTACGATATTAGTACGAAATTTTTGTTTTCCCATCTTTTCATGTACGTGGGAGTTTACGCATATGAAGCGTACTTTTTGCCATGAATATGCATAATATTGTATCTATGCATGAAGATAATTGTTCTCTAACTAGCATAGCTTCAAAACCAATGTATTTTCTTAATAAATTCAAGTCAAAATGGAAAATAAAAATTTGGTACCAATTGGTACGAATACGTACGAGTACGTACGGTACGAGAGGTGCGTACGAATCTACTCGTACTGGTACGAGTACCAACTATGCATGCAACATACATGTGCATTATGAAATTCAAATTGTGCAATGTGCATGCATGTGATTATGTATTGTGCATTGATGATTGTGCATATATGTGTCATGTGCATTGTGCATTGTATATAGTTACTAGTATATACTTACTAGTATATACCATTAGCTATGTACTATGTAGTATGCACAATGCACATGACACATATATGTAATATGTACAATGCACAATGCACATTGCACAATTCAAATTTCACATGTATGCGGCAAGCACTTAGCACAATGCACATTGCACATTGCACATTACAGTGCTGAGTGTACACGTGTATGCATTGTGCAATCATCAATGTGGCATGTCACGCATGTGCATGTAATATGTATGAAATTTGAATTTTTTAAGGTATACTTATTACTTAAGTTGCTGAATGTTGGTTTTTGGATATGTGCAGCACAGCAACAGCTAGCTTCTTGTGTATTTCATCATGCCTAGGCCTACGCATCCTTATTGGAAGGCCCATACTACATTGCTTGGGCAATCTTTAGGCCAACAATCTGGTGGGGCCAAAAATTGGCAGTGTAACTATTGCAACGAGACTTTCTCTAGCACCATTACACGTGTCATTGCACATGTCTCAGGCATTGGGGGCTATGGGATTGGTGGATGCAAATGTGTCCCACGGAAGGTTGCTGACCTGGTCATCAAAGAGAATGGTCAGATGTTTAGAGGGAAGGTGCGCCGTGGACGTGAGGAAGAGGCTGAGAGAGATGATGATTTTCTTCGTCCCTCTACTCAAGAGCCTATGAGTGCATCTAGATCAGATACAGGTACTCTATTATGTATATTGCTTATTTACTTAATATACTTTATTTTTCTAAGTGTTCCTCTCATGACCTTGTTTATTTTTTGATGGCACAGATACTCCCACAGTAGCAGCTAGCTACACTATGCCTCATAAAAGGCATGCTTCTGATTTATGTGAGTCCCAGGGCACATCTGATGTTGGGACTAGTACTCCCATATCTTCTAGATCGCATCCATCGTCACTTCATTCTCGAGTATATTCTGATTCATGGGTGTGTAGATCAATTTCTTGATCTATATGCTCGATGTGGTGTGTCCTCTTAAGTGCAATATGCACTGTGGGTTGCAATTTGAAGACTCAGTGGGGAAGAAAAATAGCAGCATATACAATGACACAATGAAATAAGAGAAAGAAGTTGAAATTAGGAGTACGCAGCTCGAAAGAGGATTAGGAGACATAAGCATACACCTGCATTCTCAATGCTAGACTTCGATTCTAAACATACATGCTCAAGACTCTAGTCTTCCAACTAGCTGCCCAAGAGAAGTTTGGCCTATCACTGCTTGCCCACTACTCACTCAGAGTGCCAAGCTAGCTGATTCCAACTCTACCAAGTGGAGCACTAGTGGTAAGCTAAGAGCTCTACACACACAAGAGAAGGCAAAGCTTCAGCTTTGCATTCCTTCCTCAAGTCTCTATGAGCTTCTCTGAGGTTCTCCCTTTGTTGAAGGAGAGGTCTACTTATATAGTTTTCCTGGAAGTGAAGGATAGCAAAAGGGGACAAAATTAGTTTCTTCTTTGGCAGGCTCTCTGACACTTTTGACAATTTTGGTACTCTGGAAGCTTCCTTCTTGGTCCACTTTCTTGCGTCGTCACTATCTTCCAAATTCTTGTATTCGGCGCTGTCCACCATGAGTTCTCCGCGTGCAAGTGGCTGAAAATTTAGACTATATGGAGATCTGGGAAATTTAGTCGCTTTTTCAAGTGAAAAAAGTAGACTAAATCAAAAGTACAACCTTTTCTTAAAAATTAGACTACTTTTGAAGTAAGTAGACTAACTTCATAAAATTGGTGAACCTTTGAGTAAGTCGACTAACTTGTAAAATTTGACTAAAAAATCGACTATTTGGTCAACTTAGGAAAATTAGACAACTTAGAGATTTAGACGACTTGGGAAAATAGGTCAACTTGGGAAAATCGACTAATTGGTCAACTTAGGAAAATTAGACAACTGGGAGAATTGGGAGAATTAAAGGACTTGTGAAAATAGGTGAACTTGTGAAAATCGACTAATTGGACAACTTAGGAAAATTAGACAACTGGGAGAATTAGACGACTTGGGAAAATAGGTGAAATGGGATTTTAGGCAACTTGGGAAAAGAGGTGAAATGGGAATTTAGGCAACTTGGGAAAAGAGGTGAAATGGGAATTAGGGAACTTGGGAAAATAGGTGAAATGGGAAATTTCGCCTTCTTCATGAGCTGGATCCCCCTTCCACCATTTTCTTGCTCTTCGCTTCTTCTCCTTCTCCTTTTGTTCGAAATCGAAGTAACTTGCCTTCTGCTTAGCTTCTACATCTTGAAAAGCAAAACAAAAATACATTATTTTAAGGGTGTTTCAAAGTACCCCGCTACAGGTTGCCCACCACTTAGACATTCTCCGTCCTCGGAGGAAAATGATTTTTTTTTTCTTTTTTTCTTTTCTCTCTTTCCCTTTTTTTTTGCCGAACTCTTGCTGCTGTTATATTCTGGTAACAAATCTAAGTTCGATTTTCAGCTGATAACAATTCGAAGGTCAATTTTCAGTGGACTGCTCATTCAGGGTGAGAAAAATGGCCAAAACATTCAAAGTTGCTTCCCGCTGCTGCACTCCATTTAAACTAGCCGTTGAGGAGTATATCTGGTGAAGAGTATGTCTTGAACGCATGCAGTATATCTAATGGTGAAGAGCTTGCAGCAGTCGAGTGAAAAGTAGATGATCACATCACCTGGACTCTTCAAGGGAAGAAAAGAAGAAAAGTGGCTGCCAAGCGACTGCCCTTATGTATACACACGCACTGCCCATATAAAATCGACTTATTAACTTGACCAAGGAAAAATCGACTTAACAAATCGACCTTATTGACATATAATTTTGACCAAGAAAATCGACTCAAACACTTAAAAGAAATTGACCTTCCTCAAAAAATCGTCCTAACAAAAAAATCGACTTATTCTTGGAAAAAAATCGAACCATACAAAAAATCGACCCTTTTTTTTTCATTTTTTGATCTTGGAAAAAAAAATCGACCTTTCTTTTTCTTTAAAAAAAATCATCCTAAAAAATCGACCTTTTTTTCCATGAAAAAAAATTGACTTTTTTTTTTCAAAAAATCGACCTTTCTTAAAATTCGGCCAAAAAAAAAATTCGACCAAAAAAAAATTCGACTTTTTTTTTATGAAAAAAATCGACCTAACACCAAAAAAATCGACTTTTTTTTTTTAATAATAATTTATTTATTTGTTTGGATTGAGTTTCAATTTGGCTTTTCTGCAAGCACTAAAAACCTGTTCCAATTGCCAAAGCTGATCAATGAAGTTTTCTACTAGAGTAGAACATCCAGTGCCTGAAAGGGGGAGAAGTCGTCCATAAAGATCCTCAAGAATTTTGGCAACAATGATCGGAAGATTGAGTAAACCACTCGATTGAAAGAGGGAGGAGCATTGCATAATCCAAAAGCCATCTTAGTATATACATACGTACCCCATGGAGTTACAATTGCAGTTTTAGCTTGGTCCTTTGGATGTATGAACACTTGGTTGTATCTGCTAAATCCATCCATGAAACTGTATAAAACATGACCAGCTACGTCTTCTAGAACTTGTTCTGAAAATGGGGTTGGAAACCCATCGGGAATCGTACCCTTGTTGAGAGCCCGAAAATCGACACAAACGCGTATCTTGTTGGATTGCTTCTTTTGGACTATTACCATCGATGATAACCATTCATAATGCTCCACTAGGACAATGATCCTCGCATCCTCTAGCTTTTCTATTTCTTTTTTGACCGCTTCTGCATACTTTGGATTAAGTCGATAAATCCTTCCTCTTACTGGCTTAGCATCATGAATCAATGGAATAGAATGCTCTCCAAGATGAACAGCAATTCCTTCTAAGTCATGGTAACTCCATGCAAACACATCCTTGAAGTTTTGGATGAAAGTGGTTACCTGATGGAGCAAGGAGGGATGATCCCAAAGCCATGTTGCGAGTAATGTTGGTTGTGAATGCTCCTCGGTTCCAAGACTGACTTGTCTTACAGGTTGAGAGGTCATGGCTGATTCTTCATTTTGGTCTTCAAAAATACATTGTGGATAGGCCGGTGATTCCTCTATGTTGATTTTGGATTCCTTTTCTTGCATCCATGAAGGTGAAAGCTCTTTCATCCACCGTATGTGGGATGGTATCGGTAAGTCGTCTATTGAAGCTCTTTTCTCCTTTCCTTGGGTCAAATCCTTCGAGACTCCTTTCTTTCCTCTCCTCGAGTCCATGACGGGTTCTCCAAGCTCAAGAGTTTCTACATGTTCAGAGTCTCCTTCACAAATAGATATGCCATAACATGGAAAGGCTTCCATCCATTCCAAAAGATCTTGGTCATCGTTTATTTCAATTTCATTACATGCTTGTGTTGTTCTTCGAGAATAGTGAAAGAATGAGCATTACCTCCATGAGATCCTTTCGGAACTAAGTGTACTTGTTTCTGTACTTTCCCTGGAAGGTTAACTAAAATAGTATCATTTTCCCAATCATGCATGGCTTGGATGTGCCTCAGCCATGGCCTCCCTATGAGTAAAGGAAAGCCTTCATTGACCCGTGGTAAATTTAACACCACAAAATCTAGAAAGAATGTCAGCCCGTCCATCTCTACCGATACCTTCTCTACAATACCAAGAGGTTTAACTCGACTCTGGTCAGCCAAGGTTATTGTGAACTTTGCTTCTCCTGAAAGTTGGAGTCCAAGTGATTTGAGGGTAAAATCCGGCCTGAGATTTATGCCTGAACCTCCATCGATTATTACTCCATTTATAGTTATTCCATATATAGTGACTGATAGACATGGACTCCTAAAGTCGGTTAGAGAGTTGGTTGATACCTTTGTGAAGTTCTCGGAGATTGAAGCTTTCATCAGGTTTGTTGGAGCGTGCCCACCACTTATTGCAAGCATTGTCGGAGGAGACAATGTCTCTATGATCCCTATAACTTCACTTCTAAACCTTTCGTCCAGTCTTAATAGATCATACAATGATACCTGTTGGAAGGTGTTCTTTAATATTTCCTCCGTCTTGATGATGGATGGTATTGGCGAAGGTAGAGGAGGCTTGTTACATGAATGGAGTTCCCTCATCGTTTCTTCAAAAACTTTGTCTAATTCCTGCAAAACTTCATAATTTTTCGTGCTTGAGTCTTTTTCTTGGAGGACTCTTGCTTCTGCTTTCTTTTTCTGGGCTCTTGTCTGAACTCCTTGTTCTTGATCCATTTCTTGCAACGCCACCACTCTAGCTTCTGGACTTGAGCTGAAGGATGGACTTGCATTGAGTTCTTGATTTCCTTCTCCTCTCTGTTGTGAATCAGGTTTTAACTCTGGAGCATAGCTTGGAGTTTCTTTTTCTGGTCCATGATTGTGCAGGGAAACATCTCCATGAAGTTGATCAAGATCACTTAGTGGAGTGGCATGAATCTGGGCAACAGAGTCGATTTCAAAAAATAGTCTATTTTCCTGAATTGAGTCATCCTGGGAAAATAAGTCAACTTCCAAAATTTGACCTTTTTTAAGTAGACTATTTTTAAAAATTTGGGCAACTTCAAGTTGACCATTTTCCAAAATTTGGTCTTCTTTGTGAACGTGGTCATTTTTACAAAATTGGTCAAATTTTTTAGTCACTTGCTCCTCTTTTAAGTCGACTTGCTGAACTTTACAAAATTGGTCAAATTTTTTAGTCACTTGCTCCTCTTTTAAGTCGACTTGATGAACTTGACCTTTTTTAAAAAATGGGTCAACTTTTTTAGGTGAAACAAATCGTCCATATTTCCCAGGGGCATCACACCCATTTGGGTCCTCTTTCTCAGATAAGTGCCACTGTGAGTGTACATGAGAAAATTGGGTACCTGGATATTTAAGAGTGTTGCTTTGTTCTCTCTTACTTGAATGAATTGATGGTTGCTTTCTCTTATCGACAGAGATAACATTGACTTGGTAGGATGGAGCTGATCCGCTTGTAGAAGCCTTCTGCTTCGGACAGTCCTTCGTATAATGATCCATTGTATCCGGGCAAAACCTGCAAGGTGGAGACCCTTCTAGGAGGGAGCATTTCCCTTGAAAATGCCCATATTCGCCACATCTATAGCACATGATAGGACGAGCTGGTCTTCTAAATGGAGGTTTTCTTTCATTAGAGGAGTTTACCTGAGG
The DNA here is from genome assembly GCA_020310875.1 of Ceratopteris richardii. Lineage (NCBI taxonomy): Eukaryota > Viridiplantae > Streptophyta > Polypodiopsida > Polypodiales > Pteridaceae > Ceratopteris > Ceratopteris richardii. Next base: position 13,021,582 of record CM035411.1, read on the forward strand.
AGTGGTATACATGCTTTCGACTTGAAATCTTGGAGTTGGTAGGGGCTGATGTACAGATACACTTGGTGATGCCCAATTTGCTTGCATCCCCTTGAGAAAGTAGCAATCCCTTTCTTCATGGCCTGGTTTTCCACAAAATTGACACACACAACCTTTCCAGACAATCTTGAGAAGAATGTCCTGATTTCTTACATAAGGTGCACCAAATCGATGTTTTTACCTCTTTTTGCATTCTAAGCTCCTCCAATTCTTGTCGTAGTAGAGTTAGCGCTTCATCCCTTCCTTGCCAAGCAACTTTTTCCTCTTGCAAGGTCTTTTGTAACTTCAAGGCTTCTAACTCTCTTCTTAGTTGTGCAAGAGGTTCACTTGTAAATTCATCCGTACCTTCATGATCTTTGAGCTGGACTCTTGCTGCTTCGATCCTTGAGGCTACAGCTTCGAATTCCTCCAATGATGCATCAGCTTGTAGCAACTCTCTAAGCTTTTGCTGAGAAGTTTTTGGTAGAGCCTTCTCTACCCATTTCTTGACTAGAAAATCCCCAGGATTGTGAGGAAGACGAGAAACTAACGACTTCACTCTGGTCATTAATTCAGAGAATGCCTCTCCTTTTTGTAGTTTAAGATTTTCTAATTGATCGAGAATGCGTTCTGTGGAGTTACCTGGGGGTGAATGTAGTTGTGAAGGCGATTTTGAGGGCATCCCAGGTGGTAAAGTATGATTCATCGTGTTGATTGTACCATCGATCTGCGAGCCCTTCAAGAGTGGCCAGAAACAAGGCAAGGAAGGCATCTTCTCGCTGACGTAAACCCCTACTCTTACATAGGGAAAGAAATCTCTTGATGTGATCATCCGCATCCTCATGAGGAGCTGCCTTGAAGGAAGGAAATTTGATGTTGATCCCAGAGAGCAAGTTAGTCAAGTCCTCCCCCATCGCTGCCATGTCCGTTGAAGGAGGCGTTGAGTGCCAATCCGAGATGCCTCCCGACGATGATGCGTCAGGAAATGGAAATGGAAGTGGTGGAGCTCTTAGAGGGATGTAGTGTAATCTCTTTCGTTGATAACTCTTTATGGGAGTCTTCACGGGACTAAGGGATCCTTCCTTATGGTTGGAGCGAGTATGAGTCATACACTATCGCTCAAACGCTCTTCATCAACTCGATACTTCTAAGGGCTGAACTTCTAACAAGTTCAAATTGAAACCAAGGTCCCATCGGGCGTGCCAAAATGAGCACCTGTAGATCAATTTCTTGATCTATATGCTCAATGTGGTTTGTCCTCTTAAGTGCAATATGCACTGTGGGTTGCAATTTGAAGACTCAGTGGGGGAAGAAAAATAGCAGCATATACAATGACACAATGAAATAAGAGAAAGAAGCTGAAATTAGGAGTATGCAGCTCGAAAGAGGATTAGGAGACATAAGCATACACCTGCATTCTCAATGCTAGACTTCGATTCTAAACATACATGCTCAAGACTCTAGTCTTCCAACTAGCTTCCCAAGAGAAGTTTGGCCAATCACTGCTTGCCCACTACTCACTCAGAGTGCCAAGCTAGCTGATTCCAATTCTATCAAGTGGAGCACTAGTGGTAAGCTAAGAGCTCTACACACACAAGAGAAGGCAAAGCTTCAGCTTTGCATTCCTTCCTCAAGTCTCTCTGAGCTTCTCCCTTTGTTGAAGGAGAGGTCTACTTATATAGTTTTCCTGGAAGTGAAGGATAGCAAAAGGGGACAAAATTAGTTTCTTCTTTGGCAGGCTCTCTGACACTTTTGACAATTTTGGTACTCTGGAAACTTCCTTCTTGGTCCACTTTTCCTGCGCCGTCACTATCTTCCAAATTCTTGTATTCGGCGCCGTCCACCATGAGTTCTCCGCGTGCAAGTGGCTGAAAATTTAGACTATATGGAGATCTCGGAAATTTAGTCTCTTTTTCAAGTGAAAAAAGTAGACTAAATCAAAAGTACACCCTTTCCTTAAAAATTAGACTACTTTTGAAGTAAGTAGACTAACTTCATAAAATTGGTGAACCTTTGAGTAAGTCGACTAACTTGTAAAATTTGACTAAAAATTCGACTATTTGGTCAACTTAGGAAAATTAGACAACTTAGAGATTTAGCTAAAAAAATCGACTATTTGGTCAACTTAGGAAAATTAGACAACTTAGAGATTTAGACGACTTGGAAAAATAGGTCAACTTGGGAAAATCGACTAATTGGTCAACTTAGGAAAATTAGACAACTGGGAGAATTGGGAGAATTAGAGGACTTGTGAAAATAGGTGAACTTGTGAAAATCGACTAATTGGACAACTTAGGAAAATTAGACAACTGGGAGAATTATACGACTTGGGAAAATAGGTGAAATGGGAATTTAGGCAACTTGGGAAAAGAGGTGAAATGGGAATTTAGGCAACTTGGGAAAAGAGGTGAAATGGGAATTAGGGAACTTGGGAAAATAGGTGAAATGGGAAATTTCGCCTTCTTCATGAGCTGGATCCCCCTTCCACCATTTTCTTGCTCTTCGCTTCTTCTCCTTCTCCTTTTGTTCGAAATCGAGGTAACTTGCCTTCTGCTTAGCTTCTGGATCTTGAAAAGCAAAACAAAAATACATTATTTTAAGGGTCTATCAAAGTACCCCGCTACAAGGTGAAGGAAAGAAAGAGAGTTGCAGATATAGAGATTGCCAGAACTTTGATTGAATGCAATCTCTCTTTTAATGTTCTACGTACAAAGAAGTGGAGAAAGATGATTCGTGCAGTTACATCAGTGGGCTCCTTGGGAGAGATAGATTCTTGGTCAAGAGTAGATTACTCCCACATGCGCACGTCTATGCTAGATAAGGAACGTACCAGGATTGATGTAGCTCTCACACCCATCCGTGAGGGATGGAAGAGATTTGGATGTACGATCATGTCCGATGGATGGAGTGATATCCGTCTCGCCACATGATCAATATATTGGTTTCTTGTTGTCTTGGCACTATCTTTTTACGTGCCATTGATGTGGGTGTTGCCGGACAGAGGTTGACAGGTGACTTTATATACCGGCACATTAGAGAGGCTATTGTTGAGATAGGCCCAGAGAATGTTATTCAGGTGATTACAGATAATGCCTCTAACTGTAAGAGGATGGGAGAGCTATTGGAGGAGGAGTACCCATCTATCACATGGACTCCATGCACATCACACTTGATCTTATGATGGAGGATATTGCGCGCCTATCATGGGTGCATCATACTATGCAGTTGGCTGTGAGGATCACTAGCTTGGCATCAGGCTCTAGCTATATTTCATTCATATTCAGAGCTTGACATTATCAGACCATCAAAGACCAGATTTGCATATATGTATTTGGTCTTTGATAGATTGATTCGCTGTAGAGAGGCATTACGGGCCACTGTCGTCAGTCCACTATGGGAGAAGCTCCGTTATTGTGACACAGATGTAGCGCGCGTTATACGACTCACATTGCTTGATGATCACTTTTGGAGAGAGATTGATACTCTCTCACGCACGTTACGCCCTATGTGGATACTACTTCGATTGACAGAGTCATCTACTTTCTTATCACGTGAGAGGTAAGTTCTTTGCATTCAAATTTCATTTGCATCTATTTTTTTCTTTTTTTGTTATGTGAAATAAATTGATTTATATTTAATGGATGATGGAAAATATAACTTAATTTTTAAATAATGATTGTAGAAAAGCAGATGTATTGGAGATCGTGGATCGACGAGGAGATTACATTCATCGACCCATCCATGGGATAGCCACTTTACTACATCCTTTATATAAGGATGCACAGTATTTGCAGGATTTCACATTGTTAGCTTCTCGAGATATTTACCTTTCCAGAGTATTGGATATGGAGCAGCAAACTCAGTTTAATACTGAGTTTATTAAGTATTCCAACAGTATGGGGCCTGCATATAGTAGGCCATCAGCATCACAGAGAGATTTTTGTAAATTTCCTGTGAACCGGTGGAAGACATATGGATATAGCACTCCTATTGTATCGAAGGTCGCATTGAGGGTATTATCACAGGTATTTATTATGCTTGATAATTGCGAGCATGTGAAAGAAATTGGAGCGCGTATTCTTTGGTTCACACCAAGATACGTAATCGACTTAGCACTATGCAACTCCAGAGGTTGGTCTATTGTAGGGCAAACCTTAGAGTTGCTCGTGCTTTCAAAGAGATGACAAAACCAAAGCAGGTGAGAGTTCCCACTTCATGTAGTTTTACTTAAATTTTTATCTTTGAATAGATTGTTGTAAGTTAAAGTTGAAAGTTTCTTTCTTTTACATTTTTACAGGTAGACATTGATAGCTTTGTATGGAGTGATGACATTGTTCCAACAACTCCTTCTCAAGATGATGACATTGTTCCAACACCTCATATTGTATTGAAGGTCGCATTGAGGGTATTATCACAGGTATTTATTATGCTTGATAATTGCGAGCATGTGAAAGAAATTGGAGCGCGTATTCTTTGGTTCACACCAAGATACGTAATCGACTTAGCACTATGCAACCCCAGAGGTTGGTCTATTGTAGGGCAAACCTTAGAGTTGCTCATGCTTTCAAAGAGATGACAAAACCAAAGCAGGTGAGAGTTCCCACTTCATGTAGTTTTACTTAAATTTTTATCTTTGAATAGATCGTTGTAAGTTAAAGTTGAAAGTTTCTTTCTTTTACATTTTTACAGGTAGACATTGATAGCTTTGTATGGAGTGATGACATTGTTCCAACACCTCCTTCTCAAGATGAGGAGGATGATATTTATAGGATGCTTCACAAAGAGCTAGAGAGCGTTGGAACACGTGTCACTAGATCGAGATCGAGAGCTGCTACCGAGAGAGTTTCATCGTCTACGACACGTTTAGCACCTCGAGGACCACGACCACGTCGAGGGCGTGCCATGCGAGGATCATCTAGTCGTGGACGTGGACTTGCCGCAGAGTCAGACACATTACCTAATATAGAGCTTGATCTAGAGGATGACGAGCCATCGATGCCTATAGAGCTTGTAGCATTAGAGTTTGATGATGAGGGGAGAGTTTTAGATGGCATTGATATAGACTCATCTAGTTCTGAGGACTCAGACATTTAGGCATGCCGCATGACTCATGATTCATGATGGACTTATTTTGGACATTGATGATTGTATATATATTATGACTGTTCCCGGTTTACCTATGTTATATTCAGTGATCAGTCTTTCACACTTGTCATTTTAGTATGATGTGCATTGTGTATTTAGTGTTCACTTGAAATTTGACACTGCATTGTTTTTTGTTGAATGTTCTTTAACTTTGGGCAATGCTACAATGGATATTAACTTTTTTGTACTTTTGCATGAGACTCGACTCTTGAGTGAACTCTGATAGTAGGTACTAGGTACTTTGCAAGCTTCCATGTTCACAATTGTATAATGTATTCAAGTTTTATTTTTGGTATGCCCGGTGCCGGGTGTCCATGTTGTGTTAAATGTTGATATTTGCGTATGTCATGCACACTAGTGATTGCAACGTGTGTTGTATCACATGCATTCATATATACATTCAAATTTCATATACATTATATACATTATATATATATATATATATATATATATATATATATATATATATATATATATATATATATATATTAATGATAACGTTCCATACCATTCCATATCCCGACCTTTGGTACGGCACTACGTTCCGTACGCGTACCGTACGTGCCGTACCAAAGGTTCCGTACCACCTTGGTCTTGTCTAGTCTAGCACAAGGTGGTACGGAACGTTTGGTACGGCACGTACGGTACACGTACGGAACGTAGTGCTGTACCAAACGTCGGGATATGGAACGGTATGGAACGTTATCATTATATATATATATATATATATATATATATATATGTATATATATATATATATATATATATATATATATATATATATATATATATATATATATATATATATGTATATACATATACATATACATATACATATACATATATATATATATATATACATGTTATATATATATATATACATATATATATATATATATATATATATATACATATATAAAATATATATATACATATATATGTGTGTGTGTATGAATGAATATATGAATGCACGTGATAGTAGATACGACACACGTTGCAATCATATATACATAAAGTGTAATATGTATGTATAAAGTGTATGACATATGTATAAAGTATGTGCATGACACATGTAAAATGTATAAAGTGTTACATAAATGATATCATATAATTTATCTATTATATTATATATTATCTAGCAAATGCATGCAAGCAAACTCAAAAAAAAAAAATCTAGCAATTTTTTTCTCAAAAGAATGCGTTCCGAACGCTGTATGGTACGCACGTTCCGTACGGAACGTGCCGTACGTACCAAACGCGTTTGGAACGCGTTTCAAAACTACTATGGTCTAGCATCTTGGACATCATGTCGTATCCTCTTGTAATCTCGTAGTATGAGATCCTTTCCAGTTATTCCTTGTATCTAGTTCATCTCCTTGAAGGGAGTTCTTGTAATCCAGATATATTGCTTCATACCTACGGCCCCGAGTTGTGGGATCTTTGTACCGTCTCTAGTCAAGTTATCCATACCTATCAGTCTCGGGTTGTGGGATGTCTTGTATCAATTATATATTCTTGGATTATTTTCCCTACATGGGTGGACTTGTAATCAAAAGCGTAACTCCGAAATTTTGTCTACTCTAGTGAGAGGGCATAACCTAGTGCTCCCCTGACATTCTGGCAAGACTATCCACATCAAGTCCCTATCAAGAATGATGGACTCCATATCCATACTCATCGAGTTTACGTTGAATGATATATATAAAAAACTCCAAGGTTTTGAAAGGTTGTTACGACAAGGTGATTGCTCAGATGCAGAATTCGCACCAAACTTCAAAATTTTATGTCAGGGATCCATATATCAAGAAGACTATCTAGTTAATCAATTTCAAAGTGGTTTCAGATATGAAATAAAGGATCATTTACTCTCTATATCTCAATTAAATACTTTAGATGCGGCTATTAATCAAGCAGTTCAGTGTGAGAATCAATTGTTCAAGGAAAGCAAAGTCCAAGAGCTAGAAGTGTTGAATAATCAAGACAATATTCCTTAAGAATCCGAATCAAGAATATTTGAAGTCTAGAAAGTCATTACAAATGATATGGAGTATACATATTATGAAAATAACGAGAAGGTAAAGGACAAGGAGGAGTTCATGCTAAATCAAGGAGATATGCTTACTCAAGGCTCTCCATCAAAGATCTTGGAAACACCACAACATACCACTAGAAGCTCAAAGGATCTATCACATGAAGAACCCAAGGAAGCTCAAGAGAGACCCGATCCTTCACTACTTATCAAGATTGAGGATCATGACGAATTCAAGTTTGAACATGTCTTTGATTCAAGAATCTCCCGAGGAAGATTGGAAAACCTCATTCATTGGAAAGGGTATGACATCAGTGATCTTACTTGGGAGCTTTAAAAAAATCTTCGAAGAGCAACAATCAAGGTTCGTGAGTTTCATAAGAAGAAACCAATGAAACCCAAGCTAGAGAACATGGTCTCTCCTCATGGAACTCATCACTTAAGGAGGAGGTGATGTCATGGACAAGGAAACGATCCTGAACCTTAGATTCCATGTGAATTTATATATCTCATGTTTGGTTAAGAATTCAGAGAAACTAATCCTACCATCACGTCAAGAACATGCCAAAACCCCAAGATCGACTACCTACTTGCTGAATTCTGACATCGGGAGGTCTTTTTCAAATTGATGACATCATCAATTCATAACCGCCTTTGATAACTTCCCTTGAACACCTATATAAGGAGGGCTTGACGACATACATCCTGAGTCTTGCCAATGCCAGCCTTGTGAGCTCAAGGAGTCGTGATCTACAAGAAAGTACTTTCCAAGTTCCAGTTCAAGTTCTAATCTACTGCTTTGTCTAGTCTAGTATCTTGGATGTCCTATTGTGTCCTCTTGTAATCTCGTAGTACGAGATCCTTTCCAATTAATCCTTGTATATAGTTCATGTCCTTGAAGGGAGTTCTTGTAATCCAGATATCTTGCTTCATACCTACAGTCCTTGGTTGTGGGATCTCCTCTATCGTCTCTAGTCGAGTTATCCATACCTATGAGTCCCGGTTTGTGGGATGTCTTGTATCAGTTATATATTCTTGTATTATTTTATCTACGTGGGTGAACTTGTAATCAAAAGTGTAATTCTGAAATCTTGTCTAGTCTAGTCAGAGGGCACAATCTAGTGGTCCCCTGACAACTTTTGCTTTGTTAGGAAAATGCAGCTTCTGCTTTGTTAGGAAAAGCTTTTGCTTTGTTAGGGAAAGCTTTTTCTTTCTTAAGGAAAAATAGCTTTTGCTTTGTTAGGGAAAAGAAGCTTTTGGTGTTATTAGTGAAAATCAGCTTTTGTTTTGTTAGTGGAAAAAAGCTTTTGTTTTATTAGTGAAGAGGAGCTTTTGCTTTATTAGTGAATAAAAGCTTTTGCTTTATTGATGAAAAGTAGCTTTTTTTTTTAATTAGTGGAGTAAAGCTTTTGTTTTATTTTGACTTTTTACCAAGGCAAACATAGCATACATAAACAACACACATTGGGCACTAATATTATCACTTCTTGGAGCTCTTTTCATGAGAAATCTTGGAGAAGGAGATTCCTTAAACTTAGAGGAGATGGAGATGTGTTTTCTTCATCATCTTCAAGGTATGCACCAGCTTATGTCTATTATGGAGGAGATCATACTTCAGCCTTGAAAAGTTTTAGGAGTTATTGGACAGTTTGCATTCATCATCTTGTACTTCAAGTGTATCTTCTATGCAATCTTGTAACTTCAATCATGGAATGCAAAGATTATATTTAGAGCATGACTCATTATATCTCTCTCCTATGCATTCTTCTCATCATGTTGTCTCTATTTTCTATTTGTCTCTATATCGATTTTAGGCCTAAAAACCAACAATTAGTATGAGAGCAAGGAAATTTTGAGCACAAAGAGAATATGACCACGTGTAGGAAGATCAAATCTTCATGGAAGGTTCAAATCAATCTCATCCATATATTCAACAATGGTCATCAGGTCATCAACCTATATGAAGAAGTTGAATGTTATGTTGAAGAGTAGTTACACTCCACGAGAGGTGCTATTGAAGATGAACATGGCAGATTGTAGATATTATATCAACAACAAAAGTGGTGGGAAGTTTATCCACACCGAAGCCTATCCTCCAGACTTTGCGACTTCTAGTATCTGGCAATCACTTGAGAGTGACGACTTCGTGAGCCGAGTAGCTCATGAGAGGTGGTCCTCCCCTAGGCCCCTAATGACAATTGGTACTCCCATGACTGTTATACATCCTGGCCTAGTGAGTTTTAACTATGATTTGTGCAGGGAAAGATTAGGCTATGAGTTTTCCCACTTTTTTGGTGCTCAAGAGGAGGGCCGATCACCTTCTACCATTCGGGTCCATGTAGTGGCCCTTTCTTCTAGCAACCTAACAAGTTTGGATTCGATGGTTGCTTTCTCCTTCCCTTTGTGCGAAACTTCACAACCTGATTGGACTTTGGGGGAGGCGTTGCATTTTGTAAGAGCACATGTGATTGAGTTCTCACATCACCTTGGTGAGCTCCACTATACGGATTTATTTATCCGATCATGGGATACACTGAATTCATGTTCATTCCTGGCTCCAGGAGAGTCAACTTGCCATGTATGCGCATTGCCCCTTGCTACATGTATGTGCATGAGGAGATGCACACTCAGGAGAGAGCTCTTGAGTTTGGCTAGTCTACTTGGTTTAGCCTTCGTCAAGCTCTTATGAAGCAGTTGGCATCTTGTCAAGGACACTCGGACTCAAATTATTCCCCGTCCAAGCCAGCCTCAAAGATGGCCCAATTTGCTGTTGTTGTCGCTGAAGCCTCATGCTTTGCTCGACCTCCATGAGAATCCTCTCATGGAATGTTCAAGGGTTAAGAGGCCCAAACTTCATGCGTTATAGGGCTCATTGAAGGCAAGAGATCCGCTAGTGCTTGGTTGGTGGGCCTATTGATATTTTGATGTTCTGGGAGCACCATCTTTCTCTGAGCCATACTCGGCAGTGTGGACAGCTTTAGCAGAGATACAAGGAGGTCTTTTGGTCGGCTGGCTATGGACCCAATGGGTCCCTGGGTGGTGTATGTATCTCGATTGCCGATTCTTTGTAGACCTCAATTGTTGTCAAGGGAGAGATTGTGCCTTGCAGGGCCATTTGAATGATTGTTCAATAGAGGGGCCTTAGGCATGGCTTTTTGAATTTTATGCTCCGAACCATGAGAGTGCGCGTGCTTTGTTTTGGTCTCAGATTACAGATGAAGTGCCTAGTGTGGATGCATGGTGCGTTGCTCGTGACTTCAACATGATTGAGGCACCAGAGGACAAGCAGGGTGGTGGCCAAGTCGCAGTTCATCGGACAAAGTTAGCTACATGGGAGAAGTTGTGCTTGATGTTGGGACTTCATGATGTATGGCATCTTGAGGTCTTTGCCAGAGAGAGAGGTAGCCTCATGTTTTTGCACTCGAACCGAAGCATTGGTGGGATGAATCTCTCCCCCATTGATTGGGTATACGTGAGTGATGCCTTCGCAAAATGTGGGGGTATGATAGAAATTGTGGCGGGCTCTTGCATGTCGAATCACTCCCCTGTGGTTGTTTCTTTTAGTGTGATTGCTCATCAAGGTTCTCCTGTCATGCGTTTTCCTATGCACATTTGTTTTGATAAGAGCTTGGTTGATCATATTGCTTAGATTTGGAGCAAGCTCTAGTAGGATGTTGGTAATCGAGTACAGTTCTCTCTGAAGGGCTTCAACAGATCAATATTTTCTTGCATGAGAGGAGAAACCAACAGCTTTCTCAGCTTCGGGAGATTGAGCGATGCCACCACTGGGGGCGGCTTCCCTCCAATGTATCCTTGAGCGACACCCTGATAGTGAGTGGGGGAGTGCACAACTTGTGCATGCCCAATGGAAGCTTAGTGATGTTGAGGACCGGTGCTCTGCTTTTTTCAATCCAAGACAGGCTTCTCATTGGACCCAAGTTGGGGACTGAGTTTTTGGTGGGTTCTCAACTACTCATCCGCATCATTCCTGAAGTGGGGTCCGCGAGCTCCACGGAGCTAACGGTCTAATGATTTATGAGCCCATTGAGATGAATGAGATAGCCACCACTCTCTATCACGATTCACACCTTGATGTTTGAGGAGACTCCCCTCTCGAGTCGTGAGCTTCTTGATGCTTTGCATGGCTATGGAGAGACAATTGCCACGAGGAGGATGGCCTCCTTTCTGCTTTCTTTATTCGCTATTCGGGGATTTTGGAGGAAGGGCTTAGGCTTGCCTTCTAGGAGATCATAGAGGGGTACCTTACCTGAGATGCTTTCCAAGGGACTAATTTTCCTTATCCCCAAGGAAGGGGGAATCTTGATGAGATGAGACATTCGTGGCCGATCACGATTCTCAACTAAGCCTACAAAATTCTTACAAAGGCTCTGAGTTTGAGACACTCGCCAATGCTTGAGTCCTTGATTTACCCGACGCAAACTGGTTCTATTAAGGGTCATAGTATCCTTCACAACATCTTCATGTACTGGGAGGCAGTTTCCTTGGCTCGGATGCATAGCGAGCCCCTTGCTATTCTGCTTTTGGATTTTCCAAAAGCCTACGATCGTGTTGATTGGACTTTTCTCAAGGACACTATGCTTTGTATGGGCTTTCATGCTAGATGGATCAGGGGGGTTGCCTCTCTTTAAAGATCCAACCACTACAAGGTATTAGTGGTCGATGGTTGGGGAGAGCATTTCAGCATCTCTAGATCTATGTGAAAGGGTTGTCCCTTGGCTCCGACCCTATTTCTTTTCTTCGTTGAGGCCATGAGCTCCTTGACTTCTCCGGACACTGGCTTGCAGGGACTTAAGCTTCCTATTAGAGAGGAGGCACTTTTGGATGTTGACTTTGCTGATGATACTATAGTTTACTTGCATCATGCATGGCCACGAGGCCAATATCTCCAAATTTCAAGTTGCATTGGAGAGATTTTGTGATGCGTCGGGAATCGACTCCTCAGGACACTGGATTGCAGGAACTTAGGCTTCTTGTTAGAGAGGAGACACTTTTGGATGCTTAGTTTGCTAATGATATTGCAGTTTACTTTCATGGCCACGAGGCCAATATCTCAAGATTTTAGGTTGCACTTGAGAGATTCTATGATGCGTCCGATGCCAAAATCAATTGGCAGGTCTTGTGGTTTTTGGGTTGGCAAGGACACACATCTTATGTGGCTCCCCAATCCTCAATTTCACTGGATTCCTCTTGGCACTACCATTCATTATTTGGGCTTCCACATTGGCTTGGAGTTGTTCGTTGAGCGACACATCATGCCTCTCCTTTTGATGATAAGGAGGAAGTTGATGCATTGGAGCACCACTCGCTTGTCCTTGGTTGGGAGAGTTATGGTGGATAACCACGTCCTCTTAGGCACGATGTGGTATATGACCTCCTTTAGGATCTTTTCGAGCTCCTCTAATAGCCAAGTCCAACGGTTTATCAAGAATTTGTTGTGGTCTAGGAGGGATGGTAGCCCCACTTGGGCAGGGCTTCTTTGCCTGTCATCACTCTTCCGACGGAGCATGGAGGCCTAAGGATTCGTTGATCCCACTTGTCAAAGCAGAGCCCTCTTGGGCAAGTTTGTCTTCGCGGATTGCTCCTTGGTCCCGAGCCTTGGAAGGAGTTTCTTCCTAAGAGATTTGGCATGTTTGGGCCTATTGTTGGTGGGTTGTGGAAGCCTAAGGTAAGGTGGATTTTTGTTGAGATGCAATGTGCTTGGTTCTCTGAGAGGATTGAGGATCGATTCGCATGTAGTATCCTGAGGACTTGGGAGCAATTACGTCCTCTCTTATTCAGCTGCCTCCTCCTTGCATTAAGGAGAAGCTCCTCCAACCCCCTAATCTGGAACCCTCTTCTTCGTATTGAGAGAGGATTTATGGTGGGTTCCAAACTGAATGTCTCCTTGGGGATGTTTGCATGAGGCCCTCAGCGTAGTGTTGGTGATTGGTTGCAGTTCAAGGGGCTCACAAAGGAGAGACAGTAGGAAGTAGGACAAATGTATTGGGATGCGTAGGGTGTCTTTGATGATATGTATAATGTGATATTGATTCTTCTGTTTTGGGGGGTTAGGGGATCTGGATCGACTCATCCCCTCCCCCCCACGGTGTGGCTTGGAGCCTTTAATAAGACCAAGGTTTTCACCACTACCTAGGGTTGAACCATGATGTGACTCTCTTCTTTGAGATTGGGGATGTTGGTCTTTTGATCAGCATTCCTTAGGAGTATGAGATCATCACCGGCTTCATCTTTAAGCTCATCAAGGTGGTTGGCACTAGAGGTAGAGCTTGGCACATTGACCTTGATCCTAAAGAGATTCAGATCGATCGTGATTGGCACCTTTGGGCTTGAGAGGCTCAACCCTTGTCTCGGTTACAGTGGGATCCTAGTGAGTGGCAGTGGCATCACCCCTACTCCTCCCCTAGGAGCTCCACTATCCCCTTCTTTTAGTATACTTCTCGGTTGGGCTTGCGGCCATCATATCCTCCAGTCTCGCAAGCATGCCATCATACTCCGGCCAAGGTTTGGCGGCATAATGACCTCTTTTCCAAGTTCATCTTTTCCTTATGGTGGCGCATCAAGAGTAGTCAACAGCCTCGCTGGACTATCCTTTTTCAGTGGTTGGTTGCTCATAGGGGTAAAGTCATGGTGGATGACCCCCTGATTGCACGGGTTGTGGCTTCCACATTGGGTCACAACGGCACTGCATGTTAGAGTAGATATGTGGTGTTGGAGGGGTAGGGGATGTGTGCATGTGCCTCAAATGTGGAGGCGATAGCCAAGAATGGAGGCGGAGCTCCTTCGAAGAGAGAAAGAGAGGATCGATCAACTTTTGGGAGGCTTCACTCAAAGTGAGTTACCCAAAACTGTTATTAAGTTATGTTATAAAGAACCCTTTTAGGGTTGGCCAAGTTCACAATGAACTTTGCCCAAAAAATAAAGAATAAGTGACATAGCCCTTATAAATGGGCCTATGCACATGTATACACTATGAAGGGGTCATTTAGGGCTTTACCCCAACAACCTCCCACTTAAAGGCATAAATGACGCCTTTAAGCTACGTGACTCCCACCATCTGTAAACATAACTGATGTTGTGCTTTGGGTAAGCACTTAGTGAGAATATCTGCAGGGTTTTGTGATGTATGGACCTTAACCAATGTGATAAGGCCATCCTCAAGCACCTCTCGAATGAAGTGATATCGCACACCAATATGTTTTTTGCGGCATTCTTTGCCAAACATATGGCACTCTCGTTATAACAACCAAGTATAGGTACTCTTTCAAGCAAAACAAGCATAGGTGCTCTGTCAAGCAAACCAAACTCACTACAAAGACGTGCTAACCACATTGCTTCCTTGGAAGCCTCAGTGGCTGAAATATATTCAGCCTCAGTAGTAGACAAAGCAATAATCTTTTGCAGTCGGTTGCACCATGATACAGCACCACATGCAAGAGTGAAAACATAGCCACTTGTGGATTTCCATGCATCCACATCACCTTCCATGTCGGAATCCCAGAATCCCTTCAGCTCTAATGGGTGAAGCATTTGATTTCAGTTCCTTTCAAATATCTCAAGATAGATTTGACTACCTCCCAATGAGCTCTACCAGAGTTAGCCATGAACCTGCTAACAACTCCCATTGCATGAGCAATGTCTAGCCGAGTGGCAACCATAGCATACATAAGTGAACCACAAGCTGATGCATATGGAACACTCTTCATGTAATTGGCTGCATCATCATCATTTTTGGGACAGTCATTCTTGGAAAGCTTAACATGTGGCTGCAATGGCACTCCAAGAGGCTTAGAATCAGCCACATTAAATGTCCAGCACTTTTTCAATGTACTTTTCTTGGGATACATGCAAAGTATGCTGCTGCCTATCCTTTTTTATTCGCATACCAAGAATATGCTCAGCTTCCCCAAGGATTTTCATTGAGAATGCAGAGTTCAGCTGCTGTTTTAGAGCATTTAGTGTGCTCTTTTTCTTCCCAGCCAGCAGCATATCATCTACATACAGTACAAGAATGATTGGGCTGCCATCTTCATCCTTTTTGGTGTACAAACAGTGATCTGCATGGCTTCTTTTAAAACCATGTTTGAGCATAAATGCATCAAACTTCTTATACCATTGTCTGAGGCCTGTCTCAGCCCATATAAGCTCCTTTTCAGCTTACATACCAGATGCTCTTTTCCAAGAATGGCATATCCTTCTTGTTGTTACATGTACAGCTCTTCGTCTAAATCACCATGCAAAAAGGCTGTTTTAACATCCATTTGGAATAGTTCCAAATCCAAGGCAGCTATGAGAGCAAACAACACAGGTAATGTGGTCATTTTAACCACTGGAGAGAACACCTCTTGGAAATCAATGCCCTCTTTTTGGGCATATCCCTTAGCAACCAGCCTTGCCTTATACTTGGGTTTGCCATCAACAGTTTTTTGATTTTGTACACCCACTTGTTGGGAATCGCTTTCCTTTGGGCAACTCAACCAAATCCCAAGTATCATTTGCATGCAAGGCTTTTATCTCTTCCTGCATGGCTAACTCCCACTTCTTCTTGTGCTCACATAGCTTTGCCTCTTTATAAGTAAGAGGCTTGCCCTCATCTGATAACATAATATAATGTATAGAGGGGTCACATCTATTCACTAACCTCCTAGGGCGTGTAGATCTTCTTAAAGCAGGTTTGCCAGACCAAACCTCTTCAGAGATGTCACCTTTTAGGGACATGTGAGGGGATCAATTGCATATATGTACTGCAGTTTTAAGAGCCTCTCCCCAAAAAAACATGAGGAAGATTAGCAAAAAAACATGAGGAAGATTAGCTGTAGATAGCATGCATGAGGAAGATTAGCAAAAAAACATGAGGAAGATTAGCTGTAGATAGCATGCATCTCATCCTAGGGCGTGTAGATCTTCTTAAAGCAGGTTTGCCAGACCAAACCTCTTCAGAGATGTCACCTTTTAGGGACATGTGAGGGGATCAATTGCATATATGTACTGCAGTTTTAAGAGCCTCTCCCCAAAAAAACATGAGGAAGATTAGCAAAAAAACATGAGGAAGATTAGCTGTAGATAGCATGCATCTCACCCTCTCACAAAGAGTCCGATTATACCTTTAAGCCACACCATTAGAAGAGGGGCTGTATGGAACAGTAAGCTCCCTCTTTATGCCCAAATTCTGCGTAGTCACAAATGCATGAAATCTTTTAATCGCAACAAACACTTCATCTTTTGATTTGAGCAGCTCCACCCAAATTTTCCTAGAAAAATCATCAACAAAAGAAATAAAATATAAAGCACCCCCCATAGATTTGGTGGACATGCTACATACATCAGAATGGACAAGATCTAATATACAAGACTTACGAGACACACCAGAGTAATAAGAACTTTTCACTTGCTTTCCGTATTGACAATCATTACAAAAGTCTAGCTTGGTGCCTTTAACATCAAGCGTCTTTAAGTTACAAAGTTTGGATAGACCCTTTTGGCTCATATGGCCAAGTCTTTTATGCCACAATTCCATATGAGAATTAATCTCAGCCAATGCAATGAATTTGTCAGACAAGACCTTTCCATGTAAGCAATACAAAGTTCACCTTTTTGTGCCTTTTACAATCAGTCGTGACCCTTTGGTCATCTTCCATCAGCCTCTTTCAAATAAAACACTGTAACCATGCATATCCATCTGCGCAACAGAGAGTAAACTCTTCTTGATTCCTAGTACATATCTCACATTATGCAGGACCAACTCATTTGTGCCATCTGTTGAAAGATGTACAGTGCCAATACCTTCAATGGAACATGCATGATTATTCCCTAGGTATAAATGGCCATGGTTGCCCGCATGAAAAGTAACAAAACACTCCTTGACAAGAGTCACATGAAATGAAACACCAGAATCAACAATCCATGTCTGGGATAATGCATCATTCACGGTCAATAAAGCATCAATCAGATCACTTTTAGTGATCAACATGTCCTGTACATGAACATCGCAAGAGGCATCATGTGCATGAGCATCATCAACTCATATAGTAGCACATAGAATATCTTCCATATCTAAAAGCTCCTCAATAACAACACTAGAAGCCACATTGGCCTTCTCTTTTTCTTTCTGGTTGTCCTCTCCATTCGTCTTCTCTTCCTTCTTGTCCTTTCTTTTGTCTCCAACATTCTTCTTCCTCTCAAGCTCTGCCTTATAGAATCGACGATCGGGTTTCCTATAGCCTTTCCTACCACACTGATAACATGTCACATCAATACCCTGGAGCTTCCCCTTTCTTTGCTTTTACTTTTACTCGTCTCTGAATAAGAGCCCTTCTTCTCTTATCTTCCTCTGACCATGTTTGTAGAAGTGCCTCCTTCACCACTTGCTTTTCTTCTGATTTCTTCATTCAATATAGAACCTCTCACACCATCAAAAGTAAGATTGGGGTTCTTTGATAATGAGGCCATCAAGGTCTCCCAAGAATCAGGAAGTGTCATAAGCAGAAAAATAGCTTTCAACTTATCATCAAAGGAGGAATCCCTGAGTCCTGCAACTGTGAAAGAGTACCTGTAAAATGAGACAAGTGTTCTGCAGCGCTCTTGGACTCATCCAATTGCATGCCAACTAATTTCCTCATCAGGTGTACCTGATTAACAGGTATGGTGTTCTCATAGGTGGCCTTAAGCTTGGCCCACAACTCTGAAGCTTTAGTAATGCCCTTGAGGTCTACAAGAATGTCATCAGATACAGCCATTTTTTTGTGCGTGACAGCCTTTCTATTCAGATTATGCCACACATCATCCGACATGTCGTTTGGCTTTTTTGTTTTCCAATGCCTTGAGGAAGAGAATTCCCTGAATTCGCTCCTCCCAAAGATCAAATCCTATGCCCTCAAAGCGCCGAATCTCAAAAAGATTCTTCATACCTGAGGACGACGATGCCTTGGCTGCAGAAATAAGAGATTAATGTGCTGAAATTTTGGGCAAAATACACCAAAAACAGCATACCACCTCTAAAAGTAGTGCGCAACAGCTTCAAACACCTGTAGGAGCAAAATCGAGCCAATTGGAGTACAAAATAAGAATCTGAAATTTTCTGGAAAAAAATCCGCAGAAAATTCAAGCAAGCTAATTTGTGCCAAAAATCAACAATTTTGACTTCTTTTGACCTCAATGTGCATACATAAAGCTATAACGCAGCCTTTAGAACCAAATAGGAGCAAAAGCCCCAAATTTCGCTTCAGAAATTTCTGAAATTCTCAAAAAAATACCACAATTTGTTGTACATAAACAATTTCTTTTGCCACAATTCAATACATAAGGCGCTAGACCTGTGTATTGCTGTTATGACCTGTGAAACACTTGTTTATACCTGTAAAACAACTGTTTAGACCTGTAAAATACCTATTTAGACCTATAAAACACCTGTTTAAACATGTACAACACCTGAAAACAGCCTCTTATGGGCTGTTGAGACGCCCAAAGTGATCCTCTTGGCCCTGGAGCAAAGTTCTTCGCGATGAAATCAATGAAATCGAAAATTATCGCGAAAAGTGGGGTTTTCTTTGCTGTATAGCACCTACATTGCAGCTTTGAAACCCTAAATCAGCTGTGATACCAGTTGTTAGCGTAGAGATGTGGTGCTAGAGGGGTAGAGGATGTGTGTTTATCGCGAAAAGTGGGGTTTTCTTTGCTGTACAGCACCTACATTACAGCTTGGAAACCCTAAATCAGCTCTGATACCAGTTGTTAGCGTAGAGATGTGGTGCTAGAGGGGTAGAGGATGTGTGTATGTGCCTCAAATGTGGAGGCAATAGCCAAGAATGGAGGCGGAGCTTCTTCGAAGAGAGAAAGAGAGGATAGATCAGCTTTTGGGAGGCTTCACTCAAAGTGAGTTAGCCAAAAGTGTTATTAAGTTATGTTACAAAGAACCCTTTTAGGGTTGGCCAAGTTCACATTGAACTTGGCCCAAAAAATAAAGAATAAGTGACATAGCCTGTATAAAGAGGCCTATACACATGTATACACTATGGGATTGGGCCAGCATGGGATTGCCCACTTGCCTAACGAATTTGGCTCACGATCTTGAGACTTATGACCTTGAGAGAGGGGACTCAACTGATTTCTTGGGGCATGGTGGCTTGCGGTTCACTTACCGACCCGGCCCTAAGTTATGAGCACGTGAGTGATAGTATTATCCTCTCTATCTAGGATGGGTGCCTTCTCACCACAAAGAGCATTGGCGTCTCTTCTTGAAGCAAGGAAGGTGACCCTTGCTGGGAGCTCATAAGTAGCCCGGCCCTTTGGTTTGCTTGGAAAGCTAGGTGCCGACACATCTTTGAGCAGCAATTCCCCTGACTCAGACTGTTTGGGATTTTTGGCTCAAGCTCATTCACACTCTTCGAGGGCAGCTGGACCGTCTTCAGGGTGATTCGAATGGCATGATTAGACAATGACTTGCCTTTCTTCAGCTTTGGAGGAAGGCCCTTTCTTTACTTCTCAAGGAGATACTATCCAATGGAACTACCAACCGCCTGCTTAGTCCCCCCCCCCTCCCCCTCCCCGATGCTCCCTCCCCCAAGAGCTAGCCATATCTGTTACCTTGTGTTGAGTGGGTATGTAGGGTGGTTTATCTCCCATGTATATGACTTTGTACTTGATCCCATAATGGGAATGTAGCCATGTAGGCGCTTTTTCTATTAACTAATGACTAGATATTTTTGAAGGGGAAAAAAGCATAGCCTATATAAGCAACACACATTAGGACCTAAAATTTAAAAAAAAACATAGCTTATATAAACAACACACATTGGGAACTAAAATTATCACTTCTTGGAGCTCTTTTCATGAGCAAGCTTAGAGAAGAAGGTCCCTTCAACTTCGAAGAGGTTGAGTTGTATTTTCTTCATCAACTTCAAGGTATGGAACAGCTTATATCTATTGTGAAGGAGATCATAGTTCATCCTTGGAGGTTTTAAGAGCTATTGGATAGCTTGTATTCATCATCTTGTACTTCAAGTGTATCTTTTATGCTATCTTGTGACTTAAATCATGGAATGTAAAGATTTGTTGGAAGTGAAGCATAAATTCACATGTACTCCCAAGATCTTTCTACCACTTGAACCTTTTGCGCGCGCACACACACCTTGAACTAAATAAGATAGATAAATGACCATAAGAAATAGACAAGAAACAAGAGAATGCAACGAGCAGCTCAATGCTATTCTTAAAATAAATGTTTACTTGATGAATGAACAACAATACAATGTGTATAATATATAAAAATTTGAACATAGGCTGAATATAAGAGGTAACTAGGTAGAAATATATGAGAAAAAGAGTAACATAGGCTGAATATAAGAGGTAACTAAGTACAAATATATGAGAAAAAGAGTGCCAATTAAAAGGTGTTATGTGCTCGAAAAATAATAAAATAGGACTATGTATAAATACAGCCAAGAATTGAAGAAAACCTGAATATATGGAGCCACTTACAAGATTCCAAGGGACAGACTCCAATATCTGTGTAGGAGAAGAGAGCAACATCAAATCACCAAGAAATCGCAGCAAACAGCACCTTCCAACAGCTACAATGAAGCTCCAAGACCTCGATCACACTTCAAGATGCTCAAGATGTGCTAGAAGTGACCCAAAAGGGTCTTTCTATAGGATTTGGAACCCTCCATGAATTTCTTTACTAAAAAACAGCTTTTCACAACCCATTAATGTGTTTTTGATGAGTATGTACAAAATAATTCTTCTTTTGAAGTTTTTTTTTTTAAAGAATCCCAAAAAATAACATACTAAATGGTGAAATTAACACAAACTAATGTGCTTGCCTTCATGAGGCTGAAGATATCTTCAAAATGGCATATTTACTTGAGCACAAAACTCAAAATTAGGGTTAGGTTTTTGATGCTCTAAATGATTTATGATGGTCACGTGATATATCATTAAATAGCTCTTGATGAGAGGTTAGAACTATATGCTTGTAAAAACATTTTGAGCATATTGATCATTTTGACCATTTTGATGATTTGGACCATTTTTTTAAATTAGGGTTTGCTGGAAATTAGGGTTTGCTGAAAATTAAGGTTTCAATACCTCAAGGTGACATTGTTTTTCAACAATCCCCCCTGTATGTCATATTGGCAAAAGGTTCAATAATCTTCATAACTTCTTATGTGTATCTTTGGATAATGGTTTAGCAAACATATATGCCACATTTTCACTTGTAGGAACATAGTACATAAATACATGGTCACAAATATATTGATAATGAACTTCAATATGCTTAGTCATTGCATAATGAATAGGATTCTTTGCAATAGCAATAGCACTTTGACTCTCTGTATATAACTGCATAGGGAGATGAACATAAACATCAAGATAACTTAGAACTTTTTGCAACCATATAGCCTCAAGTGTAGTTGTAAAGGAAGCCCTATAATATGCTTCACTTGAAGATGTAGCCCCTGTCAATTGTTTCTTAGAATGCCAAGAAATAAGGCATTCACCTACAAAGAAACAATAGCCACTTGTAGATCTTCTTATGCCTCTATCACCTTCCCGTCAAAAGCTGTAAATCAAAGTATAAAATATGATGACTTTGGAAAAACGATAGCATAATTCATAGTTCTTTCAAATATCTAAAATTCTTCTTAACTACTTTCCAATTAATTTTTAGAGATTTGTGCATGAACCTTGATACTTGAGAAACTGCAAACTGAATGTCAGGACCTGTACTACATAAAGATATCAAGCATCCAACTTCTTGCTATAAAGAGTAATATCAAAAGATTTTGAGTCTACATCTTCTTGTAATCTCATATTTACATCCATAGGTGTTTGCATAGGTTTAGAATCTAGCATAACCTTTCCATAAGTTTCTCAATGTACTTTTGTTGTATCATAGATACAATCAATCTTAAACATGAATTTGACGACAACATAATAATGTAAAAATCCAAGATCATTAACATCAAAGACTTTCTTAAGCTCTGACTTAAAGAACTAAAGATTTGAATCTTTGGGACTTGTCATGATTATACCATCAACATAAATGACGATTATAATCAAAAAATCTATCTCTAACTTAACATAGAGTGTAAAACCAATTTTTGAGTTTTTAAAACCGATGGAAATAAAATATAAATGTATCTTTTCATACCAAGCCCTTGGTACTTGCTTCAAGCCATGGAGAGCTTTAATAAGTTGCACACTAAATATTCTTTACCTTTTTCTTCAAAACCCTCTAATGGTTGAATATAAACATCCTCATGTAGATCACCCTTAAGAAAAGGTGTTTTGATATCTAATTGGTACACTTTCCGACCAAAGAATGCAACTAAAAAAAGCAAAATCTTGACTATGGTCATTCTAGAAGTGCAAATGTTTCATCATAGTCAATACTTTTCTTTTGTGCATAACCTTTGACAACTAGCTTTGCTTTATACTTATCAATAATACTATTAGCTTTTCTTTTGATCTTGAATATCCATTTCACACCAATTGCTTTCTTATCCTTTGGTAACTCATAAAGCTTCCATGATTAATTCTTATGAATAGAACCAATCTCCTCTTGCATGGCTTTCTTAGATACAAGATGGGAATGCATCTCTTACACTAGTGAATTCATTCTCAACTCAAATGCAAGGATATTAAAAATTTCAAAAGCTTTTGCATAATTTAAATGATCTACATGAACTTTCTAACTTCTTGTCCTTTCTTTGAATGATTCAATGTCATTATTTTGCATGGTTTGCAAGAACCACTTTGAAAGTTTCTTTTGTTCTTGATATTCCTCTTTGGGTTTCTTATATGGATACACTGGTATGAAAAACTTTGCTTTTGAACTTGAAAGAGGTATGAAAAACCCTAATTTTGAACTTGAAAGAGCATCTTGATTTTGAGCAATCTTGTTGGCCTTCTCTTGACCTCGTAAGTATTGGGGTTAAGTGTAACATTAGTTAGGTCAAAGTTACCTAGTATAAAGGACTTCCTAATAAGTACTTAGCATACAAAAGCTTTATCTTCTGAAGTACTTTACTTTGATCACCTACCTAACTCATAGGATTTCTTGACAAGTACTTTGTGTACTAAACTTTATTTAGAGCTTTAAGATTCTAATCTTATCTAACTAACTCCAGTTGAGATGGACATAGAGATCAATCTAGTATTTTGGGAATATTGTCTCTCCAAATGACCGTAGGACTACTCTTGCAACTAGACAAGAGTCTCAAGATCAAAGAACATGGGATACTAGAGATGCGCAAGCTTTGGCCATCATCTCTTTCTATAAAGAGATCTTTCATTCCTCATCTTAGACCTTGTAGGAAGATTTGTTTTACTCTTTGAGTATTGCAAGAACGCAATACTTAAAGCATCACACTACACAAGAGTGGAAGAAGGAAGGTTTGTTCTGTTTGGGTTGAGATGTGGTGCTGAGGGGTAGAGAATGCGCGTATGTGCCTCAAAGATGGAGGCGCTCAGCAAAAATGAAGGCGCATCTATGAGGGGGAGAGAGAGAGAGAGAGAGTCCACCAGCTTTGGAGGTGGCTGCTCTAAAAGTGAGAGTGCCAAAAGTGTTATTAAGTTATGTTATATAGAACCTTTTTAGGGTTGGCCAAGTTCAATGACATTGAACTTAGGCCAAAAAATAAAGAGTGACTTAGCCTTTATAAATAGGCCTATACACATGTATACACTAAAAAGGGGTCATTTAGGGCTTTACCCCAACAGCCTCCCACTTAAAGGCATAAATGACACCTTTAAGCTAAGTGACTCCCACCATCTGTATACATGACTCATGTTGTGCTTTGGGTAAGCACTTAGTGAGAACATTTGCTCTGTGATGTATGGACCTTAACCAATGTGATAACACCATCCTCAAGCACCTCTCGAATGAAATGATATCGCACATCAATATGTTTTGTGCGTGCATGGAACCTGGCATTCTTTGCCAAACATATGGTACTCTGGCTATCACAACCAAGCATAGGTGCTCTGTCAGGCAAACCAAACTCACTGCAAAGACGTGCTAACCATATTGCTTCCTTTGAAGCCCTAGTGGCTGAAATATATTCAGCCTCAGTAGTAGACAAAGCAACAATCTTTTGCAGTCTGCTGCACCATGATATAGCAAAACCTGCAACAATGAAAACATAGCCACTTCTGGATTTCCGTGTATCCACATCACCTACCATGTCGGAATCAAAGAATCCCTTCAGCTCTAATGGGTCCTTTCCATAACTGAGGTTTTGTTTTTTGTTCCTTTCAAATATCTCAAGATAGATTTGACTGCCTCCCAATGAGCTCTACCAGGATTAGCCATGAATCTGCTCAACTCCCACTGCATCAGCAATGTCTGGCCGAGTAGCAACCATAGCATACAGAAGTGAACCACAAGCTGATGCATATGGAACACTCTTCATGTAATTGGCTGCATCATCATCTTTGGCGTGAACATTGCAAGAGACATCATGTGCATGAGCATCATAAGTTGATATAGTAGCAGATAGAATATCTTCCATATCTGAAAGCTCCTCAACAACGGCCTTCTCCTTTTCTTTCAGGCTGTCCTGTCCATCCGTCTTGTCTTCCTTCTTGTCCTTTCTTTTGTCTCCAGCATTCTTCTTCCTCTCAAGCTCTTCCTTATAGAATGGGCAGTTTGGTTGCTTATGGCCTTTCCTATCACACTGATAACATGTCACATCAGTACCTTGCTTCTTGCTGGAGCTTCCCCTTTCTTTGCTTTTGCTCTTTCTCCTCTGTGAATAAGAGCCCTTCTTCTCTGATCTGCCTCTGACCATGTTTGCAGAAGTGCCTCCTTCACCACTTGCTTTTCCCCTGATTTCTTCATTCAATATAGAACCCCTCACACCATCAAAAGTAAGATTGGGGTTGTTTTATAATGAGACTACCAAGGTCTCCCAAGAATCAGGAAGTGTCATAAGCAAAACGATGGCTTTCCGCTTATCATCGAAGGGAGGCATCCCTAAGTCCTGCAACTATGATAGAGTACATGTAAAATGAGAAAAGTGTTTTGCAGCACTCTTGGACTCATCCAAGAGCATGCCAACTAATTTCCTCATCGGGTGTACCTGATTAACACGTGTGGTGTTCTCATAGGTGGCCTTAAGCTTGGCCCACAACTCTGAAGATGTAGTAATACCTTTGAGGTCTATAAGAATGTCATAAGATACGACCATTTTTATGTAAGTGACGGCCTTTCTATTCACATTATGTTACGCATCATCTGACATGTCTTCTTCCTTTGTTGCTTCCAATGCCCTGTCACAATCTTTGAGGAAGAGAATTCCCTGAATTCTCTCCTTCCAAAGATCAAATCCTATGCCCTCAAAGCGCCGAATCTCAAAAAGATTCTTCATATCTGAGGACGACGATGCCATGGTTGCACAAATAAGAGGTTAATGTGCTGAAATTTTTGGGCAAGATGCACCAAAAACAATGTAGCACCTCTAAACGTAGTGCATAACAGCTTCAAATACCTCTAGGAGCAAAATGGAGCAAAATCAAGCCGATTGGAGCACAAAAATAGGATCTGAGATTTTCTGAAATTTTTTTGCAAAAAATTCCAACGAGCTAATTTGTGCCAAAAATCAACAATTTTGACTTCTTTTCAGCTCAATGTGCATACATAAGGATGTAACACAGCCTTTAGAACCAAATAGGAGCAAAAGCCCCAAATTTTGCTTCAGAAATTTCTGAAATTCTCAGAAAAATGCCACAAATTGCTGGACATAAGCAATTTCCTTTGCCACAATCCAATACATAAGGTTCTAGACCTATGTATTGCTGTTATGACCCGTGAAACACTTGTTTAGACTTGTAAAACACTTGAAAACAGCCAGTTTTGGGTTGTTGAGACGCCCAAAGTGATCCTTTTGGCCCCAGAGAAACTTTCTTCGCAATGAAATCGAAGATTATCACGAAAACTGGGGTTTTCTTTGCTGTACAACACCAACGCAACAGCTCCCAAACCCTAAATCAGCTCTGATACCAGTTGTTAGGGTTGAGATGTGGTGTTGAGGGGTAGAGAACGCGCAGATGTGCCTCAAAGATGGAGGCACTCCGAAGAAATGAAGGCGCAAATGTGTGTGTGTGTGTGTGTTTTTTTTTTTTTTTTGGGGGGGGGGGGGAAGGGAGAGAGAGAGTTTGGAGGTGGCTTTTCTAAAAGTGAGAGTTCCAAAAGTGTTATTAAGTTATGTTATATAGAACCCTTTTTAGGGTTGGCCAAGTTCACATTGAACTTGGACCAAAAAATAAAGAATAAGTGACTTAGCCTTTATAAATAGGCCTATACACATGTATACACTATAAAAGGGTCATTGAGGGCTTTACCGCAACATGTTCAAGCACATCTAACTAGAGTTCAAGATCTAGTTTATTGATTAGCTAATATTCATGTATTCATATAGGAAGATGGGCTTGTGACCATCACTCTAAATTCTTTGCCTCGATCTTACATGTATTTCTTGATTACTCTCTCTATCACTGATACAATGCTCATGTTTAGAAAATTGCCAAATCTTTGCTTCAAGAAGTATAGTCTAAACATAACCTAGAGTTGCAAGAAGCCATGAGTGATCTAGCCCTAACTACGAGAGCAAATGGCAAAGGTAAAGGTAAGCATAAGAGTAGCTCTAAATCCAAGAATTCTAATTCTATTTCCACTTCAAATTCCAAAACTAGTAAAGATCATCCTAATGACTCCGCCTCTGATGATGATCTCATTGATTCTGAAAAAGACAAGAGGCATTAAAAATCAAAATTCACATATGCAATAGTTCTTGCTAATGCTTCATTCAACTTTGGACATACTCCTCATATTCATTTTTAGCCTTTTAGTTGCTTTGGTCACACGTACATTGTCATGGACAAGGAAACCATATTAAACCTTAGATTCCATGTTACTTTTCATATTTCATGATTGGTTCAGAGTTTGAAGAAACTAATTCGTCCATTGCGTCCGGAATGTGTCAAAACCTTAAGATCGACAATGCACTTGCTGAATTCTTACATCCGAAGGTCTTTTTTCGAATTGATGACATCTTTAGCTTGTAACCTGAGATTTCCATACCTATCAATCCCGCGTTGTGGGACTTCTTGTATCATCTTTATATTCTTGTATTATTTCCCCTACGTGGGTGATCTTTGAATCAGAAGTATATTTCCGAAATCTTGTCTAGTGTAGTCAGAGAGCACAATCTAGTTCTCCTAAGATTTTGGCAAGACTATCACTTCAATTCAATGTCAAGAATGGACTCCATATCCTTACTTAAAAATATCGAATTTAGTTTGAATGATGTATATCAGAAACTCCAAGATTTGGAAAGGAGGCTATGGCAAGGTGATCGTTAAGTTGTAGAATTTGCATCAGACTTCAAAAACTTATTTCAAGGATCCACATATCAAGAAGACTATCTAGTTAATCAATTTCAAAGTGGCCTCAAAGATAAAGTGAAGCATCTCTTTCTATCCATTCCTCAAGGAGATACCTTGGATGATGTTATTAATCAAGCAATTCAATGTGAGAGTCAATTGTTCAAAGAAAGCCAAGTCCAAGAACTAGAAGTGTTGAATAATCAAGACACTATTCCTCAAGAATCCGAATCAAGAACTTTTGAAGCCCAAAAAGTCATTACAAATGATATGAAGCATACACATTATGAGGATAACAAGAAGGTAAAGGACAAGGAGGAGCTCGTGTTCAATCAAGGAGGTGTGCTTACTCAAGGCTCTTCAACAAAGGTCTTGGAAACACCACAATGTACCACTTAAAAGCTCAAAGGACCTATCTTGTGACGAACCCAAGGAAGCTCAAGGGAGACCCAGTCCTTCACCACCTATCAAGATTAAGGATCATGAAGAATTCGAGGTTGATCATGTCTTAGATTCAAGACTCTCTCGAGGATGATTGGAATACTTTATTCATTGGAAAGGCTATGACGTGAGTGATCGTGCTTGGGAACCTACAGAAAATCTTCACAGAGCAAAATTCAAGGTTCATGAATTCCATACGAAGAATCCAATGAAACCCAAGCTAGAGAACATGGACACTCCTTGTGGAACTCGTTGCTTGAGGGGGAGTTGATCTCATGGACAGGGAAACCATATTAAACCTTAGATTCCACGTGACTTCCCATATCTCATAATTGGTGCAGAGTTTGAAGAAACTAATTCTTCCATTGCGTCTGGAATGTGCCAAAACCCTAAGATCGACTGTGTACCCGCTGAATTCTAGCATCTGAAGGCCTTTTTTTTTTAATCGATGACATCATCAGCTTGTAACCACCTTTCAAAACCTATATATGGAGGTTGGCCACATTCATACTCAGTCTTGGTATAGCTCAAGGAGTCATGACCAACAAGTAAGTACTCTCCAAGTTCCAGTTCCAGTTCTTATCTTGTCCTTGTTCCAATCTTGTCTAGTATTGTATCTTGGACATCTCGCATTGTTCTCTTGTAATCTCGTAGTACGAGATCTTGTCTAGTTATTTCTTCTATCTAGTTCATATCCCTGAAGGGAATTCTTGTAACCGAGATATCTTGTTTCGTACCTACGATCCCGGGTTGTGGGATCTCCTGTATCATCTCTAGTTAAGATTTCCATACCTATCAATCTTGAGTTGTAGGACTTCTTATATCATCTTTATATTCTATTATTATTTCCCCTACGTGGGTCACTTATAATCAGAAGTATATTTCCGAAATCTTGTCTAGTGTAGTGAGAGAGCACAATCTAGTGCTCCCCTCACATACATTGTCCAAGTCACCGAAAAGAACCATTCTAGTAAAAATAATGTCCCAAATATAGAATACAATATTGAAACAATTTCAACGTCAAGACTCAACAGAAACTCTTTTTTCTCTCTGCTCATAATTTTCTCTCTTCGTGTTCTCCCTCATTCCAATAACTACAGTCTACTACTCATGTTAGGTACCAACATAGCTCTCAACATGCCCTTTCACAACTAATGGAGGCTAAAGAAATTTCGAGCAAAGAGTTATCTAGGAAAATAATTTCCCAAAATGGAATCTATTAGTCGAATCCTTCCATTTCTTTTACTAATGCAAATGTGCAAGAGTGTGGTTGGACATTATGTAGATTTAAAAGAGCAAAATCAATGAGACCTTGGATCCACAACCATTGATTAATAGTCCCAGCATGAGCAATTAGGTCACAAGTGATGGCTAAGAGAGTAGTGGTCACTGGTCACCATGGTCATTAAGAAGCACACTAGTGCACTAATCATAAAGAAAGTGCAACCAATAGAGCATCCTAAGCACAGCAAACAATGAAAAAGTTCAAAGTTTGAAAAAGAATCACAAATAAGGTACACAGGCATGTTGCATGAGAATGGATATTCGTACATAGACACATTTACAAATAATTGACGATTAGAATGAATGCAGACTTGAATGCATATAGCAATCTATATTATTAGAACATGAACTAGTTATATAATTAGCCTTCTTTTTCCATTTGATGGAATAAAAATTTGACCCAAATGATCGAATGGATTAGTGCAACAGAATAATTATGCTTACTTTGCAAGAATAGGGTTTCAACCAAAAAGCAAAGGGAAATTTTTGGAGCTTCTAGGTGTGCCTAAGTTGATCTTATGGAAGAAGAGCATCTTTAAGTAAAATGCTCTTTTCACTCTTACATTGCAAAGAATAATCGAAATACCCTCCTCTCTAGGGATCCTTGTAGCCCTAGCTTTCTCTATCTTTAGCTCTTGAGAAAACTCTAAGTTTCCCCATGGCTACTCTAAGTAGATATAGTAAGTATACATCCAAGTGTTTAAGATGCTCTACTATCTCCATCTCTCGTATCCACTTGAAATGCTTACATCTCCTTTCTCTCATCTCTCTTTTCACTCAACCATATGATGTAGGTTCAGATCACATACTATGGACAAATCTCGCCATATGAAACAATAAATCCACTAGCATAGATGGCATTGTGAACTTTAATATGATAATCTCATGTGGTAAAGACCACTTGTCACGAAGCATTTCAAATCACACTATGAGAATTTTTCTCTCTACCTATGACCAAATATGTGATGAACAACTTTCAGCCCATGCAATTATTACATACATAAGTGACGGATTAATAATCATGTCATATAGCCATTCTTAATGAGGGGCTCTTAAGATAAGGCCACCTAGCTCTCCTCAACTAATGGTGTAAAGGAGGTATGACCTCTCATCCATCCTTCTAGCTTCTTATGTCATAGTGAAAAAGCATATCTTTGCAATAAAGGTACCTCAAGTACACACAAGATCCAAACACCTCAAGAGAATCTCCCAACTAGCATAAGCATTTCATACCTTCTCACATGTGCAATTTCACATGCATGGAAGATAAGAACTTTGGTCTTTCTGAGGTCCACTACTCGGCCTCTTTGTGCACAAACATCATCCAATGCAATGAGATGTGTAGTCCATGTTTTGACTTTAGAAGCAAACAACATTATCTCATAAAGTATAATGCTGATGAAATCTCACCAAGCTCTACACCATTACCACCCTCTCTAATAAAGAAATCATTAATCTCATCGACCTATATACTGAAAAGAAATAGAGACAAAGAGCAACCTAACTTCAACCCAATGATTTTCGTCATGCAAGAGACATTACAAGGCATAATCTAGAAGCAACTTGCCATTCAATCCACTTAAATTGCTTAGGCCACATATAGGCCTCTTTATTCAACAAATGAGCAATATGGGCAAGACACTGGAAATGGCATCTATGCCTTTGCAGTGTTGAAATTGTTCTAAAGATTGGAGATCCAATTTAAAAAGATGGAACAATACTTAAATTTTGCCAATTTTCAAAAGTAAGAAAAGAAAATATTGCTACTGCATGGTAGGAACGTATGAAATTCACAAGCAAAAACTTTGACATGATACATTGTACAAATTCACTTCCAACTTCCAATTTCTTGAAAAGCTGATAAAAAGTTTATTGCAAAGCGAGTTAGCATAGCGAATTCTTTCATAAGGTATGGCATTGAGAGTTCTCTTGTGAAGATCCATGTAAAAAAACTTTTTGAATGTATGCCCACTCACCAGACATGATTCTTTGAAGAGTTACTTCAATCATATACCCAACCAAAGGGGTACCGTTTGTTCAAAGAACATATTTATACCTCATAGACAAACTTGCCCAATGAAGTGTACAACTATTCAATCTAATAATCAACAAAATGCGCCTATTCGATTGCAAATCCCCCCCATATCTTTAAATCAAAATCAACATCATACGTAGAGATCATGCAGCACAAGTCCATATAAAACGTTAAGAACGAACTTTATAGGATTTTCGAGGATGGTTTCTATGCAAATGATGGAAGAATCCTTTTCCTTTTGTATATTTGTAAGTAAACCACACCACTCTTACATAAAACTACATTCATTGTGTCAAAGAAATACTGAATTTGCTGCATGGCTACTTTCCTCGAGTACAGATCATGAAGACATATGATCCGAAGGGCATTAAGCTTGTGGGAATCATACTTGTTCATCCCCCAAAATAGGAGCAAGGTCTATGCTAATGGATATGATTCCACTACGTATGCAAGAACCATGTAGAGAGAAACTGACAAAATAGAAGTTATATAAGGTTTTGAAGTTTTGAGGTCTTTTTTGCCTTTTCTCCCCAACGCTGCTTCTTTTGAAGGTCATTTTTGTGCTTCATTCGTCTTGTCCTACATCAGGCTCTGCCAAATCAGTGATCACTAACTTCATCTGTGCTTCCGGGAAGACAAGGGAGGACAATTACATCGGCAAACTCCCTTTTTATTTTGATTTGTTTTGGAAGTTTG
Source organism: Ceratopteris richardii (assembly GCA_020310875.1). NCBI lineage: Eukaryota > Viridiplantae > Streptophyta > Polypodiopsida > Polypodiales > Pteridaceae > Ceratopteris > Ceratopteris richardii. The sequence goes on from CM035411.1 coordinate 13,053,633, forward strand.
ATCTTTGACCTACTCTTCCATTTATGTTTAAAACTGAAATGAACAATTCCACACATCCTGGGGACACCCCTTATCTCCCCACTTTCCAGGGGCTTAACGTCATGCCACACTCCAGGTTTTTGAACCCGGGATTTCACAGAACAAGAACAAAGTGTTAACCGCTACACCACACCGCTGATCCCCGATAATAAACTGCATTACAAATCAATGAAAATGATAAATATCACAAAAGACAGAAAAATGACAGATTTGAGCTACCAAGAATGACGTTGACGCCTCGTAAGTAGCGTTTGATGAGCCAGGAAATGCCCTCAAGTTGATGAGGCTTGAGTTGAATAGAGATGTCCCAGGACGCGCAGCGGTCCGCTATCTGCTGGGCAGATAGAGGTGGCTCCAGTGGGTCGGCTGCTGCCAGAGCAGCTGCCGCTGTAAGTCTCTCTCGTGGGGTCAACTCCATCACCCTGCTGCTACTGTTGCTGCTGCACGTTCCCGACAGCTGGTTTCGCTAGCGCAAGCTTCAAGGGGTCAACTCCATCACCCTGCTGCTACTGTTGCTGCTGCACGTTCCCGACAGCTGGTTTCGCTAGCGCAAGCTTCAAGTTCCCCATGCATCTCTCTCTCTCTTTTTGTCCATATTGACCATATGACTGCAACAACAATTTAAACCCTTTATATTTCTCGACAAATTGTAGGTTTTCGTATTACAGGGACAGAGCATACATAGAAATGCATTTCTCATTGTGAGAAAGATGCAATATCAAATAACAATATGAGAAGGGAAAGGTTATTAACGAACCCATAATCATGACGAAGAGCAAACGTTAATATAGTTCACATCCCATCAACAACAGTACCATGAAAAGGGAGAAATGACTATATTAATGGTATTCACCTACTCACATGAAATTATATACATATTTGAGAGCCATATAGTAGGGTTTGATTGATTTCTCCTTTCTCAGACTTATTCAATTAACCAGTTGATTACAAGCCATGATGTAGGTATCATACATTATCAAAATGATAGATGTGGGTGACATCAATAATGGGGTTGTATAGGATTCTCTTTCTTAGAGTCATCAACACCAAGAAGAATGGGGATTTCAATCAATAGACAATTGAATCTTAGATACCCAAATCGATGCGTGAGCATGTGCCGCAAACCAAAACTGAAGTGTCTTGCAAAATGGGCCTATAGACAAAGAGAAAAAGGAAATGTAAGCAAACGCTAGAGCTTACTCAAGCATGACCACACAAAAAAAAAATGTAAATATATATTGATATATTTCAATTGTGATGTGTGTGAGCATACTTAGAACCATCGAACCAGTTTTTTCCCTCTTTAGGAGGTTTTGTTCCCCCAACTTATACATATGCCTATAACCCTAAAGGGTCATTTATCTTTGTACATTCACTTGGTAATACATTCATTATTGTGTTGTTCTCAGAGCCTCTTCTTCTTCCTTGTGTTGTTTGTGTGCTTGTGTAGACCTCGAACTCCAACAATATATAGCCACAAATGTCTATGAATATTAATACTATTAGTGAACTTAACATAAAGAGAAATTCAAGGAGATTAAAAGAAAAATTATGACTCCATTGTTGTTAGGCAAAGAAACAATTGAGGATCCTCTGGATCAAGTGTCAAATGTATAAAGAGTTTTTTATGAGCTCCCTTACCAACTTTTGGATAGTATCGAAAACACTAAGTGCAATACGGAGAACCTTTGATCAAGTAGTTGTACTTGGATTAAGAGTTAGGTCATATGGATGTTGGGAATTGAACTCATAACTCCCATCTAGGAGCATGATGGGCTAACTACTTGCACCAAAAGCCATGGTTGAGGATTACTTCTTAATCCTCTCTCTTAAGGTGTGGTTCATCCACCTCCCGTTATGATTATCTAACATTCTTTCCCCCTTAGATTGAGCATAGTCTTCAATGCTCACTTATGGACCATCTATCTAGCTTGGTAGGCCCATTTCTAAGGTTGAGCGCCTCCATTATCCCCAAATTCTAGTGTGTGGACCTATTCTATACCTATCCAACCACACTTTGGTGCCCTAATGCCCATGCACCTTCATATGTGGGATGAGAAACTATCTCTGTGGTGCCTATTATCTCTCATGTACACCTAACTTCCATCTATCACTCCCATAACCTCTAACATCACTAAAGTGACATAAGTCCATGTGATGTTTCCTTTATGGAATAATAAAATGAAAGATAAATGATAATTCCAAGTAAGCTAGACTTGGCCATGTTATAATGGAGATAATAAATCATAAAATTATTTCAGATATAGAACAAAGTCCCATAGAAAAGCGAATCCAAGCCCATCTAGAACTCAATGATAGGCTTTCTCTCATGCCTCTCAAGATATTCCTAACCTTGAGTATACTCACAAGTAATAAATTTGAGGTAAACTACATTGTGACCTATACAAATGATAAATTCATCATCCTAGTTCACATAATGAGATTATTTGGTTGTAGGATGAAATATCTACATCCCACTAACCAAGAAGTCCTTGATGTATCATCCATAAATTGTTGATATATTTTGGTAGTGATTTGTGTGAACACACTTAGGACCATCGAGGCACTTTTTTCCCTCTTTAGGAGGTTTCTTTCCCCTGTATATATGCCTATAACCTTGACGGGTTACTTATCTTTGTACATTCATTTGGTAATACATTCGATATTGTGTGTTGTGCTCCAAACTTCTTCTTCTTCCTTGTGATGTTCACATGCTTCCGTCCTCAAACTCAAACAATTGGTATCAGAGTAGGTCGTTGCTTCATCGAGGGCATCGTCAATACCCCTCTGGTCATAGTCTCACAATCGTAAGAAATTTGGTGAGCATACTTCGATCAGAGTCTCAGAATAGCTCGTTTTGGCCTTCGAATGCATTATTGTAGTGCCTATGTAGGCTACTTTGTCCTTTTGTGCCAAATATATATAAAACTTTCGATTTGCCAGTACAAACGCCTCAAAGTCTACTGCAGGTTTAGTAGAGCTCGACAAGGTGATTATGTTCAACTTTTTGAGATAGAGTCATTTTTCTACATCAGGGTATTTTAGTCAGTGCCCATGGTTGAAAGCAATGATGTATTTTGTATGTTGGTTGTTGAGGATAGATTGGATGATACTAATTACCCATTATGGTTATATATGAGGCATCATGTATTGGTAGTAAAAGGAATGTGGAATACTATGGTGTCAAAAAATGACCAACTACACCTCCAAATACAGTTATTGAAGGTGATGCAGATGGCATTGAAGATGACGATCTTCAAATTCTTATTCATATTGGTGCTCCTTTTGCAGCTACTATAGAGCAACTTCGATGAAATGGCAGAGATGCTCAGGCACATGCATTGATAACTTTGTCTTTCAAACATTCCATTATCCCTCATATTTGCTCTTGCAAAACAGCAAAGGATGCTTGGGATACACTTACCATCTTGTACTAGGCAAGAAATGTGGCTCGTGTTGCTTACCTCTGAAAACAATTGGAGAATGGCACATGAATGAAGGAGATTCCATGGATAGTTTTTTGATAAAGATCAAAGATTTGAAGGAGCAGTTGATTTCTATTGATGAAGTCTTGCCAGACATTTCATTTGTGCAGATTGTTTTAAACGTTCTTCCAAATTCATATAAGAGTTTTGTTTCTACTCTTTGATTGATGATGAAAGGCAATCCAAATGTCTTGACATCTCGGGATTTAGTCTCTATTTTTTGCAGGAAGTTCAATCTAGGCAGAACAGTTCCATTATGCATGTTGAAGATCAAGCTTTCCTAGCTAGTCAGAAGGGCAAAGCTAAATGGAGCTCATCTACTAGTAAGAAAAAATCCACTAATTACGCACAATCAAAGAAGGATGACAAAGACGAGAAGAAAACAAAAAAGCAGAAATTGTTTTGCAAATATTGTAAAGGAAATGATCATGTCATAAAGATTTGTCCAAAAGTGGATGCAAAAGATGCAAAGAAGAAAGAGGCTTGAATGGTTGTTGGAGAGGCCTCTACACCTAAAACAGAGTGTGCTAATCTTGTGCAGAATGAAGAATGGGATTTTACTACTGCTTGCAGTTATGACCCATCATCTCATTTGCAGTGTATGTATGTAGTAGGCTCATATGTTTGGTGCTTTGATAGTGGGGAAACCAAACATATTACCTCACAATGTAGTTTCTTCACTTATCTTGAGCATGCCCCTACAGGGAATACTATCACATGTGCTAACAACTCCTCTTATCCTATAATGGGAGTTGCTAAGATCATCCTGACTACTGTTGATGGTAGTTCTTTCACATTATCAAATTCCTTGTTTGAATTGGCATGTGCAGTTCAAGATTCTCAAGCTATGTTAGATGCAAAGCTTTGGCATGCACGGTTTAGTCATTGTTGGGAATTGAACTCACAACCTCTTGGTTAGGAGTGTGATGGGCTAACCACTTTCCCCAAAAGCCATGGATGAGGATTACTTCCTAATCCTCTCTCTTAACTGTGGTTCAACCATCTCCTACTAGGATTATGTGATACGCCTTTCCCCTTAAATTGAGCATTGTCCTCAATGCTCACTTGTGGACCCTTTTGACTCTTTTGGACCCACTTTCCATGCATGAGCACTTCCGCCTATCTCAAAATCTAGCACAGGGACCAAATTTGGATCGATCCCACCCTTTATGGGTGCCCAAATGCCCATGTGCCTTCATCTAAGGCCATTTTCACACTCACCATGAATAAGCGCTTTTTCCAAGTGCCCACAAATGAGGCATGAACTGTTGGAGGAGATGGTGGATAGTCACAAGAGATGAAGTGGCGTAGCTAGATCCTGCTTCACATCTGCTAAGAATGATAGCTAGAGAGTGTAGTGGGCCTCTTTGGCTTGCTAATGAACACAAATAATCATATATGTAGTTTGGAGGATGATCCACTAATTGATGGATCAAAACAGATATGTTGGAGTTGATCCAACAAAAAACTTGCTATCTTTGTTCTTACACATGTTCAAAGTTTTGAACAATTCTCTGAGCACATAAGCTTAATTCCTTTTGGGGCTACTCTAGTTAGCTTGGTAAGCTATCAATCATGAGTGATTTCATCTAAAATGATGGACTACATGCAGAGAAAGAAGTTTAGCAAGTCATAGTTGTTGGGTGTGTGTAGAAGTGCGAGAGACATCCGAGAAGCACACACAAGGAGCACAAATGCAGCAAGACACATGGAGAAGATGGTGGCTTGAATATCTCTCTTTATTAACGATGAACTGAACTAAAGTAAGAGCTGAATAATATCCCTAAGTACAAAGTACCACCGCATATGAGTGAATCATGTATGTGGTAACATGGGGAAAAAAACATCTAGCCATCACTAGAGTAAAAAGTGCCCATGTATAGGGAAAAGGTTCACATCAAAGCTACTCGAGGAACACATAAGTGTAACAAACCCCCTTGGAGTGAATGTTGTGAACACATACAGGGAGTGACAGATCAACCGCCACAAGGTAATAAGCCTAAAGCTTTGCGAAAGGCTTCAAACTTTTCCCATGGAAGAGCTTTGGTGAATATGTATGCCACATTATCTTGTGTAGGCACATATACCAAATCAATATCTACTGCATGAAGGCGCTCTCTCACATAGTGATAATGCACCTCAATATGTTTGGTCCATGCATGAAACACTGGGTTCCATGCAACAGCCAAAGCACTTTGACTATCAGTGAGAATATGCGTAGCACCATGCAAAGATCCATCAATAGGCATCTCAACCATATACACTCCACTATAGCTATGAAAATTGCCCTGTACTCAGCTTCACAACTCGATGTCGCCTTTGTAGGTTGCTTCTTACTCAACCAAGATATGCATGAGTCTCCAAGGAAAAAACAATTACCACTAGTGGACACAGGAGTATCATAACAACCAACCCAATCACTATCTGTAAAAGCATGCAAGCATGGCTGAATATCTCTGCCATAAAAGAGACCTAAGCTCAAAGTGCCTCTGAGATATCTGAACACATGTTTCACCACTTGCCAATGCTTAGTGCCAGGGCTATGCATGAATCAACTCAACTGGGAAACTGCATATTGTATATCCGGCCTTGTGTTGCATGCATATATAAGACATCCCACAACTTGCTGATAAAGAGAAGTGGCAAATGCATCACCGGAATCCTCAACTGAGAACCTGAATCCTATCTCAACTGGTGTGGAAACCGGCTTGCAATCCTCAAAGTCAAAATGCTGAAGTAGTTTTTCAACATACTTTGCTTGATGCATAACAATTCCCCCCTCAACAGATACAAACTGGATGTCAAGATAGTAGCTCAAAAGACCAAGATAAGTGACATCAAAAGTATGCTGTAAATCATCCATAAGAATGTCAAGTTTTGCACTGCATGACCCATTCAAAAGTATGTCATCGACATAAAGTGTGATTTCAATTGAACTACATGTGAAGCCAAGAGCAACTAAGTGCTTATGTATTTTGTCATACCATGCACGTGGAGCTTGCTTGAGACCATACAAGGCTTTATGCAAGCGACAAACCATATGCTCTTTCCCTTCCATAGCAAATCCAAGAGGTTGCTTCACATAGACCTCTTCTTGCAAATCACCATTCAAGAAGGTTGTTTTTATGTCCAATTGATGCACTTTCTGTTGGGGCTTCACTCACTAATTAGGCATGGATATATGAAGATATATGAAGACATATGATGAAGGAAAGAAGAAGTGAAGAAAAGACTTACAGGAAATCAAGCCTAAGTGAAGGGACAATTTCACTATTGTAAATTAGTGCAAAATTAGAATCTAGATTTTTATTTGATCTTCAGAACTTACGAGTTTAAGTCTAGAAGGATGTAAACCATAGGTATATAAGTTAATTTGAGTCAAAAATATGTAAGAGAGAACTCAATTTTGTAATCTGTGTGAGTAGAGAAAAGTCGTGTAATTTCTGAGAGAGATGGTGAGAGAAAACTTCTGAGTCTGAGAGAGTTTTCCATGGCTGTGAGCAAAATTAGGCCAAGCCATTTTGTACACATCTTCTCTGATAATCAACACATCTTTGTGTAGAAGGATTGAGTCTAATTCATCTTGTATATTGAGTTCTAAGTCATTCTATATGACTATGTAAAGTAGTTGACAGTTACGACTTTTCTGGCGCACATTTGACTGATCTTCTGAAGGTCAGATCTCGAAGCATACTGTAAAGTTTTTGGTAAGTGATAGCTCATTTTAAAGCTACTATCCTCAACTACTTTTGGTCAAAAGATCTTTAAGAAACGGGACGCATACTCAGAGAAATCAGCTTAAGAGTGAAGGTATGTCAAATCGATGAAGCAAATTTCCAGTTTTCAGATATAGTGTAAAGTTTGGTACAAAATCAGATGATTTTGAAGTTATTACTTGAAAGTTTTACTTGTTATATGTTACTGAACATTAGCAAGAACCTTTCTTAGTAATTGATCAGAAGAATTTGCAAAGATCAAGTTGATAAAGGTCAGATTGAAGGTTTGAAGAAAAGGCGCAGATTTCTGTGAAGTGAAATTTTGATTTTCACTAAATTCAGAGATGGAGACTCACAATGTGAGTATTGCTAAGCTAATGGTGGTTATGGAGGTCTTCTAATACCACATTAGTTTGGTTCTTGTGGTGTTTCACACACCAACAAGTGGTATCAGAGCAGATAAGGTCCTCGAGAGTAAAGGAAAAGCAGATACAAGAAGATTTGAAGAGTTCTTTATCAAAGAAGGTGGTAGCTGAGGTGTTCAACAAACAAAAGTCATCAAAAGATTATTTCAAAGTTACTACCAAGGGTAAAGGTCTACAAAAGGTATCATTCTTTATCTTTATACTTACAGGTTGAAGCAGAAGCAAGAATACCATGGCAGATCATGTGTCCATTGACAAATTGGACAGAGATAACTATCCTGCTTGGGTAATGAGGATGGAAGCCTTACTTATGAGTAAGGATCTAATGGTATATGTGACAGGTGAAGAAGAGAAGCCTAAATTTGAAGATGAAAGTCATCCAAGGAAAGAAGAGCTAGAAGCTTTGAAGCTATGGCAGAAGAGAGATGCAAGTGCAAGAGCTTATATATATAACACCATTACAGATCATTTGTTGCCACATATCAGAGGTTTAGAAACAGCTGAAGATATTTGGAATGCTTTGGAAGATCACTTCCAAAACACTACTAAAGCTAGGAAAGCTAGCTTATGGTCAGAGTTCACCACATTCAAGAAAAAACAAAATCAGAGCATTAGTGATTATGTCACTAAGATGAAGGACTTGGCAGATAGCCTTGGATCTATTGATGAGGATATTGAAGATCATAGGTTGATAGCACAATTACTTGCAGGGTTAAGAGGTGATGAGAGATGGAAGCCTTTTGTTCTTTCAACAGAACTCTCATTAAACCATTATGTGCCAGAACTGAATCAATTACTTGGATTGATGCTCACATTTGAGCAAGACTTGAAGTCAGATGGAGACAAAGGTCAGAGTTCTGCAATGTATGTGAAGAACAAAAAGAAAGGAGATAAAGGCAAAGCAAAGGATGAAGAAGAGTCAACAACTCAAGCAAATTATGCAAGAGGAAGAGGTTTTGGCAGAGGTAAAGGTCGAGGAAATGGAAGAGGTAGAGGTAATCAAAACAATAACAAGAAGACATGTTGGATTTGTGGATTGAGCAATCATCTAGCATATGATTGTTGGCACAATCAACAAGGAGCAAGTCAAAATCAGAACAACAATGGCAGAGGAAGAGGTGGAAGGTTTCAAAATCAATTTCAAAGAGGAAGACAGAATTCAAGAGGAAGTTATGGAAGAGGTGGTGGAAGAAATTGGAATCAGAACCAATCATACAACACCACATATTACAATTATGCAAATGATACACAGAATGACAACCATACAACATTGATGATGAATTCAATAAGTTCATCAGAGAAGGAGGATCTCAAGGTATTTTATATTGACTCTGGTTGTTCAAATCATTTGTCAGGTAATATAGAATTATTGTCAGAATTGGAGGAAGGCAATTCAAGTCATACAGTACAAACAGGTGACAATACAAAACATAGTGTGCATTCAATTGGAAAAGTGAAGTGCAGGAGTGGAGCTGATTTATTAACAAATGTTTTGTATGTTCCAACAATACCAAAGAATCTGATTAGTGTTGGACAAATAGTGGAAAAAGGTTTTCAAGTCAGATTTACTAATGAAGGGGTATTTGTTGAAGATCCAGAGGATGCATACAAATCCATTGTTTGTGGTAAGAAGGAAGGTAGACTTTTTACTCTCAAAGTACAAGGAAATGTTGGTCAAGCCTTAATCACACATGGTGATGAAGTAATTACAGAGCTAGATCTTTGGCATAAGAGATTGGGACATTTCAATGAAAGAGGAATCAAAACTATGATGGAAAACCAATCTGTATTGGGACTACCAAATGTGAAGAATCAACATATGATATACAAGTGTGAAGCTTGTCAGATGGGAAAAGCTCATAGACTACCATTTCAGAAGAAAGGTTTCAAGCATGATGGTTTACTTGAACTCATACATACAGATGTATGGGGACCAACAAAAGAAGGTTCAATAAATGGATCTAGGTATTATGTTTTGTTTATTGATGATGCTACAAGGTGGATAACCCTTTATGTTCTAAAGGAAAGATCAGAAGTGTTTGGAGCCTTCAAACATTTTCATGCTTATGCAGAAAGAGTTACAGGTCACAAACTCAAGAGGCTAAGGTCTGATGGAGGGGGAGAATACTTCTCTCAAGAGTTTAATGACTATCTTTGGAATGCAGGTATAAAGAGAGAGATAACTTGCAGGTATACACCTCAACATAATGGGGTGGCAGAAAGGAGAAATAGAACATTGGTTGAATTTGCAAGAGCAATGTTAAAGGAAAAGAATTGCCCTAATTATCTTTGGGCTGAGGCTGTAAATACAGCTACATACCTTGTGAATAGGCTACCATGTGGAGTTTTAAATGGTATGACCCCTTATGAAGCTTGGTGGGGTAAAAAACCAACACTTGACCATTGTAAAGTGTTTGGATCAATTGCCTATGCTTATGTGCCATCACAACTCAGACATAAGCTTGAACCAAAGGCAGAAAAATATGTGTTTATTGGATATGATGAAAAGCAAATGGGTTATAGGCTATGGAGTCCTTTAACTAAACATTTTATTGTTTCCAGAGATGTGACTTTTGATGAACAGAAGAGTTGGTATGCAGATAAAGATTGTGATCTTGAAACATTTGAAGAAGAGATAAGAAGGAGTGCAAGAGGTAAGTCACATATGCAGATAGATGGAGATGAAGAACATATGCAAGCAAGCACATCAAGAGTTGGATCATATAGAAGGAATGAAGATGGACCAATATTTGATGAGGAAGTACATCCAGATATACATGAAGATTGTGAGCCAAGAAGGTCAACCAGAATGAGGAAGCAACCTACAAGGTATTCATATGACACTTCTTACTTGACTCAGAAAAATTATGCTTACATGGTTAAGGAAGATGAAGAACCTCAAAGCTATGATGAAGCAAAAGGTAAGAGACAATGGGAAGTAGCAATGAAGGAAGAGTTTGATGCACTTGAAGAGAACAAAACTTGGGAACTTGTTCCAAAGCCTAATGGTAAGAAAGTGATTGGAAATAAATGGGTTTATAAAGTTAAGAAGCATGCAGATGGAACTATAGCCAGATACAAAGCCAGATTGGTGGTTAAAGGCTATGCTCAAACTTTTGGCATAGATTATGATGAGACATTCAGTCCTGTGGCAAAGATGTCAACCATAAGGACAATCATTGCCATTGCAGCATCAAAAGGATGGACATTGAGTCAATTGGATATTAAGAATGCATTTTTGAATGGATATATATCAGATGAGGTTTACATGGAGCAACCTCAAGGGTTTGCAGATCATAAGTTTCCAAATTATGTTTGCAGGTTGAGAAGAGCTCTTTATGGATTGAAACAAGCTCCAAGAGCTTGGAATTATAGACTTGTAAAGTATCTTAATGATCTTGGATATCAAAGTTCAAAGGCAGATGCAAGTTTACTTATCAAAAGAACAGATGAAGGTATGATCTACATTTGTATATATGTAGATGACATTATAATCACAGGTACATCAAATGAAGGAATCAAGGAAGTGAAGAAGCTACTTGAGAAGGAATTCAAGATAAGTGATCTAGGGAAATTGTCATATTTTCTTGGAATGGAAATCACTTATGCAGAACATGGCATCTATGTATCACAAGAAAGGTATCTCTTGAATCTTCTAAAGAAGTTTAACATGGAGAATTGCAGAGAGGCATCAACACCACTAGAGGTCAATCATAAACTCAGTAGATATGATGGTACAGAGTTCAAAGACATGAGGAAGTATCAATCTTTAGTGGGAAGTTTAATTTATGCTACACTAACAAGGCCTGATCTTAGTTATGCAGTTGGTGTCCTTTCTCAATTCATGCATTGTCCAAAGGATCCACATTGGATTGCAGGTCAAAGAGTCCTTAGATATATCAAAGGGACTTTGAAAGAAGGATTGTATTATCCTTTTACATCAAATATAAGGTTGAGAGCCTATAGTGATTCAGATTGGGCAGGAAGTCAAGATGACAGAAGATCTACCCATGGCTATATGATATACATTGGAGATAAACTTGTGAGTTGGTGTTCAAAGAAACAACACACAGTGGCCTTATCATCAACAAAAGCTGAATACAAAGGACTTGTGGAAGCAGCAAAGGAAGTTATATGGATGCAGACATTATTCAAGAGCTTGGAAATTGATCAAGGTATACCCATTATTCATGGAGATAACATGAGTTCATTATATCTTGCAGCAAATCCTGTATTTCATGCAAGGACAAAGCACATAGAGATACAGTATCATTTTCTCAGAGAAAAGGTAATGGAGAAAGAGATTGAAGTGGTGTACACTTCTACAAAAGATCAGATTGCAGATATTATGACAAAAAGCTTGGATGGAGTGAAGACAAGTAAGTTCAAGGAGATGGCAGGAATAAAAGAGAAAAAGACTATGTGAAGAAGTCAAATTATGCTAATTAGTGATTGAGGGGGAGCTGTTGGGGCTTCACTCACTAATTAGGCATGGATATATGAAGATATATGAAGACATATGATGAAGGAAAGAAGAAGTGAAGAAAAGACTTACAGGAAATCAAGCCTAAGTGAAGGGACAATTTCACTATTGTAAATTAGTGCAAAATTAGAATCTAGATTTTTATTTGATCTTCAGAACTTACGAGTTTAAGTCTAGAAGGATGTAAACCATAGGTATATAAGTTAATTTGAGTCAAAAATATGTAAGAGAGAACTCAATTTTGTAATCTGTGTGAGTAGAGAAAAGTCGTGTAATTTCTGAGAGAGATGGTGAGAGAAAACTTCTGAGTCTGAGAGAGTTTTCCATGGCTGTGAGCAAAATTAGGCCAAGCCATTTTGTACACATCTTCTCTGATAATCAACACATCTTTGTGTAGAAGGATTGAGTCTAATTCATCTTGTATATTGAGTTCTAAGTCATTCTATATGACTATGTAAAGTAGTTGACAGTTACGACTTTTCTGGCGCACATTTGACTGATCTTCTGAAGGTCAGATCTCGAAGCATACTGTAAAGTTTTTGGTAAGTGATAGCTCATTTTAAAGCTACTATCCTCAACTACTTTTGGTCAAAAGATCTTTAAGAAACGGGACGCATACTCAGAGAAACCAGCTTAAGAGTGAAGGTATGTCAAATCGATGAAGCAAATTTCCAGTTTTCAGATATAGTGTAAAGTTTGGTACAAAATCAGATGATTTTGAAGTTATTACTTGAAAGTTTTACTTGTTATATGTTACTGAACATTAGCAAGAACCTTTCTTAGTAATTGATCAGAAGAATTTGCAAAGATCAAGTTGATAAAGGTCAGATTGAAGGTTTGAAGAAAAGGCGCAGATTTCTGTGAAGTGAAATTTTGATTTTCACTAAATTCAGAGATGGAGACTCACAATGTGAGTATTGCTAAGCTAATGGTGGTTATGGAGGTCTTCTAATACCACATTAGTTTGGTTCTTGTGGTGTTTCACACACCAACACTTTCCAACCTCGATGGGCAGCCAATGCAACCACGGTATGAATGGTAGTCATGCGTGAAGTAGATGCAAAAGTTTCCTCATAGTCAATGCCATATTGTTGTGCATATCCTTTGACAACCAATCTAGATTTGTAGCGATCAATGCTACCATCATACTTTCTCTTAATCTTGTAAACCCAGTTTGTACCAATGACATTCTTTCCTTTTGGCAATTCACATAACTCCCAAGTACCATTCCTATGTATGGAATCCATTTCTGATTGCATAGCACTCCTTTATTGTGGATCATCACATGCATCTTCAGAAGAAAGTGGCTCTCCATTACATGCTATTGCAATAAGAGAATAATCCACAAAATTACTTGATGCATGGTGAGAGCTTGATCTTGTTCTACCAAGTAAAGGTGCACTCAATTTGTTGTCCTGCAAAGCTTGTTTCATCCATTTTGGCATAGTTTGTGCACTCTTGATAGACATGCATTCATTATGTAATACATCATCAACATGTACATCATGACTAGGCTGAATTTCATGCTCATTTTCATCCATATTATGATGCAAATGTTCAACCATATGTGGCTAGAAATTTCCAGCAATTTTGACATTTTTTGGTTGAAAAATTTTAGCCATGTTTGGCGAGAAATTATCTGCATTTTCAGCTCTATTTTGCTGGAATTTTTCAACCCTTTGAGCCTCAATTTGTTGGTCTACATGGCCATAGTCAAGCGCAACATTTTGGAACAAAGGCATGAGTGTATCGAACACATCTTGTGAGCTAATTGTTGGCTGTTTTTTGCATTCAAGTAGAGGGAAAACAGAATTTTCAGTAAATACCACATCTTGACTCACAATAATTGTGTTCGTCAATGGATGATACAAACGATATCCCTTACTTTCAGCACTATAACCAACAAATATACATTTCTTTGCCTTGTCATCAAGTTTGTGACGTTGTTGTGATGGCACAAGAGCATATGCCAAACAACCAAACATGCACATATGACTAACCATGGTCTTATGTCCATTCCAAGCCTCATAAGGATTGATGATTCTCAATCCTTTTGTAGGGAAGCAATTCAACACATAGTTTGCACACATGACCGCTCCCATCCAAAATTTATCAGGAAGATGCTTTCCTTTAACCATACATCATACCATTTCAAGTAGAGTGTTGGAGTTAGACGTCTGCGGAAGCACGCGAACAACACAAGGAAGAAGAAGAAGCTTGGAGCACAACACACAATACTGGATGTATTACTAGAGAATGTACAATGATAAGTAGCCCATTAGGGCAATAGGCGTATACACAAGCCGGGAGAAAAAAACCTCCTAAAGAGGGAAAAAAGTGCCTCGACGGTCCTAGTGTGTTCACACACGTCACTACCTAAATATATCAACAAATCCCCCCTGGGAGTGATGCGGTGAACAAGGAGCTCGCACTCATGTATAAGGAAGTGCCAAGCTATGTGGAAATCACTCCACAAAAGGAAGTAAGCCCAAAGCTTTGCGGAAAGCTTCAAACTTCTCCCTAGGCAGAGCCTTCGTGAAAAGGTCTGCAATGTTCTCCTGCGTGGGCACATATGCCAAGCTGATCTCCCCAGCAAAGAACCTCTCCCTGACATAGTGATAATGCACCTCAATGTGCTTAGTGCGAGCATGGAACACAGGGTTCCTCGCAACTACCAATGCGCTCTGACTGTCAGTGAAGCTGGTGGTGGCAGAAGACTGACCAACACCCAAATCAGCCATAAGGCGTCTGAGCCACACACACTCAACAGTCGCTGTGAAAGCTGCCCTATACTCAGCTTCACAACTGGAAGTGGCCACAGTAGGCTACTTCTTGCTCAACCAAGATATACATGAGCTACCAAGCATGAAGCAAAAACCACTACTGGACACACGAGTGTCATAGCAACCAGCCCAATCTGAGTTAGAAAAAGCATGCAAATCTGGCGGTAGTGATCCCCCCTTGGGATAAAACAACCCAAGTAGCCGAGTACCACTCAAGTAGCGAAAGATGCGCTTAACCGCCTTCCAATGCATGACTCTTGGGCAATGAATAAACCTGCTCATATGTGAGACAACAAACTGAATATCTGGCCGATTAATGCATAAGTAAATCAAGCATCCAACAGCCTACTGATAGAAAACAACATCAAATGCATCTCCACCATCATGAAGACTCAATCGTAAACCTGTCTCCATAGGAGTGGCAATAGGCTTACAGTCTTCAAGGCCAAAATGCTACAATAATGTGTCAATATATTTTGTTTGACACAAAGCCATTCCACCATCAACGTGCATAAACTGAATGCCCAAATAGTGATGCAAATGCCCCAAATCAGACATCTCAAATGAGGCATGCAAATCAGCCTTGAAATCAGCAATATGCTTCTCAATAGGACCAGTGAGCAGCATGTCGTCAACATAGACACAATGATCAGAAGCACATCATTAGCATGCTTAACATATAAGGTGCTTTCAGTTGGACTGTTCTCAAAACCATGTGCAACCAGATAGGCATGTATCTTCTCATACCAAGCACGTGGTGCTTGCTTTAAACCATATAATGCCTTCTTTAACCTGCACACCTAGTTTTCATGCCCTTTCTGCACAAAGCCACGGGGCTGAAAAACATGCACTTCTTCATGCAAGTCACCATTGAGAAATGTTGTTTTAATGTCCAACTGATGTACATTCCAACCATGATGGGCTGCAAGTGCACAAATGCTCCGAACAGTAGTCATACGGCATGTAGCTGCAAAGGTCTCATCAAAATCAATGCCTCTTTCCTGTGCATAACCCTTTGCAACAAGCCTAGCCTTATACCTGTCAACTGTACCATAAGGTTTATGCTTTAGCTTGTATACCCACTTAGTGCCAATGGACTTCTTGCCAGGAGGCAAGTCACATAAAGACCATGTACCATTCTTCATTATAGCATCATATTCAGATTGCATAGCAACCATCCAATTTTCTGAATTCTGTGCTTCATCAAAAGAAACAGGCTCATTCTCATCACAGAGACTAGACGCTGCCATAGCATAGCAATCTGATGCAAAAGAGGCACTATGAGAGCCTGAACGAGTACGATATGACAAAGGTGCATCTAATTTGCTGTCACACAAAGTCTGCAACAACCATTTTGGCATAGTTTTTGCCTGCTCAATATCAGCTCTATCATCAACAAGTGCATCATGTAAATCTGCATCAGAAATGGAATGATCTACATCATCATATGAAACTTGCAAAGGCTGAGAAGTTGCCTCATTAGGACCAGCACTAGACTGTCCACCTATAAAAAGAGGCTTCAAAGTATCATACATGTCTTTGGAGCTAACAGATGTCTCCTTAGTACATGAAAGCAATGGCTGAATAACATCTTCCACAAATACAACATCACGTCTAACCAGAATGTGTTTAGTCTGTGGATGATACACATGATAGCCTTCACTTTTAGAACTGTACCCTACAAAAATACATTTTACTGCCTTATCGTCCAATTTTCTGCGATGTTGTTCAGGCACTAGTGCATATGCCAAACAACCAAAAACACGCAGATGAGCAACAGATGGCTTGCGGTCATGCCAAGCCTCATATGGAGTAATAGATTGCAGCGCTTTAGTGGGACACCTGTTCAGTACATATGCTGCACACATGAAAGCCTCAAGCCAGAAACTATGTGGTAAAGCCTGACTCTTGACCATGCACCTCGCCATCTCCATGAGTGACGGCCTGTTCTTTCGTTCAGCAACTCCATTCTGTTGAGGTGTATATGGCATTGTACACTGGTGTTTTATCCCACGTTCAACCAAAAATGCATTAAAATCAGAAGACATATATCCCCCCCCTCGATCAGAACGGAGGGTGCCCATTTTACATGCTGACAGATTTTCAGCCAAAACCAAAAACTGTTTAAAGCACATGAACACTTCGGACTTTACTCCATGCATGCCTGGAAAAATCATCAATGAAAGTCACGAAGTAAAGGTAATTTCCAAAAGAGGGTGTCTGCATAGGACCACAAACGTCACTATGTACAAGCTGCAATTTCTGTGTAGCCCGAACTGAACCATCTTTTAGAAAGGAGGAACGCTGCATTTTGCCCAAAATACAGCCTTCACAAACATGTTTTCCAGGTGCCTCAAGTTTGGGCAAAGAGGACACCATTTCAGATTTCTGCAGGCGTAGCAAACTAGCAAAATTCAGATGACCAAAGCGTGCATGCCAAAGCTTTGCATCTGACATAGCCTGAGAATCATTTACTACACATGCCAAATCATTTTCAGATCTTTCATAGTCTATGAGCTTATACAACCCACGACATAAAATGCCAGAAGCAATGATAACATCGCCATTTGATAGATCATGAACAGTACATCTGTCATCAACAAATTTCACAACCAAGCCAATCTTGGCTAATGCAGAAACTGATAACAGATTCTTCTTGATCCCTGGCACAAATAAAGCATCTGACAAAGTGAAAGAAATACCATCAGCAGTAGTCAAGATCTTACCAACTCCCATAACAGGATAAGAGGAGTTGTTGGCGCATGTAACAGTATTCCCTGTAGGGGCAGGCTTGAGTGAAGAGAAGAAACTGCGCTACAAGGTAATATGTTTGGTCGCCCCATTGTCAAAGTACCAAACATCTGAGTCTACTGCAGACATGCACTGCTCATGAGAAGATGGGTCAAAACTGCAAACAGTAGTAAACGCCCATTCTTCTTCCTGCACAAGATTTGCAGACTCTGTTTTTGGTGTAGAGGCTTCTGCAACAACCATTCCAGCCTCTTTCTTCTTTGCCTCTTTAGCAACCAGTTTTGGACAGTTCTTTATGATATGATCATTCCCTTTACAGTACTTACAAAACAATTTCTGCTTTTCTAATTTCTTCTCATCTTTATCTTCCTTCTTCGAATATGCAGAGTTAGCAGATTTCTGCTTACTAGTTGAAGAGCTCCATTTTCCTTTGCCCTTCTGACTAGCCAGGAAAGCTTGATCTGCAACTCGCATAATGGACCTGTTCTTCCTGGACTGATCTTCGTGCAACAGAACAGAGACTAACTCCTCAAATGACAGGGCATTTGGATTTCCTTTCATCATCAAACGAAGAGTACAAGCAAAACTCTAATATGAATCAGGAAGACCATTCAGAACGGTCTGCACAAGTGAGCTATCTGGTATAACCTCATCAGCAGAAATCAACTGTTCCTTCAAGTCTTTGATCTTTGTTAGGAAACTATCCATAGAATCACCTTCATTCATGTGCTCACTCTCCAACTGTTTTCGGAGGTAAGCAACACGAGCCTCATTCCTAGCTTGGTACAATGTTGTAAGTGTATCCCAAGCATCCTTAGCTGTTTTGCAAGAGTGAATATGAGGAATAATGGCACGTTTGATAGACAAAGCTATCAATGCATGTGCCTTGGCATCTCTGCCATCCCAACGAATCTGCTCTGCAGTAGGTGCAGCAGAAAACAACAGCACGAACAAGAATCTGCACAATATCATCTTCGACACCATCTTCATCAGCTCCAGCACCTGTATTCGCAGTACCTATTGTTACAGGTGTAACAGGACGTCTTTCAACACCCTGCACAATGTTCCACAATCCTTTTGCAACCAATACATGTCACATCATATAAGCCCATAATGGGTAGTGAGTACCATCCAACTTATCCTCAACAGCCAACATACGGAATACATCACTGCTTTCAGCCATGGCCGGTGACTAAAATACCTTGATGCAGAAATTGATTGTATCTCAAAAAGTTGAACGGAACTGCCGAGACGAGTTCTGCTAAACCTGTAGCAAACTTCGAGACGCTTATATTAGCGAAGAGAAACAAGTATATACCTTTGGCATAAAAAGACGAAATAGCTTGCACAAGCATTGTGATAGTGCGTTCGAAGGCCGAAACAAGCTCAGATCGCGATTTCGGCACCACATAGCGAAGTTGTTTTGATCTCTGAAACACCTTGAGTATGCTCACCAAATTTCATGCAAATCTAAGACTACAAACGGAGGAGTGTTGACAGTGCCCTAGATGAAGTGACAACCTACTTTGATACCAATTGTTGGAGTTAGACGTCTGCGGAAGCACGTGAACAGCACAAGGAAGAAGAAGAAGCTTGGAGCACAACACACAATACTGGATGTATTACTAAAGAATGTACAAAGATAAGTAGCCCATTAGGGTAATAGGCGTATATACAAGCCGGGAGAAAAAAACCTCCTAAAGAGGGAAAAAAGTGCCCTGGCGGTCCCAGTGTGTTCACACACATCACTACTTAAATATATCAACATAGAGTTCTATTTTTATGCTCGGAAACACCATTTTGCTAAGGTGTATATGGCATCGTACATTGGTGTGGAATACCTCTTTCACGAAGAAAAGCATTAAACTCATGTGACATGTATTCACCACCACGATCCATGCGTAGAGTCAAAAGCTTTTGTGAAGAAACATTTTCAGCCATAGCTAAAAATGCTTTGAAGCAAGAAAATACCTCATTCTTTTCTTTCATAGGATACACCCATATATGGCGAGTAGCATTAGCAATGAAGGTAACAAAATATACATGCTTCCCAAAAGATGGAGTCTTGACGAGACCACATACATCACTATGAACAAGCTGCAAGTTTCTTGTAGTGTGTGTATGACTATCTTTTGGAAAAGAAGCACGATGCATTTTTCCAAGAATGCAACCTTCACATGCATGCTTTTCAATGGACTCAAGTGTAGGAAAACCAATAACCATGTCCTTGTTTTGCAAGTAAAGCAAACTATTGAAGTTCAAGTGACCAAAATGAGCATGCCAAAGCTCCATTTTGGTCATGGAAGAAGTATGAGCAGCCAAGGCATGTGAGGAAGCCCTCTTGTATGTATCCATGTGTTGGCATCATACGGGAAGAAGTAGGTACGGGCATACATGCAGATCTAGCACTGAGGCAACCCATTAAAATTTTTCCAAACCTTACATCATCTTAAAAGTGATTCTCATCACTAGAAACCCTTGTAAATACCGTTTCACCTTTTTCTAGCTCCATTTTGTACAAGCCGAGGAGATCCTCGAGCTTGAGGAGCCTTAGAAGTAAGTGCCTACCAATTTTCATATTTTTTAGACCTCGTTTGAGCCCTCAAATAAGCCTTGGAACCTAATTTTTAACTAGGCCGGACACTAGGTCTGGACAGGGCCAAAGCTAGTCAAAAACTATAAATAGAGCTAGAGAGCTCATTTTTGGGACTAGCTTCTTGTAGTTGTGAGCTTGTATGAGAACTTGATTGTAATAGAAGTAATTCCATTGTCTTACTCTCTTTGTTCTTGCCGTGTGTGCGCGTGTGTGTATGTGTGTGCATGTTTGTGTGCTTCTCACTCACACATTTGTGCCTTCACTTGCTCGAGGTCTTCATACCATCCTCATGTCTTCCCGGATTGACATTAAAGGAGGTGCTACTCATCACTGAGCTACACCAAATTTTGGCGCCGTTGCCGGGGATTCAAGCTTTGAGGACGAGCGTGTGATGGTAAGACGTAGAGAGGATACGTTGGAATGATAAGTAGTAGGTAAATTTCTTGTTTCCTTCTCCATCTCCATCTCTATCTCCACCTCCTTCTCCACTACATATTCCCTCTTCCTTGTCATTCTCCTCATTTGCTTTGTGCGAGTTTGAGAGAGAGCGAGTGTGTGTTCTTGTTTTTGTGTGCGTTTGCATGTTTCTTGCAGGTTTCAGCTTCATCCTCATCTCCAGCAAGCTCAACAGGTACGGATTTTCTCTCCACAGGCCCCGAGGCGTCAAGCACGAGCTATCGCAACACACCGAAAAGTTGACCCAATCACGATTCTGAGTGCACCACGACACTGCGCAGGCCGAGAGCTCTTAGGGATCACTAGACAAAATAGAAAAATTCACCATATCCCGACCTATCACGACACCTCGACGTATCGCGACACTCCCAAGTATCGCGAAACCTCGACCTATCGCGACACCTCGACCTATCGCGACACCCCGACCTATCGTGACACCTCCACCTATCGCGACACTCCCAAGTATCGCGACACTCCCAGGTATCGGGACACTCCCAAGTATCGCGACACCTCGACCTATCGCGACACCTCGACCTATCGCGACACCTCGACCTATCGTGACACCTCGACCCGACCTATCGCGATACATGAATTTTTAGGGTGAATTAATTGAGTGTGTTGAGGTACTTTTAGGGCTTAATTTTGGACACATTGGGATGATATTAGAGTCTTAGAAGTGGGCAAAATACCTAGAAATCAGGGAGGAATTTCTTGAACCTTGAGAGCCTGTTTTGACCCCTAACTGCCTGAATGGTCATAACTTCACCATATGAATTCCGATTGATGAGATTTTGGTCTCGTTGGAAAGCTTGTTGAATCATACACGGAGTTTTAGAACATGTATTTTTAAGTTGACCTTTAGGTGGGACTAGGTGGTCATAAGATTTTGGGGGTGCAGTGAGTTACTCCAAGGGGGGCCAGTAATTGTTGATGTGTGTCTTTAAATCCATTGTGGTAAAGGAGCTATATTAACTTGTGAACTTTTGCAGGAACATTGTGTGCAAGCAAGGCAATTCAAGCAAGCTAGCAAGGGTCAGTACCAAGCTTGGGAGAAGGCTTCTTGGGCTTGTGTAGCAGTCTGGTCAACAAGTGAATTAAGGTTGGAAGTTCTCTCAACCCTCCTTTGTCAATTCCTAGCTTATGCTAAGTACGACTTAGGTGTGGTAATTAATTAGGGCAACGCTAGGCACACATCAAGTCCAAGAGAACTAATCAACTAAGTGCAAGCATCAAGTAGGACTTAAGTGCGAAAACCCTAAGGGACAAAAGTAAACTTGAATCGATCACTTATCAAGTGCGAAAATCACTTAAGTATTCCTGACGACGAGATATCAGACAAGTTCATAAACATAATATTCAACTAAAAAGAACAAAGAGACTGGTGCAAATTAACCTGCAACGAGAGTGGACTTGGGACCAAGGGGGTAGATAAACCAGTCATATGAACCTTAGGTCAGGTAGACACTTAGGCCGAGACCAACAAAGCCTCAGATCTTCTGAAGCTAGTGTCAATCACACTGTTAGGTCTTGGGCCCAGCAGTTGAGTGATTACCCATACACTCCCAGATCAGAAACAAGTGATTTTGAGATGTCCTATAACATGGAGAGACCAGTAGGTAGTTCAGGGGTGGCATACCTAGAAAAGCTAGAAGGACCTTACAAGACTCAATTGGAATACATTAGGACTAATCGTCTAGGTGCTCGCATCTACAAAGACGGCCTGAGAAGATCAGTGGTCCAGATTAAGAACCCTGATCAACCCCATGGACTAGAACACCCCGTAGTCAAATTCGAGAATGGAGCATACCTAGATAAAGAAGGGACTATTTATCTAGTCACCACTCTCCCAGATAGAACAAACGAGTTCGGGAATGTGATCGCAGAAACCGACATGGGTGATATAGAGCAAGGGAACTTAGAGAGAGAGCCGAGGACTCCTCGTGGTAAATCAGTCTTGACCAGGATTATGACTCCAGAGTGGATTCCCCAGGATAATAAAAGCATAGATTTGCTTTTAAACCGTGAAACCGATGAGGCTTTTTGGAGGTATAAGCCTACCCAGCCTCATGAAATAGGATCCCTCACAATCTATGAGTTTAAAGACCCTAATGGCCCAGGCAAAGTAACCTACCTAGACAATACATAAGAGAGGATCTTCGTGGTCACTGAGCATGGAAGACATGCCTACACATGGAAGGGTGAATTTGTTTTTCCCCAACCTCGGTCCAATGTGTCCTACAGCCACCAAGGAGCTGGGACCTCCCAAGCTCATGGAGCTCAAAGAGATAGAAGTAGAGACAGACCTGAGGTAAGCTTTGCCAACTCCCTGGGAACAGAAAGGAGGAGAACAGGGATAGATAGAGAAGAAACCGAGAGACCTGGAGCCCCAAGGAACCAGAGAAATGCCGATGATTTCCCTTTGCCAAGGCCTAGAGAACACACTAGGACCCTAAGGCCAACTCAATTGGTGAAGTCCATGAAGAATTACTTCGATGGCACTGGAGACCCATACGACCATGTGGTAGAATTTAGGCAAGTCTTGAGAGCTGAACAGGTTGAGGACCTATTCATGCAATACAATGCTTTTGGTCTAACCCTCAGGAACACTGCCCTTGTTGATATATTTAGGTAGTGATGTGTGTGAACACTCTAGGACTGCCGGGGCACTTTTTTCCCTCTTTAGGAGGTTTTTTTCCCCCGGCTTGTATATACGCCTATTGCCCTAATGGGCTACTTATCTTTGTACATTCTCTAGTAATACATTCAGTCTTGTGTGTTGTGTTCCAAGCTTCTTCTTCTTCCTTGTGTTGTTCGCGTGCTTCCGCAGACGTCTAACTCCAACAATTGGTATCAGAGCAGGTCGTCGCTTCTTCTAGGGCGCCGTCGACACTCCTCCGTTTGCAGTCTCAGATTCGCACGAAATTTGG
Organism: Ceratopteris richardii; assembly: GCA_020310875.1. Lineage (NCBI taxonomy): Eukaryota > Viridiplantae > Streptophyta > Polypodiopsida > Polypodiales > Pteridaceae > Ceratopteris > Ceratopteris richardii. The sequence goes on from CM035411.1 coordinate 13,077,294, forward strand.
TGAGCATACTCAGGGTGTTTCCGAGATCGCGATCTGAGCTCGTTTCGGCCTCCGAACGCACTATCGCAGTGCTTGTGCAGGCTATTTCGTCCTTTTGTTGCAAAGGTATATACCAATTTCTGTTCGCCAGTTTAAGCGTCTCAAAGTCTGCTACAGGTCTAGCAGAACTCGTTTGGGCAGTTCCGTTCAACTTTTTTAGATACAGTCAATTTTCTGCATCAAGGTATTTTAGTCACCGGCCATGGCTGAAAGCAGTGATGTATTCCGTATGTTGGCTGTTGAGGATAAGTTGGATGGTACCAACTACCCATTATGGGCTTATATGATGCGACATGTACTGGTTGCAAAAGGATTGTGGAACATTGTGCAGGGTGTTGAAAGACGTCCTGTTACACCTGTAACGACAGGTACTGCAAATACAGGTGTTGGAGCTGATGAAGATGGTGTCGAAGATGATATTCCGCAGATTCCTGTTCGTGCTGCTGTTTCTGTTGCACCTACTGCAGAGCAGATTCGTTGGGATGGCAGAGATGCCCAGGCACATGCATTGATAGCTTTGTCTGTCAAACGTGCCATTATTCCTCACATTCGCTCTTGTAGAACAGCAAAGGATGCTTGGGATACACTTACCACTTTGTACCAGGCTAGGAATGAGGCTCGTGTTGCTTACCTCCGAAAACAGTTGGAGAGTGAGCACATGAATGAAGGTGATTCTATGGACAGTTTTCTTACAAAGATCAAAGACCTGAAGGAACAATTGATTTCTGCTGATGAGGTTATACCAGATAGCTCACTTGTGCAGACCGTTCTGAATGGTCTTCCTGATTCATATCAGAGTTTTGCCTCTACTCTTCGGTTGATGATGAAAGGCAATCCGAATGCCTTGTCATTTGAGGAATTAGTCTCTGTTCTGTTGCAAGAAGATCAGTCCAGGCAGAACAGGTCCATTATGCGTGTTGCAGATCAAGCTTTCCTGGCTAGTCAGAAGGGCAAAGGAAAATGGAGCTCTTCTACTAGTAAGCAAAAATCTGCAAATGCTGCACAATCGAAGAACCAGGATAAAGATGAAAAGAAATCAGAAAAGCAGAAATTGTTCTGCAAGTACTGTAAAGGAAATGATCATAGTATAAAGAACTGTCCAAAACTGGCTGCTAAAGAGGCAAAGAAGAAAGAGGCTAGAATGGTTGTTGCAGAGGCCTCTACACCAAAAACAGAGTCTGCAAATCTTGTGCAGGAAGAAGAATGGGCGTTTACTACTGTCTGCAGTTTTGACCCATCTTCTCATGATCAGTGCATGTCTGCAGTAGACTCAGATGTTTGGTACTTTGACAGTGGGGCGACCAAACATATTACCTCGCAGCGCAGTTTCTTCTCTTCACTTGAGCCTGCTCCTACAGGGAATACTGTCACATGCGCCAATAACTCCTCTTATCCTGTTATGGGAGTTGGTAAGATCATTCTGACTACTGCTGATGGTAGTTCTTTCACTTTGTCAGATGCTTTATTTGTGCCAGGGATAAAAAAGAATCTGTTATCAGTTTCTGCATTAGCCAAGATTGGCTTGGTTGTGAAATTTGTTGATGACAGGTGTACAGTCCATGATCTCTCAAATGGCGATGTGATTATTGCTTCTGGCATTTTATGTCGTGGGCTGTATAAGCTCATAGACTATGAAAGATCTGTGAATGATTCGGCATGTGCAGTTCATGATTCTCAGGCTATGTCAGATGCAAAGCTTTGGCATGCACGCTTTGGTCATCTGAATTTTGCTAGTTTGTTACGCCTGCAGAAATCTGAAATGGTGTCCTCTTTGCCCAAACTTGAGGCACCTAGAAAACATGTTTGTGAAGGCTGTATTTTGGGCAAAATGCAGCGTTCTTCCTTTCCAAAAGATGGTTCAGTTCGGGCTACGCAGAAATTACAGCTTGTACATAGTGATGTCTGTGGTCCTATGCAGACACCCTCTTTTGGAAATTACCTTTACTTCGTGACTTTCATTGATGATTTTTCCAGGCATGCATGGGTATATCCACTCAAAGCAAAGTCCGAAGTGTTCATGTGCTTCAAACAGTTTTTGGTTTTGGCTGAAAATCTGTCAGCATGTAAAATGGGCACCCTCCGTTCTGATCGAGGGGGGGAATATATGTCTTCAGATTTTAATGCATTTCTGGCTGAACGTGGGATAAAACACCAGTGTACAGTGCCGTATACACCTCAACAGAATGGAGTTGCTGAACGAAAGAACAGGTCACTCATGGAGATGGCGAGGTGCATGGTCAAAAGTCAGGCTTTACCACATAGTTTCTGGCTTGAGGCTGTCATGTGTGCAGCATATGTACTGAACAGGTGTCCCACTAAAGCATTGCAGTCTATCACTCCATATGAGGCTTGGGATGACCGCAAGCCATCTGTTGCTCATCTGCGTGTTTTTGGTTGTTTGGCATATGCATTAGTGCCTGAACAACATCGCAGAAAATTGGATGATAAGGCAGTAAAATGTATTTTTGTTAGGTACAGTTCTGAAAGTAAAGGCTATCGTCTGTATCATCCACAGACTAAACGCATTCTAGTTAGCCATGATGTTGTCTTTGTGGAAGATGCTATTCAGCCATTGCTTTCATGTACTAAGGAGACATCTGTTAGCTCCAAAGACATGTATGATACTTTGATGCCTCTTTTTACAGGTGGACAGGCTAGTGCTGGTCCTAATGAGGCAACTTCTCAGCCTTTGCAGGTTTCATATGATGATGCAGATCATTCCATTTCTGATGCAGATTTACATGATGCACTTGTTGATGAGAGAGCTGATATTGAGCAGGCAAAAACTATGCCAAAATGGCTGGTGCAGACTTTGCGTGACAGCAAATTAGATGCACCTTTGTCATATCGTACTCGTTCAGGCTCTCATAGTGCCTCCTTTGCATCAGATTGCTATGCTATGGCTGCATCTAGTCTCTGTGATGAGAATGAGCCTGTTTCTTTTGATGAAGCACAAAATTCAGAAAATTGGATGGCTGCTATGCAATCTGAATATGATGCTATAATGAAGAATGGTACATGGTCTTTATGTGACTTGCCTCCTGGCAAGAAGGCCATTGGCACTAAGTGGGTATACAAGCTGAAGCGTAAACCTGATGGTACAGTTGACAGGTATAAGGCTAGGCTTGTTGCAAAGGGTTATGCGTAGGAAAGAGGCATTGATTTTGATGAGACCTTTGCACCTACATGCCGTATGACTACTGTTCGGAGCATTTGTGCACTTGCAGCCCATCATGGTTGGAATGTACATCAGTTGGACATTAAAACAGCATTTCTGAATGGTGACTTGCATGAAGAAGTGTATGTTTTTCAGCCCCGTGGCTTTGTGCAGAAAGGGCATGAAAACCAGGTGTGCAGGTTAAAGAAGGCGTTATATGGTTTAAAGCAAGCACCACGTGCTTGGTATGAGAAGATACATGCCTATATGATTGCACATGGTTTTGAGAACAGTCCAACTGAAAGCACCTTATATGTTAAGCGTGCTAATGATGTGCTTCTGATCATTGTTGTCTATGTTGATGACATGCTGCTCACTGGTCCTATTGAGACACATATTGCTGATTTTAAGGCTGATTTGCATGCCTCATTTGAGATGTCTGATTTGGGGCATTTGCATCACTATTTGGGCATTCAGTTTATGCACGTTGATGGTGGAATGGCTTTGTGTCAAACAAAATATATTGACACATTATTGCAGCATTTTGGCCTTGAAGACTGTAAGCCTGTTGCCACTCCTATGGAGACAGGTTTACGATTGAGTCTTCATGATGCTGGAGATGCATTTGATGCTGTTCTCTATCAGCAGGCTGTTGGATGCTTGATTTACTTATGCATTACTCGGCCAGATATTCAGTTTGCTGTCTCACAGATGAGCAGGTTCATGCATTGCCCAGGAGTCACGCATTGGAAAGCGGTTAAGCGCATCTTTCGCTACTTGAGTGGTACTCGGCTACTTGGGTTGTTTTATCCCAAGGGGGGATCACTACCGCCAAATTTGCATGCTTTTTCTGACTCAGATTGGGCTGGTTGCTATGACACTCGTGTGTCCACCAGTGGTTTTTGCTTCATGCTTGGTAGCTCATGTATATCTTGGTTGAGCAAGAAGCAGCCTACTGTGGCCACTTCCAGTTGTGAGGCTGAGTATAGGGCAACTTTCACAGCGACTGTTGAGTGTGTGTGGCTCAGACGCCTTATGGCTGATTTGGGTGTTGGCCAGTCTTGTGCCACCACCATCTTCACTGACAGTCAGAGCGCATTGGCAGTTGCGAGGAACCCTGTGTTCCATGCTCGCACTAAGCACATTGAGGTGCATTATCACTATGTCAGGGAGAGGTTCTCTGTTGGGGAGATCAGCTTGGCATATGTGCCCACGCAGGAGAACATTGCAGACCTTTTCACGAAGGCTCTGCCTAGGGAGAAGTTTGAAGCTTTCCGCAAAGCTTTGGGCTTACTTCCTTTTGTGGAGTGATTTCCACATAGCTTGGCACTTCCTTATACATGAGTGCCAGCTCCTTGTTCACCGCATCACTCCCAGGGGGGATTTGTTGATATATTTAGGTAGTGATGTGTGTGAACACTCTAGGACTGCCGGGGCACTTTTTTCCCTCTTTAGGAGGTTTTTTTCCCCCGGCTTGTATATACGCCTATTGCCCTAATGGGCTACTTATCTTTGTACATTCGCTAGTAATACATTCAGTCTTGTGTGTTGTGTTCCAAGCTTCTTCTTCTTCCTTGTGCTGTTCGCGTGCTTCCGCAGACGTCTAACTCCAACAGCCCTTACATGGTTTCAACCCCTGAATGAGAGGCAGTTTAGGAGCATAGACCAACTTTTAGAGGCTTTCGTCACTGAGTTCTCTAAGAGTGGCATACGGCATAATACCTCCTCCCTGATTCATAGTTTTAGGCAAACACCCCAAGAGACGGTCAGACTTGCAGGAAGACGGCTTAGGCAATACCTAGAGAGATGCCCAATGCCTGAGTTACCCACACCAGCCCAACAAGTGGCTTTGTTCTTAGATGGATTGTTGAGCACCAAGCTCAGGTCATATGTGTATCTGAAGGACCCCAGAACTATAGAAGAGTGTGTGCGCATGTGCATAGACATTGAGGATAATCTAGGCGAGGAGTTAGAACTTTCAAAAATCTATAAGGATTCGGATAGCTCTAGTAGCCTCACATTTGGTCAATCCACATCCATTGAGGAACTTGCAGAGAAGGTAGCTCAAAAAATAGGTGTCTCTAGCAAACAAATTCCAAGATTTGCCCCAATCAAGAGGTGCTATACGTGTGGAGGTGACCATATGGCAAGTGTTTGTCCTATTATGGCCCAACCCCAAGTGAATCCTAGTAGCCAATACTGCACCATAGAGCGAAGGTACGCCAACCACACCACACAAGACTGCCCTTATAACAAACAAACTGTCAGGCAAAATTACCCTCAACCATATCCACAACAGGGTAGATACCAGAATCAGTACCCACCACAACAATATGGCAGACCACAACAATCTTATCAGCCACCTTATCAAGGGCAACAGAGACCTCAACCAGTCCTAGCGCAGCAACCCCCTGCTCCAACCAATGTGATCCCAGTGAAATATGCATCTGCTGAAGAAAATCTGAATAGAGCCATAGTCCCAGTCACACCGTTGCTATCAGACAGTGATCCAAGTGACCATAGTTTTGACTCCACACATATTGATAGCCCACAGGCTTACTACATGCAGTCACCCGAGCATAACAAGTCACACTATTATGAAGACCCAAGTGAAAATAGTGGGGAGCCTGAGTATGCTGATGTCATGTATACAAACCCCAACTCTAGACCTCAACCTAGGCAGGTACGGCCCCCATTTCCTATAGGACCATGCTTCAGATGTCAGGGAGATCACCTTATATGTGATTGCCCACTGCCTGCCCCTACACAACCCCAACCAGTGACAATTCAGGGCTTCTGTCAAGATTGCGGAAAAGAGCATCTCTTACGAGATTGTCCGAAGAATCCCAATAACCTGCCAAAAATCACTCCTATCAACGTCATTGGACTAGTAGTAGACTCTACAGGAAGTGTAACTTCCACTGCGACAGAGAGTAGGGCAGGAAAAGAGTTCTGAGGTTAGTGAGACAAAGAGCCTAACCAAGAAGAGGACAAGAGCTTGGAGAGATAGCCGGGAGAGAATGAAAAGACAATGGTCACAGAAAATGAGCGAACTTGAAGAAAACTTGAGAGAAACCAAAGCAAAGATAAGTGAACTCCATCTCAAAACCACTCTCACACCACCCCTCCACCACCGTTTCCTTCTCCCACCAATCCATCTTCTTCCATTCCCCAACCTTTTGACACACCAACCGTAACCCACCCACCACCCAGAGTAGGATCAGTCCTAGCCGATCCCACTCCTGAGGATCTAGACATGATGCTTAAAGCATATAAGGCCAGAATCCAGGAAGGGCCAAACGTGACAGATCATGACAAATGTTACCCTAGAGCCGATCTAGAGATAGAGCGAACAAAGCTTTGTGCTAAGATGGTCGAATTGGCGCAAGCCATGTTTGAAGCCAGTCGCTTGTTCAATGGCTCTAGCTCCACTAGGACACCATTGCATTTTGATGGTCTATTAGATAGATTGGAGGAGTTACTTACAAAGTTTGGAAAAGGAGCCACCTACCAGGGTGAGAAGAGGACAAGTGATAAAATAAGCATTCCTCCCCAGGAAGCTTACGTGCCTAACTCCACTGAACCCGACACCTCTTCTTCTATGAATAGGTATTCACCAGAGTTCCTGAGAGAGATTCAAGAAGAGAAATGGGCAAAGGAAAGTGAAGTCCCTCCTCCCATTGAACTTGTGGATGATGCACATGATCAATTCCCACAGGACATCTCGTCTATTTATGAAGAGCAGGAGAGTGCCCAATCTCATGAGAGATTAGATTTTGAGTCTAATTCCTTGCAAGAGCTACCACATTTCACAGGCCCATGGGAAACCAAGTCAACTTGCATGAGAGCACCCACAGTCATGATAAGAAACGAAGATTCGATCATACCTAGGAATACTGAGGTAGTAAAGAATACTAAAGTGCAGTGCAACCTCACTTTAGAAGAGCTACTCAAAGTTAAGCCAGAAGTGTGGAAACACGTAGCCAAACAAGTGCCAGACATAGCGAAATCACGTTCCCAGGTAGGATCACATAGAACAGTGCCAGAAATACCATTGGATAAGATAGGAGATATGAGTGAAGGAGAAGAAGGAAATACCTATCTCCCAGTTACCCATCAGGGATACACAACCAAGGCAATTTTGGACTCAGGTGCAAGAGTTGCAATTGCTACCACTTCCTTATGGAAGCGTTGGGGCAAGCCAGCACTCAGGCCAACGAGAATGAAATTGCAGATGGCCGATGGTCATATTGAAAGGCCCTTAGGATTGCTAGAAGGAATAACTCTCACTACATGTGGTGTTGAGTTTGAGCATACTTTTGCTATATGCGACTTTAGCAAAAACCAAGCCTACGAGATGATTTTGGGAAGGCCATTTATGCGGCAATTGCAAGTGGTACATGATTGGGGAACCAATTCCTTGTATTTGCAACATCTAGGTGTTACAACCAAAGTCAATCTCAAGGATTACTCTCATAGAGACGTACCGCCTATACAATGGAATCCCATCCATAGAGCCAAAGATGAGACTGAGTATGTGCATTCCATAGGATCCGGATCCTCATGGATGCATGAAGACACTCACTTATGGATGTGTAAGGTAGCAGTAGAAGAAGAGAAGAGAGAGAAAGCCAGAGAGGTAGGTGCAAAAGAAACCCATAGATCAATTCAAGACCCAGCCTATGCACCTGTAGTTTTTCCTGACGAAGAATTTGAGCCTCACGGCTGGGCTGAAATTTTAGTAACAATGGATGTAGCCATCAATGAAGAACAATGGACACCCCACTGTGATGAGGATGGCTATGACATTTCAGTCTTTTCAATAGAACCGATCATGGGAGATGCAGTGTTAGAAGAATGCGAACCTAGCCCTGATGCATTTAAGGATGCAAGTGACTCCGACCTAGAGTCAATCATCATGGACCCACCATTTGCATCAGAGGGAGAATACTTCTATGAGGTAGAAGTTCACCCTCAGAGACATGAACAACTCATGAATGAGGTGAGATTAACCACACAAGTGACCACCAAGAGTGAAGGAAAGAAAAGAAAGAAGAAAGAAGCCACACCGGAGGAAGAGGAGTCCTTGTTTGAGGTGCCGAAAAATTTCAAGAAGTATGAGATAGAAGATAGAAGAGTCATGGTAAGAATGCCTAAACATGAGGCACAATCAGGAGAGGCCTATGATAGCAAGGAAACTACTAAGAAAATAGTTGTAGCCGTAGAAGAAGGAGAAGAAAGATGCACCTACATAGGACATGACCTGACGGAAGAAGAAGAGCAAGAGTTGATAGCTTTGCTAAGGGAGTATCGAGATGTATTCGCTTGGAGCTACAAGGACCTGAAAGGTGTAGACCCTGACATATGCTCACATACAATCCCCATGACTTCAGAGGCTAGGCCCTCTAAGCAAAAGCCATACACATACAATGACAACTATGCGGCCAAGATCAAGGAAGAGATAGATCGCTTGGTTGTAGCTCGATTTATCTATGAAATTGAGCATACTGAATAGGTATCCCCCATTGTAGTGGTGCCAGAAAAGAATGGCAAATTACGTGTATGCATTAACTTGAAGAAGGTTAACGCAGCCACTATCAGGGATAGTTATCCGCTTCCTATCACCGAGCATCTATTAGAAAGGGTAGCAGGCAAGGAAGTGTACATCTTCCTAGATGGGTTCTCTGGCTACAATCAAGTAGCCATTGCACCAGAAGATCAGCATAAGACGGCTTTTGCCACAGAGTGGGGCATATTTGCCTTTCGGGTAATGCCATTCGGGCTTACCAATGCACCTGCTACCTTTCAAAGATTGATGTGTCACGTGTTTAAAGAGTTCTTGAGGAAGAATTTGGAAGTCTATGTTGATGATCTATGCGCTCATTCCAACATTAGACAGACTCATATACCCGAACTCAGGCAAATCTTTGACAAATGTAGAGAATATCAAGTCTGCTTGAACCCAAAAAAGTGTGTTTTCATGGTCAGGCAAGGCAAGATCCTAGGACACATATTGTCAAAGAACGGCATATCCACTGACGAAGAGAAAGTGAGAGCCATTGCAGAACTACCTAGGCCAAGGAATGTCAAGGAGGTACAGGCCTTTATGGGGCATTGTGGTTACTACAGCCGGTTCATTAACATGTATGCCGTCTTTCACGGAGCTCAAATGAAGATTGTGTTCAACACCAATCTTGACCACACCAGATTGGAATAAGCCATTCCATGTCCATGTAGATGCATCCAATTATGCAATTGGATGCGTGCTAGCACAACCTACGGGTGAAGGTAATATGGATCTTCCAATTGCCTATGCCAGTAGACAACTGAATGCAGCTGAACGAAATTATACCACCACTGAACGGGAGGGGTTAGGCATGGTATACGCAGTTAAAAAGTTTAGACACTATTTGCTTGCAAATAAGTTTAAATTTTTTACTGATCATCAAGCTCTGTTGTACTTGGTAAACAAGCCATGAAATACAGGTAGGTTGGTAAGATGGTTCCTCTTGCTAATGGAATACGACTTTGAAGTTGTGGTGAGGAAAGGAAAGACCCATCTGAGAGCAGATCATCTCTCTAGGCTCACATCAGGAGAGGCCCCACAAGGAGTGTCAGATGACTTACCTGATGCTTACTTGTTTAATTTGGAAGTTGTACCTCAGTGGGCTAAGCCATTAGTGCCAGTATTAACATACGGGCCTAATCACTCAGTAATAAACACACAAGATAGGGAGATAGTAAAAGCTCAAAAGTATCATATCTTGGCAGGAAGTATGTACAAGCATATCGATCAGGGAGTATTAGCCTGTTGCATAGAGGAGGACGAGTACGCTAAATGGTTGCAATTAGCACATGTAGGTGCATTAGAGCAACACTACTCAAAACAACGAACCCTATAGACTCTAAGGAGACTAGAAGTGCATTGGCCAACTATGGAAGTTGATGTCCATAAAATGTGCAAAGAATGCCCAATCTGTCGCACTAAACCACCAGTGGAACACGCCACTCTTTATCGAGTGTCTCTAGTGCCAGATTGGAGTGAACCACTGGTAGCCTTCTTGAGGACGAAAACATTCCCTCAAGATATGACATTGGCCAGACAAAGAAGTTTGGAACAAGAATCCTTGGAGTACGCACTCGTTGGTGATAATTTATACAAACGTGGTAAAGATGGTTACCTAAGACTGTGTGTCCATGAGAGCGAATATCTGAAGATATTAGAGACTGCTCACCAAGGTGTAGCAGGAGGACACTTTGGTCCAGACCGGGTGATCAAGGCAATACTATTTGCAGGATTTTGGTGGCCCACCCTTCCCATGGATGCACATACCTACGTGAAGAGGTGTGAGGTTTGTCAGCGGACCCAGTATCCTATACACAAGGATGAGATGCCATTGAAACCTATGATGGGTGGACGTGCATTCTCTAAGTGGGGAATAGACTTTGTTGGACCTATTAATCCCCCAGCTAAGGGTTCACATGCGGAGTATATCATCGTGGCCACAGACTATCTAACCAAGTGGGTAGAAGTGAAAGCCACTACAAAAAATGATGCTCAAACAACAACAAAGTTCTTATTTGAAAATGTGTTCACGAGGTACGGATTGCCAATAGAGTTGGTGAGTGATAGAGGCACACACTTCTTGAATGAATTCATAGAAAACCTTCTCCAAGAATTCTTGGTGATACATAAGAAGTCTGCTCCCTATCATCCACAAGCTAATGGTCAGGCTGAGAGCACAAATAAGATCTTATGCAATGTGCTGACTAAATTGGTGAATAACAAACACTCTGATTGGGACAAACACCTACACCACGCTGTTTGGGCATACCGAGTTGCCTATAAAACGGTACTCCAAGCCACACCCTTTCAGATGGTGTTTGGCCAGAATGCGGTGCTACCATTGGACTTTTTGATACCTACATTGAAAGTAGCACAGGAGCATGACTGGATAGGCCATGAACTCTCCTCTAGAGTCTTTGATCTTGAACGTTTAGGTGAGACACGATTGAGGGCTGCAGCAGGAATCTATGCAGCCAAGAAGAGGCAAAAGGCATATTTTGATACACATGTGAAGGATAAAGGCTTGAAAGCAGGAGACCTAGTCCTAGTCTACAGATTGAAGCAACATGCACAAAAATTAGAGAAAAGAGGCTATGGACCAATGATTATCAATAGGATCTCCACAAGCGGAGCAGTACAACTAGCCACTCTAGAGGGTGACGTACTACCAAGTTACATAAGCGGATGTAGAGTCAAGCTATATTAAGAACCCTTAACTGAAGAAATGCTCAATCGACTTAATACTGCAAAGAAACGTAAGGAAGAGGAAAAGCGAATTCGAGAAGAAGCACATGCCGAAGCCCTAGAACGTATTCGACGAATGAAATTGAGGAGGCAATGTAGAGATCAACCCATGAATGATGCTCATGAAGCTCTGGGTCATCACATGGCCATGTGCCAAGCTTCAGGTGAACCGTCCCATAAGATAGTTGATCGACGCCCTTTTGTGACCTTGGAAGTAGGACAAGGAGAGAGTGTAAGGACCGTGAGAGCTTTAATTGATTCAGGAGCAGCCACTAGTGCAATTCGGCTTTCTTATTGCCAACAATTGCAATTGGAGGTAAAACCCCTAGAAGCATATCTGATAGGATTAGGAGGTGTTGAAACCCCTTGCATGGGAGAGGTGGAACTTCCCCTCTACATTCAAGAGGTCCTCATGCCAACAAAAGTACTAGTATGTGAAGACGAGGATCTTACCGAACCTCTCGTCTTGGGCCAAGACTGGATCTATGATCACGCAATCAACCTCAACCTAAGAAGTGGACTTCTTCAGGCTTGGGTAGGCCAAAGCCGCCTTACGATTGCATTAGAAAATCAAGCACTCAAACCATTAGAACAGGCACCAACACCTGGTCCCTCCAAGAACCCACATGAAGATAATGTTATTCTTGTCCAAAGTTCTATGGTGCAGAGGATTGTCACTCTTGCCAAAGGTACAGAAGTCAAGGAGGAACTCCCATCTGTTCCAGAGAAGAATCTAAAGGGGAAGGCTCAGCAACACCCGACACTGAGGAGATCGATGAACAAGAAGCATGAGCACCAACTTCGACAATATGAAGTGCCTCGTGGCATGAAACAAATATGGATACGCAAGGGGGAAAAAATCATGGCCCCAAAGATAGGGTCTCAAAAGAGCATCAAGCAAGCCACACTGTCAAGGACTAAAACGAAGGAGATCCCTAGTCAACACTCTAGGCATACCATGTCTATTTGGGTCCCTAAGCGGTCAATGAAGGCTAGCCCCAATGCTAGACAGATATGGGTGCCCAAGGCCTACTTACGAGCCCAAATAGCTCCAACTCTAGTCACTAGCATAATTCAACACTCACAAGTCCTCTTGGCAAACAACTCAGGAACTCTACTTACATCCCACACTAACACACACTCGGTCAAACCTAGGAATGTCTGGAAATGGGTACCCAAAAGGTCCCAAATCCAGCACAATCTAGTCCATAAACCTTTAACCGTCATCAGCTCAAGGAGCCACGAATCCTCAAACAAAGTCTGGAGAATTAAACCCTGTATCAAACCCCCAGACCCAATTTTGTAAATCCATCCACTCTGAAGTAGATGCATTCTGAGTACCTTGCATATCCAAAGTATGCATCTAGAATGACACTAACCACTAACCACCACTCACATCTATCACAAACACTTCACCTCTAACCACTAACCATCTTGATTGTCATGTTAGTATTGTGGAGGGAACACTATTACATCCTGTTTCCTATGCAACACTAATGTGCCTCTCTTCTGCTAGCAGATAAGCATCAACTGCTGCAAGGAGTCTCATGGCAACAACAACAGGAACAAGCTCCCAGGCAGGCACTAACACTCAAAGTAATTGGGATACCATGCCTGTGGAAGCTCCACTGACAGCAAGGCCTGAAGAGCTTTTGAATGTGAGAAGAATTCCTATCTCGGATCCTCCAAGTGGCCTAACAGAAAGAGTGAAGGGGCATTCTCATTGGTTCAATGAGATGCCAGGAGATTTGGGAGATGCGGACCACATATGGGAGTCCAAGTTGGAATTCGGAGGAGTATGGTGGACATTTCAATTCTTCTCGAGAGAATTTGAAACATTACAGAATGCAGCTCCTCTTCAAGATATTTGGTTGAAAGCGGGATTGCAAGATTATTTTAGTGCAACTTTACCTAAACCTGATTTTCTTCGGTGCTACTACTTGATTGCCACACTGAAGGCGACAGGAGATAAAGATCATTCAGGCACATTCCTGGTGCCCTCTCTATCAAACCAGGAGGAAATGAAGAAGTTTGAGTTGAATATTACTTTAATCAGGGAAGCTCTTCAGATGTATGGCACCCACATACCTTCCGATCGAGATCCTTTGATACCGGAGTCTATGAAGAACAATAAAATCAAGAAGTTGAAAGAAATGTGTGCCCTCAGCCCCAACATCACCATACCATTACGGATGTGCCTTCAACACTTCGCATTTCCAGTGCAAGACCGGTTCACCCAACCTCATAAGAAAATCTGGTATGGATTATACCTAGTAGAGACTGGGAGCTTACCAATTAAAATGCCCGTGTGGATCCTGGACCAGTTATATGAAGCAGACAAACAAGGCGTGAGGAAGCCTACCTTGAATGGTTGCTGTGTGATTACAAGAATTATCTACAGATGCCTTGCCTATGATGTGCCGATCGCAAGGGCCCTTAACTACTCACAACTTGAATTCTTCAAGGGGCGGAAGTCAAGGGTTCAACCTGCAAAAAGAATGTGTGGTTCGCTTTCACAGGTTCTAATCCCTTGTGAGGCCACCACAGAAGCTTCCCTCAGAGAAGAGGAACAAGTAGCCCCTTTCTCTATCCATCTCCAAGGACCACAATCAGGGGGCATGGTACAACCCACTCCATCAGCCCCTCCACTACCCACAGATGCTGAGTTTGCATCCATGGCTACTTTGGCAGAAGATACATCTTTTGACTTTGAAAGCTTCTTGCAGACAACCCACTTATCTGAGAGTGAATTCTTCTCAGACACGGACGGCCCCGAATCATCATCCCAAAGAGGACGGACACATAGTGAAACCCGAAGAGTGCATTGGGAAGATGAGGCACAACATAATCACGCGGAAGGCACACATGAACAAGAGGAGAGTGAGGAAGAAGCCCCTGCCTACACTGCACAACTCAAACGACTCTACAAAACGATCAAGCAAGTGTAGAAAAGTCATAAGTTGTCAGAGCAGGCAAATAGAGCACTGGTGAACCAGATGCTGCAGGCGGAGAATGTAGACCCTCAATTTGTAGAATCATTGAACCTTTTAGCAGATACCTGTGGAATAGTGGAAGCCATGAGGACCATGGTATATCGTAATACCCTTCAATATGACCAAGGAAGGATCGATACAAGACCACGACGGGGAAAGATGATTCAGATGGAAGTCTCTAACTCACTCCCTACAAACACTCAGGAAGATGTTCACATGGCAAGCCCATCCAATAGTGATGAACCAGATGTACATATCTAGATACCATCTCCGCCATCACCTCCCATCCAGCCCTCAGAACCCCTCACCACTAGCCATACTGAACAACCAGTATGCACCCATAGTGAACCTGTTCTACACACCACCATTTCTCCATCCTTCCCTTTACCTACATCCACCACTTCCAACCCATTTTCCGAACCCCAAATAGATCATCCCATCACCAATCATACCGTAATAGGTCACCCATCGTCTCTCCCACCTCTCGGACATCCACATGACCCTACCCAAACACTAACACACCCAATTCCCTTCACACATACTTTTCCTCTCTCCCAACCCCAACCCATTGGGCCACTCCTAACCTCCTCAGAGCCTACAGAAGTCACCCTACCTCCGTTCTTGGCAAACCTTGTGGAGCAAATTGAGAATTACAGGAGAAAATCCCATTCCCACCCCACCTCCCCCACATTCACGACAACCACTAACACACCACCCACCATTCCTGTGTTCACGATTCACACTTCACACACCATCACGTCCGATCCCATGGACATTTCACCATCCACAGGAGCACCCACCACCACATTTGTTCCAACATCCTCACATTTCACTTCACTCATAGACACATCATCCACTTTTCCCTTCCCCATTTCCCAACCCTTTGCATTTTCCACCTCTACCCCTGCATCCACATCATTTAGTCATGCACTAGACACCATGTTCGAAGCGGCCACTCAACTTAAGCAAGAGTATAGATTACTAGAAGAAAATAACACAGAGCTGTGCAATCTCTCAGCTCAACTCCAGGCACGTGTCAATGCCTTGGAGCTAAGTAATACAACACTACAACATGAAGTGACCACCCTCCAACAATCCCAGGTGGAGCTCGAAGCCAAACATACAGAGACGACTAGGGTAATGGAAGAACAACTCAGAGATCAGCTAGCCCGTAATGCTAGACTACAACGAAACATGGCTCTACTCCGATGCCACCTAGCGGCTGCACAAGAAGAAAACATGAGATTACAGCAACAAAATCAAGACAACCTTGAAGCCACCATAGAAAATACTCCAGGGGCACCCATCGACCCTGCTAACTTCCGAGCCATCCCTTCAGAAAGCATACAACAAATATTGGAAACCTCTGCCAACCTCTTAGAAGCACATGATCAGCTTGCCGACCAAGTCAAAGAATTACAAAGATCCCAAGTGCCTACACCACACCCACTAAAACCTACAGAGATGGTCGATGCTGCTACTTCACCAGAACCTGAACCTTCAACGGCCAATGAGGTACTTGAGCTACGACAACAGATTGCAGAATTAAAGATTAAGTTGCTACAATACGAACGACCCCCCTCTCCACCTGATCAACCAACAGAGGAGGAGGCCATAGCCATTCCAGTGGAGGAAATATTTGACGATACTTATGAGCCTCAACCTTTTCCATGAGGCACAATCACTGATGAGGGACAAGACACATACAAGGAACCCCCTCCGGCATGGATGAAACAGGTGGAAGAGATGGGGGTGACTCACGAAGAGTGTATCTCAACTCAGATGGTGGCTATGAAGACTATTGAGGAGACCATACTTCAATCGGAATATTTCAAGCACTTGGCTATGAGGCGACTGATAACCAGCTCAGAATTACAATATAAACCATACTTTGTACTGTTGGTAGACTACAACGCTGAGATCAAACGCAAAACCAACAAGTACCCTACTTTTGCTACCCAGTTTGAACCTAAGGACATTCCAGAGGACGCCAACAAAGGGAACATATTCCAACCCACCTGGAGGCAAAACTTACTGGAGACCTATCCGGAGATGCTACGAACATGGGATCACGCGCCCATGCACTTGAAATATAACAATTGTTTTGGGCCAGTGCAACGACGGAGATCATGGAAGGCATTTGCCATAAAGGTTAAGAACAACGCCAATTGCAAAGACTGGCTCAACTACCCCGCCATTGCACCCCCAACAGGCACACCAACAGTTCAATACATGATAGCTACCATCAGACATTGGATGCCACGCCTACACCCCATGCCAGATGTCGCCGCGTAGATGATGCTCAAAATTTTGGACATGATGCAAGTGGTGTTAAAGACTTTCTGAAATGTACGTAATATCCAGCCTCCAATTCCGGGCTTCATCAATGGTAACTATGATTTACTTTATGATATGAGCACGACCCCGAGTATCCGTGTTGCTTACGCATGGCATGCACGAATAAGATATCTCCCTTCTTGTTACAAACAAACTTTTGATGACATGTTCACCACGGGGTTCTGGGAAGCACACTCAGAAGTATTTGCACCACGCCCAACTCATCTGCTCCAGTTATTCGCTTGCGAACAAACAATGCATTCAGAACTCTACACCACGCCACAACCTGATATGCCTGGCGCAGTTAATTGGGATGCCCTGCAGAGAGATTTGGTCAGGGGACTACGCATCAAAGAACAAGAATTGGCAACCAACCTACTGTAGCAGTACATTGATCAAACCGTGGAGCAGAGGTCTGTCAGAGGCGACAGACGCTAGGGGGGGGAGAGTGTTGGCATCATACGGGAAGAAGTAGGTACGGGCATACATGCAGATCTAGCACTGAGGCAACCCATTAAAATTTTTCCAAACTTTACATCATCTTAAAAGTGATTCTCATCACTAGAAACCCTTGTAAATACCGTTTCACCTTTTTGTAGCTCCATTTTGTACAAGCCGAGGAGTCCTCGAGCTTGAAGAGCCTTAGAAGTAAGTGCCTACCAATTTTCATATTTTTTAGACCTCGTTTGAGCCCTCAAATAAGCCCTGGAACCTAATTTTTAACTAGGCCGGACACTAGGTCTGGACAGGGCCAAAGCTAGTCAAAAACTATAAATAGAGCTAGAGAGCTCATTTTTGGGGCTAGCTTCTTGTAGTTGTGAGCTTGTATGAGAACTTGTTTGTAATAGAAGTAATTCCATTGTCTTACTCTCTTTGTTCTTGCCGTGTGTGCACGCGTGTGTGTATGTGTGTGCATGTTTGTGTGCTTCTCACTCACACATTTGTGCCTTCACTTGCTCGAGGTCTTCATACCATCCTCATGTCTTCCCGGATTGACATTAAAGGAGGTACTACTCATCACTGAGCTACACCAATACAAGCCATTACATAATGTATTGGACATCATGATAATATCATCATTGCTGAAATCATGAACCATACACTTATCATCAACAAAGTGTACATGAAGTTCACGGTTTAGCTCGGCCAACGTGTACCGAATACACTAAGATGCTATATTGCATCTGCACATAAACTTACTCAAATCACCAAAGACAAGAGTAATCATTCAACCTTTATCGAATAGGTACCACAATCCAATCAACATCCGAAGACACAGAGAATTCAAGTGTTTCAGATACACCGTACTGAAGGTTCAGTACGCAACCCAAGAAATCCTTATTGTAGCTTAACCCTTACCGTATGATGACAGATTTCAATACTGAAGACAACACGATGCCACACAATGTTAGAAACACTACCACAGTTACACAGACTTCACCAAACAACTGGCAGAACATTCCAAAAACAAGTACTAACGCAACACGCGAACTTAACACCACAATCGCAATAAGGATTCGCAGACGATTCACTTCAGGCAACAGACCGAATGATCTACTGGATGTAGATGATACACAACCGCAATAGATACCAATAAACAACAGACAAGACGAGACACAGATACACACAGAATACTCAGAAACTGCTACCTGAAGAATCTCTATCATTTCGGTTGGATACACTCAGAGAATTAGACGAGCATCGATGGCACAGTTTTTTGACTATTCAGGAAGTACAGCTAAGACAAGCTCGAACACATGATCGATATCTAAAGACTCCAATTTTTTCGGTGGCACAACTTGTACTCTTTTACAATGAAGTCGAATCGCTCTGCTGGCAAATTCAAGTTACGATGGTTTGGTCCCTACCGGATTGCTGAACAAGTGGGCCCAGCAACTTTTCGATTGACCACTTTGACCGGAATTCCTCTTCCAAAGGCGATAAATGGATCAAAGCTACGGCCGTATCAACAAGCATCTAATCCACACTGAAACGTTTCACGGTTGGCCGCGTCTTTTGGCGTTCTCTTTTCTTTTATTTTCTTTTCTTTTCTTTTTTGCGTGCTTAATACAATAAGTCTGTAAATATCTGCGTTTTGATACCTAATTATGTCCACAGCCGCCCTGCCCTTTCCAGCTACTCATACATGCACACCGAAGTTAAGAAGTTATCATCTCAACGTCGCACGATGATTAGTCATTTTGATTGCTCTCCACTGTAGCGCATCTACTTAACCTTTTCTGTTTCGCCGAAAATCGCTATTGTGTTTGTGTGACTTGTGTCAATGTGCGTACCTTGTGTTCTGTGTACTTGTGATTGCTTTCTCTGTGTGCACCATGGAAGCTTTGGCTAACTTTGCCGCTTTCCGTGATGGACTCCCTACCGACATAGGAGAGTTCCTGCGCATCCGTGGGCTATCCAATTTCGCTGAACTGCCTTGGCATTCAGTGGAATCCCACCCCTTCTTTGCCCAGATCATCTCCGCCATCGCTAAAACACCTGCCAACGAGCAGAGTTGGCCGATCACCTCCCTACCATCCCATACCGTAATCACATTCCAGGCATTTGCTGATGCGTTTCGACTTCCTCGGCAAGGTCGGGAAAATGGCCCGAATCTGCCAATGGCAACCATGATCAAACGGTTCCCTAGATACTCCTCAAATGAATACGCAATTCTCTATCGCCTCGAACCTGAAAGATCCGCGTTGCAATTCCTAGTAGCCATCCTTAACCTCCAAAAGCGAACTTATGGTATCTCTAGGTCCTTCTACTCCGCTATTGATTTAGCTGCCCGAGAACCAATCAATTTTGCATCCTACTTCTTCCACCGCATTCACAAGGAATGCGTTTCAATCATCAAACAGGTAAACAAAGGAGGAATGCCTAGGTCCAGACTGCCACACATCATTTCTTTCCTTTTTCCAGCAATACTTGCAGCACAACCCCCACCCAGAGGACCGATTCTACGTCATGAAGAGTCTGCACAGATCTTGGAGGACGATGAAGACGACGAAGAAGAACTCAATCAACTCTTCCACCGAAAAAGGATTAGAATCAGTTCATCTGAAAGTGAAGCACAAGGTTCAACCGAAGGAAATAAAGAAGATGACAAGGAAGAAGAAAAACAGGACGAAGAAACTTTTCACGACACCGCAACGTTTATGCAGCACGAATCATCAGCACAGTCTTCATCAGAAGGACAACAAGAACAGGAAGATCACACTGAATCTGACACAAGCTCGTCACAAGAAGCATCTCAGTAGCAATTTGAGCAGGAACAACATGGAAATGAGGAACAAATCATTAAAGATGTTTTCGACGAACTGCTTAGAGCAGTAGAATCTACAGTTGTTGATACTGCCGACACTGCACAACAAACCATAGATAAGGTAATACCGTCCCACTCTGTCCTTCCCACTCCCCCACTGGAGCCACTCAACCCCATTATCCCTATCCAACCCATCCACCCCAACGAACCCACTGCCTCTTCTTCCTCATCCCCCAACTACTCTCCACCGAACTCCCAGCAGCTGCTCACCACGTCCTCATCCCAACCTCGACCTCAGCTGCCACTTCCTTCAATCCCTACAATCTCTGAACTTGCAAACATGGGCCAACTGTTAATTCAGTTATCACAGCAATTGCCAATCCAGATGAGAGAAGTCACTGATAATATTCGAAATGAGTTACAACACAAGGTGGATGTCCTAGAAGCAGATATCACGCCTCTACAGGAAGAGATAGATGCGGTCAAAGCAGAAAACCATCAGTTGCAATCCCAAGTTACCCATCTCCAAGCCCAGCTTGCAGAACAGCAGACAATTGCCAATCAGAGAGATACAGCACTGGCAGATCTCCACCAAAAGGACAAGTTATTAAGCGAAGCACAAGCCGAAATCAGTAAAATGAAGCAAGAGTTACAGGATAAAGAAGATGCAAGAATCGCATTAGGAAATCTGCTCGAAGAGACCAAAGTTCAACTAGACGAAGTGGTACAGAAAGGCCAAGAACAACACGATCTGGCAATGAAGACAATGGAAGAACTACAAAGATACAAGGATCAATTAGCTGATGTAAATAATATGCTCAGATGTTATTTGTCAAAAGAAGCTCAAACCCAGAAGGTAATAACAGATCTCCACAGAGAAAGGGACGCATACTCCAGAACCATACAGTTTGAGAATCAAGAGATCGAAAGAAGAGAGAATCAGCTGGAAAATCAGAAAGAAAGAGTAAGCAAGATGGAGCAACAAGTGGCAAAAATGAAAGTTTCCAGAGATGCGGCGCTCTCGAATTAATTTTATTTACAAGAAGCCTTTCTGCAGACGCAAGCAGAAATTTTGCTGACTGAAGCTATAGCTTTAAGTTCTATACGAATAGATGCGCAATTAGTAGAACCGGATATCCTCAAACAAATGTTAGAAACTTTAAAAAAGAAAATCGCCCCAACCTTTAAGCTAGCACGATCCATGTACTTAGAAGGAATTATAGATGGACAATAATTTTGTAAAACCTGCGGGTTCGAGTCCACCGTGCATGCCAGTGTTAGTCGGCCGCCCGATTGGCAACTGTATAAATGAATTTTGTTTCGCACGCGTGAAAAGTTGTTACACTGACAGTTGTAATCTTTTATATAAAGCAATGGAAAAGAGATGCGCAAGTGACATTCGAGAGATCACCAGACTGTCTGTCTGGGTGATTGAACGGAGCGCTACTGTAGTGTTAGTTTGTCTAAATCCAAGTGTTCGGAGTTTTCTGAGTATTCTGCGTGTATCTATGTCTTGTCTTGTCTGTTGTTTATTGGTATCTATTGCGGTTGTGAGTATCATCTACATCCAGTAGATCATTCGGTATGTTGCTTGAAGTGAATCGTCTGCGAATCCTTATTGCGATTGTGGTGTTAAGTTCGCGTGTTGCGTTAGTACTCATTTTTGGAATGTTCTGCCAGTTGTTTGGTGAAGTCTGTGTAACTGTGGCAGTGTTTCTAACATTGTGCGGGATCGTGTTGTCTTCAGTATTGAAATCTGTCATCATACGGTAAGGGTTAAGCTACAATAAGGATTTCTTGGGTTGCGTACTGAACCTTCAGTATGGTGTATCTGAAACACTTGAATTCTCTGTGTCTTCGATGTTGATCGGATTGTGGTACCTATTCGGTAAAGGTTGAACGATTACTCTTGTCTTTGGTGATTTGAGTATGTTTATGTGCAGATGCAATATAGCATCTTAGTGTATTTGGTACACGTTGGCCGAGCTAAACCGTGAACTGTAAATGTCTAAGTACAATAGAATCTTGATAGAGCTCTTAGCATCAGTTTATTGTTGTGTGTAAGTGGTTAGTTTGGGAAACAAGTATAGGGCCTCTGTCTTTACAGACCCCTTCCACTCCCAAGAACCCAATAATCATTTAAACGCGCTACTGACAGTTAGTCTCGCGTTTTAAGCGTTTAACAATGGATTTACAAAATCAAAAGGAACTCAGATGGATCCATAAACAGGTACAAAGCTAGGCTTGTGGCTAAGGGTTTTGCACAAACTCAAGGAGTAGGTTATGAAGAAACTTTTTCACCTGTGGCTAAGATGCCAACCATCAGAGTATTGGTAAGTATAGCTGCATCTAGAAATTGGAATATGTATCAACTAGATGTGAAAAATACTTTTCTCAATGGATGGATTTTAGAGGCGGTTTACATGACTCAACCTCCTGGATATGAAGATCCAAACAAGCTAAATCATGTATGCGAATTGAAAAAAGCTCTTTATGGTTTGAAGCAAGCACCTAGGGCATGTAACCATAGGTTAACAACCTATCTTCAAGAACAAGGGTTCATGATCAGAAAGGAAAATTCTTTTCTGTTTGTCAAGAGGAGTAATTAGAAATGATATATTTATGTGTATATGTGGATGATATTATTCTTACAGGAAGTGATGCCAATGGCATCAAACAAATCAAAAACCAGATGATGCAAGAGTTTAAGATCAATGACCTAGGGTTTCTGAAATATTTTCTTGGACTTGAGTTAGTATACACTAACTCTGGAATCTACATCACTCAAAAAAATATGTGCAGGACATGTTGAAGGAGTTCCACTTGGAAAATGCAAAAGTATCTAGCACCCCTATGGAGGTAAATTATATATTGAGGGCTCATGAAGGTGATTTGCTTGAAAGCATTGCAGGTTATCAAAGCATAGTTGGAAGTCTAAACTATGCAACCTTAACAAGGATTGACATATGTTATGGAGTAAGTGTTCTGAGCCAATTCATGCATAAACCTAGAGAACCTCACTTGGAAGCTGCTAAAAGAATTGTTAAAATGCGCATTTACATTACAGGCATTTTTAAGTTCTTTCAGGTTCTTGGGAGTGGTAGGGGTCTGATAAATTAGAGGCCTGGAAGTCTAAACTATGCAACCTTAACAAGGATTGACATATGTTATGGAGTAAGTGTTCTGAGCCAATTCATGCATAAACCTAGAGAACCTCACTTGGAAGCTGCTAAAAGAATTGTTAAAATGCACATTTACATTACAAGCATTTTTAAGTTCTTTCGGGTTCTTGGGAGTGGTAGGGGTCTGATAAATTAGAGGCCCTATAACTTGATTTTCCCAATTATCTTATTCAATCAGCAGTACCTTAACATTCAAAACTCTGTTTAATACGAATTGCTGTCAAGACTTTGGTTAGTCCTCTCACAGATTTACTGTTCATACTCAGGTTAATACTTTTCACCGTACATAACGTCGGAGTTATTCCTTTTCGTTACGCAAACTTATTATCCACACTTAATCTTACTGTATCAATCCCAAATTAAATGTAATTATACAACGATAAGAACAACAATACTCAGAGTTCAAGAATACTGCACTACGGAGACTTCACCGACCGCAATCGCCCAGACAAGCAGTTTGGCGATCCCTCTTGTCGTCACCGGAGAGTCACCGCAAAGTCTAGCTTTGGCGATCAACGAAACTGAAATTAAGTTCTTCTTTATACTGGGTACATACAATGCATTTTTCAAGAGAATCACACCTCCATTTGCAGACGTAAGCTCAATTTCTCCTACTCCAATGATAGGATAAGAGGCACTGTTTGCACACACCACATGTCCTCATTTGGGTGCATCTTTCAAAGAGGCAAAAAATATTTTGCATGATGTTATGTGCTTTGAAGCACCACTATCAAAGAACCAATCCAAATCAGCCTCACTCACAACCATACATTTAGAATGTAAAGATGCATCATAATGACATGTAACAACACATGCCTAAAAATTGCGAGCCATGTTAACTTCATCATTCTTTGCATTTGCTGAATTTTCAGCAATAGACATGCCGGATTCCTTCTTCTTTTCATTGTGTTTAGCAAGTTTTCTACACTCATCAAAAGTATGACCAGCCTTTCAACAATATTTGCATCTCTTCTTCTTTTGCAAATCACCATTATTAGAGGAATGAGTGGAAGAGGAAGGTTGAAGCTTTGTTTTTTATGAACCCAAAGCTGAACCATACTTGCTTTTCCCCTTTTGTGAGATAGCAAGTTCTTGTGTTCCCTCAATCAAACCACTCCTATTCACTCTAGATTGCTCTTCTTGCAAAAGAAGAGACACAACCTCATCAAATGCATACATATTAGGATTTCCTTTTGCAACTCAACTGAGTGTAGTAGCAAAGCTTTGAAAAGATTTAGGTAATCCTTTCAACAATGTAGAAATGAGTGATGCATCCGAAATAATCTCATCTATGTTTGTCACTTGCTCTTTCAAGTCCTTGATACATGTCACATACACATCCACCGACTTATTTTCAACCATACATACATCCTCAAGTTGCTTCCTCAAGTATGCAACACGCGCTTCATTATGCATGGCATACAAAGAAGCAAGAGGGTCCCATGCTTGTTGTGATGTAGAACATGACCAAATGTGTAGAACTATATGACGATTCACAGAAAGTGCAATCAAAGCATGAGCTTGTGCATCTTTTCCATCCCATCTAAGATACTCCTGTGTATGTGGAGAAGGAAAAACCACTGTACTCGAAGAAGAAGGTCCATCTCTGATAGTAGATTGTGAAGTAGAAGAACCTGTGGGTCTTCGATCTACATCTGTCACTATGTTCCAAAGCTGTTTTGCAACAAGAATGTGCTTCATCATGTAACACCATATTGGATAGTTGGTCCCATCAAGCTTATCTTCAGCTTGAAGCATGCCAAACAAGTCATTGATGCCCGCCATTTCACTAAGGAACAAGAATGTGACAAAATCTTTACTTCGATGAAAGCTGAAATGAGTGCTGAAATTTCAGTTCACAAACTGTCACTCTGATGGTGATTCTGACTACACAAATGGCTTCGAAATGGGGTTAGAATCCAAGTGTAACTGGTGGAAATGCTTCTTGGCTATTGAAATTCACTGTTCTATGCTCTGGAGTTGATTTGCACTATTAAAAGTGCATGCACCATGATGTGAAACATCGAAACTTGAGAAGGAGCTTAACCTGCTCTGATACCACTATTGGGTGTGTGTAGAAGTGTGAGAGACACACAAGAAGCACACACAAGGAGCACAAATGCAGTAAGACACACGGAGAAGATGATGGTTGGAATAGCTCTCTCTATTTATGATGAACTGAACTAAAGTAAGAGCTAAATAATTTCCCTAAGTACAAAGTACCACCACATATGAGTGAATCATGTATGTGGTAACATGGGGAAAAAACCTCTAGCCAGAACTAGAGTGAAAAGTGCCCATGTATAGGGAAAAGGTTCACATAAAAGCTACTCGAGGAACACATAAGTGTAACAATAGCTCCATCCCTACATTCACAGGCTTCAATAGTCATCAGACCAGTGAGCAGAGTTATATTAATGTCTCACGATCCCGAGAAGCACTGCTAATGAAACTTTGTAGGCATGTAATAGAGAGTATGCTGAATCTAACATGATTTAAATCATTGCAAATGATCATCTACATGCTGAGAACAAGCTCTGAGAAGATCATAGTTCTGATGGAGTTATACAGAGAAGTAAAATGAGAATGGAATGATCATATATGTATTACAACATGTACAAATACAATGTCATTGGCAATCATACATTGCTCAATGTGTGACAGGTGAATGAGTTATGAGATGAGCTCTCACTTCACAATGAACGTACTTCAAAATGATCTCCCCAACTCGAGATACATGCAAGTCTTTTTGATCCTCTTCTTATAGTCATGCTTGGAGCTAAAGTTTGAATTCAAATTCAAACTTCTACCTAAAAGGTGAATCCTAAAGTGTAGGATAGATTCCCTCATCACTCAACTACTAATTGAGTCATGAATTTAGAGCTTCCTAAATCCATGTGGGTGTAATCCACTTACAAGGATAAATGTGAAGAATTTTTATAAGAGACTAATCATATGAAGTCTTGCATAGGTTATGCCAATAAATCAAGCATAAGTTAATTAACCAAGTATGTGGGCTTGGGTTTAATTGCACCAACAGCTCCCCCTGAAGCCTAGCATGCTTGGTCTTCATTGCTTCTTGATTTCCTGCAAGCCAATCATCAATTTGAACCTGTTCATCTTTGTTCCATCCAATGACTTGGTGAGTATATCTGCACATTATAAATGAGTTGGTATATAAGATAATTGAATATCCTTGCTAAGCAATTTCTCCCTTACATAATGAGAGTGCACTTCAATGTGCTTAGTCCTTTCATGATATACAGGATTAGCAGCCAAATGAAGTGAACTAGTGTTGTCTCCAAATATTATTGGAGTGTATGAATGTATCTCCAAATCTGCAAATAGTTCCTTAAGACACATAGCTTCTTGAGTTGCATTTTCCAAACCTCTATATTTTGCTTCTTTGGAAGATAAGGCCACAGTTGGTTGCTTCTTAGATGACCAAGATATAAGCTTTAAACCTGCAAAAGATAGGTACCCTGAAGTGCTCCTCCTATCATCCTTGGGGCTAGCCCACTTTGCATCAGAATACATCTTTATGTCTATGTCAGAGCTGAAGGGATAGAACAACCCTTCATTCTTTGTACCCTTTAGATACTTAAGCACCCTCTTTGCTGCTTCCATATGAGGCTTCCTTGGTGCATGCATAAACTGACTCAATGTACTTACTCCATATGCAATGTCCGCTCTTGTTAGAGTAGCATAATTGAGACTTCCCACAAGTTGTTGATAACCTGTACATCATCTAGTAGTTCACCTTTATGTGAACTCAGTTTATGGTTGAGTTCCATAGGAGTACTTGCATTTTTAGTGTTCTCCATCTTAAACTTTACCAACATATCATGTATATACTTCCTTTGAGTGATGAATATGCCAGAGTCTGTATACACAAGCTCTAAGCTAAGAAAGTAGGTTAATAAACTAGGATCACTGATTTTAAATTCCTTCATTAACTAAGTCTTGACCTAGTTGATGCCATTAGCATCATTCCTTGTAATAATGATATCATCTACATAGACACATAAGTAGATAACTTCTGATTTGTTCTTCTTATTACAAATAAAGAAGAATCTGCCTTGCTTGCCACAAAGCCTTGGTCTTGCAAATAAGCAACAAGTCTATGGCTCCAAGCTCTAGGAGCTTGCTTGAGACCATGAGGCACTATACATTGAGAAACGAGTTTAGCAACTCAAGGGGATCATCGTGACATTTCAGGAGCAAGATGATG
The DNA here is from genome assembly GCA_020310875.1 of Ceratopteris richardii. Taxonomy (NCBI): domain Eukaryota; kingdom Viridiplantae; phylum Streptophyta; class Polypodiopsida; order Polypodiales; family Pteridaceae; genus Ceratopteris; species Ceratopteris richardii. The sequence goes on from CM035411.1 coordinate 13,104,812, forward strand.
TGCAAACATAGTCGACTTCATCAGTTCATATCTCAAGATTGGCTCAATAAAAAATAATGAAACTTCACATATAGATAATAAGCACTTCACTCTAACTATAGCAAATTAAACTGCATCAAATGGCGGAGTACACACAGAGAAATCACTTCTGCAAGGTCATTGAAATGATGAAGATGCAACAAAGAGTAGTAGACAGAAATGAACTTGAAAGAATGTATCAAATTATGTATAATGAACATATGATACAAGAGAAGTGTAGTGGACTACTCATACATATGTTGAGCTCAAGGTATGGTCAATGGTGTATCTCAATAGCTCTCAGAATGACTCACACTAACCCATGACTAACTCGCCTCTCTTTATACTTATCACTTGAGTTTGAATTTTGAATTTCCCTCACCTAAATTGTTCCTACACTTTGAGAGTGATTTGAATCGATTCCTTCTACCACATGAGTCATGGGTTTAGATCCCTAATTTCATGATATTTCCATATTCTCTAGATTTTATATTTATCCAAAGGTAAATACACCTATATTGACAAGAAGGTGTTCATATGTGGTCCTCCATGTGAGGTACATGAATTGGTAAGTAGTCTTGAATATTTAGCCAAGAATTTTAGGCTTGTTAAGTGTACCAACAACTCGCCCTCAAGCCTAAGATGGTTGAGACTTCAATCCTTCATGATTTCCTACAAAGCAATCATTGATTTGAACTTGTTCAATTCGCTTCCATCCAATGCTATCGTCATCATATCTGCACATTGTTGGTGTGTGAATGCATATGAGAGTTGTATCTCCTTACTCATCATCTTTTCTTTGACATAATAGTAGTGAACTTCAATGTGTTTGGTCCTGGCATGATAGATACGATTAGCAGCAAGATGCAATGAACTAATGTTGTCTCCAATTATGTGTGGAGTGGAAGTATTCAACCCTAAATCTGAATATAGGGTCTTTATCCACATAGCTTCTTGAGTAGCATTTGCAAGTTCTCTATATTCAGCTTTTGTTGATGATAGTGTTGGAGACCTCTAAATCTCCAAAGGTTTGATCTATACTGATTTAAGAGCACCTCTATATTAGTTATAGACCAAACTTACACAAATGTTATCTTCATTGACCAAATCTTCAATTATCACTTCTCTGAGTGAGAATTTTCATTCTTCAAGAAGTCTGCTTCAAAGATTTACTTCATTACCTACACATATCTTCAGCTTTCTTCAATCTAATGATATACATACCTCCATGCTACCTTTGCGCAATCATATCAACCATTAGTCCTTCAAAAGAATCATTAAAACTTTAATTTGATCCTTAAGATCAAAAGTATGTCAGAAATTGTCTTCCTGAACAAGCGACTTTGACATAGCTAACTTTTAAGGTTGATTTCTCACATCACAGATCCCATTTTGCTAATGGTTTAAGCCATAGCTTCCTTACCTTCTAACTTAGATTTTAAATGCTCACTCATCAAAAAGTTTACACTGTGCACTGAGATCTAAGCAAAACATTGACACAAAAAAGTGCGCAACTCTGAGAAGTCTACCTGCAGACTTTACATACACATGTTCCTATTAATCGTACTCATAGCATGAAAGGAATTAGGCCATGAAACTTTGAAAATAGCTTCATCAGCCTCTAGATTAGATGTGTACAAAAGATTTCCTAATCCACATGATCAGCCTAAGAGAAATTAGAGAAATACTTGTCACTAATTTTTGAAGATGACTCTCTACACATCTAATCTCATTGACACTTGTCTTCTAATGACTCTCTTTCTTATTTCTTTACATAATTGACTTATATACATATGTTTCTAGACTCCTCTCGCATCTAATGCATTACTCCTTATCATCCTAAGGATCACCTATACTCATAGTACGAGAATTTCCATCTCTAATGTACATATGTATACAAGCTTCACTTCTGAGATCTCTTCACTTTCTCAAATGACTTCTTGAACTTCAACCTGATCATTGACATGCGGAAAGCTCTTTGTAATCATGAATTTGTGATTGCTTTGTTCCAACAGCTCCCCCTCAATCACTAATTGTGATTATTCCATTCTTCTTTATTCCTGCCATCTCTTTGAAACTCTGTAGCTTAGGTCCATCTAAGCTTTTTGTCAACATATCTGCAACTTGCTCTTTTGTTGGAGTATACAATACTTCAATATCTTTATCAAGTACCTTTTCCCTCAAGAAATGATACTGAATCTCTATGTGTTTAATCCTGGCATAGAAAACAGGGTTAGCTACCAAATATAATGAACTCATATTGTCTCCAAAAATAATTGGAGTACTCTGATTAGTTCCAAAACTCTTCAACAAGGTTTTTAACCATATCACTTCTTTTGTAGCCTCTACCATTCCTTTATACTCAGCTTCTATGGATGACAAAGCAACTGTATGTTGCACTTCTTTGAGCACCAAGAAACTAATTTATCTCTAATATAACAGAGATACCCATGAGTAGACCTTCTATCATTTGAATCACCTTCCCAATCTGCATCACTAAACACTTTAATTCTTGTGTCAAAAGTGAATCCATAATAAAAACCTTCATTTAGAGTCCCCTTGATATATATGAGTACCCTTTGAGCTGCAATCCAATGAGTATTCTTTGGACAATGCATAAATTGTGACAATACACCTATTGCATATGATAGAACTGGTCTTATCAAGGTAGCATAGATTAGTCTACCTACCAAACTCTGATATTTCTTCATATCATTAAATTCTTCACCTCCATATCTGCTTAATTTATGATTTAGCTCCAATGGTGTGGTTGAAGGCTTACAATCTTTTATGTTAAACTTCACTAGAAGATTCTTCAAGTATCTCTCTTGTGTAGCATATACTCCATGTTGAGTATACACAATCTGCATTCCCAAGAAATAAGACAAGTTTCCCAAATCACTTATCTTGAACTCCTTCTCTATTTGTTTCTTAAGCCCCTTGATTCCTTGAGCATCTGTACCTGTGACAATAATGTCATCAACATAAATACACATGTATATATACCCATTTTCACCTGCCTTCACAAGCCTGTAATTCCAAGCCCTTGGGGCCTGCTTCAAACCATACAAATCTCTCTTGAGCTTACACACTATCCTTTCTGCATAAGCATGATAATGCTTGAATGTCTTGAACACTTCTGATTGTCCTTGATTACATATAAAGTAATCCATGTGGTTGCATCATCAACAAACACTACATAATATCTAGATCCATTTATGCTGTAGTCCCTTGAAGAAACCCACACATCTGTATGAACCAACTCAAGCATATTTGAATACTTGTACCGTGATTTATTGTATGAAATTTTGTGTGCTTTACCTAATTGACAAGCTTCACACTTGTACACCATGTGTTGACCTTCAACATTTGGCAATCCAAGCACCACATCATTCTTTGACATTTCCTTTATAGCTCTCTCATTGAAATGACCTAGCCTTTTGTGCCATAGGTCTAACTCAGACATCTTTTGACTTCCATAAGTAAACAATGCATGTCCCACATTACCTTGGACCTTGAGAGTAAACAACCTTCCTTCCTTTTTTCCTGCAATGATATTTCTATATCCCTGATTTGGATCTTGCACATACACACCATCATTTGTAAATCTGCCTTCATATCCCTTCTCCACAATTTGTCCTACACTTATCAAGTTTTTAGGAATAGTAGGAACATAAAGTACCTTGCTCAAGACTGTGCTTCCACTCTTTGTCTTCATTGATCCAATGCTCTCCACTTTATGCTTGGTGTTATCTCCTATTTGAACTGTATGTCCATTCACCTTTGCTTCCATATCAGTCATCAATGATATATTGCCACTCAGATGATTGCTATATCTTGAGTCAATATAAAACACCCTTTGATCTTCTCCTACTGCTTCATGTGTTGCATTTAAGATGAGAGTCATGTCATCCTTCTGATCTGATGCATAATTATAGTAGTAGTTGTTGTAGGACTGAGATTGAAAGCTTCTTCCACCTCCTCTAGCATATGATGTCCTACCACCTCTTCCTTTGTAGTTACCTCTTTGATTTCTGCCTCCTCTACCTCTTTGATTGAAGCTTTGATTATTACCTCCACCATTTTGATTGTTATACCAACAATCATTTGCCAAATGATTGGTTCTGCCACAAATCCAACAAGCTTTAGTATTGTCTTTGTTCTTACCTCCTCTTCCTTTACCTCTGAAGTTCATCTTTCCTTTTGTAAAGTTAGCTTGACTTGAAGTTCCTTCATCATCAGTTGACTGTTTCCCTTTGCCATTCTTTTTCTTGTCCTTGGAGTACATAGCTTGACTTGCAATCCTATCATTGTCTCCCTTAATGTCCTGCTCAAAAGTTAGCATGTGTCCTAGCAATTGATTAAGATTAGGAGTAAAATGATCTAATAACAATTCTATGGACAATATGAAAGGCTTCCACTTTTCATCTCCTCTCAGACTTGTAAGTATTTGACTTACCAAGTTATCCTCTTCAATGCCTTGATCTACTACTCCCAAGCTATCTGCAATATCCTTCATCGGTGCCACATAATCAGAAATTGATTGTGAGCTCTTCTTCTTGAAGGTTGTGAATTCAGCCCATAGTGAGGACTTCCTTGATTTGGTTGTATTTTGGAAATGCTCTTCCAAAGCATTCCACACATCTATTGCACTTTCTAATCCTCTAATGTGAGGTAGTAGATAATCATTTACAACCATGTAAATGATGCTCCTAGCTTGAGCATCCTTCCTCATCCAAGTCTTCAAATCTATAAGCTCTTCCCTAGTTGGAACACTAGGATCTAAAAACTCAGGCTTTTCTTCTTCTCCTGTGATGAATGCCATCAAGTCTTTGCTCATGAGGTGTGCCTCCATCCTCATGGACCAGGCTGGATAGTTCTCCCTATCTAGCTTATCAATCTGCAAGCTTTCTCCCATCTTTGATCTCCTGTGTCTGCAATTACTAAGATTTATGATGATATAGTATACCTTTGCTATAAAGCTTTAATCCCTCTTGATCCTTTGAGCTCGTGCTTTGTACTTCTTCAGGTTTTCTTCAAGAATTTGACCTTGTCCACCTTCAATTAGAAGGAACTTCACTATCCGCAACAGTCGGAACTTCCAATGCCTTTACTTCACTTGTATTGTACCTTCAACCCTGATACCACTGTTGGAGACCTCTAAATCTCCAAAGGTTTGATCTATACTGATTTAAGAGCACCTCTATATCAGTTATAGAACAAACTTTACACAAATGTTATCTTAATTTACCAAATCTTCAATTATCACTTCTCTGAGTGAGAATTTTCATTCTTCAAGAAGTCTGCTTCAAAGATTTACTTCATTACCTGCACATATCTTCAGATTTCTTCAATCTAATGATATACATACCTCCATGCTACCTTTGTCCAATCATATCAACCATTAGTCCTTCAAAAGAATCATTAAAACTTTAATTTGATACTTAAGATCAAAAGTATGTCAGAAACTATCTTCCTAAACAAGCAACTTTGACATAGCTAACTTCTAAGGTTGATTTCTCATAGCACAAATCCCGTTTTGCTAAATTCTTTTGGCCATAGCTTCTTCACCTTCTAACTTAGATTTTGAATTCTCAAGCATAAAAAGCTTTACACTGTGCACTGAGATTTAAGCAAAACATTGACACGAAAAAGTGTGCAACTCGGAGAAGTCTACCTGCAGACTTTACATACACATGTTCCTATTAATCATACTCACAACATGAAAGGAATTAGGCCATGAAACTTTGAACATAGCTTCATTAGCTTCTAGATTAGATGTGTACAAAAGATTTCCTGATCCACATGATCAGGTTGAGAGAAATCAGAGAAATACTCGTCACTAATTTCTGAAGATGACTCTCTACACATCTAATCTCATTGACAATTGTCTTCTAATGACTCTCTTTCTTATTTCTTTACATCATTGACTTATATACATATGTTTCTAGACTCATCCCGCATCTAATGCATTACTCCTTATCATCCTAAGGATCACCTATACTCATAGTACAAGAATTTCCATCTATAATGTACATATGTATACAAGCTTCACTTCTGAGATCTCTTCACTGTCTCAAATGACTTCTTGAACCTCAACCTGATCATTGACATGCTGCAAGCTCTTTGTAATCGTCAATTTGTGATTGCTTTGTTCCAACAGAGAGAGAAACTGTAGGTTGCTTCTTTGAAGATCATGAGATCAATTTTGTACTTGCAAATGTGAGATAGCCTGATGTGCTTCTCCTATTATCTTTGAATCATGCCCAATCTGCATCAAAAAATAATTTGACATCTATGTCATAAGTATAAGGATAGTATAGCACTTCATTAATTGTGCCCTTCAAATACTTTAGGATTCTTTTGGCTACCTCCATGTGAGACTTGCTTGGTTTGTGCACAAATTGACTTAGCACACTAATTCCATAGCATATATCTACTCTAGTTAGAGTAGCATAGTTCAAGCTTCCAACTAAGCTTTTGGTAACTAGTCACATCTTCAATTAACTCACCTTCATGATCACTTAGCTTATGATTTACATCCATGGGTGTGCCTGCAACCTTTGTATTTTTGTTTTGAATTTGGAGAGAATATCTCCAATGTACTTTCTCTAAGTTAGGGACATACCTCTTTTTGTATATGGCACTTCCAAACCTAGGAAGTAAGTGAGTAAGCCAAGATCACTAATCTTGAACTCTTTTTTCATTTGAGCTTTGATCCTCTTGATTCCATTTGCATCATTACCTGTAATGATTATATCATCCACATATACACAAAGGTATATAACCTGTAAGTGATATGAAGAGGGAAGGAACTTCCTTGCTTACCATAAATCCTTTATCTTGCAAATAAGTGACTAATCTATGATTCCAAGCTCTAGGAGCTTTCTTCAAGCCATACAAATCTTTTAACTTGCATAAATATTCAGGATATGATTTATCTTCAAAACTAGGATGTTAAGCCATGTATACCTCCTCTAAAATCAAACCATTTAGAAAAGCATTTTTAACATCCATTTGATAGATATTCCAATTCTTGGAAGATGCTACACTCATAAGTCCTCTAATCATGGGCATCTTTTCCATAGGTGAGAATGTCTATTCATAATGAATACCTTGGGTTTGAGCAAACCCCTTAGCCACAAGTCTTGATTTGTACCTATTAATTGAGCCATCATAATTCTTCTTTACCTTGTAAATCCATCTTGAGCCAATGACTTCATAGATGGTTTCTTGGGAACCAATTCAACAAGTCTGATTTTCTTATAGAGCTTCTATTTCTTCTTCAATGGCATCTCTCGATTTTGGTTTCTTTTTGGCCTCTTCATATGTTGATGGTTCTTTAGATTTTGTATCCTATGTTATACAAATAGAATGTTTAGTGACCGAAGATGTGTCATAGCCATACCTTTTTGGCTTCTTTTTCTCTCTAGTAGATCTCCTTATAGTTTGTTGAGATGATTCTACCACATCTCTCAACTCCTGCACTTTAGCTTTGCCTTTGGAGTTCCAAGAATTGATTTCTCTTCTTGGAGTCTTTTGATCATCATCAGAATCACTTGAGCCTTCATGTGTATGATCATTCCTCTTTGACAATGTTGGAAAGTCTTCCTCTAGGTCATAGGGAAGTTTGATTTTCCTACAATCATCTTCAAACCAAGATTTTTTTCATAAGAAACAACATCTCTACTAAAAATGAAACCCTTATTGCTTGGATTATATAATCTATAACCTTTTTGATTAAGTTCATTGCTAATGAATACTCATTTCTCTGCCTATGGATCCAATTTTCCTGTGATTTGTGAAGGTGTTTGTGCATATGCTATGCACCCAAACATCCTGCAATGATCAAGGCTGGGCCTTCTCCAATTCCATGCTTCATATGGTGTCATCCCATCCAATGCTTTTGATGGGGGTCTGTTGATTAGATAGGTGACTGTGGACACAACCTCTACCCATAGTTACTTGGGAAACTTCTTCTCATTTAGCATTGACCTTGCAACCTCCACTATGGTTCTATTCCTTCTTTCTACCACTCCATTTTGCTCTGGTGTATACCTAGTTGTAATCTCTCTTTTGATTCCTCTCTCTTGGAGATAATTATAAGAATCATGGGAGAAATATTGTCCCCCTCCATTTGAACTTAGCCTCTTCAAAGTTTTTCTTGTTTGATTTTCTACTAATGCAAGATATTTCTTAAAGCATGAAAACGCTTCATCCTTATGTTTCATGAAGTATAGTACTGTCCATCTGCTACAATCATCAATAAATGATACATAGTACCTAGATCTAGAGATTGATGGTTCCTTGCTTGGCCCCCATACATCTATATGCACTAGCTCCAATAGGTCTCCATGAATGTATCCATTCTTTGTAAATGGTTGCCTATGAGACTTGCCAAATTGACAAGCACTACATTTGTAAATCATGCGTTCCTTGGAGATATTATCAAACCTTTTACTCTTGCCTTTACCATCCTCATTCTTGTTCTTATATGTATATAGGGTAGAGGATTGATTACCTTTTGAGTTGTCTCCATTCTTCATAAGCTTTGCCTCACGTGTGAACAATTGTCCCATGAGGGTCTTGAAATTAGGAACCTGCATATCCATGTGGATGTCCATGGCTGTGGTGAAAGCTTCCCATTTGTCATCTGCCTTTATTCCATTCATAACTTTCCTCATTATATGCTCTTCATCAATGAATTCTCCAATGCTCCCAAGTTGATTTGCTATGTCCTTCATTTTGGTGACATAATCAGTCACACTTTGCTTGGGCAACTTCTTGAGGGTAGTGAACTCCATCCATGGTTGGTTTTTTCTTGCCTTAGTACTTGATGAGAAGAATGCTTCAAGAGCATTCCAAGTCTCATGTGAAGTCTTGAAATTCATGATGTGTGAAAGTAAAAAATCAGAGATTGAGTTAAGAATGTATGGCTTGGCTAGAGCATCCTTTGAGCAGCATGTGGTTAACCTCTCTTGTTCTTCTTGAGTTGGTGGTCCTTTGTTTCTGAGGGTTAGCATCATCTCATCTCTAGAAATGTAACCATAGAGGTTTCTCACTTGAAGATAAACTTCCATTCTAAGTGACCAAGCTGAGCAATTAACTCGATCCAATTTGTCTATGGATGAAGGAAAATCATCTCCCATGTTCCTTTGTTGGTGTTTTGATACCACTGTGAGGAGATGGTTGGATGATGAGCTGGTGTTGCACAAAAACTTCTCTACACCTGCCAAGTTGACTCCAGGGATGCTTAGTAGACTCCTTTGGCTTCATACCTCCTTTCCAAAAGATGGTTCAGTTTGGGCTACTGAGAAATTGCAGCTTGTACATAGTGATGTCTATTGGAACATCAAGCTTACACTATGCTTGAGGTGGATTTGATCTACATCAAAGGCTATCGCGTCGAAAGAATATCCATTGGAGAGTTCTTTTTCTTATGCTCATTTATTGTATTTTTTTGAGAGATTTTTTGATGGTTCATTTATCGTTGTAAAAGCCTTGAGCTTTACACATGTAAAGGTAGAAAGATAGAGCCCAAATCCCACGAATTTGTGGTGGTTGAAGTTGCATTCAATCAAGTATTCAATCACCTAAAAGTAGATCAAACTAAATCTTCACTTTTCCTAGATTGTAGGGAAGTGAATTGATTCCCTTCAACAACCATTCTCACCTTCATTTGAATTCAAATTTCTCTTATAGAAGTTGTGGAACACTCCTAGATTCTATATAAAGACTTGAAATCACTTGTACATTACATGGAAGCAATATACATACACTTGTGACCATCATTGTCTTGCTCCTTCAATTCTCTACATCATCTTCTTCGCCAACAGTAATCTTGCAGAGGCTGCTGCTCTCTCTCTCCAGAGCTCCAAATTGAGTGCAAGATGGCTAATTGGAAAGGTATAAGTGTCTAGTTTATGCCTATAAATTTTCAAAGCATTGGGGTTAGCAGATTGGGAGAAATCTGAGTTTTTCTTTCTCAGGTTCAATCTCTATGTATTCCTAAAAAATAGGAAGTACCACCGGTGAATGTCGCATTCATTCCTATAGCATATTTTGCTTATTCCTTATACTTTGTGCATTCCATACACTCAACCCATGTTTATCACTCCCATAAAAGGATTTTTTCTAATTGTAATCATGCTGGTCGCTATGGGCATTTGAAGTTCATTGCCTCTTCCATAGATAGTAAGTTTTTTGAGCTAGTCAACCCGCAAACCTATCTGTTTTGTATCGACTCATTCTCCTTGATGCTCCAAAGTACATAGTGTGTTTCTTTGCACTTATTGCATGCCTATAAGGTCTATTTGAGTCTCCATAAGCTCAAGGGCTGGTCTTGTGCCGGTTGGCTTGACCAAACTTCATCGCTTCGAAACACACTTTTCTACCTTCTACAAGCTTCTCCAAGTTCTTTCAGTGGTATCAGAGCTAGATCAAGATGGGTGACGACTTTCCATCAATGATCGAGAAGCTTGATCGACACAACTATGCGGCTTGACAAATCAGAATGGAGGCCTATTTTCAAGGTAGAAATCTTTATGGAATTGTAGTAGGTGATGAAGCTATGCCTATTCCAAGATCCAAAGGAGGACCTACACAAGAGGAGACAAATAAGCTCACATTTTGGTGCGCAAGGGATGCTCAAGCAAGGTTGTACATACTAAATTCTATCTCTGACTTTCTATTACCACATATTAGAGGATGCAAGACATCTCAAGAGACTTGGGATGCCTTCGAGACTTTCTTTTCTGCTAGTACCAAAGCAAGAAAGAATCATCTTTGGAACGAGTTCAACCAAATGAAGAAGACACCTAAACAAACCATCACAGAGTTTGTTACCAAGGTCAAGGAGGTCGCGGATCAGTTAGCATCCATTGGAGAGCTGTTTGAAGAAGAGGTCATCATGAGGCAAATTCTCAACGGCATTCGAAGTGATAAGCAATGGCAATCCTTCACGATAGCTTATGATCTCATCATGGATGTGCAAACTCCAGACTTCAACATCTTTCTTGGACAAATCTTCAATCAAGAAGCCAACAATAGCATAAAGGAAGGTAACTCTTATCATGGTAATTCAACTAGTGCTCTATATGCAGATAAGAAGGATAAGAAGCAGAAAGGCACGAAGAAGGAAGAAGAGACTTCCCAAGCCAATTTGCAAGCAAGAACAAGTGGAAAGGGAAGAAGAAAGGACCAAAGCAAGACAAAGCCAAAGGTCAGAATGTTCAACCTTGTGCCATATGCGATAAGACCAACCACACCACTCAGAATTGTTGGTTCAATGGGAAGACCCAGAAAGGAAGTGGAAGAGGTGGATATGGCAGCAATAGAGGCAGAGGTGGACACAACTTCAACAATAACAATAGAAGCTATAATATAAGGGACTACAACAATTATTTAGAAGATCAACCACATGAAGACTCATTGCTTCTTATGCATCAAGCCACGAAGAAGGTAAAGAAGATGATCATTTGTTCTACATAGATTCAGGATGTTTGAATCATGTTGCAAGCAACATTGTTCTTCTATCTGATTTGGAAAGTCCAAAACATAGACATGAAGTGCAAACAGGGGATGACACAAAGCACAATGTGGAGAAGATTGGTAATGTCAAAGCTTCCAATGGCAGGACGAACATTCTGAGTAATGTTCTCTATACCCAATATCACTAAAAACCTAATAAGTGTAGGCCAAATAGTTGAAAAAGGCTTGCAAGTTAGGTTCACCCAACATGGAGCTTTTGTGGAAGATCCATGTCAAGGCTTCAAAAAGATAGCCCGAGGTGAGAAGCATGGTAGGCTCTTTACTTTTGAAGTAGGAGAAACCAAGAACATAGCTCTATTCAACTTTGGGTCTCAAACCCTAAGTGAGCTTGAAGTGTGGCATAAGAGACTTGCTCATGTGAATGAAAGAACCTTGAAGGATATATGCAGGGATCAAAGTATTCTAGGACTGCCGAACATATTAAAGCAACACATGATCAACAGGTGTGATGCATGTCAGATTGGGAAGGCACAAAGACAACCATTCAACCACAAAGGCTACATCCACAACAACTTATTGGACTTAGTACATACAGATGTATGGGGACCAAGTTAAGAACCTTCACTGGCAAGATCAAGGTATTATGTCTCATTTATTGATGACCATAGTAGATGGACTGTTCTATACTTTATCAAGAGTAAGAATGAAGTGTTTGATTGCTTCAAGAAGTATCTTACACATGTGGAGAATCATACAGGTAGATCATTAAAGAAGCTCAAATCTAATGGAGGGGGAGAATACTTCTCCAAAGAGTTTGATGAGTTCTTGTAGGACAAAGGTATCAAAAGGGAAGTGACTACTAGGTACTCTCCTAAAGTAAATGGAATTGCAGAGAGGAGAAACAAGAAATTGGTTGGATCAGCCCGAACAATGCTTGAAGAGAAGAAGTTGCCACATTATTTATGGGCAGAAGCTATTTCAACTGCTGTGTACCTTGTCAATCGACTACCATCCAAATCACTTCAAGGTATGACTCTCTATGAAGCATGGTATGGAAGAAAGCCTAGTCTTGGACATTGCAAGGTTTTTGGTTGTTTAGCTTATGTTCATATACCATCACAAATAAGAGGTAAGCTAGATGAAAGGGCAACAAAGGCAGTGTTTATTGGATATGATTCAACTTAGATGGGTTATAGGTTCTTCAATCCTTCAACCAAGCAATTCACTACAAGTAGAGATGTTGTTTTTGAAGAACATAGGTCTTGGTATGATGAAGAGAGGTAACACTACCATATGATATTGATTTTGACTCTCATCAATTAGGAAGTAAGCATGATACACAGGTCCAGGATCCAAGCAGTGATACAGACGATGACCAAGATGAAAGGGAAAAGGATTACAAGATATGGAAGTCAAGAGGCAAAGCAAAGATGCAAGAGGTTGGAGAATGCTCCAAACAAGCACCTAGAAGATCAGCAAGAGAGAAGAAACAACCAGAAAGGTATGGATATGATTCCACATTTGTTACGAAGCATTCAATATACTTGGAAAAAGACTCTATTTTAGAGGAACCCTCAACCTATGAAGAGGCAAAGGGAAACCCTAATTGGGAAAAGGCCATGAAAGAAGAGATAGATGCATTGCAGGAAATGGACACTTGGGATTTGGTTCCAATGTCACCGAATCAAAAGGTAATTGGTTGCAGATGGGTATATAAACTTAAAAGAAATCCATATGGATTAGTTTGCAGGTACAAGGCAAGATTAGTTGCCAAAGGATGCTCACAAACTCATGGTATAGACTATGAAGAAACATTCTCACCAGTTGCAAAGATGACTACAATCAGGACATTGATAAGTGTAGCTACTGTAAAGAATTGGAGACTCCTCCAACTTGATGTGAAGCATGCATTCTTAAATGGTTGGATAAGTGAAGAGGTATACATATCACAACCACCAGGTTTTGAAAACCCTAATCATCCATCTTATGTTTGTAGACTTAAGAAAGCATTGTATGGATTGAAACTAGCTCCAAGAGCTTGGAATTACAGGTTGGTTACATATCTTCAAGATCAAGGGTTCAAAGCTAGCAGCTCCGATCCTTCTCTATTCATCAAAAGGGATCACAATGAGGTTATCTATCTATGTGTATATGTAGATGATATTATTGTGATAGGTGATGATCTAAATGGCATTCAAAGGATCAAGAGACACATGCAAGGGGAGTTCAAAATCAGTGACCTAGGTGAGCTCACATATTTCCTAGGTATGCAGGTGATATATACAGATGAAGGAATGTATTTGACTCAAAGAAGATACATTCAGGATCTTCTTCTCAAGTTCAAAATGGAGAACACTAAACCTGCAGGTACACCTTTGGAGATGAATCATAAACTAAGTGTTTATGAAGGTGAGAAAATTGAAGACATTAAATAGTATCAAAGCTTGGTAGGTAGCTTGATATATGCTACTCATACAAGGGTAGACATCTCATATACTGTGGGTGTGCTTAGTCAGTTCATGCACTCACCGAGAAGACCACACATGGATGCAGCTAAGAGAGTACTTAAGCAAAGGTACAATCAACAAAGGTATATTCTATCCTTACTCTTCAGATTTGGATATCAAAATCTACTCAAATGCAGACTGGGTAGGAGCTAAGGATGATAGAAAAAGTACATCTGGTTACTTAGCATTTGTAGGTTCGAAGCTAGTGTCATGGAGTTCCAAGAAGCAACCTACAGTTGCTTTATCCTCAACTGAAATAGAGTACATAGGCTTGACCATAACAACTCAAGAGGCAATATGGTTAAAGGCATTGTATATAGATTTGGGACTAGTGAGTTCCAAACCTCACATATTTGGAGATAATGTAAGTTCCACGCATCTAGCGGCAAATCCTATTTTCCATGCGAGAACCAAGCACATAGAAGTCCATTACCACTTCATCAGGGAGAAGCTCATGGCAAAGGATATTGACATTTCTTTTGTTCCAACTGAAAAGCAAGTAGCAGATATGATGACGAAGGCACTTGATGGAATAAAGCTTTGTAGATTCAAAGCTATGGAAGGTATTCAACCTATCAGAGAATGAAGACTCAAGCATACTTTAGCTTGAGGGGGAGCTGTTGGAACATCAAGCTTACACTATGCTTGAGGTGGATTTGATCTACATCAAAGGCTATCACGTCGAAAGAATATCCGTTGGAGAGTTCTTTTTCTTATGCTCATTTATTGTATTTTTTTAAGAGATTTTTTGATGGTTCATTTACTGTTGTAAAAGCATTGAGATTTACACATGTAAAGGTAGAAAGATAGAGCCCAAATCCCACGAATTTGCGGTGGTTGAAGTTGCATTCAGTCAAGCAATCAATCACCTAAAAGTAGATCAAACTAGATCTTCACTTTTCCTAGATTGTAGGGAAGTGAATTGATTCCCTCCAACAACCATTCCCACCTTCATTTGAATTCAAATTTCTCTTGTAGAAGTTGTGGAACACTCCTAGAGTCTATATAAAAACTTGAAATCACTTGTACATTACATGGAAGCAATATACATACACTTGTGACCATCATTGTCTTGCTCCTTCAATTCTCTGCATCATCTTCTTCGCCAACAATAATCTTGCAGAGGCTGTTGCTCTCTCTCTAGAGCTCCAAATTGAGTGCAACATGGCTCATTGGAAAGGTATAAGTGTCTAGTTTATGCCTATAAATGTTCAAAGCATTTGGTTCTTCAGATTTGGAGAAATCTGAGTTTTTTTGTCTCGGGTTCAATCTCTACGTATTCCTGAAAAATAGGAAGTACCACCGGTGAATGTCGCATTCATTCCTATAGCATATTTTGCTTATTCCTTATACCTTTGTGCATTCCATACACTCAACCCTATGTGTATCACTCCCATAAAAGGATTTTTTCTAATTGTAATCACGCTGGTCGCTATGGGCATTTGAAGTTCATTGTCTCTTCCATAGATAATAAGTTTTTTGAGCTACTCGACCCGCGAACCTATCTGTTTTGTATCGACTCATTCTCCTTGATGCTCCAAAGTACATAGTGTGTTTCTTTGCACTTATTGGATGCCTATAAGGTCTATTTGAGTCTCCATAAGCTCAAGGGCTGGTCTTGTGCTGGCTGGCTTGACCAAACTTCATCGCTTCAAAACACACTTTTCTACCTTCTACAAGCTTCTCCAAGTTCTTTCAATGTCTATGGTCCTATGCAGACACCTTCTTTACTATCTTTAATTCGTGACTTTCATTGATGATTTTTCCAAGCATGCATGGGTATATCCACTCAAAGAAAAGTCCGAAGTGTTTATGTGCTTCAAACAGTTTTTCGTTTTGGCTGAAAATCTGCCAGCATGTAAAATGGGCACCCTTCGTTCTGATCGAAGGGGGAGTATATGTCTTCTTACTTTAATGCATTTCTGGTTGAACGTGGGATAAAACATCAACGTACAGTGCCGTATACACCTCAAAAGTATGGAGCTACTGAACAGAAGAACATGTCACTCATGGAGATGGCGAGGTGTATGGTCAAGAGTCAGGCTTTACCACATAGTTTCTGGCTTGAGGTTTTCATGTGTACAACATATGTACTTAATAGGTGTCCTACTAGAGCGCTCCAATTTATCACTCCATATGAGGCTTGGCATGGTCGCAAGCCATCTGTTGCTCATCTAGCTATTTTTGGTTGTTTGCCATATGCATTAGTGCCTGAACAACATCACAGAAAATTGGATGATAAAGCAGTAAAATGTATTTTTGTTGGGTACAGTTGTAAAAGCGAAGGCTATTGTTTGTATCATCCATAGACTAAACACATTCTGGTTATCCGTGATGTTATTTTTGTGGAAGATGCTATTCAACCCTTACATTCATGTACTAAGGAGATATCTGTTAGCTCCAAAGACATGTATGATACTTTGCTGCCTCTTTTTATAGGTGGACACTCTAGTGCTAGTCCTAATGAGGCAACTTCTCAGCCTTTGCAGGTTTCATGTGATGATGCAAATCATTCCATTTTTTATGCAAATTTACATGATGCACTTGTTGATGAGAGAGATGATATTGAGCAGGCAAAAACTATGCCAAAATGGCTAGTGCAGACTTTGCATGACAGCAAATTAGATGCAGCTTTGTCATACTATACTCGTTCAGGCTCTCATAGTGCCTCCTTTGCATCAGATTGCTATGCTATGGCTGCGTCTAGTCTCTGTGATGAGAATGAGCCTATTTCATTTGATGAAGCACAAAATTGGATGGCTACTATGCAATCTGAATATGATGCTATAATGAAGAATGGTACCTGGTCTTTATGTAACTTGCCTCCTGGCAAGAAGGCATTGGTACTAAGTGGATTTACAAGCTTAAGTGTAAGCCTGATGGAACAGTTGATAGGTATAAGGTTAGGCTTGTTGCAAAGGGTTATGCGCAGGAAAGAGGCATTGATTTTGATGAGACCTTTGCGCCTACATGCTATATCACTACTATTCGTAGCATCTGTACAGGACATTAAAATTGCATTTTTGAATGGTGAATTGGATGAAGAAGTGTATGTTTTTTTAGCCCTGTGGCTTTGTGCAAAAAGGGCATGAAAACCAGGTTTGTAGGTTGAAGAAGTCATTATATGGTTTAAAGCAAGCACCACATGCTTGATATGAAAAGATACATGCATATCTGATTGCACATGGTTTTGAGAACAATCCATTTGAAAGCACCTTATATGTTAAGCATGGTAATGATGTGCTTCTGATCATTGTTGTCAAGTATTTCGATGGTGATGCACCACAATGCGCTCTCCTTCTTTCTAGATCCACAATGATATCCTCGGAGTAGAAAACCGAGCTCCTAAGGCCGCACACGGTACTCCGCACAAAGGCTACAAAATACACAGAAAAACACAATACACAGGGAGCACGAAGATAGCTTCTTAGATCTTACAAATGCGATCAAACTTCTAGTCTGTGACTGACCAGACCACTATGTGTTTTATTAAAAAACATATACAAAGAAGTGTCCGGTGGCCATTTGGCCTTTCATATGGACATTAATGGTAACAATCTCCTACTAAAGGCCAATATGGCAAAAGTAACTATGGGAGAAAAATAAAGAATGATAAAGAATACCTGAGTGTAAGTATACAAACTATACCTGTCACCTGATGGGCATGTTACACAGTATACAAGTGACTGTGTAAGATCATGAATCAAGTAACCCTCATCAAGTGACAACAATGTTGAAAGCTATCCTGTGGTAGAGCTTTAGTCAAAGCATCTGCAACATTATCTCGAGTGTGAACCTTCTAAAGAATAATGCACTCAATGGCTAAGAAATGTCTAATGAAGTGATACCTCACCTCAATGTGCTTGGTCTTTGCATGATAGATGGGATTAGCCAAAGCAACGGCACTCTGACTATCACTGAGCAAACGAGGTACATGCTAAGGTAAACCCATTCACAAGAGGACTTCCCAACAATCAACATATCATCGACATAAAGTATCAAGCATATCAAGTTCCCATATGAGCATCTCTTTGTGTAGAGACAATGATCCTCATTGCTTCGAGAATAGCCTTGAGACTTCATAAAATCATCAAACTTTTGGCACCATTGTCAAGGGGACTGTTTAAGTCCATACAAGCTTTTCTTAAGCTTACAAACTAGACTTTCCTTACTAGGAACTACATAACTCTCTGGTTGTTCCATATAGATCTCATCTGTAAGATCTCCATGCAAGAAAGCAATTTTCACATCCATTTGGACTAGCTCTAAGTCCTCCATTGCAACAAATCCAAGCAGCATGCATAGGGTAGTCATCTTGACCATTGGAGAGAAGATTTCCTTGAAATCAACACCATGTTGTTGCTTAAAACCCTTTGCAACAAGTTATGCTTTATAATTTGGAGAAGCACTATCTGATGTGAGTTTTAGCTTATATACCCATTTACATGGTAAAGATTTCCTTCCCTTTGGCAAAGGTACTAAATCCCAAGTACCATTCTTGTGAATAGAATCCAACTCACTCTTCATGGCATGCTCCCACTTGACATGATCCTCTGTCTGCATAGCCTCTTTGTAGCAAGAAGGCTCACCGGCATCTATTAGCATGACAAAATCTAAACCTGGAACATATCTATCAAGTGGATGTGAGACACGTGCAGAATGTCTCAATGGTTGCTGAACAGGAACGGTCCAGACTGATCTGAATGGACATTCTCTTGAACATCCCTATGTGGAGCATTTTTATGCATGCTAACCTGAGGACTAGTATCCTCAAACACCACTCTTCTCACTTCAACCTCCTTAATGGGCTATTTATGTATCTTAGACTCATTGAAAATGACATCACTACTTCTGATCACTAACCGTGTTTCAAGATCCCATAAGCAATACCCAAATTGTCCTTCTCGACCATATCCAAGAAAAATGCATTTCTTTGAATTATGGTCCAACTTTTGTCTAAGATTCTTGGGTATATGAACATATGATTCACACCCAAAAACTCGAAGATGATCATAATATGGTGGCTTTCCTGTCTATAATTCTTGTGCCACTTTCAAACCTTTGGCAATACTAGGGGAAAGCTTAATCACATGATTTGCAGTCAATACTGCTTATGCCCAAAAACCTTGTGAGAGGTTTACATGATGTAACATAGAGACTACTCTATCTTGAATAGTTCTATTCATCCTCCCAGCTACACCATTCTATACTGGGGTATAAGGAGTTGTTAACTCTCTACGAATCCCTTTAGACTGATAAAAAATGTTGATGGGAGGTATACTCACCCCCATTATCTGAACGTAAAGCCTTAAGCTAAGTTCCTTTTTCAGTCTCAACTGAAGCAAGCCATTTTTTGAAAGTAGGGAATAACTCATCATTCGATTTGGTAGGATATACCCAAATTTTTCTAGTAGCATCATCTATGAAAGTGACAAAATAAAGAGAACCACCTAAGGACCTAGTCGGCATAGGACGACACACATCTGTATGAACGAGATCTAAAGGCTGAATTGAAGGGTCAATGTGTGTTCTATGCACATTTTTGGTTTGATTTCCATATTGACAATGCTCACAAAATGAAAAAGCAAAGACGGATAACACATAAGTAGCCAGAACGAGAAAGATTTTCCATTCGAGTACGAGATATATGGCCCAAACGACCATGCCAAATACAAGCCATAGGTTGTTCAATAACAGCTAACTAGTGTTCTTTCTGTGATACAAATAAAGGATAAAGTGAGACAAATTTTCTTCCTTTTGCAATAACCATATTGCCCTTTGATATGTGAAAGGATTGTGCATAGAAGACCAACTTGTAACCAAGGTCATCAAGTTGACAAATTGACATCAAACTACGTGATAACTGGGGTACATGGCATAGATTATGCATAGTAAATTTGGAACCATCAATGAACTGCACAACCACATCTCCAATCCCCACAACATCACACTGGTAAGAGTCACCAAGTCTCATGATACCAAGAGACTTTGCTACATAATTAGAGAACCATTCTCTGTGTGGTGTCACATGGAAAAAAGCACCAAAATCTAGCAGCTAGGTGTGGGAAAGAGAATCAGCCATAAGAGCCTCAGTTGGCACAATACTATCAAGTGTCAACACATCAACGTCATCCGAAATAGCATTAATTTCTTCAATCTTCACAATCGAAGTAGATGGTGTGTGAAGAGAGATGGTGGATGCAATCCAAAGATGAGTAGGTGCCGCTACAACCAGCTTCACACCAGCCAACTGAGACTTCAGAGTTGATTAGTAGACCCTTTGAGCTTCCTAAATCCACCAAAATATCAGCCAAGTACTTTGGAACATGTATCCCAAAAGTTTAAGTCAAGATAGACTAGTTGCGAAATGACTAGCTCCCAAAACTTGCTATTTTTGGACATACACCTGCTGGAAAAAATGAACAGTGCTCTCAACCTGGTAGGAATTAGAAAAATTCCTTTTGGGCATAGAAAATAGACTTAGCAAGCTTCCCAATCCAAGTTAAAACACTTCAAATGATGGACTGAGCACTGAGAACAAGTTTCATCAATTTCTGGAACATTCCCACAATTCTCGGGGCTCTGCAGAGATAGACCAGTAAGCAGTAAAATGCAGATATCTCCAAAAGTATTAATTCAATGACCTTGAAAATTTATATGCACAAAGTAGACAGTACAAGCTATCCAACGCAAGTTAAATCACTGAAAAAGGTTCAGTAGAACTCGAGATATGACCTTCTGAAGTTACTGCTCTGAGTGAGTATAGCAGAGAACAAAACAGAGAAGTAGATGATAATAAATGTATAGATTCACATATGATTACAACCACATTGGCAATGAATCTTTGCACAATGGGAGTAGAATGATAGAGCTATGGAGTAAGCTCTTCAATCTCTACAAAATGACATGAAGTGGTCACGTACAAGGCTTGCTAATCGCCTCTTCCTTCTTGCTCCTTTTATAGCTATTCTTGGAGGGAGTTTTGAATTCGAATTCGAATGGCTCCACCTAAAAGTGATCCCCAAAGTTAGGAGAGATTCCCTCAGCTCAAAAATTCGTGATTTTGGTAGTTGGAGCCACGAATTTGCTTTTACATCATGGATGAGATAAGCCATCCTTTTCCTTTTTTCTTTTTCCATTTACAAGAGATAAAATGTACTCTTTTACAAGAGGTGTTCACATGACTACTCATGTGACTTACAAATGAGGATAATATCAAATATATCAAGCATGTGGGCTTGGGTAAAATGCACCAACAGCTCCCCCTCAAGCCTAACATGCTTGGCCTCCAAATAAGTCTTCAATTGTCCTTGATTTCCTGCAAGCCAATCATCAACTTGAATCTACTTAACTTCATACCATCAAGAGCTTTAGTCAACATGTCGGCACATTGCATATCTGTAGAGACATAGGATAGTTGAATATCCTTGCTCATTAGCTTCTCCCTTACGTAATGGTAGTGGACTTCAATATGCTTGGTTCTAGCATGGTATACCGGATTAGCTGCTAGATGTAGTGAGCTTGTGTTGTCACCAAAAATGTGAGGTGTTGAAGAATGAAGTCCAAGATCTGTGTACAAAGACTTTAACCACATGATTTCTTGAGTTGCATTAGCCAAACCTCTATATTCTGCTTCAGTAGAAGATAATGCCACGGTTGGTTGCTTCTTTGATGACCAAGAAATGATTTTTGAACCTGCAAATGATATATACCCTGATGTGCTTCTTCTATCATCTTTAGATCCGGCCCAATCTGCATCTGAGTAGACCTTTAGCTCAATATCTGAAGTATATGAATAAAACAAACCTTCATTCATGGTCCCCTTTAGGTACTTGAGGACTCTCTTGGCCGCTTCCATATGTGGTCTTCTCGGCTTATGCATAAACTGACTCAATATGCTAACACTATAGCATATATCCACCCTTGTGAGTGTTGCATAGTTCAAACTTCCAACCAAGCTTTGATAGCTTGTGATGTCTTCAATTGGCTCTCCTTCATAAGCACTAAGCTTATGATTTTGCTCCATAGGTGTACCTGCACACTTGGTATTTTCCATCTTGAACTTGACGAGCATGTCATGGACATACTTCCTTTGTGTGATGTATATACCTGAATCTGTGTAGATCAACTCCAATCCAAGAAAATAAGTGAGCGGTCCGAGGTCACTTATTTTGAACTCCTCCTTCATTTGACTCTTTACCTGTTTGATTCCTTCAAGATCATTGCCTGTGATAATAATATCATCAACATACACACATAAATAGATCACTTCAGATCCATTCCTCTTTATGAACAAAGAGGTATCCGCCTTGCTAGCTTTGAATCCTTGGTCCTGCAAATAAGTCACCAATCTGAAATTCCAAGCTCTTGGAGCTTGCTTCAATCCATACAAAGCTTTCTTTAGTTTGCATACATAGTTAGGATGATGTGCATCCTCATATCCAGGAGGTTGTGCCATATACACTTCCTCAGAAATCCATCCATTCAAGAAAGCATTCTTTACATCAAGTTGATAGAGATTCCAATTTCTAGATGCAGCAAGACTAATGAGAACCCTAATTGTAGGCATTTTTGCAACAGGAGAGAAAGTCTCCTCATAATCAATACCATGGGTTTGAGCAAACCCTTTAGCAACTAACCTTGCTTTGTGTCTATTTATACTTCCATCTGGATTCCTCTTGATTTTGTAAATCCATCGAGATCCGATTATCTTCATAGATGGCTTGTTAGGTACAAGCTCCCAAGTGTCATTCTCCTTCAAGGCTTCCATTTCTTCATCCATTGCATCTCTCCAAGCTTTCTTGCTTTGTGCTTCTTCGAATGTGGTAGGTTCTTCATTGGTTGAATCCTTTGCAATGTAGATTGAGTGCTTGGTGACCAAAGAAGTATCATAACCAAACCTCTCTGGTTTCTTCTTCTCCCTTGAAGACCTTCTAAGTGGTTGATGTGAGCTCTCGGGTCCATATGTAGCATCCTGCATCTTTGCTTTACCTTTGTTCTTCCATAGCTTTAGTCTTTCCAAGTCTTCTAGGTCAATCTCCGAATCACTTTCTTCAATCTGCTTTGGCTCCTTTGGTTGAAGTGATGGAAAATCTTCATCCAAGTCATATGGCAGCTTCACTTTCCTGTCATCATCAAACCATGATTTGTTTTCATCAAAAATTACATCTCTACTCACAGAAAATCCTTTATTGGTTGGATTGTACAATCTATATCCTTTTTGGTTTTGATCATAACCAATGAATACGCACTTCTCTGCCTTGGGATCCAATTTCCCTCTTACTTGAGAAGGAATGTGAGCATAGGCTAAGCATCCAAAGATTTTGCAATGCTCTAGACTAGGTCTTCTTCCATTCCACACTTCATATGGAGTGGTTCCATCTAGTGACTTAGATGGAAGTCTATTTATGAGATATGTGGCTGTAGACACAGCCTCTGCCCATAGGTAGTTTGGCAATCCCTTTTCGTTGAGCATGGACCTTGCAGCTTCAACAATAGCTCTGTTCCTCCTCTCTGCTACACCATTGAGTTCGGGTGTATACCTTGTAGTGACTTCCCTTTTAATGCCTCTTTCATGCAAGAAGGCATCAAATTCAGAAGAGAAGTATTCTCCTCCACCATCTGATCTGAGTCTTTTCAAAGTCCTACCTGTTTGGTTTTCAACAAGAGCAATATACTTCTTAAAGCAATTAAACACTTCATCCTTGTGTTTCATGAAAAACAGAATGGTCCACCTGCTACAATCATCTATGAAAGACACATAATATCTCGAGCCTGATATAGATGGCTCCTTACTTGGACCCCACACATCTGTGTGCACTAGATCCAAAGGATTTTGATACATATATCCTTTCTTATTGAAAGGTTGTCTATGAGCCTTGCCGAGTTGACAAGCTTCACACTTATAAATCATGTGTTGCCTTGTGATATTAGGCAAACCAAGTACACTTTGGTCCCTGCAAATCTGTTTGAGTGTCCTCTCACCAATGTGAGCAAGCCTTTTGTGCCATATCTCCAACTCTGTTAGAGTTTGAGATCCATAGCTAAACAAAGCTATGTTTTTTGTATCTTCCACTTCAAAAGTGAAAAGCCTTCCTGTCTTTTCTCCTTTGGCAATCCTTCGAAAGCCTTGCCTTGGGTCTTCAACATATGCTCCAAATCGATTGAATCTAACCTGCAATCCTTTTTCAACAAACTGTCCAACACTTATTAAATTTTTGGTAATTGTAGGGACATACAAGACTTTGCTTAAGAGGTTCATATTCCCATCTGCTGTCTTCACATTACCTATCTTCTCCACTGAGTGCTTTGTGTCATCTCCTGTCTGCACTTCATGCTTGTTATGAGGATCTTCCAAATCAGAAAGTAAAGCCACATTTCTTGCTACATGGTTCGAGCATCCAGAATCAATGTAAAATATGTGATCATCATCCTTACCCTTCTTCGCTGATAGATTCATAATCAATAATGAATCTTCTTGACTTTGGTCCTCTGCATAGTTATTGTAATCTCTTCTTCCTCTATGGCCACTTTGATAGTTGTTGTTGTTGTTGTAATTGTTGTTGTAGTAGTTGTTGTTGTTGTAGCCTCCATTGTATCTACCTCTATTTGATCCATAGCCACCTCTATTGAATCCTCTTCCTCTTGAGTTCCTTGGATTCCTGAAACATTCTTCAGTAGTATGGTTAGATAAGCCACATATGTTGCAAGGTTGAGATGATTGGAATCTCCCCCTGCCTTGCTTTCCACCTCTGCCTCTTCCTCTAGTTCTTCCTCTACCTGCAAAGTTTGCTTGGAAAGAGCTTCCTTCATCTTCATTCTTCCTATTCTTTGACTTGTCCTTGACCTTAGCTTTATCAGAATATAAGGCAGAAGCTTGATTACCTCTTGAGGACTCACCACCTTTGCTTATCTTTGCTTCATGAGTGAAGAGTTGGCCCATGAGTGTGTTGAGGTCGGGTACATGCATATCCATGTATAAATCCATGGCTGTTGTGAATGACTCCCACTTGTCGTCTGCTTTGATTCCATTCATGATTTGTCTAATGATTTGCTCCTCTTCAATTACCTCTCCAATGCTTCCAAGTTGGTCGGAAATCTCCTTCATCTTTGTGACATAATCAGTCACATTTTGCTTCGGGCTTTTCTTCATTGTTGTGAACTCCATCCACAATTGGTTCTTCCTTGCTCGAGTGTTGGAAGAGAAGAACGAAGCAAGTGCATTCCAGGTTTCTCTTGATGTCTTGCATCCCTTGACATGAGGTAAAAGAAAATCAGAGATTGAGTTTAGAATATAGGACCTTGCAAGTGCATCCTTCGAACACCAATTCGAAAGTCCTTCCATTTCTTCATGTGATGGTTGCCCTTTGTTCCTCATGGTTGGCATTGCTTCATCTCCGGATATGAATCCATATAGATTCCTCCCTTGAAGGTAAGCCTCCATCCTTAGAGACCATGCCGGGTAGTTGTTTCGATCCAATTTGTCAATTGTTGATGGAAATCCATCTCCCATGTTGCTTGACTATGCTCTGATACCACTGTGAAGAGAGATGGTGGATGCAATCCAAAGATGAGTAGGTGCCGCTACAACCAGCTTCACACCAGCCAACTGAGACTTCAGAGTTGATTAGTAGACCCTTTGAGCTTCCTAAATCCACCAAAATATCAGCCAAGTACTTTGGAACATGTATCCCAAAAGTTTAAGTCAAGATAGACTAGTTGCGAAATGACTAGCTCCCAAAACTTGCTATTTTTGGACATACACCTGCTGGAAAAAATGAACAGTGCTCTCAACCTGGTAGGAATTAGAAAAATTCCTTTTGGGCATAGAAAATAGACTTAGCAAGCTTCCCAATCCAAGTTAAAACACTTCAAATGATGGACTGAGCACTGAGAACAAGTTTCATCAATTTCTGGAACATTCCCACAATTCTCGGGGCTCTGCAGAGATAGACCAGTAAGCAGTAAAATGCAGATATCTCCAAAAGTATTAATCCAATGACCTTGAAAATTTATATGCACAAAGTAGACAGTACAAGCTATCCAACGCAAGTTAAATCACTGAAAAAGGTTCAGTAGAACGCGAGATATGACCTTCTGAAGTTACTGCTCTGAGTGAGTATAGCAGAGAACAAAACAGAGAAGTAGATGATAATAAATGTATAGATTCACATATGATTACAACCACATTGGCAATGAATCTTTGCACAATGGGAGTAGAATGATAGAGCTATGGAGTAAGCTCTTCAATCTCTACAAAATGACATGAAGTGGTCACGTACAAGGCTTGCTAATCGCCTCTTCCTTCTTGCTCCTTTTATAGCTATTCTTGGAGGGAGTTTTGAATTCGAATTCGAATGGCTCCACCTAAAAGTGATCCCCAAAGTTAGGAGAGATTCCCTCAGCTCAAAAATTCGTGATTTTGGTAGTTGGAGCCACGAATTTGCTTTTACATCATGGATGAGATAAGCCATCCTTTTCCTTTTTTCTTTTTCCATTTACAAGAGATAAAATGTACTCTTTTACAAGAGGTGTTCACATGACTACTCATGTGACTTACAAATGAGGATAATATCAAATATATCAAGCATGTAGGCTTGGGTAAAATGCACCAACATGGTGCAGGTAACTGTTTAACATGCCCATCAACATTCTGCCTTTACCTTTAACATTCTTTAATGCATAACAGTCTTTCTTCATGTGTCCTTTCTTATGACAATAATGGCATTCGATATCCCTCTTCCTTAATTTACTTCTACTCTTATTCTGTTGACCATTCTTTTCCTTGTTCTTGCTCCTGCCACGTTGCTGATTCTTTCCTTGGTAAGAATCATGAACATTATATGCATCTCCACTATGAGTGCCAACCATAGATTTTCTACGAATCTCCTCACTCAAGAGTGCTCCACATATGTCATCATAGACGAGTTTACCACCAGGTGCACTGTTGCTAATAGCTGTGCAAAACGTATCCCATGATGATGGCAAGGTGCATAACAACAATACTGCTTTCATTTCATTATCCATATCCATTTTATGAGCTTGTAACTGGGAGAATATAGCATCAAACTCATTTAGATGAGCAGCAACACTATGTGTGTCCTTCATATGGTCATATAATTTTCTCATCAGATACACTTTATTTGATGTTGTCTCTTTTTCATATGTATTGCATAACTTCTTCCAAAGCTCCTCTGCACTTTCATAGTCTAATACTGTAAAGTAAACATTATCTTCCAGGTGCAAGTGAATGGTAGACCTGGCCATTTCATCTAGCTCATCCCAATCATCTTCCTCCATGTCAGTAAGCTTCTTTGAAATTCCATTTACTGGCTTCCATTGCCTCCTTTTAATAAGCACATCTTTAATCTGATTCTTCCATAGAACAAAGTTTGTGCCGTCAAATTTTGGGATCTCAAAATGGTCTTTGCCCTGCAAGTTATAGCTCCTCGAAACACTAGCACTAGACCTTGATCCACCGGATGTGCCTGAGACCTCTGATGCCATGATGGTAGAGAACTGAATAGAATGATAATGGAGCTAGAAGAGTCCATACACCAATGAATAAGTGTATTAAGGAGTAAATCAACCACTGTATAGTCGATAAAACCAAAAATCTAGAAAAAGTTTGCCAGAGTATCCTCTGTAAAATGAGCATATGACGAGTGTCAAACTATCATAAAACTACAAGTATTGACATGTTTACCTGCATAGTGAATCACTAACTCCACTGCATATAATCAGTTACCCAATACAAACCAACTAGGCTTATTGTGCACCTATGAACAACTATCATACATCTCCTATGGCGAGGCTAGTTAAGTCTTCCACCTGCATCACCGAAGGGACCCCGACATCTGGCTATCTCTGGTCGAATGTACAAGCTCAAGTGTGTGTGAAGCAAGGCCTAACTCAAGTGCCACATTATTTAACTTTTTGATAAAGTCTACAACCACTTTTCCACGATGCTTTTAGCTCAAGATTCCATCTACCTTGATTGAGAAAAACGGGAATTTTGGAGGCATGATTTGAATTCAAATTCTACACCAACTTTTAGAGCATTATATAAGCAATAGTTTGCAAGAAGGTCGTGGCCTCCTTAAGCTTCATTTGTGCACCTTTAGGATCTCATTGGGAGTGTATACTCTAGGTCTAAGCTAGCCCTTAGCTAAGCTAGACCCCTGCTTGCTAAAGTTTTCACTTTGGCTGAGACTTTGTATTGCCTATATCTCTTTGTGTAGTTGTCCATTTCATGCACAAGGTAGCTCATCTTAAAGCTCTTGTTGTAAGCTTTCTTTTGAATCTTAGTATCAAGTGTTCCTTATTCTTGTGTATATTGAGCTTGAAATCTCTTTGATCTATCTCTGCATATTCCCCAACATATGTGTGTGAAGAGGTACACATAAGTGATAGCTATCTGTTTGGGTAGATTTTGGTCTATCTTGTACAATGAGGTTGACATAGGTCACATTCTCCAAATTGAGTGATCTATGGCTTGTTGAAAATCTTAGAGAGTCTATTTTTATTGTGCATAGTTTCATAAGTTCAATCCTCAGGTCGAGAGAGTAATTAAATTTTTGGTGGACTGTGTTAGTGAATTGTTTGGTCCTAGGAAGGGCCTATCATCCGTTTGCTACAACTAGGAGTGGATACACTCCATCAATGGTATCAGAGATCATCATTGAGAATTCAAGACATCAAGAGGAGGCCTTGAAGTTTCTTGAGAGCCAAGGATTGAAGCAAATACCAGTAAGATTTGAAGAAGGATTTGAAGCAAGGGGGAGCTTCTATCATCATCGAAAGTTCACGATAAGTGGAGACCCTTGTGGGAAGGTAACATATCATTCTTTCTCACATCTATCACAATCCAATGAGGTATTAGGCTCCGCATATAGTCTCATACACAATGGGAGACTATAATACTTAGATTGAGAAGCTTGAAAAGAGCAATCACCAACCTTGGATGTTTAGAATATCTAACTTCCTCATGGGAAAGTTAGAGATTCTAACTTTCAAGGTTAGTGGTACTGAGGTGAAGCCATACATAGATCTACATACACCTATTGAGAACTAGGAGAGCCATTAGAGAATGGGAAGAAAGGGATAGGAGAGTGATCTTCATTCTTTCTCAACACATAAGCAACTCCATGATAGGTCATATCCAAGACCTAAACACATCTAAGAAGGTTTGGGAGTGTTTAGAAAGGTTGTACTATACCTCTACAAAGGCAAGAGAAATTCAGCTCAAGAATGAGCTCAACAACCTTAGGAAGTCATCAAATGAGAGCATTAATGACTTCATACTCAAAGTAAAAGAGATCTCGGATGCACTTGGTTCAATAGGATGTGTTGTAGATGACGATGACCTAGTTTCCCACACACTTAATGGGCTTAGAGAAGATGATAAATGGAAGGCATTCACAACCTCTATGTATGTAAGGGATTCATTACCAGATTTTGAGCAACTTCTCTTATGGTGACTGAGGAGCTCAAGCAGGGAGGAAACAAGTCAAAGGGAAGCCAATAACAACTCTTCTATGCATGCAAATAAGGAAGAGGCAAAGGCAATAGAGGTGCTTCAAGAGGAAGAGGTAGAAGAAACTACCAAAAAGGCAGCCAAATCTATCAAGGGAGTCAATCAAGCCAAGATGAAGGTCAATCATCAAGAGGAAGAGGTAGAGGAGGAAGATATGGAGGTTGAGGCTACTCCAACTCAAGTGGATGCTTCAATTGAGGGAAGCAAGGACACTATGCCAAAGATTGTTGGAAAAAGAAAGGTGGGAACAATTACAAAGGGCAAGGTAATTATGCCAACTCCTCAACAAATTCAAAAAATGAGCATTTGTTAGCTATGAAGCATAAAAGTGAAGGTCAACCACATGATGAGGTGTGGTATATAGATAGTGCTTGTAGTAACCACATGTCAAGTAAAGAGGAGTACTTTAGCAATCTTCAAGCACCCAAGCAAAGAGGATTTGTGGAGACAGGAGACAACACAGAGCATGAGATACAACAAATGGGGGATGTGAAGCTTGAAGGCAAACACAAAGCAAAATGACTATCTGAGGTATTGCGTGTTCCTACTATTACAAAGAACTTAATCTTTGTTGGACAGATCGTTGAAAAGGGATATCAAGTCAAGTGCAACCACAAAGGATGCTTTATTGAAGACCCAAGGAATGGCTAGGGAAGGAAGGATGTTCACTCTTGAAATTGGCAAAGGACAAAGCAACAAGGAAATGCTCATCACCTATGGTGACAAGAAGATTGGAGATTTGGATTTGTGGCATAAAAGGTGTGGTCACATCAACATTCAAAGGTTGAAAGACATGGAGAAGAGGCAATTGGTAAGAGGTAAACCACATCTTTCATTACAAATGTTGCATGAGATGTGTGAAGCTTGTCAACTAGGCAAGTCTACTAGGCAGCCCTTCAAGAAGAGTGGATATGTAGCACATGGTGTGCTAGACCTTGTGCACACAGATGTGTGGGGGCCAACCAAAGAGCCCTCTCTTGCAGGTAATAGGTACTTTGTAACCTTCATAGATGACTACTCAAGAAAAGTATGGTTGTATTGTAGAAAGCAAAAATCAGATGTTTTTGATGTATTCAAAAGATTCAAGGCACAAGTTGAAAAGGAGACAGGTTGCTACATCAAAACCCTAAGGTGCGATGGAGGGGGAGAATACTTCTCCCATGCTTTTTGTGATTTCTTGCAAGACCAAGCACTACAAGAAATAGGGGGGCATAGCGATGCCCCCGAATTGAAAAAAAACGAGCATTGTCGCTTATGCGACGCTAGCGTCACATAAGCGACGGTGCTGTTTTTTATTTTTTTATTACAGGCATTCGTCACATAACCAATGCCTACCTCGCTTATGTGACACTAAATTAGTGCGTCGCAAATACCGTCGCTAACTAGCGACGGTATTTGTGACATTGGCAAACTACAGAGCGTCGCATAAGCGACGCTCTGGAATGTAAAAAAAAAATCGATTTTTCCCGGCACATTTGTGCCGAGATTTGGACGTGAGAGCAAGAAGAGACCGAGAGAGAGAGAGCGCGAGAGAGAGATGCATCTTGTTGAAGCAAGGTATGCACACACACACACACACACTTACACACACATACATATGCATACACACACACATATACACACATAGACACACACACACACATACACATAGACACACACACAGATACACACAAATACACACACATATACACACATACACACATAATGTCACATACACACATGCACACATAATGCATACACATGCACACACATATACACATACATATACAATGTACAAACACATACACATATACACACATACACACATACACACATACACACACATACACACACATACACACACATACACACACATACACACACATATATGCATACACACACATAGAGAGACATGCACACACATACACATACATGCATGCATATGCATACATAATGCATATGCATACATAATGCATATGCATACATAATGCATATGCATACATAATGCATATGCATACATAATGCATATGCATACATAATGCATATGCATACATAATGCATATGCATACATAATGCATATGCATACATAATGCATATGCATATGCATACATACATACATACTTACATGCATACACACACATATGCATACATAATGCACATGCATACATACACATACATGCACATACATAATGCATATGCATACATAATGCACATGCATACATACACATACATAATGCATACACACACATACACACACATATGCATACATACATGCATACACATACACACATAGACACATACACACACATAGACACATACACACACATAAACACATACACACACATAGACACACACACATACACATAGACGTGCACCCATATACACACACATATACACACACATATACACACACACATACACACATAGACACATACACACATAATGATGCATTCACACACATACACATGCATACACACATACACACACATATACACACACACATACACACATACACACATACACACATACACACATACATATGCTGTGTACACACACATACACACATACACACATACACACATACACACATACACACACATACACACACATACACACACATACACACACACATACACACACATACACACACACATACACACACATGCACACACATGCACACACATACACACACATATATGCATACACACACATAGAGAGACATGCGCACACATACACATACATGCATACATATGCATACATAATGCATATGCATATGCGTACATACATACATACTTACATGCATACACACACATATGCATACATAATGCACATGCATACATACACATACATAATGCATATGCATACATAATGCATATGCATACATAATGCATATGCATACATAATGCATATGCATACATAATGCATATGCATACATAATGCATATGCATACATAATGCATATGCATACATAATGCATATGCATACATAATGCATATGCATACATAATGCATATGCATACATAATGCATATGCATACATAATGCATATGCATACATACACATACATAATGCATACACACACATACACACACATATGCATACATACATGCATACATACATGCATACACATACACACATAGACACATACACACACATAGACACGTACACACACATAAACACATACACACTCATAGACACACACACATACACATAGATGTGCACACACATACACACACATATACACACACATACACACATAGACACATACACACATAATGATGCATTCACACACATACACATGCATACACACATACACACACATATACACACACACATACACACATACACACATACACACACATATATGCATACACACACACATAGAGAGACATACACACACATACACATACATGCATACATATGCATACATATGCATACATAATGCATATGCATATGCATACATACATACTTACATGCATACATACACATACATAATGCATACACACACATATGCATACATAATGCATACACACACATATGCATACACACACATACACACACCTATGCATACATACATGCATACACATACACACATAGACACATACACACACATAGACACATACACACACATAAACACATACACACTCATAGACGCGTAGCGACACATACACATAGACACACTGTCACTCTAGCACAATGGTGAGTACCAACGTGAGAAGATTCACCTCATAATTGTCAATCCGTGGAGACGTGAGGACTAGTATGAAGACTATGAGCAAGTGAAGGCACAAGTGTGTGAGTGAGAAGCACACAAGCATGCACACACATACACACACACGTGCACACAAGGCAAGAACAAGGAGAGGAACGATGGAGTTCTTTGCATTAGTCAAAAAGTGTCTTACATAAGCTCAATTCACAAACAATATAACCCCCAAAAATGAGCTCTCTAGCTCTTTTTATAGTTTTCTAACTAGCTTTGGTCTTGTCCAGACCTAGTGTCCGGCCTAGTTAAAAATTAGGTTCTAGAGCCTATTTGAGGGCTCAAACAGAGTCTAAAAATTATGAAAATTGATATGTAGCTAGTTCTAATACTCCTCAAGCTTGAGGACTCCTCGGCTTGCACAAAATGGAGTCTATTCTACCAAAAATGGGATTTACAATGTTTGTGTAGTGATTAAAATCACTTGAGTTGTAAATGGTCCATGGAAAAAATGATTGGGCCTTGTTGCCGTATTGTGCATGACTGCTCCGTTGCGCTAGTATGCTCTTCATCTGACTTGTATGCCAACACTCCCCCCTTCCTAGCGTCTGTCGCCCCTGACAGACCTCTGTTCTATAGGGTGGTCGATATAGTATTGGATGACATTGGTGGCAAGTTTGTGTTCTCCTATCCTTAAGCCTCTTGCTAGATCAGCTTCCAATGCATCCCAATTTATTGCACCAGGGACCTCTGGTTGCGGTGTGGTGTAGTACTCAGAGTACATTGCTTGTTCACACGCAAAGAGATGGAGCAGGTGTGTTGGCTTCGGTGCGAAGACCTCCGAGTGATACTCCCAGAAACCTGATCTGAACATTTCTTCGAAGGTCTGTTTGTAACATGCAGGGAGGTATTTGATGCGTGCATGCCAGGCGTAAGCCACACAAATACTGGGGGTGGTGCTCATGTCATACACCAAATCATAATTTCCATTGGTAAACCCCGGTAGACGTACCTGTGGTGCGGCTGCATTTTTAAAGGTTTTCAGGACTACCTGCATCATATCTAAAATCTTAAGCATCATTTGAGCTGCCACATCTGGCATGGGCTTCAATCGCGGCATCCAATGTCAAATTGTTCCCATCATGTATGCTACCGACGGTGGTCCCTGTGGTGGCGCAATGTACAGGTAGTTTAGCCATTCCTTGCATTGCACGTTGTTCTGCACTTTGATATTGAATGCCTTCCAAGACTTGCGGCGTGGAAGTGGACCGTAGCATGGATTGTATAGGATATGTAAAGGCGCGTTGTTCCATGTGCGTAGCATTTCTGGATATGTCTCTAGAAGTTTCTGCCGCCAGGTGGGTTGACGAATTTTGCCTTTTTGCACCTCTGGAGGAAGGTCTTCAGGTTGAAATTGGGTAGCAAAGGTAGGAATCTTACCCGTGACTCTCTGTATTTCTGCATTATAATCAGCCAGAATAATATAATAAGGCCTGTATTGGAGTTCAGATGAGAGGATAAGGCGTCTCGATGACAGGTTCTTGAAGTAAGCAGATTGTAGCACAGTTTCCTCTATGACCCTCATGGCCTGATTTTGCACTACTGTGCGCTCTTCGTGAGAACTCCCGATTTCCTCCACTTGATGTAGCCATGGAGGCCGTGATGCTTCGAATGTGTCCTGAGCTTCTTCCGTTTGTTGGCCTCCTGGGAAGGGTTGTGGGTTGTATTCTTCTTCAAATGTTTGTTCCACAGGAATTTGTACTACTTCTTCGTCGGTGGGAGCCTCTGGAGGGGAAGGTGGTCTCTCATATTGTAGTAGACGTGCTTGCAATTCGGTGACCTATTTTTGGAGATCTTTTAAGGCCTCTGAGTCTGTGAGAAGTGAAGCCGCGGAGGAGGTGGCTTGAGAGGCTGCTGTTGTTTCTTTTTGGTGTTTCTGCTTCAGTTGACCCAGTTCCTCTGATAGCTGGTCATGTGCTTCAAGCAGCATGGCATAGTCTTCCAATATGATCTTGATATTGTCGGGGGTCACTACTTGAAACTTTGATGGGCTGATGGGTGCCCCAGGTGTGCTTTTGATAGCTGCTTCTAGGTTTTCCTGATTTTGTAATTGCAGGCGTCGATTCTCTTCATGAGCGGCAGCAAGATGTCGCTTGAGTAGGGCCATATTTCGCTGAAGCTTTGAATTTCGTTCCAGCTGTGTCCGTAGATGACCTTCTACCACTTGTATTGCTTCCTGATCTGTGTTCTGTAAGTGTACCTCCAATATGCTATGAGCCTCTTGGAGAGTTTGGAATTGTGTGTGGAGGCGAGCATTTTCCTCTTCTAGTGCAGCAAGGCGGTGTTGTAGTGTCTCCGAGTGCTCTTGCAGGCGTTCATTCTGTTGCTGGAGCTGATTGTAATATGTCCTTAAGTTTGATATACAAGCTAGCATGGTGTCCAATGCATTGCCTATAGATGAGGGGGGGGTGTTTACAATGGAAGATGCATGGGAAGGGAATTGGGGAAGGGGAAGAGTGAATGATGTGTCTATTGAGACGTGTGTGTGGGTGAAATTGGTGGAGGGGGAATGGGAGGAGGTGGAAGCGTAGGGGGAGGGGGAGGTGCCGTGGGTGGTGAAATGTCCATACTTTCAGGAGTGGGTGCGAGTGTGGGGTCTACCATATACATTGGAATGGTAGGTGGTGTGTGTGTGAAAGTGGTGAATAGATGAGAAGTGGGGTGGGGAGCTGAAAATAAAGGGAATGGTTGAGACCTGGGTTGAAAAGTTCTAGCAAGGAACTTATGGAGGGATTGGAGAAGTGGAGAGATGGAGGTTGGGGGTTGAGGTCGTAGAGTTGAGGAGGGCATGAAGGGTTGCGTGGTAGTAGGGAAACCCATGAATATGGATCTAGGGTGAGGATGACCTATGGCTGAGGGCATGGG
The DNA here is from genome assembly GCA_020310875.1 of Ceratopteris richardii. Taxonomy (NCBI): domain Eukaryota; kingdom Viridiplantae; phylum Streptophyta; class Polypodiopsida; order Polypodiales; family Pteridaceae; genus Ceratopteris; species Ceratopteris richardii. Next base: position 13,140,966 of record CM035411.1, read on the forward strand.
GGATGGTTGTCCTAGGGCAGGCTCTATGAGCGATTCGGTGGATTGTGTAGTGATGGTGGTTGCTTCATAGATTGGGTTATCAGAGGTGGAGAATAGGGTTGAACTAGAGATGGGAGTACGGAAGATGAAGGTTTGTTCGGTGGGTTGAGTGGTCGAGGTGATTTCCACGGTTTCTGCTCTAGGAGGCGATGGTGGGGGTGTGGGTGGTAGTGGCTCGGTGGATTCCGCATGGGTGACTGGGTGCTCTTGGCTAGCAGTTTCTGTTGCTTGGGAGGTTGTCCCGATGGGTTCGGATGTAATAATTGGCCCTTCTGCCGTTGTAATGGGGATCTGGATATTCTTACCTGACCGTGGTCGTGTCTGGAATCTTCGTGGATCATATTGAACTGGAGACCTCCTAATGGTGGTCCGCACTGCTTCTACTACCCCATATGTTTCTGCCATCAATAAGAGACCTTCATTATATTCTGAGTCAACTCCTGCTTCTTCCAACAGCTGATTCATGAGTACTCTACTGCTGTGTTCGGTGAGCAGTTGTTGCGATCGCACTCGTTCCATGATTTGATACAGCCTTCGGAGTTCTGCTGTATAGGCTGGGGCTTCAGTGGTCTCCTCTTCATATGCTCCTTCTTCTTCTAGGTGTCCTTGTTGTTGACCTTGCTGAGCGTCACTCCAATGTACATGGCGACCGTCTGTAGATTTTCTTCTTCTTTGTGAAGATGTGCCTTGTTCTTCTGCATCTGAATAAAACTCTACATCAGAGAGTTGTGTACTTTGTAAGAATGCTTCGAAGTCCTGGGGATCCATTCCTTCAGCATCTCCAGTTGTAGCAAATTCAAATTCAGATGGAGAAGGAGGAGCTGAAGGGGTAGCTTGTGTCGTAGTTTCAGATCCAGACCTGGGTATCCTAATGGTAAAGGGAGGTACAGTGGCCTCCCCTCGTGGCGATACTTCAGGAGTAGTAAGAACTTCCCTTGTCTGGACACAAGGGATGGCACCCCTCATGCGCTTGGATTGATGTGTGGACGTCTTGAGCTTCTTGAACATTTGTAATTGTGCCCAAGTTAAGGCACGTTCAATGGGAACATCGTATGCTAGGCACCGGTAAATAATGCGTGTTATTGCACAGCAACCGTTCACCACTAATTTCCTAGAAGACCTTTTATTTGCTTCATACAATTGATCTATAATCCATACAGGCAGCTTAATTGGTAACGCACCTGTCTGCGCTAAGTAGAGAGCGAACCAGATTCTTTTGTGTGGTTGTGTGAAGCGGTCTTGGCCGGGGAAAGCAAAATGTTGCATGCACATACGGAGAGGGATGGACACGTTTGGTGTGAGTGCTGCCATGTCTTTAAGCTTCAGTAGTTTCCTATCCTTCATGTTAGTAGGAACGAGAGCATCCTTCTCAGAAGGTACATGTGTGCCGTGCATATTCAAAGCAGAGCTCACCAACTCCAAGGTAAGTTCAAACCTCTTTAACTCGTTGTTGCCCAGCAAGGAAGGAAGAACAAATGATCCTGGTTTGTCCTTTTCTTCATTAGCTTGTAATGTGGAGACCAAATAATAGCATCGGAGGAGATCCGGTTTAGGTAGTGGTGCTTCAAAGTATTCTGCTAGCCCTGCACATTGCCATATGGTCTGGAGATCCTCTGTGTTCTGTAGAGTCTCAAACTCCTTGGAGAAAAATTGGAATCGAAACCCATGATCTGTCATACTCGCACTTAGACTCCCATGTATACTTGGCCTCTCCTAATGGACCTGGCATGCCATTGAACCAATGAGAATTGGCATGGACTCTTTCTGTGATCCCTGTGGGTGGATCCGGTACCGGAATCTGCTGAAGGTGTTGGAGCTCCACAGGTCGTTCAGTTGGTGGCACATCCACAGGTAGACTATCCACATCGATTCCTGCAGTAAGTATTCCTACTTGTGAACTCGGACCTGTCGCTTCTGCCATGTTACTTCTTGCCTCCTGATTCTGTGAGAATATAGAAACATGTGTTAACATTGTAAAGGACAAGATAGAACCATTTTTGTCCTCATTACAACATTAACATGAGGTTTGGGAGAGATTAGTAGGTTAAGAAGTGCTCGGTGCTTGTGTGTGTAGTTAGGCATTGGGTAGACCTAAGAGCTGAGTGGGATGATGTAGTGTGAGAGTGACGTAGTTAGTGTATGGACATGGATTTACAACTGGGGTCAGGGGGTTTATTACAAGTTTGAGGTTGCCAAATGCAGTGGATGGGCTTTGATCTTGATTTTGTGGAAGCTCTGAAGAGTTGGATAGGGGTATCTGCTTGAGAATGAGGCTTTTTAGGGACCCATTTAAGAGTGATTCTACTTTTGCACATGGAAGAATATGTGTCCGTGCGTGATGTGTAAGACTGTGCCTCAGATGTTCGAGTGAGTGAAACATGTTGTACCGGTTGTGGCCTTGGTGTAGCTATTTGAGCCCGCAAGCAAGCCTTAGGCTCCAGATTTGTCGTGATTGTGGGCTGGCCTTCATTGACTTCTTGGGTACCCAAATAGACTTCACTTTCGTAGAAGGATTAATGAAGGACTTCTTATTAGTGTCGTGTTGTTGACTACTAATAAGAGGTTTTGGCCGTGGGGTCGGCTTGGTCTGAACAGGGTATTCGCCTTTTTGCCTCCGTACTTGTTTCCATGGCTGAAACAATCTGCTTTGCTCCTTTTTTTGGCATCCAGTATCGGTGGTGTTCTGCTTCTTCTGTATTTGATCTGTCGTTGGTTGTTGCAACCTTCTGGTCTTTGGAAAAGAAGGGAGTTCCGTCCTCTCCCTGGCTCCGTTGTTGAGACAAGCCTCTTTCTGCATCATACAGTTTTGGACAAAAATAGCATTGTCAACTTCATGTGCGCCCCTGGAAGGACCAGGAGTTTGTGCCTTGCCTAGTTCCTTGAGTGCCTCATTTTCCAATTCAACTGTAATTCGGCTATGATCTACCCATACCTGAAGAAGTCCACTTCTTAGGTTGAGGTTGACTGCATGATCATAGATCCAGTCCTGACCCAAGACAAGAGGCTTAGTGAGGTCCTCATCTTGACACACTAGTACTTTGACTGTCATCACTTCGTCTTGAATGGAGATGGGAAGATCCACCTCGCCCATGCAAGGGGTTTCCACACCTCCCAATCCTATGAGATATGCTTCTATAGGATTGACAGTTAAATTGAATTCTTGGCAGTAAGACAATTTGACAGCACTAGTGGATGCACCTGAGTCAATCAAAGCTCTTACAGTCTTTGCACCCTTTCCTTGTCCTACTTCTAGGGTTACAAAAGGTCGTCGATCGATTATTCTATGGGAACGTCCACCTGAAGCCTCACACATGGCCATAGGATAGCCTACAGATTCTTGAGTGTCAGGCATAGGCGGGTCTCTGCCTTGTCTCCTCAATTTCATTCGTCGGATGTGTTCTAAAGCTTCTGCCTGTGCTTCTTCTCTAATTCGTTTCTCTTCTTCTTTACGTTTCTTGGCAGTGTTGAGTCGATTTAGCATCTCTTCAGTGAGGGGTTCTTGATATAACTTGACTCTGCATCCACTGATGTAACTTTGTAGAATATCACCCTCTAGAGTGGCTAGTTGAATTGCGTCGCTTGTGGAGATTCTATTGATAATCATTGGCCCGTAACCTCTCTTCTCTAACTTCTGTGCATGTTGCTTCAAGGTGTAGACTAGGACTAGGTCTCTTGCTTTCAAGCCCTTATCCTTGATGTGTGCATCGAAATATGCCTTTTGCCTTTTCTTGGCTGCATAAATTCCTGCTGCAGACCTCAATCGTGTTTCACCTAATCGTTCAAGATCGAAGACTCTAGAGGACAACTCGTGGCCTGTCCAGTCATGCTCTTGTGCTACTTTCAACGTAGGTATCAAAAAGTCTAGTGGTAGCACTGCATTTTTGCCGAACACCATATGAAAGGGTGTGGCTTGGAGTACCGTTTTATAGGCTACTCGGTATGCCCAAACAGCATGGTGTAGCTGTTTGTCCCAATCAGAGCGTTTATTGTCCACTAGTTTAGTCAGCACATTGCATAAGATCTTATTAGTGCTCTCCGCCTGGCCATTAGCTTGTGGATGATAGGGGGTCGATTTCTTATGTATCACCAAGAATTCTTGGAGAAGGTTTTCAATTACTTCATTCAAGAAGTGTGTGCCTCTATCACTCACCAACTCTATTGGCAATCCGTACCTCGTGAATACATTTTCAAATAAGAACTTTGCTGTTGTTTGAGCATCATTTTTTGTAGTAGCTTTCACTTCTACCCACTTGGTTAGATAGTCTGTGGCCACGATGATATACTCAGCATGTGAACCCTTAGCCGGGGGATTAATAGGACCAACAAAGTCTATTCCCTATTTAAAGAACGCACGTCCGCCCATCATAGGCTTCAGTGGCATCTCATCTTTGCGTATAGGGTACTGAGTTCTCTGACAAACATCACACCGTTTCACATAGGTATGTGCATCCATGTGAAGGGTTGGCCACCAAAAGCCCGCAAATAGTATTGCCTTGATTACCCGATCTGGTCCAAAGTGTCCCCCTGCTACACCTTGGTGAGCAGTATCCAAGATTTTGAGATATTCGCTCTCATGGACACATAGTCTCAGGTAACCATCTTTACCACGCTTGTATAGATTATCACCAATGAGTGAATAATCCTGGGCTTCTTGTTCTAAACTCCTTTGCCTAGCTAGAGTCATGTCTGGAGGGAATGTTTTCGTCCTTAAGAAGGATACTAGTAGTTCACTCCAATCTGGCACTATGGACACTTGATAAAGAGTGGCATGTTCCACAGGTGGTTTAGTGCAGCAGATTGGACATTCCTTGCACAACTTTTGGACATCAGCCTCCATAGTCGGCCAATGCACTCCGAGTCTCCTTAGTGTCTGTAAGGTTCGTTGCTTTGAGTAGTGTTGCTCTAATGCACCTACATGTGCTAAATGCAACCATTTAGTGTACTCGTCCTCTTCTACACAACAAGCCAAGATCCCTTGATCTGTCTGTTTGTACATGCTTCCTGCCATGATATGGTACTTCTGGGCTTTTACTACCTCTCTACCTTGAGTGTTTATTACTGGGCGGTTAGGCCCATATGTCAATACTGGCACTAATGGCTTAGCCCACTGAGGTATTACTTCCAAATTAAACAAGTAAGCATCAGGAAGATCATCCGATACTCCTTGTGGGGCTTCTCCGGATGTGAGCCTAGTGAGATGATCTGATCTCAAATGAGTCTTGCCTTTTCTCACCACTACCTCAAAGTCATATTCCATTAGTAAGAGGAACCATCTCACCAATCTACCTGTGTTGCATGGCTTGTTTACCAAGTATAGTAGAGCTTGATGATCAGTAAAAAATTTAAACTTATTTGCAAGCAAATAATGTTGAAACTTTTTAACCGCATACACCATGCCCAACCCTTCTCGTTCGGTAGTGGAATAGTTTCGCTCAACTGCATTCAACTGTCTACTCGCATAGGCAATGGGAAGATCCATATTACCTTCACCAGTAGGTCGTGCAAGCACACATCCAATGGCATAATTGGATGCATCCACATGCACATGGAAGGGCTTATTCCAATCTGGTGTAGTCAGGATTGGTGCTGAGCATAATCGCCGTTTGAGCTCATTGAAAGAGTTCTCACATTCCTCAGTCCACTCAAATTTTGTCAGAACTCCGTACAGAGGCTTTGCAATGATGGCATACATGTGAATGAAACGTCGGTAATAACCACAATGCCCCATGAAAGCTTGCACTTCCTTGACATTCTTTGGCCTAGGTAGTTCTGCAATAGCCCTCACCTTCTCTTCGTCAGTGGAGATGCCGTTCTTTGACACTATGTGTCCTAAAATCTTGCCTTGCCTGACCATGAAAACACACTTTTCTGGGTTCAGGCAGACTTGATACTCTCTACACTTGTCAAAGATTTGCCTGAGTTCAGGTATATGTGTTTGTCTAATGTTGGAATGAGCACATATATCATCAACATAGACTTCCAAATTCTTTCTCAAGAACTCTTTAAACACATGGCACATCAATCTCTGGAAGGTTGCGGGAGCATTGGTAAGCCCAAATGGCATTACCCTAAAAGCGAATATGCCCCACTCTGTGGCAAAAGCCGTCTTATGCTGATCTTCTGGTGCAATGGCTACTTGATTGTAGCCAGAGAACCCATCTAGGAAGCTGTACACTTCCTTGCCGGCTACCCTTTCTAATAAATGCTCGGTGATAGGAAGCGGATAACTATCCCTGATAGTGGCTGCGTTAACCTTCTTCAAGTTAATGCATACACATAATTTACCATTCTTTTTGGGCACCACTACAATGGGGGATAGTGTGCTCAATTTCATAGATAAATCCAGCTTCAACCAAGCGGTCTATCTCTTCTTTGATCTTGGCAGCATAGTTGTCATTGTATGTGTATGGCTTTTGTTTTGAGGGTCTGGCCTCTGTAGTCATGGGAATCGTATGTGAGCATATGTCCGGGTCCACTCCTTTCAAATCCTTGTAACTCCAAGCGAATACATCTCTGTATTCTCTTAGCAAGGCTATTAGCTCTTGTTCTTCCTCTTCTATCAGGTCATGGCCTATGTACGTGCATCTCTCTTCCCCTTCTTCTATGGCTACCACTATTTTCTTGGTGGTTTCTTTGTTATCATAGGCCTCCCCCGATTGCGCCTCTCGTTTAGGCATTCTAATCATGACTCTCCTGTCGTCTATCTCATACTTCTTAAATTTTCTGGGACCTCAAACAAAGATTCTTCCTCTTCTGGTGTGACTTCTTTCTTCTTCCTTTTCTTTCCTTCTTCCTTAGGGGTTACATGTGTGGCTAGCCTTACATCGTTTGTAAGCTCTCCGTGCCTCTGGGGTTGAAATTCCAATTCATAGAAGTATTCTTCATCTGATGCAAAAGGTGGGTCCATAATAATTGACTATAGATCGGAGTCACTCGCATCCTCAAATGCATCAGGGCTAGGTTCGCACTCTTCTAGAACTGCCTCTCCCATGATGGGCTCTATGGAGAAGACTGAAATGTCATAGCCATCCTCATCACAGTGGGGTGTCCATTGTTCTTCATTGATGGCTACATCCATTGTTGCTAGAATTTCTGCCCAGCCGTGAGGTTCAAATTCTTCGTCTGGAAAAACTACAGGTGCATAGGCTGGGTCTTGGATTGATCTATGGGTTTCTTTTGCACCTACCTCCCTGGTTTTCTCTCTCTTCTCTTCTTCTACTGCTACCTTACACATCCATAAGTGAGTGTCTTCATGCATCCATGAGGATCCTGATCCTAGGGAATGCATCGATTCCGTATCATCTCTGGCTCTATGGATGGGGTTCCATTGGATAGGAGGGACATCTCTATGAGAGTAATCCTTGAGATTGACTTTGGTTGTAACACCTAAGTGTTGCAGATACAAGGAATTGGTTCCCCAATCCTGTACCACTTGCAACTGTCGCATAAATGGTCTTCCCAAAATCATCTCATAGGCTTGAATTTTGCTAAAGTCACAGATAGCAAATGTGTGCTCAAACTCTACACCACAAGTAGTGAGAGTTATCCCCTCTAGTAGTCCTAAGAGTCTTTCTATGTGCCCGTCAGCCATATGCAATTTCATTCTCGTTGGCCTGAGAGCTGGCTTACCCCATCGTTTCCATAAGGACGTGGTAACAATTGCAACTCCTGCACCTGAGTCCAAAATGGCCTTGGTTGTGTAGCCCTGATGAGTGATGGGGAGATAGGTGTTTCCTTCTTCTCCCTCGCTCATGTCTGCTATCTTATCCAAGGGTATTTCTGGCACTGTTCTTTGAGATCCTACCTGGGAATGTGGTTTTGCTACTTCGGGCACTTGATTGGCTACATGTTTCCACACTTCTAGTCTAACCTTGAGCAGCTCTTCCAAAGTGAGATTGCACTGCACTTTGGTGTTCTTCACTACCTCCGTGTTCCTAGGTATGACTGAATCTTTGTTTCTTACCATGACTGTAGGTGCTCTCATACAAGTGGACTTTGCTTCCCATGGGCCTGTGAAATGGGGTAGTTCCTGTAAAGAATTAGACTCGAAGTCTAATCTTTCTTGAGATTGGGCACTCTCCTGCTCTCCATAAATGGAAGGAAGGTCTTGTGGGAATTGATCGTGTGTGTCATCCACAAGTTCAATTGGAGGAGGAACTTCACTCTCTTTAGCCCATTTCTCTTCTTGAATCTCTCGCAAGAATTATGGTGTGTATTGATTCATAGAAGAAGAGGTGTCTGGTTCAGTGTAGTTAGGCACATAAGCTTCCTTGGGAGGAATGCTTATTCTATCACTTGCCCTCTCCTTAGCCTGGGAGGTGGCTCCTTTTCCAGACTTTGCAAGTAACCCCTCCAATCTATCCAATAGACCATCAAAGTCCAATGGTGTTCTGATGGGGTTAGAGCCATTGAACAAACGACTGGCTTCAAACATGGCTTGCGCCAATTCGACCATTTTAGCACAAAGCTTTGTTCGCTCTATCTCTAGATCGGCTCTAGGGTAACATTTCTCAAGATCTGTTACATTGGGCCCTTCTTGAATTCTGGCTTGATATGCTTTAAGCATCATGTCTAGATCTTCAGGAGTGGGATCGGCTAAGACTGATCCTACTCGGGGTGGTGGTTGGGTTACGTGTGGTGGATTGGTGGGTGGAGGAATGGAGGGTGAAGGGGATGGTAGTGGCGGGGATGTGTGAGAGTGCGTTTGAGATGTGATTTCTATGATTTTGGCTTTGGTTTCTCGTAGGCTTTCCTCAAGTTCGCTCATCTTTCTTGCCCATTGCCTTTTCATACGTTCACGGCTATCTCTCCAAGCTCTTGTCCTCTTCTTATTCTGGCTCTCAGTCTCACTAACCTCCGCATTCTTTTCCTGGCCTGAGTCTTGGTTTTGCTTAAGTGTCTGGGCTCTCGTGATGACTTGTACTGGGGCTGTGGAAGTCACACTTCCTGTGGAGTATACCACTAAGCCAATCACATTGATATGAGTGATTTTTGGCATATTATTAGGATTCTTTGGGCAGTCTCATAAGAGATGCTCCTTTCCACACTCCTGGCAATAGCCCTGGATTGTCACTGACTAGGGTTGTGTAGGTGGAGGCAAGGGACAATCACAAATGAGATGATCTCCCTGACATCTGTAGCATGGCCCTCTAGGAAATGGAGGTCTTACCTGCCTAGATTGAGGTCTAGGGTTGGGGTTCGCGTACATGACATTCGCATACTCTGTCTCCCAAATAGGTTCACTCGGTTCCTCACTGTAGTAAGACTCACCATGTTCAGGAGACTGCATGTAGTAAGCCTGGGGACTATCAACATGTGTAGAATCAAAGCTATGGTCACTGGGATCACTTTCTGAGATTAATGGTGTTACTAGGACTATAGCTCTATTCAGGTTTTCTTCTGCAGCAGCATACTTTACTGGAATCACATTAGTAGGAGTAGGTGGTTGCTGTGCTAGCACTGGCTGGGGTCTCAGTTGGGCCTGATATTGCGGTTGGTAATTTTGCTGAGGCCTAGTATACTGTTGTGGTGAATATTGACCCTGGTATCTGCCTTGTTGAGGGTATGGCTGAGGGTAGGTTTGCCTAACCACTTGCTTATTGTATGGGCAGTCCTGTGCTGAGTGATTTGTGTACCTTCGCTCTATGGTGCAATATTGGCTGCTAGGATTCACTTGGGGTTGAGCCGTGATGGGACATGCGTTTGCCATATGGTCACCACCGCAAGTATAGCACCTCTTTACTGGGGCAAATCTAGGAATTTGTTTACTAGAGACACCTAGTTTTTGAGCTACTTTTTCCGCAAGTTCCTCAATTGATGTGGATTGTGAGGAAGAGAGGCTAGAGGTACTATCTGAATCTTTGTAGATTTTGGAAAGCTCTAACTCCTCCCCTAGGTTATCCTCAATATCGATACGCATGCGTACACATTCTTCTATAGTCCGGGGGTCCTTCAAGTACACATATGATCTCAATTTGGTACTTAGCAATCCATCCAAGAATAAAGCCACTTGCTTAGCGGCCGTGGGTAACTCAGGACCAGGACATCGCTCAAGATATTGCCTAAATCTTCTTCCTGCAAGTCTCACAGTCTCTTGCGGGGTTTGCTTGAGCTGTATATCAATGAGGAAGTATTATGCCTTATGCCACTTTTAGAGAATTCGATAATGAATGCCTCTAAAAGTTGATCTATGCTTCTAAACTGCCTCTCGTTTAGTGGCTGAAACCATGTCAGGGCGGTGTTCCTAAGGGTTAAACCAAAGGCATTGTACTGCGTGAACAGGTCTTCAACTTGTTCAGCTCTCAAGACTTGCTTAAACTCAGCTACGTGATCGTAGGGGTCTCCAGTGCCATCGAAGTGGTTTTTCATGGACTTAACTAGCTGGGTCGGTCTCAAGGTCCTCGTGTGCTCTCTCGGTCTTGGCAAAGGGAAATCATCGGCATTTCTTCGGTTCCCTGGGGCTCTATGTCCCTCAGGTTCCCCTCTATTCGTTTCCGTTCTCGTTCTTTCTCTTCCCCAAGAGTTGGCAAAGCTTACCTCAGGTCTCTCTCGACTCCTTTCTCTTTGAGTCCCATGAGCTTGAGATGTTCCAGCTCCTTGGAGATCAAAGGCCACATTCGATCTTGGTTGGGGGAAGATAAATTCTCCTTTCCAAGTGTAAGCATGCCTATCATTTTCTGTAACCCCAAAGATCCTCTCTGAAGAGTGATCCAAGTAGGTCACTCTTCCTGGAATATCAGGATCTTTGAACTCATATATCATGATTGTTCCTACCTCACTCGGCTGATGAGGTCTATATCTCCAAAAGGCTTCTTTCATCTCTCGGTTCAAGAGGAGATCTATGCTCTTATTATCTTGGGGAACCCCCTCTGGTGTGATAATCCTTGTGAGAACAGATTTGCCTCGGGGGGTTCTAGGTTCTTCACCCATGTTTCCTTGCTCTAGGTCACCTAAGTCTGTTTCCGGGACCACATTCCCAAATTCATCTGTCCTATCGGGATGACTGGTGACTACATATATTGTCCCTTCCTTGTCCAAGTATGCTCCATTTTCAAACTTGACAGCTGGGCGCTCTAGTCCAATGGATTGGTCAGGGTTTTTAATCTGGACCACCGCTCTTCCTAGGCCGTCCTCATAGATGCTAGCACCTAATCGGTTGGTCCTAAGGTACTCGAGTTGCATCTTGTAAGGGCCTTCCACCCTATGTAAATATGGCACCCCATAACTTCCTGTAGGTCTCTCCATACCGTGGGACATCTCAGACTCGCTAGTCTTATAACTAGGGTAATACGAATGATGGCTCAACTGCTGGGCCCAAGACCTAGCAGTATGATTGACACTAGCCTCTGAAGATCTAAGACTTTGTCTGTCTCTCCCTAGGTGTCTACCTGACCTAAGGTTCATATGCCCTTTGTACGTTGTTGATTCTTTGGTACCAGTCACTTGTTCCTTTTAAGTTCCTTTGGATGGGTTTTCTTGTTTTTAATTAAGCGTCATCAGGAGCACTTTCATGTGTCATACTTGATATTCTGCGTCCGCTTAGTTTAAGTTCTTTTCCTATAAGTTATCCCTTGACTACAATTTAGCCTACACTTGCACTTGAGAAATTAAGGGCTCTTCAAACGTGAGTGTTCCTATCGTACTCCTAGTCAATCAAAACAACTACTCGCACTTAGCCTATGCTAAGAATAGACTGAGGGGGTTAAGTGATGTTCCAACCTCAAGTCGCTCCCCCTGGCGATGCTGGTCTACCTCGGAAGCACGTTCCCAAGCTTGTTCGCCTTGGCACTTACTTTGCTTTCTCCAAGAGCTCTCGATGATCCTGTAAGAATCCCAAGTTTAGCTTCAATTTGATCCTTCAATTGACAGACAATTTATTTCAGACACTTTTTTAATGACCCTTGTTCCCCCTTTTGTATTGCTAAAAATTTCCTCTAGAGCTCCCCTGGTGTTCCTACCCCTCAGTGTGTCAACTTCCAAATATCATATCTGAAAGTCAACGCATTATTCTTATAAAAAACAGTTGAGGGCACGTAGTATATGCCACGAGCTTTCCGACAAGCCCTAGAGCTCAAAAAATGGATTTCGTATGAAAAAGTTATGACCGTTCAGGGTTTAGGGGGTTAAACAGACAAACAGAACCTTTCAGGAGTTTTAATGCATTTTTCTAAGGCCTTTGCAAGTGTGTGAGTATTTGAGAGTGCAAATATGCCCAAAATTTAGCTTAAATTTCCAAAAAATCTACCCCTTAAATTTTTTTGCCGAAAATTTCTGTCTATCGTGATAGACGGTGTCTGTCGCGATAGACACAAGCTGTCGTGGGGGGCTGTCTGTCGCGATAGACGGTGTCTGTCGCGATAGAGTGGTCTGTTGCGATAGACGGTGTCTGTCGCGATAGAGTGGTCTGTCGCGATAGACGGTGTCTGTCACAATAGACGATGTCTGTCGTGATAGACGATGTCTGTCGCGATAGAGTGGTCTGTCGCGATAGATGGTGTCTGTCGCGATAGTAGAGTGGTCTGTCGCGATAGACGGTGTCTGTCGCGATAGAGTGGTCTGTCACGATAGAGTGGTCTGACGCGATAGACGGTGTCTGTCGCGATAGATGGGTCTATCGCGATAGACGGTGTCTGTCGCGATAGACGGTGTCTGTCGCGATAGATGGGTCTGTCGTGATAGATGGGTCTGTCGTGATAGATGGGTCTGTCGCGATAGACGGTGTCTGCCGCGATAGACTGGATCTGTCGTGGAATTTGGTCTGTCGCGATAGACAGGTGTCTGTCGTGATAGACAGGGTCTATCGTGGGTCTCTGTCTGTCGCGATAAACCGTGTCTGTCACGATAGACTGAAAAAACGCAAATTTTTGAGAAACTTCTAGTGATTTGGAGTGCTCTAATGGTGTAGGTTACCGTGCCAAACACGCATTCACAAAATATTAAGTTTTTCTGTCTGTCGCGACAGACAGAGGTCGTCCCGGGACCTGTGCAGAGTCTGTCGTACCTGCGCAAGCTGCTGGAGATGATGGTACAGCTAGTTCCTGCAACAAAAGCTCCAAAACACACCAAAAACAGATAGCATGCAAGCTCTCTCTCGCTCTCTCTCACAATGAAATGAGGGAATTGAGGTGGGGAGTGTAATATGACCCAAAAAACTGAAATTTTTGTGGAGATGGAGATGGAGGTGGGAGATGGTGGGGATGATGTTGGTGATGATGGTGATGCGAAAGTAAGGAAAAAATGAAGAAAAATAAAGAAAAGGAAAGATATTACCTATAACTCCAACGTCTCAACTCGACGTCTTACCATCACACGCTCGTCCTCGAAGCTCTCTCCCCGGCAACGGCGCCAAATTTGGTGTCACTCTAGCACAATGGTGAGTACCAACGTGAGAAGATTTACCTCATAATTGTCAATCCGTGGAGACGTGAGGACTAGTATGAAGACTATGAGCAAGTGAAGGCACAAGTGTGTGAGTGAGAAGCACACAAGCATGCACACACATACACACACACGTGCACACAAGGCAAGAACAAGGAGAGGAACGATGGAGTTCTTTGCATTAGTCAAAAAGTCTCTTACATAAGCTCAATTCACAAACAATCTAACCCCCAAAAATGAGCTCTCTAGCTCTTTTTATAGTTTTCTAACTAGCTTTGGTCTTGTCCAGACCTAGTGTCCGGCCTAGTTAAAAATTAGGTTCTAGAGCCTATTTGAGGGCTCAAACAGAGTCTAAAAATTATGAAAATTGATATGTAGCTAGTTCTAATACTCCTCAAGCTCGAGGACTCCTCGGCTTGCACAAAATGGAGTCTACTCTACCAAAAACGGAATTTACAATGTTTGTGTAGTGATTAAAATCACTTGAGTTGTAAATGGTCCATGGAAAAAATGATTGGGCCTTGTTGTCGTATTGTGCATGACTGCTCCGTTGTGCTAGTATGCTCTTCATCTGACTTGTATGCCAACACACACACATACACACACATATATACACACGCACATAGACACATACACACATAATGATGCATACATACACATACACATGCATACACATACAAATGCATACATACATGCATACACATACACACATAGACACATACACACACATAGACACATACAGACACATAAACACATACACACTCATAGATACAAACACATACACATAGACACACACACACACACATATACACACATATACACACACACATACACACATAGACACATACACACATAGACACATACACACATAATGATGCATACACACAGATACACATGCATACACACATACAGACACATATACAAACACATACACACATACACACACATATATGCATACACACACACATAGAGAGACATACACACATATACACATACATGCATACATATGCATACATAATGCATATGCATATGGATACGTACATACTTACATGCATACATAATGCACATGCATAGACACATACACACACATAGACACATACACACATAGACACATACCCACACATAAACACATACACACTCATAGATACACACACACATACACATAGATACACACACATACACATAGACACACACACATACACACACATATACACACACATACACACATAGACACATACACACATAATGATGCATACACACACATACACATGCATACACACATACAGACACATATACACACATATACACATACACACATATATGCATACACACACACACATAGAGAGACATACACACACATACACATACATGCATACATAATGCATATGCATATGCATACATACGTACTTACATGCATACATAATGCACATGCTTACATACACATACATAATGCATACACACACATATGCATACATAATGCATACACACACATACACACATATGCATACATACATGCATACACATACACACACATAGACACATACACACACATAAACACATACACACATACACGCTCATAGATGCATAGCGACACATACACATAGACACATACACATACACACACACATATACACACACACAAACATACACACGGACACATACACACATAATGATGCATACACACACATACACATGCATACACACACATATGCATACATACATGCATACACATACACACATAGATACATACACACACATAGATACATAAATACACATAAACACATACACACTCATAGAAACACACACATACACATAGACACACACACACATACACACACAGATACACACACACATACACACAGACACATACACACATAATGATGCATACACACACATACACATGCATAAACACATACAAACACATATACACACACACATACACACATACACACATACACACATACACACACATATATGCATACACACACATATAGAGAGACATACTCACACATACACATACATGCATACATATACATACATAATGCATATGCATATGCATACATACATAGATACATACATACATACATACATACATACATACATACATACATACATACATAAATACATGCATACATGCATACATACACATACATAATGCATACACACACATATGCATACATAATGCATACATAATGCATACACACACATACACACACATATGCATACATACATGCATACATACATGCATACATACATGCATACACATAGACACATAGACACATAGACACATACACACACATAGACACATACACACACATAAACACATACACACTCATAGATGCACACACATACTCATAGACACACACACATACACACACACATATACACACACACACATACACACATAGACACATACACACATGATGATGCATACACACACATACACATGCACACACACATACACATGCATACACACATACACACACATACACGCACATACATACACACACATGCATACATACACATACTTAATGCATACACACATACATATGTAAACGTATATATATTGATTTCTAACCATTTTGTTTTATATGTTAGGTATTATGGATCATAGTAGAGAGACAAAGGAAAAACTCACTCTCATAAAAAGTCTTATGAGAGCAAGAGTTCCGTCTGATACTCTAGGGGCCATCATGCGCGATTACTCAGAGATGTCTGATGAGGAGCAAGACTATACGATCCAGATGCTTACCCAACGATCAGACGAGGGCTCTTATGTGGCTCCACATGCAAGAAGAGAGCTATCTGCTCATAGGTATGTTTTTTTTCATAAACTTTTTTAATGATATTATAACACATATTTTTATTTATTTTTATCTATCTATTTTCAGGACACCTATACCACCTCCAAATCGTGATAGCAGAGTAGAGTTGCCTATGAGGACATGCATAGGCACCTTAGGACTAGAGTGCGATATAGAGCGAGAGGGGAACATTGTGTACATAGGAAATGGATTGGAGTTCAAGAGAAGAATGCGGGCACTATGCGACTCTTACCTGCGCCTTATCCACTTACCGTGGAAGTAAGTAAAAATTTTACATATAAATTGAAATAAATATCTTATGTTTTAGTTACATTATTTTTTTTAATTTCTGTAGTGAGCATGATGAGAGGGATAAAAAATACGTACTTAGTTCACTTGAGACAGAGTTTGGGACAGGATGGTCGCTTAAGTGGTGTCTAAAAGAGATGCTGACACTTATGGCTCATCGTTGCGATAATGCACGGTATGCACTGCTTTTATGTATATATTTGTGAATATGAGTATGTGTGTTTATGCATGTATGTATGCATATGAGAGAGAGAGAGAAAAGAGTGAGACTAGAGGTACAAATACACGCATACACACACATATAGATCATACATGCACATTTACACACATATACACATACATACACATTTATACATACACACACATACATGCACATTTTTACACACACATACACATGCCTGCAATTACACACATATAATGAATACACATAGACCCATACACATACTCACATACACATACACATACTCACATACACATACACATGCATAATCATATGCATATATACACACACACATACATGTATATATGCATAATCATATGCATATATACACATGCTATACACACACATGCATATACACATGCATATACACATGCATATATACACACACACTTGTGATATATTTAGGTAGTGATGTGTGTGAACACTCTAGGACCGCCGGGGCACTTTTTTCCCTCTTTAGGAGGTTTTTTCCCCCCGCTTGTATATACGCCTATTGCCCTAATGGGCTACTTATCTTTGTACATTCTCTAGTAATACATTCAGTCTTGTATGTTGTGCTCCAAGCTTCTTCTTCTTCCTTGTGCTGTTCGCGTGCTTCCGCAGACGTCTAACTCCAACAATCGGTATCAGAGCAGGTCATCGCTTCATCTAGGGCACCGTCAACACTCCTCCGTTTGCAGTCTCAGATTCGCACGAAATTTGGTGAGCATACTCACGATGTTTCCGAGATCAAAACGGCTTCGCTCCGTGGTGCCGAAATCGCGATCTGAGCTCATTTCGGCCTCTGAACGCACTATCACAACGCTTGTGCATGCTATTTCGTCCTTTTGTGCCAAAGGTATATACCAGTTTCTGTTTGCCAGTTTAAGCGTCTCGAAGTCTGCTATAGGTCTAGCAGAACTCGTCTGGGTAGTTCCGTTCAACTTTTTGAGATACAATCAATTTTCTGCATCAAGGTATTTTAGTCACCGGCCATGGCTGAAAGCAGTGATGTATTCCGTATGTTGGCTGTTGAGGATAAGTTGGATGGTACCAACTACCCATTATGGGCTTATATGATGCGACATGTATTGGTTGCAAAAGGACTGTGGAACATTGTGCAGGGTGTTGAAAGACGTCCTGTTACACCTGCGACTACAGGTACTACAAATACAGGTGCTGGAGGTGCTGGAGCTGATGAAGATGGTGTCGAAGATGATATTGTGCAGATTCTTGTTCGTGCTGCTGTTTCTGTTGCACCTACTGCAGAGCAGATTCGTTGGGATGGCAGAGATGCCCAAGCACATGCATTGATAGCTTTGTCTGTCAAACGTGCCATTATTCCTCACATACGCTCTTGCAGAACAACTAGGGATGCTTGGGATACACTTACCACATTGTACCAAGCTAGGAATGAGGCTCGTGTTGCTTATCTCCGAAAACAGTTTGAGAGTGAGCACATGAATGAAGGCGATTCTATGGACAGTTTCCTAACGAAGATCAAAGATTTGAAGGAATAGTTGATTTCTGCTGATGAGGTTATACTAGATAGCTCACTTGTGCAGACCGTTCTGAATGGTCTTCCTAACTCATATTAGAGTTTTGCTTCTACTCTTCGGTTGATGATGAAAGGCAATCCGAATGCCTTATCATTTGAGGAGTTAGTCTCTGTTTTGTTGCAGGAAGATCAGTCCAGGCAGAACATGTCCATTATGCGAGTTGCAGATCAAGCTTTCCTGGCTAGTCAGAAGGGCAAAGGAAAATGGAGCTCTTCTACTGGTAAGCAGAAATCTGCAAATGCTGCACATTCAAAGAACCAAGACAAAGATGAGAAAAAATCAGAAAAGCAGAAATTGTTTTGTAAGTACTGTAAAGGCAATGATCATATCATAAAGAACTGTCCAAAACTGGCTGCTAAAGAGGCAAAGAAGAAAGAGGCTGGAATGGTTGTTGCAGAGGCCTCTACACCAAAAACAGAGTCTGCAAATCTTGTGCAGGAAGAAGAATGGGCGTTTACTACTGTCTGCAGTTTTGACCCATCTTCTCATGATCAGTGCATGTCTACAGTAGACTCAGATGTTTGCCAATACTTTGACAGTGGGGCGACCAAACATATTACCTCATAGCGTAGTTTCTTCTCTTCACTCGAGCCTGCCCCTTCAGGGAATACTGTTACATGCGCCAACAACTCCTCTTATCCTGTTATGGGAGTTGGTAAGATCATTTTGACTACTGCTGATGGTAGTTCTTTCACTTTGTCAGATGCTTTATTTGTGCCAGGGATAAAAAAGAATCTGTTATCAGTTTCTGCATTAGCCAAGATTGGCTTGGTTGTGAAATTTGTTGATGACAGGTGTACAGTTCATGATCTCTCAAATGGCGATGTGATTATTGCTTCTGGCATTTTATGTCGTGGGCTGTATAAGCTCATAGACTATGAAAGATCTGTGAATGATTCGGCATATGCAGTTCAAGATTCTCAGGCTATGCAAGATGCAAAGCTTTGGCATGCACGCTTTGGTCATCTGAATTTTGATAGTTTGCTACGCCTTCAGAAATCTGAAATGGTGTCCTCTTTGCCCAAACTTGAGGCACCTGGAAAACACGTTTGTGAAGGCTGTATTTTGGGCAAAATGCAGCGTTCTTCCTTTCCAATAGATGGTTCAGTTCGGGCTACACAGAAATTGCAGCTTGTATATAGTGATGTATGTGGTCCTATGCAGACACCCTCTTTTGGAAATCACCTTTACTTCGTGTCTTTCATTGATGATTTTTCCAGGCATGCATGGGTATATCCACTCAAAGCAAAGTCCGAAGTGTTCATGTGCTTCAAACAGTTTTTGGATTTGGCTGAAAATATGTCAGCATGTAAAATGGGCACCCTCCGTTCTGATCGAGGGGGGGAATATATGTCTTCAGATTTTAATGCATTTCTGGCTGAGCGTGGGATAAAACACCAGTGTACAGTGCCGTATACACCTCAACAGAATGGAGTTGCTGAACGGAAGAACAGGTCTCTCATGGAGATGGCGAGGTGTATGGTCAAGAGTCAGGATTTACCTCATAGTTTCTGGCTTGAGGCTGTCATGTGTGGAGCATATGTACTGAACAGGTGTCCCACTAAAGCACTGCAGTCTATCACTCCATATGAGGCTTGGCATGACCGCAAGCCATCTGTTGCTCATCTGCGTGTTTTTGGTTGTTTGGCATATGCATTAGTGCCTGAACAACATCGTAGAAAATTGGATGATAAAGCAGTTAAATGTATTTTTGTTGGATACAGTTCTGAAAGTAAAGGCTATCGCTTGTATCATCCACAGACTAAACGCATTCTGGTTAGCCGTGATGTTATATTTTTGGAAGATGCTATTCAGCCATTGCTTTCATTTACTAAGGAGACATCTGTTAGCTCCAAAGACATGTATGATACTTTGATGCCTCTTTTTATAGGTGGACAGTCTAGTGCAGGTCCTAATGAGGCAACTTCTCAGCCTTTGTAGGTTTCATATGATGATGCAGATCATTCCATTTTTGATGCAGATTTACATGATGCACTTGCTAATGAGAGAGCTGATATTGAGCAGGCAAAAATTATGCCAAAATGGCTGGTGCAGACTTTGCGTGACAACAAATTAGATGCACCTTTGTCATATCGTACTCGTTCAGGCTCTCATAGTGCCTCCTTTGCATCAGATTGCTATGCTATGGCTGCATCTAGTCTCTGTGATGAGAATGAGCCTATTTCTTTTGATGAAGCATAGAATTCAGAAAATTGGATGGCTGCTATGCAATCTAAATATGATGCTATAATGAAGAATGATACATGGTCTTTATGTGACTTGCCTCCTGGCAAGAAGGCCATTGGCACTAAGTGGGTATACAAGCTGAAGCGTAAACCTGATGGTACAGTTGACAGGTATAAGGCTAGGCTTGTTGCAAAGGGTTATGCGCAGGAAAGAGGCATTGATTTTGATGAGACCTTTGCACCTACATGCCGTATGACTACTGTTCGGAGCATTTGTGCACTTGCAGCCCATCATGGTTGGAATGTACATCAGTTGGACATTAAAACAACATTTTTGAATGGTGACTTGCATGAAGAAGTGTATGTTTTTCAGCCCCGTGGCTTTGTGCGGAAAGGGCATGAAAACCAGGTGTGCAGGTTAAAGAAGGCGTTATATGGTTTAAAGCAAGCACCACGTGCTTGGTATGAGAAGATACATGCCTATCTGATTGCACATGGTTTTGAGAACAGTCCAACTGAAAGCACCTATTATGTTAAGCGTGCTAATGATGTGCTTCTGATCATTGTTGTCTATGTAGACGACATGCTGCTCACTGGTCCTATTGAGAAGCATATTGCTGATTTTAAGGCTCATTTGCATGCCTCATTTGAGATGTCTGATTTGGGGCATTTGCATCACTATTTGGGCATTCAGTTTATGCAAGTTGATGGTGGAATGGCTTTGTGTCAAACGAAATATATTGACACATTATTGCAACGTTTTGGCCTTGAAGACTGTAAGCCTACTGCCACTCCTAAGGAGACAGGTTTACGATTGAGTCTTCATGATGCTAGAGATGCATTTGATGCTGTTCTCTATCAGTAGGCTGTTGGATGCTTGATTTACTTATGCATTACTCGGCCAGATATTCAGTTTGCTGTCTCACAGATGAGCAGGTTTATGCATTTCCCAGGAGTCACGCATTAGAGGCGGTTAAGCGCATCTTTTGCTACTTGAGTGGTACTCGGTTACTTGGGTTGTTTTATCCCAAGGGGGGATCACTGCCGCCAGATTTGCATGCTTTTTCTGACTCAAATTGGGCTGGTTGCTATGACAGTCGTGTGTCCACCAATGGTTTTTGCTTCATGCTTGGTAGCTCATGTATATCTTGGTTGAGCAAGAAGCAGCCTACTGTGGCCACTTCCAGTTGTGAGGCTGAGTATAGGGCAGTTTTCACAGCGACTATTGAGTGTGTGTGGCTCAGACGCCTTATGGCTGATTTGGGTGTTGGCCAGTCTTCTGCCACCACCATCTTCACTGACAGTCAGAGCGCATTGGGAGTTGCGAGGAACCCTGTGTTCCATGCTCGCACTAAGCACATTGAGGTGCATTATCACTATGTCAGGGAGAGGTTCTCTACTGGGGAGATCAACTTGGCATATGTGCCCACGCAGGAGAACATTGCAGACCTTTTCACGAAGGCTCTGCCTAGGGAGAAGTTTGAAGCTTTCCGCAAAGCTTTGGGCTTACTTCCTTTTGTGGAGTGATTTCCACATAGCTTGGCACTTCCTTATACATGAGTGCCAGCTCCTTGTTCACTGCATCACTCCCAAGGGGGATTTGTTGATATATTTAGGTAGTGATGTGTGTGAACACTCTAGGACCGCCGGGGCACATTTTTCCCTCTTTAGGAGGTTTTTTTCCCTCGGCTTGTATATACGCCTATTGCCCTAATGGACTACTTATCTTTGTACATTCTTTAGTAATACATTCAGTCTTGTGTGTTGTGCTCCAAGCTTCTTCTTCTTCCTTGTGTTGTTCGCGTGCTTCCACAAACGTCTAACTCCAACACACACAACACATGCATATGCACATATAGATACACATACATACACAACACATGCATACACATAAATAAATAAATCTTATTTCAAAAATCCTAAATTGAAAACACTAATTTCGATATTAGGGTTTTAAACCCCCTAATTTAAAAACTCTAGTTCAACCTTTTATCCATATGTTTGAAGTATATGTACACATTGCATCTATTCCTCCAATGTCCTACTAGAGAGATGTCTCTCCTCCCAACCATGCCTCTATATATAGCTACTCAAATCATCGAGGATCATAATATATATAAAGATATATACACATCATGTAGATACACATACATAAATATAAAATGGAGTAGACACACATACATGCCTAAATGCACACATAAATATATATATATATATATATATATATATATATATATATATATATATATATATATATATATATATATATATATATATATATATATATATATATATATATATATGCATACATATTTACATGTACACATTTACACATAGACATATATACATATATACATGCACATCACATATACATGCCTACATGCACACATAAACATATATATATACATGCATACATATTTACATGTACATATTTACACATAGACACATATACATATATACATATATACATGCACACAATTATAAACACTTGCATATACTACATGAATACATGAATATTTTACATAAATGCATATGCATATATACACATATGCATATTTAACACATGTATACATATATCACACACATGCAAACACATACATATACATGAAATACATATATATGCATACTAACATGTGTATACACATAATACACATGAATACACACACATATACATACATACATGAAAAAAATTTGCTCCTCAAATATAAAGCTATATATAAAATAATTAGGCATACCCCCGAGCTTCATGTTCTAACTTAAAAGAACATGATTTCATCTCTCTAGTAGGATTCATCGTTATTCAAGTTAATAAAAAAATCTATTATCTAATATCCATTCAGAAGCTTCAAGTTATTGATCGATAACTAGAGTAGAATTTACTATCTAATCTGCTCGTATGTTTTCATTATTGCCATCATTTTGGTAAGACATCAATATAGTCTCATCTTCATTATCCTTATTGATTTCATTTATTTCTTCTATTGTTAAATCTATGTTCTCATGAATCACATCATCTATTGATGGATTAATATCTATTTCTGGCAATTCCTCTTCCTCATCAGTAGAATCAGCATGTAGAGAATTATCCTCTTCATCAAAAAGATTAGTATCATTATCACGTATAATGATTCTAATTTCTATTTCAGATGTTGATGTATCAGTATCTGATGCTGAATCATCAAGAGGAATTTCTTCGATCTCTCTAACAATAAACTGTTCAAACAATGACCTACCTCTAGGTTGCACATGAATGACTTGCCACCAAGGATGAGCATCTGGGTTTTTATAAAAAAATGCTTGTTCAATATGCCTAGGAAGAATATATGGTTCTTTAGTAGATCGCATTACCTTGGAAGAATCAATTGCCCAAAACCCAGATAATTCCTTTCTTAATGTGGAATTACTACCTTTATACTTGGCTCGAAAACAGTCAACCTTCAAAATGACCTATCAAAATATATAACAACAAAAACCCATTATTAGGTGCTTAAAAAAACAACTAACTCTATCATCAAAAATTTAAACTTTTTTCTACCTGTTTGAATGTACGAAATGAAATTTCGTAGATACCAACAATAGTTCCTATGTAACCAAGTTTGCTATCTATAAGGTTCGTGTCTTTTGAGCTAGCTCATGATAGTTGCTTCAAAGAAGCAACAATACTAGAATCCTCTGTTTTACATAAAGAATCAATGGCTTTGATTCTAATATGCTATCCAAAAGCCCACATATTAGTGAACATTCAAGCTTGCAAAATAAATTCAATTAGTAAATAGAAACTAACACACATATATGAAAAAAATAAAATATTATCTTAATAAAATTACCTTTCGTTCACAACCTATCATTAACTCTCTTTGCTCATCTGAGATTTCTTCATTATTTGCGTTGGCGCGTTGCAAACGACTATATAGCCAATCCGTGAAAGAAGATATATTTGTAATCTCATTATTATGGAGATTACGTCTATATCTTTTGTTTTTTCACCTTTTACTTTGGAGATTTTGAAGTTCCTCATACTCGCTAAGGAATGCTTGCATGCATTCGCTATTATATGCTACAAAAGAAACATCATTTTTTTCTTGAAATGCAAATAAGAATGGAACTCCCTTACCTGATAATACCTCATCTGGTTGGTCCATGCACGTGGAGCTTTTTCATGAACTCTTTCAAGGTACTCACTAATGTAATACATGCACTCTTCAAACCTCCAACCCGTTTCCATGGATCCTTCTCGTTTTGCTCTTTGTCGCACATAACCTTTTAATATTCCCATAAATCGATCAACCCAAAACATCCATCGAGTGTTGAAAACACCTGCAATCTCTATTTCATCTACAAGATGGACTAATAAATGAACCTGAATAACAAAAAATGAAGTAGGAAGTTCTTTCTCCATCAAACATAGTAGCTCTTTGCATTCACGTTTTTTTTGTGGGATCGAGTTTTTGTCAATCTCTTTGGATGTAATCCACCTATACATATCATAAAAATAAGTATAAAGAAGTTAGTTAAAAAATAAAAGATATCCAATATTCATACATATTAAATATAAAAGTATCATAATTAACTTATAAGTGATCCAAGACGATATATCACATCTCGTACTCCTTTCGTTGTACATCCATCGATAACCAAAGGTAAAATATGTTTCAAAAAGTTATGCCAATCATGGGTCTTTAACTCAGATAAGCTCTTATCATCCATAGTAAACATGTTTTGGAAAGATGCTCCATATCCTGTAGGAGTCTTAATCAATTGAATTCTATTGTTGATAGTCTGTATCTCTTTTGTTGTAAGTACCCAAGGAGCAGGTGCATAAGTCGTTTCTTGTCGATGTCTATCAAAAATTGGCCATAAATTTGGTTTGGATTTTTGATCTTTCAAATCATTCCTTGATGCTGTGGTATCTTTTAGTCCAACAAGATGCTGCCATAGTGAATAACCAATATTTTTGAATATATGCATAGGATCAAGAAGATGGCATACTTTTATCTCTTTCCAATACTCCAAAGAATACCATATTGATATGTTCTCTGCGAGTGCCAATTTTCCTTTACCTCTCTTCACATACTCATTATCTAAATCATCACTGAAGATTCTGATTCTGGATCTATCAAAGGTCCATTTGTCCATTTTTTATACCAATCCATAGGTGTCATAGGTTTTGGAGACTGACCTGTTTCAAGCTTTCCATTAAAATGTATCGCTTCTCTTTTAGATCTTAATGGATGATCATCAGGCAAGAATCGTCGATGTCGAAGATAAATATTTTTGTTGAGATTCTTACTACAGATTGATCTCAACCAATCACCACAATATGGACAAGCTTTATAACCCTTAGTAGATATTCCTGCATCATGAAAATGATAAAAATATAATTAGATTAAATCATATTAATTTACATGCATACTGAATAAAAAAATTACACCAATACCTGAACAAATACCATATCCTGGAAAATTGTGAATAGTCCAAACCACAATACCACGAACCGTAATATGTCTTTCATTGATGCTTTTCGATACATCAATGACATTAATACCTCTCCATAACTCTTGAAGATCGTCAATGAGAGGAGCAAGATGTATATTCATATCTTTAATTTGTCTTTTGCCTGGGTTTAAAAGTGAAAGTATTAAATGTTCCTTTTTAATGCTAAGATATGGTGGAAGATTGTAGTTTATGACTACCACTGGCCATGTTGACCATTTACTGGATTTCATGGAGAATGGATTAACCCCATCTAATGCAACTCCTAACTTTAGATTCTGTGGATTTTGTACAAATTCAGGCCATGTAGAATCAATATGCTGAAAAGCAACACTATCATGAGGAATTCTGATTATTCCATCAATACTTTTGTGATCATGTCCCCAAGTCAAAAGCTTTGATAATTCGGGGCTTTGAAACATATGTCTAATCCATGGAGCCAATGGAAAATGTCTCAATATCTTTTTTGGGATTTTACCTTCTTCACCCTTATATCGAGGAGATTGACATTTGGGACATGTCAAAGAGTCTGCATATTCACCTCTATATAAAATACAATCGTTAGGACATGCATGTATACATTGATAATCTATACCAAGATTGTTGATTATCTTCTTCATTTCATCATGTGAGGTAGGAAGAATATTCTGACTTGGTAAAAACTTTTCAGATAATAACCTGTAAGTTTATCAAAATAAGATATATTAAAAAAAGTAAACAAATAAATACACACACACACACACACATATATATATATATATATATATATATATATATATATATATATATATATATATATATATATATATATATATATATATATATATATATATATATGCATATAATTTTATATATGTGTATGCTTATGTGCATCTTTCAAAATATTCACAAAAAATTTGATTGTTTTGGATGGCAAGATACGATTGTTTGTTTTGGAGGATATGAAGTATGTACCTTCATTGAATGATTTGTCGATTCTATCATATGTTCAGTTTGAAAGTGTGAGATGCGGGTTTATAATTGCTATTCAAAGAATTTGGCACTGTTTATAGGCCATATGATGGTGACCTAGATGAATCGCATGCACAGAGGTTACTCAAGATAGAGCAACCTGATTATAAGGGACTAGTGCCAGTAGGAATCCTGGGGTATGCAATAAACCTCTTGCATGTCAATGATGAGCATTTGAACTTTAGGATACAAAGTGGAAATCATGGTGGCTTGAGAGGATCACTTTTATACAGCTTGTTCAAAGAACTTCAGGTTTATTACACTGAAGTTTTTTGAACAAGTTGTATAAAAGTGATCATCTCAAGCCACCATGATTTCCACTTTGTATCCTAAAGTTCAGATGCTCATCATTGACATGCAAGAGGTTTACTGCATACCCCAGGAATCCTGATGGCACTAGTCCATTATAATCAGAGTGCTCTATCTTGAGTAACCTCTGTGCATGTGATTCATCCAGGTCACCATTGTATGGCATATAAACAGTGCCAAATTCTTTGAATAGCAATTATAAATCTGCTTCTCACACTTTCAAACTGAACATATGATAGAATCGACAAATCATTCAATGAAGGTACTTACTTCATATCCTCCAAAACAAACAATCGTATCCTGCCATCCAAACAATCAAATTTTTCGCGAATATTTTAAAAGATGCATTAATAGTTTTAAAAATGCATATATATATAAATAGATAGAAAATTGAAAATTATACCTTAATAGTGTCGAAACATATACATTACTCCATCCAAAACGATTTTGAAGGTTGAGAATAAGTAAGCTCGCACTTAGTCGTGTCAAACGACTTCCTTCATATACATGCTTTAGACATTCCTCTCGAAGATATTTCTCGTTTTTAGAAATATCATTGCTCTCACTGTCATTTTGATACCAATCCTCAATAAAATCTGCCATGCCATCATCTTCATCATTGTCACACAAATCTTGTACTTTATCGTCGTTTGAATATAGATCTTTCAACTTTGCATATTGCACAAGATTACTTTTGCATAGCCTCCTCATGGAAGCTTCTGATAAATGAGGTCTTATTGGTAATTGTGAATGCTGTGGACGAATATCATCAATATCATATGTTGGAATCTACACATATAAATAAAATTCATTAGTATTCCATAAATGAATAAAAAGTAAACTTTAAATATAAAATTAAATATATAACTTATTAAATATGGATATAAAATTTTTATTCTCTGTAGCTAAAAGGTGCTCTTGGAGGTCTACGCCATCCATAATTCACTAATAGTTCATCACCGGCATGTAATGTAGTAATGGCATTGACAACTATGTATCTTGATACATCTCTACTCATGTATGGTGATTCATGACTATTTTCATGCTCCTCAAATGTGCAATTAGTCCTTGAACTGTTATGTAACCCTCGACTACTATTTATTAAGCCTGCTATATTTCCATGTGTGTAAGGTCTTCCATCAATATATAATCTTTCATTTTTTGCATGTAAAATCCTTCTACTAGTAAGGGATGCTCTGTTCAAGCATATTCCATAAGTACTCATGCTTTGAACATAACGTGAAAGTCGATGCCAATCTCCCATCCATATATAGGACCACAAAATGACATAAGAGTGACTTCAGAGTTCGGAGGCACATACAAATCCTCTTCAATAAAGAGATCACGACCAGCATTAGTAATAGTGGATGGAGCAATCATATAGCGATTACCCCAAAAGTTGAAAACCTCTCCATCTAAAGGAAGTGGTCCTCTATTCCATCCTCCATATCTTCTTCTATCATATGTTTGTACTAAAGAACGATCACGAGCTGGCAATGGATAATCTCCAGCCGTTTTAGTCTCTAAACCAGGAGGTAGAGGATTTCTAGAAACCTCTGCTTGTAATTGATGAATAGCAAGTCCATGACGTGTACGAGGTATATTAACATTATGAGAAAAATTATCATCATCATCATCATCGAGAAATTGTTCCTGTATATCAACAGTAATTTGATTTTGTGTATGGTTTTTAAATAAAATAATGACATTAATATATATAAAAAATACATACCCAAGCATTATCATGTTGACCAGGTGATGGTGCACGCTCAAAAGTACCATGCTCTGCCTCATGTTCAATACATTCCAATCGTGGTCTTCGATACGTGCCATAACAAGAGTTACACCAACATATAATATGCTCTTGATAGTAAAATTCATCATAATTCCTATCGGAGGACACATGTGAAGTCGTTGCATGGGTAGGAGGTGGTGGAGTACCCTCTGATTGATCAGAATTTGCACATAATAAGAAACAAAAAAAATATAAGTTATGTATCCATCAAATATATTTAAAATTAAATGTTTGATATACTTACAGTATAAAGTCCTTGCACGATGAGGAGACGGTGGTGGAGTTCCATCTGATTGATTAGAATCTACAAACAATGGTATTTGATATTAATAATCTGATTATCTACATACACAAAAAATTCACATATACATATTTACACATACACACATATTCACATATACACATTTACACATACACACATATTCACATATACACAACTACACATTATTGTGGGATAAATGCATGTATTTTGTATGAATGAGTGTATATGCATGCATGTGTGTGTATGTATATATGTGGATATGTATATGTGTTTATGTTATATGTATGTATATGTGTATATGTATACATATATGTATGCATATATGTTTGCATGTATATGTGTATGTGGGTATGTGTATGTGTGTGTATATGTGTATGTATTCTGATTTTTTTTCTGTTTGAGATTAAATTAACAGGAGATATTGTATGGTGGAAAAAAATAAGAGGCAAGCTAACATACCACCTGAGTCATGGCAGTTTTTTCGTAGACAGCTACGTCTTCAGGAGTCATTTCCTCAGTAGAAGGTACACAAATTAATAGTTTATATTTATAATTTTTATATATTTTAGTAAATTTTTACATTTAATTTATGTATTTTTTTCTTAAATAAATAGGCTACTGCAAAGAAGAGAGTGGAGTCGGGCCACACATCGCACCTAGGCCAAATGGGCCATAATGGTTTTGTAGCTACATTTGTAAGTATATGTGTTATTGTGAGTATATTTTTTATTTTAGTTAAAATGCAAGCAACTAATCTTTTTTATTTGTTTCAATGTAGTAGAAGGATTATGGCCGATATCCTACGAAACATGAGATCAAGTATGCTACACATTTTGGATATCGACGTTTGAGTGACCATATGCAAGATTATCCTAATGCCTTTGTGAGTATTATTAAATTTTATATAATTATTTTATTTTTATGAATGGTTTAATTATTTTATTTATTTATGTTTGTTATATGTAATACATGAGTATTATGGAGAGACAGATATGGATGAGGTGGAGAGAGAGACACAGGAGGGATGATCTCGATCATCACAGGGTGATCATGACGATGAGGATGAGGAAGATCAGGATGATCATGATACTGCTGATGATGATGATCATGATGATGATGATGATTAGGATTTTAGTTGATTATGACATTGGATTATATGTATTTACATTGACATATATATATATATAATTTATCTATATATTTTTGATTTCAGTTATGTTTTGAATTGTGTGTATGGTATTAAGTAATGAAGAGTTTTGTTCTATTGATTATTATTATTGTTTATATTAAGCATGTGTTTTAATAATTTAATTATATAATTCATTCATATGTGTGTACCTAAGTGTATATGTATGTGTGTGTATATGTATGTATGTGCATGTGTATGTGTGTGTATATGTATGTATGTGCATGTGCATGTGCATATATATGTGTATGAGTATGTGTATGTGCATGTGCATGTGTATGTGTGTGTATGTATGTGCATGTGCATGTGTATATAAATGTATGTATGAGTATGTGCATGTGCATGTGTATGTGCATGTATATGTGTATATGTAGGTATGTGCATGTGTGTGTGTATGTGCATATGTGTTTTAATACGTTAATTAGATAATTCATTCATATGTGTGTATCTAAGTGTATATGTATGTGTGTGTATATGTATGTGCATGTGCATGTATGTGCATGTGCATGTGTAAGTGTATATGTGTGTATGAGTATGTGCTTGTGCATGTGTATATGTGTGTATATGTATGTGCATGTATATGTGTAACTCTATGTGTATATGTGTGTATGTGCATGTATATGTGTATATGTAGGTATGTGCATGTGTGTGTGCATGTGTATATGTGTGTGTACGTATGTGCATATATATATGTGTATATATGTGTATAATGTATGTATATGTATTCCACATGTATGTGTATGTGGATGCATTTCCATTTGCATCCATGTGCATGCATGTGAATGTGCATGCATGTGGATGTGCATATACATGTATTTGCATATATATTAATGTGTATATGTATATATATATATATATATATATATATATATATATATATATATATATATATATATATATGCAATCCTGCATGCATGTAAGTCTTTTTATGTGGTTGTAGAAATGTTTGTGCATATGCATGTGTATATGTGTGTATGTCTAAGTGTGTGTGCACATGTATCTGTGTGTATATATGTGTGTGTATGTGCATGTGTATATGTGTATATGTGTGAAAGTGCATCTTCATCATGTATAAGTGTATAAGTGAATATCAATAAGTGTGAGTATGCTATCTAATGAAAATAACACAATTCAAATGATATACAAAGAATAGAAATAGTACTTACAATAGTTAGCCATACTTTTTCCTTGGTTAGCTTCTTGAATAACCTGCAATAAAGAGAGAAAGGAGAGAGAGAGAGAGAGAGAGAGAGAGAGAGAGAATTCAAAGAGACAAAGATGTAGAAAGAGAGAAACAGAGACAGAGGGAGACAATAAGAGAGAGCTTAGGCAAAACAACAATTCTGCATATACTTGCTTCAGCTCGTAAGCATAGCGCAATTGCGAACATTGGAGAGCTCTTCGATCAGATGCGTGAAAATGCCGATTGAAGAGCCTCCAACATTTTAATTTTTTTCCGTCAACAGACCGTCGTGTAAACGATGCTATGCATCAAGTTGGCGTCGCATAAGCGACATGTTTTTATCGTCGCTTATGCGATGCCAAAAAGCATCGCTTATGCGACACCAAAAAACATCGCTTATGCGATGCTGTTAAAAACCGTCATGTTAGCGACGCTGTATGGGAGCGTCGCAGACCCCGTCGCGCCACAAGCTGCAAAAAACATCGTTTGGTTCGTCGTTTAATCGACGGTCCGCGTGTGACGCTCATTACGATGCATTTTGCAATTTTATAGCGACGAAATTCTGTCGCCTTAACTGTCGCTATATGCCAGTATTCCTTGTAGTGAAGGTATAAAGAGGCAAATCACTTGTAGGTATACTCCCCAACAAAATGGGATGGCAGAGAGGGAGAATAGGTATATTGTTGAAGTTGCTAGGAGTATGTTGAATGAAATGAATGTGCCTTTAACATATTGGGCAGATGCTATATCTACTACTATGTACTTGATGAATAGGTGTCCCACATCAGGGGTACATGACATGACACTTGAGGAGGCATGGAGTGGAAGGAAACAAGACCTTTCACACATTAGAATCTTTGGTTGTGTATGCTACACACATGTGCCACAAGATTTGAGAGGTAAGATGGATGCAAGGGCTACAAGATGTATGTTTATTGATTATGCTATGGAGCAAAAAGGTTACAAGTGCTACAATCCTAATACAAAGGAGTTAAAGGTATCTAGAGATGTAGTGTTTGATGAATGCAAACCATGGTATGCTCCCAAAGTTCCATTGTAGGATGAAGATATTGAAGAGGCAGAGAGAAGATATGAAGCTAGTTTCAAGATAGCTCGGAAATCAGTGGTCCAAGCATACAAAGGAGGTCAAGCATGGATTCAGCCCATCAATCAGTGAATAAAGGAAAGGCAAGAGTGGTAGAGCTTGATGAAGATGGACATGAAGTTGAAGACTTTGAAAAGACTATGTTAGAAGGGGGAGCTACATCAAAAGAAGAAATCAAGGCACCAAGGCAAAGAAGGTTCATTCCACCAAAAGGAGAAGAAAGGAGGTCAACGAGGGTAACACATCCAATCTCAAGGTTTGTTTATGATATTTATGTTGCACCTGGGCAATGCATAAACATGCTCATCTGTGAGGCAACAAACTCAATATCTAGCCGAGTAATGCATAAGTAAATCAAACATCCAACAGCCTGCTGATAGAGAAAACATCAAACGCATCTCCAACATTATGAAGACTCAATCATAAACCTGTCTCCATAGGAGTGGCAATAGGCTTATAGTCTTCAAGGCCAAAACGCTCCAATAATGTGTCAATATATTTCGTTTGACACAAGTCCATTCACCATCAACTTGCATAAACTGAATACCCAAATAATGATGCAAATGCCCCAAATGAGACATCTCAAATGAGGCATGCAAATCAGCCTTAAAATCAGCAATATGCTTCTCAATAGGACAAGTGAGCAGCATGTCATCAAGGCTTACGACTAAGGCAGTGCCCAAGGCATAGACCTTGTCATACCTTGTCATCCGAGTCATCGAAGTCACCGTTGGTGCCGTTGGCTGCGCACGAGGGAGGACCTCAATGATCAAAGAATATAGAGGTTCTCGATACTTCCCGGGAGGTCACCCATCCCAGTATTGTTCCCCCCGGAGCTCGCTTAACCATGGCAATCTCTTGCCACTAAGCTACACTCTTGTGGTGTCTGAAGAAGGGGAAAGACTAAGGTTGACATTACCTTGAACATGTTTTGGTCCCTCAAAGCTTCATTCTTTGCTTTCAAAGCCTATTTTCGAAGCATTTTTGGGGTGTCTTTTGGAGCCATTTTGGAGTACTTTCGCACATAGTTCTCTTCACACGGGTCCAAGAACATCAAGAAGAGTGTTCTTTGTACTTCTCCGACAATAAATATCAGCCTTTGGGGCTATGTTTTCAGCCACACTCATAAAACTACATGTTTCATGAAAGGTTTTCAGTTTTGGTGGGAGCAGCCGCTGTAAATTTATGCAAGTTTTTGAACCTAAAACATCAAAGTTGACAGACACTTGCAAGTGTTATTGGCTAGTTTTTTAGTTGTGCATTCAGCCTTTTGGTGTCATTTTACTGCATATATTGAGCACATACACACCATGTATGCTTCTGTGGATACCGCTTATGTACGTCCATGTGGTCATTGATATAGTGGTTACATTTTTTGCATAAAGCCTTTTACGTTTGATAAAGAGCGCTATGGTGAGGTTTTCATAACTGGGAGACTGATGGAGTATATCCGCTCCTAGTTGCAACAAAAGAATGATAGGCCCTTCCTAGGACCAAACAATTCACTATCACAGTCCACCAAAAATTGAATTGCTCTCTAGACCTGAGGACTGAACTTATGAAACTTTGCATAGTAAAAATAGGCTCTCTAAGCTTTCCAACAAGCCATAGATCACGCAATTTGGAGAATGTGACCTATGTCAACCTCATTGTACAAGACAAAACAAAATCTGCCCAAACAGATAGCTATCACTTATGGTCACCTCTTCACACACATATGTTGGGGAATATGCAGAGATAGACAAGAGAGATTTCAAGATCAATATACACAAGAATAATGAACACTTGATACTAAGATTACATTTAAAAGAAAGCTTAGAACAAGATCTTTAAAGATAAGTTATCTTGCACATGAAATGGACAACTACACAAAGAGATATAGGCGATACAAAATCTCAGCCAAAGTGAAAAATTCAGCAAGTAGGGGGCTAGCTTAGCTATGGACTAGGTTAGACCCGGAGTATACACTCCCAATGAGAGCCTAAAAGTCCACAAATGAAGCTTGAGGTGTCCATGACCTTCTTGCAAGCTATTGCTTATATAATGCTCTAAAAGTTGCTGTAGAATTTGAATTCAAATCATGCCTCCAAGATTCCTACTTTTCTCAATCAAGGTAGATGGAATCTTGAGCTAAGAAATTCATGGAAAAGTGGTTGTGTAGACTTTACCAAAAAGTGAAATAATGTGGCACTTGAGTTAAGCCTTGGTTCACACACACTTGAGCTTGTACATTTCTAACACTCCCCCTCAAGCTCGAGTGTTAGTCTCCATTGATCTCCTTTATGTTGAGGTTGATCTTGAACTTCTCCAACTTGCTTGCATCCATGAATTTGGTCATAATATCTGCAAGTTGCTCCTTGGTGTTGACATACTTGATGTCCACTTCTTTTGCTAGTACCTTCTCTCTGATGAAGTGATAATGGATCTCTATGTGCTTGCTTCTTGCATGGAACATAGGGTTGCTTGCTAGATGAATGCTTGACATGTTATCTCCAAATAAAGTGAACTCTTTGACCTCCACATCCAAGCATTTGAAGAGCTTCTTGAGCCATATGATCTCACATCTGGCAAGTGCTAAAGCTCTATACTCAGCCTCAGTAGATGATAATGCAACTATAGGTTGCTTCTTGGACATCCATGAAATGACTCCTTTCACCTAGCATGAAGACATAGCCATATGTGCTCCTTTTATCCTCCTTTGAACCAACCCAATCAGCATCACTAAAGCCTTGAGGTTGTAATCCATCTCCATAAGGGTAGTACAACCCTTGCTTGACAATGTGCTTGATGTACCTAAGAACTCTCTTGGCCGCATTCATATGAACATTAGTTGGTGAATTTAGAAATTGAGAAAGAACTCCTACAACATAAGACAAGTAAGGCCTTGTGATGGTGGCATAATTAAGGGTTCCAATTATGCTTCTATATGCTGAATTATCTTCAAGAGGTTTTCCTTCATAACTTAGTGTTTGGATCCACATGTTGTGTGAGTGGCTTAAATCTACTCATACCATACTTATAAAGTACATCTAGCAAGTATTTCCTTTGAGCAAGGTAAATGCCATTTTCCACATAAATAACTTCAATCCCAAGAAAGTATTTAAGAACCCTAAGATCTAAAATCTTGAATTCATTTCCAAGCTTTGCCTTTATCCATGTGATACCTGCATCATCACTTCTTGTTATAATCAAGTCATCCGCATATATGCATACATAGACAACTAGCCCTCCTCCCTTCTTGAGGTATAAGAAAGGATCTCCATCACTTGGCTTGTATCCACACCTGCACAAATACTCCACAAGCCTTTGATTCCATGCCTTAGGAGCTTGCTTTAAACCATACAATGATTTTCTAAGTTTACGAACAAATCTGAATATTTAGGGTTCTCAAACCCTAATGGTTGAGTCATGTAGATTGTCTCCTGCAAATCACCATTAAGAAAAGCATTCTTTACATCCAATTGATATATTGGCCACCTCCTAGCTGTGGCAACCCCAATGATTGCCCTAATTGTGGACATCTTTGCAACAAGGCTGAATATTTCTTCATAGTCAATCCCATAGGATTGAGCAAATCCTTTTGCCACAAGCCTTGCTTTGTACCTATCAATTGAACCATCATAATTTCTCTTCACTTTATAGACCCATTTGTTGCCAATTACCTTCATCCCTTCTTGTCTTGGAACAAGACTCCATGTGTTGTTTTCTTCAAGGGCATTGTACTCTTCTTCCATAGCTTCTTGCCACTCCTTTAAGCATTGGCAGGCGATTAAGCGCATCTTTCGCTGCTTGAGTGGTACCTGCCTACTTGGATTGTTTTATCTCAAGGGGGGATCACTACCACCAGATTTGCATGCTTTTTCTGACGGTGATTGGGCTGGTTGCTATGACACTCATGTGTCCACCAGTGGTTTTTACTGCATGCTTCGTAGCTCATGCATATCTTGGCTAAGCAAGAAGCAGCCTACTGTGGCCACTTCTAGTTGTGAGGCTGAGTATAGGGAATCTTTCATAGTGATTGTTGAGTGTGTGTGGCTCAGGCGCCTTATGGCTGATTTGGGTGTTGGTTAGTCTTTTGCCACCACCATCTTCACTGACAATCAAAGCACATTGGAAGTTGCAAGGAACCCTGTGTTCCATGCTCACACTAATCACATTGAGGTGCATTATCATTATGTCAGGGAAAGGTTCTCTGCTAGGGAGATTAGCTTGGCATATGTGCCCACATAGGAGAACATTGCAAACCTTTTCACGAAGGCTTTACCTAGGGAGAAGTTTGAAGCTTTCTGGAAAGCTTTGGGTTTACTTCCTTTTGTGGATTGATTCCACATAGCTTGGCACTTCCTTATACATGAGTGCCAACTCCTTGTTCACCGCATCACTCCTAGGGGGGGATTTGTTGATATATTTAGGTAGTGATGTGTGTGAACACTCTAGGACCATCGGGGCACCGTTTTCCCTCTTTAGAAGGTTTTTTTGCCCCCAGCTTGTATATATGCCTATTGCCCTAACGTGCTACTTATCTTTGTACATTCTAGTGGTAATACATTCAGTGTTGTGTGTTGTGCTCCAAGCTTCTTCTTCTTCTTCGTGCTATCCATGTGCTTCCGCAGACGTCTAACTCCAACATTTATTCATGCAACTTTCTCAAAATTTTCCAACTTTCTTTAGCCCTTTATAAGTGTTCATTCATTACTTAATTATAAAATAAAGAAATTTTCAAACATTCCATTATGTTTTACAAAAAACTAACGTCATTTAGGATTGCGACTTTCTATTTTTGCCATTACACATTCATTTTAGCCAAACCGTTTCATGCATGTATTAAAATAGCTTGAAAAATATATTACCTTAGCTCTACAATTTGAAGTGGTTTTCAAAAACTCAAG
The DNA here is from genome assembly GCA_020310875.1 of Ceratopteris richardii. Taxonomy (NCBI): domain Eukaryota; kingdom Viridiplantae; phylum Streptophyta; class Polypodiopsida; order Polypodiales; family Pteridaceae; genus Ceratopteris; species Ceratopteris richardii. The sequence continues at coordinate 13,178,672 of CM035411.1, forward strand.
AAAATACTCAATTTCTCAGAATCTTGATTTGTAGTGCTCTTTCTCTCACAAGTCACTTTCGTGAATAAAACATTTTCTAATTTTTGCTTTTATAGTTTTTTCCAAGAAAAATCAGGATTTCTTGTTTTTCTCTTAGAAAAATTACTCAAAATTATCTAGAAATTGATGCAATATCTTTGTATATTTATTCCTTCTCCAACCCACAAATCTTGATTCTCAATTCTGTGTAGAAAGTCCCAATTTTGTGTAGCGAATTGTGTTTCCATCAAGTGTGTTTTTCTTCTGATTTTTAGAAAAATTTTCCAAGATTCCTTGTAAAGTTCACATATATTATGTATCTCCTTCACTTTTGTCCTACAAATAACATCAAATTTTCAACAAGTTCACATATATTATGTATCTCCTTCACTTTTGTCCTACAAATAACATCAAATTTTCAACAATTTTTTTCTTGAATCTTTCAAAATTAACAACTAAACCATTAAAATTTTCACATTAAAATATTTTTTCTCATATATTCCAGGAATTCCAAGTGCCATATTTTCGTTTTCAATTACATCACATTATCAATTCAACGAATTACCATAATATTTCATTATTTTCTACCAAAACTCAAAAGAAAATGTTCTAGGATTTCTTGAGTCTCTTTGAATCAAAGAATATTTTTTTCGATTTTTTGCTTTCCAAATCTCTCATGCAACAAGTTTTGCATCTTGTTAATGCGTTTCTCTCAAATAATGTTATTCAATTCAGTTTTTTTTATTCGCAATAAATTCTCTTTTCAAAAATCCTCTTTCCAAACCAAAGTTTCAAGCAAATCTTAACATTTTATGATTAAGTAAATAGATTTTGTTAATGAGAATGGAAATAAAGAGAAGGCTATTTTTCAAGAAATTCAACAAGATGAATGAAAAAATATTCCAAAGATCAAAGTTACAATCACCTTTCTTTCCACTTTTCCTGTTGATAATTTCAAAAGTACCTAGGGTTAAGTGTTTGTTCCATCAACTAGGAAAATCTACCAAAGTCCCATGCATTTGTACCCCAAAAACACCAAAAATGTTTTTATACTTTGGAGTTATCCTCTCCAATCATTATAGCATAAAAGGCCAACCGACACAAGCATTAAATTGTTAATATGGAAAGTATTCAAAGACCATAGCCTCTTTCTAACCAATGAGGCTAAATACATCAAGAAAATATCACATGAATGCACATCATCTAAGCAACAAAAGTCAAGAGCTTACCATTTTGATTGTAAATCTTCTTCTCATCATAAGTAGAGATATAAATAAATTTACTTAATGAATCAAGTTCTTAACGCGTGTTATTTTGCGTAAAGATTACATATGTAGCATTCTTTTCAACTTTCTATGTCTATAACCCCTTGATGACAGAATCAAAATTTTTTCAACTTTACATAGTCAAGAGAAAATAGCTTCTATCTTGAATTCACAAACATTTGCACTGATATTAGATCAATGAAAAGTCATATAGACACATAGGAAAACCAATCTCTGAGATAAATACATGGAAACCACAAACCAAAATCACTTCAAATTACCAATAAAGCAAAGTGACAACACATGAATTTTGAAAGAGCTCTTTAACTTTCATTCCACAAATGAAATCTCTCTAGAAAAAGTATTTGTATTGTCTTTTATACCAATTTAAGTGTCCAAGTTCACACTTAAAAATTGGTCTTGTCCTCATTCTAATCTAAAAATATACATCTTAGATAGCTTTAAAAATTTTAGTAAAAATACATAAGATGGATATCATCATGGGGAAGACTCTTCCTCATTTTTACACAAGTTGGGATAATTTACAATATCAAAAATACATATTGTCTTTTTTTGTTCATAAAAACTCAACTAGAACTCAATCTTGAAAGTTGTTCTAACATTTATTCGAATACTAATCAATATTTAGCCTTAGCAAACTTTTGGGCTCTATTCAGTTATAATAGGTTGTGTAAGGGATTTAAGCCCTATTTGCGTTGAATCTGAGGGGTCCCATGGGTGTTATGCCTTTCATTGATGTACTTCTTAATGTTTTTTTGAAATGGGTGCTTATGTTTTATGACTATATCACATATAAAATTGATTGGTGCAATTTTGATTATATCTAAAAGTGAACTCATCAATCATCCATGTGCAATCTTTGCCAATTTCATCTATGAAGTTATCACACATAATATTTTCTTATTCCTGAATGAATTGAGTATTTTTTTATCTTGGATTCATCTCATATGTTGAATGATCATAAATCAGTTCTTTTCCATGTTATTTGTAATGAAATCATATTGACATGTGCCAAGATTATTGATTGTTTATATATTTTGGTAGTGATGTGTGTGAACACACTTATGACTGTGGGGGAACTTTTTTCCCTCTTTAGGAGGTTTTTTCCCCAACTTGTATATATGCATTTAACCCTAATGGGTTACTTATCTTTGTACATTCACTTGATAATTCATTCAGTGTTGTGTTATGCTCCAAGCTTCCTCTTCTTCCTCATGTTGTTCATGTGCTTGCACAAACCTCAAACTCCAACAATTGGTATCAGAGCAGGTCATCGCTTCATCTAGGGCATCATCAACACCCTTTCGGCCATAGCCTCAAAATTACATGAATTTTTGTGAGCATACTTAGGCAATTAGGAGTTCAAAACTACTTCGCTTTGTGGTATCGAAAGTTTGATCTGAGCACATTTTGGCATCTGAATGCACTATCACAGTGCCTATGCAGGCAATTTCATCCTTTTGTGTCAAACATATATTCAGGTTTGAGATTGCCACTACAAGCATCCAAAGTGTGCTACACATTTACAAAAGCTTGACAGGGTAGTTTTATTCAACTTTTTGAGATACAATCGTTTTTTTGCATCAGGATATTTAGTCAGTGGCCATGGTTGAAAGCAATTATGTATTCCATATGTCCGTTGTTGGGGATAGGTTGGATGGTACTAATTACCCATTGTTGGCATATATAATGCCTCATGTATTGGTAACAAAAGGGTTGTCAAATATTGTGCAGGGTGCTGAAAAATGTGCTTCTACACATGCAAATATAGTTATTGAAGGTGATGCTTATGGAATTGAAGATGATGATCTTCAAATTCTTGTTTGTGTTGCAGGTCATCCCGCACATACTATAGATCAACTTCTTTGGAATGGTAGAGATGCTCAAGCACATGTAGTGATAGCTTTGTCTCTCAAATGTGCCATTATTCCTCACATTCACTCTTGCATGCTTGAAATAGACTTACAACCTTATCCTAGGCAAAAAATAAGGCTCATGTTGCTTACCTCTAAAAATAGTTGGAGAGTGAGAATATGAATGAATGAGATTCCATGGATAGTTTTTTGACAAAGATCAAAGATTTAAAGGAACAATTCATTTCTACTGATAAAGACTTGCCAGATAGTTCACTTGTGCAGACTATTCTTAATGGTCTTCCAGACTCATATTAGAGTTTTGCTTCTACTCTTCTATTGATGATGAAAGGTAATCCAAATGTCTTAACATTTCAGGAGTTAGTCTCTCTTTTGTTGAAAGAATATCAATCCAGGTAGAACAAGTCTATTTGGTGTGTTGCAGATGAAGCTTTCTTAGCTAGTCAAAAGGGCAAAGGTAAATGGAGCTCATCTACTAGTACACAATTGAAGAAGGAAGATAAAGATGAGAAGAAAACAAAAAAGAAGAAATAGTTTTGCAAATTCTATGAGGGAAATGATCATTTCATAAAGAGTTTTCCAAAACTGGCTACAAAAGAGGCAAAGAAGAAAGATGTTGAATGGTTGTTGCAGAGGCCTCTACACCTAAAACAAAGTCTGCTAATCTATTTCACAATGAAGAATGTGCATTTACTACTATATGCAGCTATGATTCATCTTCTCATGAGCATTGTATGTCTGGAGTAGACCCACATGTTTGGTACTTTGATAGTGGGGCAGGCAAGCATATTACCTCATAGCATAATATTTTCAGTTCACTTGAGTTTGCCCCTATAGGGAATACTGTCACATGTGCTAAAAACTCCTCTTATCCTATAGTGGGAGTTGGTAAGATCATGCTGACTACTATTGATGGTAGTTCTTTCACAATGTCAAATGATTTGTATGTGTGAGGGATCAAGAAAAATATGTTGTTAGTTTCCGCATTAGTCAAGATTAGCTTGCTTGTCAAATTTGTTGACATATGTACAATTCACGATCTCTCAAATGGAGATATTATTATTGATTTTTGCATTTTATGTTGTGGGCTATATAATCTCATAGACTATCAAAAATCTATGAATGATTCAGCATGTGTAGTTCAAGATTCTTAGGCTATCTTAGATGCAAAGCTTTGGCATGCACACTTGGTCATCTAAACAATGCTAGTTTGCTACACCTACAAAAAATTGAAATGGTGTCCTCTCTGCCTAAACTTGAGGTAGGTTGAAAACATGTCTCTGAAGTTTGTATTTTTGGAAAATTGCACCACTCTTCCCTCCCTAAAGATGGTTCACTTAGATTTTCTCATAAATTGCATCTTGTTCACCGTGATGTTTGTGGTCCTATGCTGCACACTTTCTTTTGGGAGCTACCTTTACTTCGTGACTTTTATTGTTGTTTTTTCTAGGCATGTATGGGTGTATCCAATGAAAACAAATTTTGAAGTGTTTATATGCTTCAAACAGTTTTGTTTATAGCTCAAAATCAAGCAGCATGTAAATTGGGCACCCTCCATTTTGATAGAGGGGAGGAATACATGCCTTTTGATTTTAATGCATTTTTGGTTGAGCATGGGATAAAACACCAGTGTACAATGGCATATACACCTCATCAAGATGGAGTTGCTAAAAGAAAGAAAAGGTCTCTCATGGAGACAGTGAGGTGTATGGTCAAAAGTCAGGCTTTACCACATAGCTTTGGGCTTGAGGTTGCATTAGGCCCCATGCACATGTGCATATGTAATTTAGTAATTCTTATTTGATTTCAATGAAACAAGTTACCAAACCATTGTAATTATTCATCAACATATTAATGAAACCAAAGTTTTGGGTTGAGAGGAGGGAGGTGATGAGTCAAAGTGACTCGGTGGGCCTACAGATTCTCAACACAGTTGTTGGAGATAGACGTCTGCGGAAGCACGCAAACAACACAAGGAAGGAGAAGAAGCTTGGAGCACAACACACAATACTAAATGTATTACTAGAGAATGTACAAAGATAAGTAGCCCATTAGGCCAATAGGCATATATACAAGCCGGGGGAGAAAAACCTCCTAAAGAGGGAAAAAAGTGCCCCAACCATCCTAGTGTGTTCACACACATCACTACCTAAATATATCAACAAATCCCCCCTCGGAGTGATGTGGTGAACAAGGAGCTGGCACTCATGTATAAGGAAGTACCAAGCTATGTGGAAATCACTCCACAAAAGGAAGTAAGCCCAAAGCTTTGCGGAAAGCTTCAAACTTCTCCCTAGGCAGAGCCTTCGTGAAAAGGTCTGCAATGTTCTCTTGCGTGGGCACATATGCCAAGCTGATCTCCCCAGTAGAGAACCTCTCCCTAACATAGTGATAATGCACCTCAATGTGCTTAGTGCGAGCATGGAACTCAGGGTTCCTCGCAACTGCCAATGCACTCTGACTGTTAGTGAAGATGGTGGTGGCAGAAGAATGACCAACACCCAAATCAGCCATAAGGCATCTGAGCCACACACATTCAACAGTCGTTGTGAAAGCTGCCCTATACTCAGCCTCACCACTAGAAGTGGCCACAGTAGGCTGCTTCTTGCTCAACCAAGATATACATGAGTTACCAAGCATGAGGCAAAAGCCACTAGTGGACACATGAGTGTCATAGCAACCAGCCCAATCAGAGTCAGAGAAAGCATGCAAATCTGGCAGTATTGATCCCCCCTTGGGATAAAACAACCCAAGTAGCCGAGTACCACTCAAGTAGCGAAAGATGCGCTTAACCTCCTCCCAATGATTGACTCCTGGGCAATGCATAAACTTGTGTAGCTCAGTGATGAGTAGCACCTCCTTTAATGTCAATCCGGGAAGACATGAGGATGGTATGAAGACCTCGAGCAAGTGAAGGCAGAAGTGTGTGAGTGAGAAGCACACAAACATGCACACACATACACACACATGTACACACACGGTAAGAACAAAGAGAGAAAGACAATGGAATCACTTCTATTGCAACCAAGTTCTCATACAAGATCAAAATTACAAGAAGCTACCCCCAAAAATGAGCTCTCTAGCTCTATTTATAGTTTTTTACTAGCTTTGGCCCTATCCAGACCTAGTGTCCGGCCTAGTTAAAAATTAGGTTCCAGGGCTTATTTGAGGGCTCAAACGAGGTCTAAAAAATATGAAAATTGGTAGGCACCTACTTCTAAGGCTCCTCAAGCTTGAGGACTCCTCGGCTTGTACAAAATGGAGCTACAAAAAGGTGAAACGGTATTTACAAGGGTTTCTAGTGATGAGAATCACTTTTGAAATGATGTAAGGTTTGGAAAAATTTAATGGGTTGCTATAGTGCTAGACCTGCATGCATGCCTGTACTTGCTTCTTCCCATATGATGCCAACACTACCAACACTCTCCCCCCCCAGCGTCTGTCGTCTCTGATAGACCTCTACTCCACGGTTTGATCAACGTACTGCTGTAGTATGTCGGTTGCCAATTCTTGTTCTTTGATCCGTAGTCCCTTGACCAAATCTCTTTGCAGGGCATCCCAATTAATTGCACCAGGCATGTCAGGTTGTGGCGTGGTGTAGAGGTCTAAGTGCATTGTCTGTTCGCATGCGAATAGTTGTAGCAGGTGATTTGGGCATGGTGCAAACACTTCTGAGTGTGACTCCCAAAACCCAGTGGTGAACATGTCATCAAAAGTTTGCTTGTAGCAAGCAGGGAGATATCTTATTCGTGCATGCCATGCATAAGCAACTCGAATACTCGGGGTCGTGCTCATATCGAAAAGTAAATCATAATTACCATTTATGAATCCCAGAATTGGAGGTTGGATATTACGTACATTGCGGAAAGTCTTTAACACTACTTGCATCATGTCCAGGATTTTGAGCATCATTTGCGCAGCGACATCAAGCATGGGGTGTAGGCATGGCATCCAATGTCTGATGGTAGCCATCATGTAAGCTACCATTGGTGTGCCTATTGGGGGGTGCGATGGAGGGGTAAATTAGCCATTGTTTGCAATTATTATTGTTCTAAAGTTTTATGGAAAATGCCTTCCATGATCTTATGCGTTGCACTGACCCAAAGCAAGGGTTATATTTCAAATGCATGGGAGCATGGTCCCATGTTCGTAGCATCTCCGGATAAGTCTCAAGTAATTTTTGCCTCCAAATGGGTTGGAATATGGCACCTTTTCTAGCTTCTTCCAGGATGTCCTCTGGTTGGAACTGTGTGGCAAAAGAAGGATACCTATTGGTGACTCTTTTGATCTCTGCGTTGTAGTCTGCCAATAGTACAAAATAGGGCTTATACTGTAACTCTGAGCTGGTTATTAAGCGCCTAGGAGCCAGGTGCTTGAAAAATTCTGATTGGAATATGGTCTCCTCAATGGTTTTCATGGCCAGCATTTGAGTTGTTATGCGCTCATCGTGAGTGTGGCCCATCTATTCTACTTGCTTCATCCACGCAGGAGGGGGTTCCTCATATGTGTCCTGTCCCTCATCATTGATTCTGCCTCCTGGAAGGGGTTGAGGCTCATAGTTGTCTTCAAATGTTTCCTCCACTGGAATGACAATGGCCTCCTCTTCTATTGGTTGATTGGGTGGAGAGGGGGGTCGTTCATATTGTAACAAATTAATCTTTAATTTTGCAACTTGTTGGTGTTGATGTATGAAACACCACAAGAAATGAATTAATGTGACACTAGAACACCTCTATGGTCACCATTAACTCATTGCCACTCCAAACTTTGAGAAATGATAGCCTAAAGTGAGAACTTTGCTTCTACAAAAATTCCTAGTCACCGAAATGACATACCTTCAGTATTTTGCTAATTTCTCCTAGCTCAAATATTATTTCTCCAAGATATTTTATAAGCTGAAACTAGAAGAGGCTTTCCAAAAAGCTATTATATGCATGAAACGGATCTCTAGAACTCAAGTTATGGCCCTCACAAGATGATCCTGTATGACCTTCCAAAACTAGAAATTTTGCCTCCTTTAGTAATTCTGAGTGTCTAAAAATAAAAATTTGATGCCTAGCATTGAATTTCAGCCAAAGTCGATGCCGGGCATCGACTTTGAGCTTTTTTAGCCTCTTTTTCTGCACCAGAAATACTCTCTTTTACACACACATGAGTAAGACCACTTGTATGCTAGAAGTCGATGCCAGGCATCGACTTTATGCTGAAAGTCGATGCCAGGCATCGAGTTGCTCCACAAATCTCATGTTTTTAAAAGATTCAACAACAGGTAACACACAGAGAATGAAAATAATGACTTATCAGCACAAACTCGATGCCAGGCATCGAATTGCTTGGAAAACTTGAACTTTTGAATTCATCACACAGTAGGCAAGCATGGAGATGATGGAGAGAGACTCATACACAAAACTTTACTCAGTTCTTTCTCACAGCTATGAAAACTCAGAAGTTTTACAGATGCTTTCTCACTCAGAGAAGCCCGACTATACTCAGTCGTATAAAATGAACTCCTTCTCTCTTTCTATCACTCTCTTCCACTTCTTCTCTCTGGCTGCGTCAGTTAATACAAACTAACTTATATAGATTTTCTCATTCCCGTGACTTTTAAAAAACTTCTAGAACTAAAGTGAACTAACTTTACAAATATGATACACTTGTGAATTTGTCCCTTCACATAGGCATGGGGTTTTCTTCCTAAGATTTGACCTTCAAATATATGTCCAATTAGTGATTGTTTCTCCAACAGCTCCCCCTCAATCACTAATTGACATTCCCTGTTTCTTCATATCATCTTCTTTTCTTTTACTCCTGCCATGCTTTTGAATCTGCTGGTCTTCACACCATCCAAGCTCTTTGTCATTATGTCTGCTAACTGATCTTTAGTAGAAATGTACTCCACTTCAATCTCCTTCTCCATTACCTTTTCTCTGAGAAAATGATACTGTATCTCTATGTGCTTTATCCTTGCATGAAAAACTAGATTTGTTGCAAGATAAAGTGAACTCATATTATCTCCATGTATTGTAGGTGTACCTTGATCAATGCCTAAGCTTTTGAACAATGTCTGCATCCATATGACCTCCTTAGCTGCTTCCACAAGTCCTTTGTACTCTGCTTCAGTTGATGATAATGCTACTGTATGTTGTTTCTTTGAACACCAACTTACAAGCTTATCACCAATGTATATCATGTAACCATGAGTTGATCTTCTGTCATCTTGGTTACCTGCCCAGTCTGAGTCACTGTAGGCTCTCAACTTCAAATCTGATGTAAAAGGATAATATAATCCTTCCTTTATAGTTCCTTTGATATATCTGAGAACTCTTTGACCTGCAATCCAATGTGGGTCCTTTGGACAATGCATGAATTGTGACAAAACTCCCACTGCATAACTAAGATCAGGTCTTGTTAGTGTAGCATAAATCAAACTACCCACAAGAGATTGATACTTCCTCATATCTTTGTATTCTGCACCATCATATTTACTGAGCTTGTGATTAACTTCAAGTGGAGTTGAAGCTTCTCTGCAATTTTCCATATCAAACTTCTTCAACAGATTCAGAAGATACCTTTCTTGTGATACATATATGCCATGATCTGTATAAGTGACTTCCATTCCAAGAAAGTATGACAACTTTCCTAGGTCACTGATCTTGAACTCTTTCTCAAGTAATCTCTTTACCTCCTTGATTCCTTCATCTGAAGTACTTGTGATTATAATGTCATCTACATAAATACAAATGTAGATTGTACCTTCCTCTGTTCTTTTGATAAGTAGACTTGGATCTGCTTTTGAACTTTGATATCCAAGATCATTGAGATACTTCACCAATCTATAGTTCCAAGCTCTTGGAGCTTGCTTCAATCCATACAATGCTCTTCTCAACCTGCAAACAAAATTTGGATACCTGGAATCTATAAACCCTTGAGGTTGTTCCATGTATACCTCATCTGATATGTATCCATTCAGGAATGCATTTTTTATATCCAATTGACTTAGGGTCCATCCTTTTGAAGCTGCAATAGCAATGATTGTCCTTATAGTTGACATCTTAGCTACGGGACTGAATGTCTCATCATAATCTATGCCATAGGTCTGGGCATAGCCTTTCACCACCAATCTAGCTTTGTATCTGGCTATACTTCCATCTGCAAGCTTCTTCACTTTATAAACCCATTTATTTCCAATAACCTTCTTACCATTTGGTTTAGGAACAAGTTCCCATGTCTTGTTCTCCTCTAATGCATTAAAATCTTCCTTCATTGCTTCTTACCTTTAGCTTCATCATAGTTCTGAGGTTCTTCATCATCTTTGACCATATATGCATAGTTCTTTTGAGTTATGTAAGAAGTATCATAAGAATACCTTTTTGGTTGTCTTCTAGTCCTGCTTGACCTTCTTGGTTCACATTCTTCATAAGTTTCTGGATACACCTCTTCATCAAATATAGGAGCTTCTTCATTCCTTCTTGTTAATCCACTTCTGGATGTACTTGCTTGCATATAGTCTTCATCTCTATTCACCTGCACAATTGATTTTCCTTTCTCACATCTTCTTACCTCTTCTTCAAATTCTTCAGCTGTATGACTTTGATCTGCATACCAACTTTTCTGTTCATCAAATGTAACATCTCTAGAAACAAGAAATTGTTTTGTTAGAGGATTCCACAACCTGTAACCCATCTGCTTTTCATCATAACCAATGAACACATATTTTTCTGCCTTTGGTTCAAGTTTATGCCTAAGCTGTGATGGCACATAAGCATATGCAATTGATCCAAACACTTTACAATGATCTAATGTTGGTTTCTTACCCCACCAAGCTTCATATGGAGTCATACCATTGAGAGCTGCACATGGTAATCTATTCACAAGATATGTAGCTGTATTTACAGCCTCAGCCCAAAGATAATTTGGACAATTCTTCTCCTTCAGCATAGTTCTAGCAAACTCAACCAAAGTCCTGTTCCTTCTTTCTGCTACACCATTTTGTTGTGGTGTATACCTACAAGTTATTTCTCTCTTAATACCTGCATTCCAAAGATAATCATTGAACTCTTGGGAGAAGTATTCTCCCCCTCCATCAGACCTCAGTCTCTTAAGCTTTTGACCTGTGACTCTCTCTGCATATGCATGAAAATGCTTGAAAGCTCCAAACACTTCTGATCTTTCCTTCAAAACATATAATGTTATCCATCTTGTAGCATCATCAATGAAAAGAATATAATACCTTGAGCCACTGATAGATCCTTCTTTTGTTGGTCCCCATACATCTGTATGAATGAGCTCAAGTATTCCATCATGTTTGAATCCTTTCCTTTGAAATGATAACCTGTGTGCTTTTCCCATTTGACATGCTTCACATTTATAAACCACATGTTGATTCTGCACATTTGGTAATCCTAGTACAGACTGATTAGCAACCATAGCGTTAATTCCTCTTTCATTGAAATGACCATTCTCTTATGCCAGAGATCAAGTTCTGTCATCACTCCTTCACCATGTGTGAGCAAAGCTTGACCAATGTTCCCTTGCACTCTTAAAGTAAAGAGTCTACCTTCTTTCTTACCAGAGACAATATGATTATATCCATTCTCTGGATCTTCAACAAATACTCCTTCATTTGTAAACCTGACTTGAAAACCTTTTTCAACTATCTGTCCCACACTAATCAAGTTTTTAGGTATTGTGGGAACATAAAAAACATTGGTTAGCAAATCTGCTCCACTCTTGCATTTCACTTTTCCAATTGAATGTACACTATGTCTTCTATTATCACCTGTTTGAACTGTATGACTAGAAATGCCTTTTTCCAATTCTGACATCAATTCTATGTTTCCTGACAAATGATTAGAAGATCCAGAGTCAATGTAAAATACCTTTAGATCTTCTTTGTCTGATGTGCTGATTGAATTCATCATCAATGATGTATGACTTTCATTATGTGTGTCATTTGCATAGTTATAGTAGGTGGTGTTGTAGGATTGATTGTGTCCCCAACTTCTTCCTCCACCTCTTTGACTTTGTCTACCTCTTTGAAAATTACTTTGATATCTTCCACCTCGACCTCTGCTATTGTTGTTTTGATTCTGGTTTGATCCTTGTTGGTTGTGCCAACAATCATGAGCCAAATGATTACTCAATCCACAGATCCAGCAAGCCTTTTTGTTGTTATTCTGATTACCTCTTCCTCTTCCAAAGCCTCTTGCTCTTCCTCTACCAGTGCCTTTACCTTTTGCACAATAAACCTGAGAACTCGACTCCTCTTCATCCTTTGCTTTACCTTTATCTCCTTTCTTCTTGTTCTTCATGTACATTGCAGAACTTTGTCTTTTATCTCCATCTCCCTCCAAGTCTTGCTCATATGTGAGCATCAAACCAAGCAACTGGTTCAAATCTGGAACATAATGATTTAATGAAAGTTCTGTTGATAAGACAAAAGGTTTCCACCTTTCATCCCCTCTCAAACCTGCAAGTAGCTGAGCAATCAATCAGTGATCTTCAACATCTTCATCTATGGATCCAAGACTATCTGCAAGATCCTTCATCTTAGTGACATAATCACTAATGGTTTGACTTGGCTTCTTCTTGAATGTTGTAAACTCTGACCATAGACTTGCTTTCCGTGCTTTAGTAGTGCTTTGGAAATGATACTCCAATGCATTCCATATATCTTCAGATGATTCCAATCCTCTGATGTGTGGTAGCAAATGATAAGAGATTGTATTGTAGATGTAGGCTTTTGCACTTGCATCCTTCTTCTGCCAATGCTTTAAAGCATCAAGTTCTTCTTTCTTTGGTTGGCTTTCATCTTCAAATACTGGCTTCTCTTCTTCACCTATTACATATACCATGAGATCCTTACTCATAAGTAAGGCTTCCAATCTCATTACCCATGCGGTGTAATTATCTCTGTCCAGTTTGTCAATGGAGATATGATCTGTCATATTCCTTCCCTTCTACTGCAACCTATGAGCTTAAAGGATAAAGGATAATACCTTTTGAAGTTCTTTGTGTATGAGGATACTTTGAAAGTAATCTTTTGATGCCTTGTGTCTTGAAATGCTTTACCTTTCAAACTTTACTGGAAAACTTTCCAAAACTTCTCGTACCTTTGTCGTCTTCTGCTCTCGAGAATCTTTCTGCTCTGATACCACTTGTTGATGTATGAAACACCATAAGAAATGAATTAATGTGACACTAGAACACCTCTATGGTCACCATTAACTCATTGCCACTCCAAACTTTGAGAAATGATAGCCTAAAGTGAGAACTTTGCTTCTACAGAAATTCCTAGTCACCGAAATGACATACCTTCAGTATTTTGCTAGTTTCTCCTAGATCAAATATTATTTCTCCAAGATATTTTATAGGCTCAAACTAGAAGAGTAGAGCTTTCCAATAAGCTATCATATGCATAAAACGGATCTCTAGAACTCAAGTTATGGCCCTCACAAGATGACCCTGTATGACCTTCCAAAACTGGAAATTTTGCCTCCTTTAGTAATTTTGAGTGTCTAAAAATAAAAATTCGATGCCTAGCATCGAATTTCAGCCAAAGCCGATGCTGGGCATCGACTTTGAGCTTTTTTAGCCTCTTTTTTTGCACAAAAAATACTCTCTTTTACACACACATGAGTAAGACCACTTGTATGCTAGAAGTCGATGCCAAACATCGACTTTATGCTGAAAGTCGATGCCAGGCATCGAGTTGCTCCACAAATCTCATGTTTTTAAAAGATTCAACAACAGGTAACACACAGAGAATGAAAATAATGACTTATCAGCACAAACTCGATGCCAGGCATCGAATTGCTTAGAAAACTTGAACTTTTGAATTCATCACACAGTAGGCAAGCATGGAGATGATGGAGAGAGACTCATACACAGAACTTTACTCAGTTCTTTCTCACAGCTATGAAAACTCAGAAGTTTTACAGATGCTTTCTCACTCAGAGAAGCCCGACTATACTCAGTCGTATAAAATGAACTCCTTCTCTCTTTCTATCACTCTCTTCCACTTCTTCTCTCTCGCCGCGTCAGTTAATACAAACTAACTTATATAGATTTTCTCATTCCCCTGACTTTTAAAAAACTTCTAGAACTAAAGTGAACTAGCTTTACAAATATGATACACTTGTGAATTTGTCCCTTCACATAGGCATGGGGTTTTCTTCCTAAGATTTGACCTTCAAATATATGTCCAATTAGTGATTGTTTCTCCAACAGTTGGCATAGCTCGAGTACCTCATTGGTTGTTGAAGATTCGGGCTCTGGTGAAGTAGCGGCATTGACCATCTTTTTAGGTTATGTTGGGTGAGGTGGGGGCAGTTGGGAGCTTTGGAGTTCCTTTACCTGGTCTGCCAGTTGGTCGTGTGCTTCCAAAAGGGTCGCATAACCTTCCAATACCTGCTGAATGTGTTCTGAGGGGATAGCTTGGAATTCGGCAGGATCTATAGGTGCCCTGGGTATGTTTTCGATGGCTGCTTCTAAATTCTCTTGATTCTGTTGCTGTAGTCTTCTATTTTCTTCTTGAGCAACGGCTAAGTGGCGACGAAGTAAAGCCATGTTTCTTTGTAGTCTAGCATTACAGGCCAGCTAATCTCTGAGTTGTTCTTCCATAGCCTTACCCGTCTCCGTATACTTGGCTTCTAGCTCTGCATTCGATTGTTGGAGGGCGGTCACCTCATGTTGTAATGCTGTATTACTCAGCTCCAAGGCCTTGACACGTTCCTGGAGGTGGGATGACAGAGTACAAAGCTCTTTATTGTTTTCTTCCAACAACCTGTATTCCTATTTAAGCTGAGCGATAGCTTCAAGCATGGTGTCTAGTGCAAGACTAAATGAGGTGGATGCAGAGGTGGAGGTGAGAGATGCAAGGGGTTGGGAAATGGGGAAGGGAAAAGTGGATGTGGTGTTGACAATGGGCATATGTGGTGATGTGCATGAAGTTACTAGTGGTGATGTGGAGACAAAAGTGGTGGTGAGTGGTCCTCTGGAGGGTGAAATGTCCATGGGATCGGACGTGATTGTGTGTGAAGTGTGAATCGTGAATACTGGAATGGTGGGTGGTGTGTTAGTGGTGGCCGTGAATGTGGGGGAGGTGGGGTGGGAAAGGGACTTTCTATTATGATTCTCAATTTGTTGAACTATATTTACAAGGTTTGCCAAGAATGGGGATAGGGTGGTTTGCGTTGGTTCTGAGGGGGTTAAAAAGGGTACAGTGGGTAGGGGTTGGGAAAGAGGAAATGTATTAGTGAAGGGAAATGGGTGTGTTAATGTTTGGGTAGCGACATGTGGCTGTCCAAGAGCTGGTTGATAAGATGGGTGGCATAATATGGTTTGATGGGTGGCGGAATGACCTATATGAGGTTCGGAAAATGGGCAAGTAATGATAGAGGTAGGGATAGGTAAGGATGGCAAAATGGTGGTGTGCGGTATAGGTTCAGTAAGGATTGTTGTGGGTTGTTCAATGATGCTAGTGGCGAGGGGTTCGATGGGTTGTGTGGGAGGTGATGGGGAAGAGGGTATCTGTGTGTTGTCGTCACGTGCATCTGTGTCAGTGGGGCTGGTCATGTGCACATCTTCCTGAGCTGTGGTAGGGAGTGAGGTAGAGACTTCCATCTAAATCATTTTTCCCCTGCATGGTCACGTATCCAGTCTTCGTTGATCGTATTGAGGGGGAGTGTGATGTAGCATTGTCCGCATAGCTTCTATCATCCCACATGTGTCAGCTAAGAGGTTCAATGATTCAACAAAGTGGGGTTCCGCATTCTCTGCTTGAAGCATTTGATTCACCATCGCTCTATTTGCCTCTTCTGACAGCTTATGCCTCTTTTGTACCTGCTTGATCGTTTTGTAGAGCCGTTTGAGTTGTGCAGTGTAAGCAGGGGCTTCCTCCTCACTCTCCTCTGATTCATTTCCTTGTGCCTCTTCTTGATCCTGTGTGCCTTTAGCGTGAGTATGTTGTGTCTCATCTTCCCAATGTACTCTTCGTGCCTCACTATGTGGCCGTCCTCTCTAGGATGATGATCCGGGGCTGTCAGTATTTGAGAAGAACTCACTTTCAGATAATTGTGTTGTTTGCAAGAAGCTCTCAAAGTCAAAGGATGTATCTTCTGCCAACATAGCCATGGATGCAAACTCAGCATCCGTGGGTAGTGGAGGGGCTGATGGAGTGGGTTGTAACATGCCCTCTGATTGTGGTCATTGGAGATGGATCGTGAATGGGGCTACTTGTGCTTCCGGGTGAAATGTGAAAGTTATGTAGTATCAACTTGTAGCTTTTAGAGTTCTCAAGGTGAGAAGTTTGTCCACTTATATTTCTCCAAGGGAGATTTCCGTGGTGGACTCGCGAGGAATTGGAACATGTGAAAGTGATCCACACATTCTTTTAGCTGGTTGAACCCCTCGTTTTCGCCCTTGGAAGAATTGCAGCTGGGAGTATTTAAGTGCCCTTGCAATTGGCACATCATAAGCAAGGCATCTGTATATAATTCTTGTAATGGCACAACAACCATGCAAAGTAGGCTTCCTTACTCCTCGTTTTCCTGCTTCATATAATTGGTCTAGGATCCACACGGGTATCTTAATAGGTAGACTCCCGGTCTCTGCCAGGTATAGTCCGTACCAAATCTTTTTATGAGGCTGAGTGAATCGATCTTGAGCGGGAAATGCGAAATGTTGAAGGCACATTCTCAATGGTATGGCAATGTTCGGGGTGAGGGCACACATCTCTTTCAACTTCTTGAGTTTACTGTTCTTCATAGACTCCGGTATCAAAGGATCTCGATCCGAGGGTACATGGGTGCCATACATCTGAAGGGATTCCCTGATTAAAGGTATGTTCAACTCAAACTTTTTCATTTCCTCCTTGTTTGATAGAGAGGGCACCAGGAATGTGCCTGACAGATCTTTATCCCCTGTCGCTTTCAGAGTTGCAATCAAGTAATAGCACCTAAGGAAATCAGGCTTAGGCAGAGATGCACTAAAATAATCCTGTAACCCCGCTTTCTGCCAAATAGCTTGAAGAGGAGCTACATTTTGTAATGCTTCAAATTCTCGTGAGAAGAACTGAAAGGTCCACCAAAATCCTCCGAATTCCAACTTGGACTCCTAGATGTGGTCCGCATCTCCCAAATCTCCTAGCATCTCATTGAACGAATGAGAATGTCCTTTCACTCTTTCTGTTAGGCCACTTGGTGGATCCGAGATGGGAATTCTTTGCACATTCAGAAACTCTTGAGGCCTCGCTGTTAGTGGGACCTCCACTGGCATGGTATCCCAATTCATTTGAGTACTCGTGCTTGCCTGGGAGCTCGTGCCTGCTGCTGCTGCCATGAGGCTTCTAATGCTTATCTACTATAAGAAGAAGGGCACATTAGTGCTGCATAGGAAACAGGATGTAATGGTGTTCCCTCCAAAATACTAACATGACAATCCAGATGGTTAGTGGTTAGAGGTGAAGTGTTTGTGATAGATGTGAGTGGTGGTTAATGGTTAGTGTCATCCTAGGTGCATACTTTGGATATGTGATGTACTGAGAATGCACCTACATCAGAGTGGATGGATTTACAAAATTGGGCCAAGGGGTTTGATACAAGGTTTAAGTCTCCAAACTTTGATTGAGGATTCATAGCTCTTAGAGCTAATGACAGGTAAAGATTTATGAACTAGATTGTGCTGGATTTGGGCCCTTTTGGGCACCCATTTCCAGACATTTCTAGGTTTGACGAAAGGTGTAATAGTGTGAGGTGTAGGTATCTTTCTTGAACTGTTTACCAAGAGTACTAGTGAGTGTTGATTTATGCTAGTGACTGGAGATGAAGTTATTTGGGCTTGTAAGCAGGCCTTGGGCACCCATATCCGTCTAGCGTTAGCGATAGCCTTCATTGACCGCTTAGGGACCCAAATACAAATGGTATGTCTAGATTGTTGCCTGGGGAACTCCTTCATTTTAGTCCTTGATGGTGTGGCTCGCTTGATGCTTTTTTGAGAACCTGCCTCTGGACCCGTGGTTTTTTCCCCCTTGCGTATCCAGATCTGCTTCATGCCACGAGGTACTTCATGTTGCCCACATTGGTGTACATGCTTCTTGATCATCGGTCTCCTCAGTGTCGTGTGTTGCTCAGCCTGCCTTTCTCGAATCTTCTTTGGAACAAATGGGAACTCCTCATTGACTTCTGTTCCTTCGTCAAGAGTGACAATCTTCTGCACCATAGAACTTTGGAAAATAATAGCATGGTTATCGTCAAGTGGGTTCCTGGAGGGACCAGGAGTGGGTGCCTTTTCTAATGGCCTGGGCGCTAGATTTTCTAATTCAATCGTGAGGCGGCTTTGGCCTACCCAAGCCTGGAGAAGTCCACTTCTTAGGTTAAGGCTGACTGCTTGATTATAGATCCAGTCTTGGCCCAAGATAAGAGGTTCGGTAAGATCCTCATCTTCACACACTAGGACTTTTACTGGCATTAGGATCTCTTGAATGTAGAGGGGAAGTTCCACCTCTCCCATGCAAGGGGTTTCAACTCCTCCCAGCCCTATGAGATATGCCTCAATAGGCTTGACTTTCAATTGCAAGTTTTGGCAGTAAGAGAGCCGAACTGCACTCGTGGCTGCTCCTGAATCAATTAAAGCTCTCACGGTTCTTGCACTCTCTCCTTGTCTTACTTCTAGGGTCACTAAAGGTCGTCGATCAACTATCTTATGGGACCGTTCACCTGAAGCCTCACGCATGGCCATGTGATAACCTAGAGCTTCTTGAGAGTCAGGCATGGGCTGATCTCTACCTTGCCTTCTCAATTTCATTCGTGGGATGCGCTCTAAAGCTTCTGCCTGTGCTTCCTCTCGAATTCACTTTTTCCTCTTCTTTACGTTTCTTTGCAGTATTGAGTCGATTTAGCGTCTCCTTCGTGAGGGGTTCCTGATACAACTTGACTCTAGATCCGCTTATGTAACTTGGTAGGATGTCACCTTCTAGAGTGGCTAGTTGTACTGCTCCACTTGTGGAGATCCTATTGATAATCATTGGTCCATAGCCTCTCTTCTCTAATTTCCGAGCATGTTGCTTCAAGGTATAGACTAGGACTAGGTCTCCTGCTTTCAAGCCCTTCTCCTTCACATGTGCATCGAAATATGCCTTTTGCCTCTTCTTGGCTGCATAAATTCCTGCTGCAGCTCTCAATCGTGTCTCACCTAAACGTTCAAGATCAAAGATTCTAGAGGAGAGTTCATGGCCTGTCCAGTTATGCTCTTGTGCCACTTTCAATGTAGGTATCAAAAAGTCCAATGGTAGCACTGCATTCTGGCCAAACACCATCTGAAAGGGTGTGGCTTGGAGTACCATTTTATAGGCAACTCGGTATGCCCAAACAACGTGGTGTAGCTATTTGTCCCAATCAGAGCATTCATTATTTACTAATTTGGTGAGCACATTGCACAGGATCTTATTTGTGCTTTCAGCTTGTCCATTAGCTTGTGGGTGATAGGGGGCCGACTTCTTGTGTATCACTAAGAACACTTGGAGTAGATTTTCAATGACTTCGTTCAAGAAGTGAGTGCCTCTATCACTTACTAGCTCTATTGGCAATCCGTATCTGGTGAACACATTTTCAAATAAGAACTTTGCTGTTGTTTGAGCATCATTCTTCGTAGTGGCTTTCACTTCTACCCACTTGGTTAGATAGTCTATGGCCACAATAATATACTCAGCATGTGAACCCTTAGCTGGGGGATTAATAGGACCAACAAAGTCTATTCCCCACTTAGAGAATGCACATCCAGCCATCATAGGTTTCAATGGCATCTCATCTTTTCGTATAGGGTACTGGGTTTGTTGACAAACCTCACACCTCTTCACATAGGTATGTGCATCCATGTGAAGAGTTGGCCACCAAAGACCTGCAAATAAAATTGCTTTGATCACCCGATGTGGTCCAAAGTGTCCTCCTACTACACCTTGGTGAGCAACCTCTAATACCTTGAGGTATTCGCTCTCATGGACACACAGTCTTAGGTAACCATCTTTACCACGTTTGTATA
Source organism: Ceratopteris richardii (assembly GCA_020310875.1). NCBI lineage: Eukaryota > Viridiplantae > Streptophyta > Polypodiopsida > Polypodiales > Pteridaceae > Ceratopteris > Ceratopteris richardii. Next base: position 13,198,887 of record CM035411.1, read on the forward strand.
AATTAGCACCAATGAGTGCGTAATCTAAGGCTTCTTGTTCCAAACTTCTTTGTCTAGCCAAAGTCATATCTTGGGGGAATGTTTTTGTCCTCAGAAAGGCTACTAATGGTTCAATCCAATCTGGTATTAGGGACACTTGATAAAGAGTAGCATGTTCCACTGGTGGTTTAGTGCAGCAGATTGGGCATTCTTTGCACATTCTATGGACATCAACTTCCATAGTTGGCCAATGCACTTCGAGTCTCCTTAGTGTCTGTAGGGTTCGTTGCTTTGAGTAGTGTTTCTCTAATGCACCTACATGTGCTAATTGCAACCACTTCACGTGCTCGTCCTCTTCCACACAACAAGCTAATACTCCTTGCTCCGTATGTTTGTACATACTTCCTGCCATGATATGATACTTTTGGGCTTTTACTACCTTCCTATCTTGAATGTTTACTACTGGATGCTTAGGCCCATATGTTAGTACTGGCACTAAGGGCTTGGCCCACTGCGGGACAACTTCCAAATTAAACAAGTAAGCATCAGATAGGTCATCTGACACTCCTTGTGGGGCCTCTCTCGATGTGAGCCTTGAGAGATGATCTGCTCTCAAATGAGACTTGCCCTTTCTCACCACTACCTCAAAGTCGTATTCCATTAGTAAGAGGAACCATCTTACTAATCGACCTGTATTGCATGGCTTGTTTACCAGGTACAGTAGAGCTTGGTGATCCGTAAAAAATTTGAACAAGCAAATAGTGCCTAAATTTTTTAACTGCATATACCATGCCTAATCCTTCTCGCTCAATGGTTGTATAGTTTCGTTCAGCTGCATTCAATTGTCTACTAGCATAGGCAATTGGAAGATCCATATTACCTTCACCAGTAGGTTGTGCAAGTACACATCCAATAGCATAATTGGATGCATCCACATGCACATGAAATGGCTTGTTCCAATCTGGTGTGGTCAAGATTGGTGCTGAACATAATCATCTTTTAAGCTCATTGAAGCAGTTTTCACATTCTTCAGTCCACTCAAAATTGGTCAAAAGTCCGTACAAAGGCTTCGCAATGATGGCATACATGTGTATAAAACGTCGGTAATAACCACAATGCCCCATGAAAGCTTGCACTTCCTTGACATTCCTTGGCCTAGGGAATTCTTCTATAGCCTTTACTTTCTCCTCATCTGTGGATATGCCATTCTTTGACACTATGTGTCCTAGAATCTTACCTTGCCTGACCATGAAAACACACTTTTCTAGGTTCAGGCAGACTTGATATTCTCTACATTTGTCAAAGATTTGCCTGAGTTCGGGTATATGTGTTGGTCTAATGTTGGAATGAGCACAAAGATCATCAACATAGACTTCCAAATTCTTCCTCAATAATTCTTTAAACACATGGCACATCAATCTTTGGAAGGTTGCAGGAGCATTGGTAAGCCCAAATGGCATTACCCAAAAAGCAAATATGCCCCACTCTGTGGCAAAAGCTATCTTATGCTGATCTTCTCGTGCAATGGCTACTTGATTGTAACCAGAGAACCCATCCAGGAAGCTATACACTTCCTTGCCTTCTACCCTTTCTAACAGATGCTCAGTGATAGGAAGCGGATAACTATGCCTCCATTTTTGGCAGTCACTTGTGTGGTTAACCTCACCTCATTTGTAAGCTCTTCATGTCTCTGAGGGTGAGCATCTACTTCATAGACGTATTCTTCATCTGATGCAAATTGTGGGTCCATAATGATTGGCTCTAGATGAGAGTTACTTGCATCCTCAAATGCATCAGGGCTAGGTTCGCATTCTTCTAAAATTGAGTCTCCCATGATGGGCTCTATGGAGAAGACTAAAATTTCATAGCCATCCTCATCACAGTGAGGTGTCCATTGTTCTTCATTAATAGCTACATCCATTGTAGCTAAAATTTTTGCCCAGCCGTGAGGTTCAAATTCTTCGTCAGGAAAAACTACAGGCGCATAGGTCGGGTCTTGAATTGATCTATGGGTTTCCTTCAGACCTATCTCTCTGGATTTTTCTCTCTTCTCTTCTTCTACTGCTACTTTACACATCCACAAGTGAGTGTCTTCATGCATCCATGAGGATCCTGATCCTATGGAATGCACCGACTCCATATCATCTTTGACTCTATGAATGGGATTCCATTGGATGGGAGGGACATCTCTATGAGAGTAATCCTTGAGATTAACTTTGGTTGTCACACCTAGATGTTGCAAATACAAGGAATTGGTTCCCCAATCCTATACCACTTGCAATTGCCGCATAAATGGCCTTCCCAAAATCATCTCGTAGGCTTGGTTTTTGCTAAAGTCGCATATAGCAAAAGTATGCTCGAACTCAATACCACATGTACTGAGAGTTATTCCTTCTAGCAATCCTAAGGGCCTCTCAATATGACCATCGGCCATCTGCAATTTCATTCTCGTCGGCCTGAGTGCTGGCTTGCCCCAACGCTTCCATAGGGAAGTGGTAGCAATTGCAACTCCTGCACCTGAGTCCAAAATTGCCTTGGTTGTGTATCCCTGATGTGTAACGGGGAGATAGGTATTTCCTTCTTCTCCTTCACTCATATCTCCTATCTTATCCAATGGTATTTTTGGCACTGTTCTATGAGATCCTTCATGGGAACCAGATTTCTATACATCTGGCACTTGTTTGGCTACATGTTTCCACAGTTCAGGCTTGACCTTGAGTAGCTCTTCTAAAGTGAGGTTGCACTGCACTTTAGTGTTCTTTACTGCCTCTGTATTCCGAGGTATGATCGAAGTTTCATTTCTTATCATGACCGTGGGCGCTCTCATGCATGTGGACTTGGTTTCCTAGGGCCCTGTGAAATGGGGTAATTCCTGTAAGGAATTAGACTCAAAGTCTAACCTCTCATGAGATTGGGCATTCTCTTGCTCTCCATAAATGGAAGGGATGTCTTGTGGGAATTGATCGTGCGCATCATCCACAAGTTCAATTGGAGGCGGGTTTTTGCTTTCTTCAGCCCATTTCTCTTCTTGAATCTCTCGCAGGAATTCAGGTGAATATTGATTCATAGAAGAAGAGGTGCCTGGATCAGTGGAGTTCGGCACATAAGCTTCCTGGGGAGGAATGCTTATTCTATCCCTTGCTCTCTCCTTAGACTGTGAGATGGCTCCATTTCCAGACTTTGCAAGTAACCTCTCCAATCTATCTAATAGACCATCAAAGTGCAATGGTGTTCTAGTGGAGCTAGAGCCATTGAACAAGCGACTGGCTTCAAACATGGCTTGCGCCAATTCTACCATCTTAGCACAAAGCTTTGTTCTCTCTATTTCTAGATCGGCTCTAGGGTAACATCTCATGATTTGTCATGCTTGGCCCTTCCTCAATTCTGGCTTGATATGCTTTAAGCATCATGTCTAGATCCTCAGGAGTGGGATCCGCTAGGACTGATCCTACTCTGGGTGGTGGGTGGGTTACGTGTGGTGGATTAGAAAGTTGGGGAATGGAAGGTGATGGGTTGGAGGTAGATGGAAAGGGTGGTGGCGGGGTAGTGTGAGAGTGGTTTTGAGATGTGAGTTCACTTATCTTTGCTTTGGTTTCTCTCAAGCTTTCTTCAAGTTCGCTCATTTTCTGTGACCATTGTCTTTTCATTCTCTCCTGACTATCTCTCCATGCTCTTGTCCTTTTCTTGGTTATACTCTCTGTCTCACTAACCTCAAAACTCTTTTCCTGCCCTACTCCTTGAGTTTGCTGCAAGGCTTGAGCTCTAGTGACCACATTTTGCTGCAAGGCTTGAGCTCTAGTGACCACATGCACTAGGGCAGTGGAAGTTACACTTCCTGTAGAGTCTACTACTAGTCCAATGACGTTGATAGGAGTGATTTTTGGTAGGTTATTGGGGTTCTTCGGGCAATCTTGTAAGAGATGCTCTTTTCCGCAATCTTGACAGAGCCCTGAATTGTCACTGGTTGGGGTTGTGTAGGGGCAGGCAGTGGAGAATCACGTATGAGGTGATCTCCCTGACATCTGAAGCATGGTCCTCTAGGAAAGGGGGGTCGTACTTGCCTAGGTTGAGGTCTAGAGTTGGGGTTTGTGTACATGACATTAGCATACTCAGGATCCCCACTATTTTCACTTGGGTCCTCATAATAGTATGACTCATCATGCTCAGGTGACTGCATGTAATAAGCCTGCGGGCTTTCAATGTGAGTTGAGTCAAAAATATGATCACCGGGATCACTTTCAAAAAGCAATGGTGTCACTAACACTATGGCTCTATTCAGATTTTCTTTTGAAGCTGTGTACTTTACTGGAATCACATTGGTTGGAGTAGGGGGTTGTTGAGCTAACACAGGTTGAGGCCTTTGTTGGGTTTGATAGGGTTGCTGATAGGGGTGCTGTGTTATGTCGTATTGTTGTGGTGGGTACTGATTCTGGTATCTACCCTGTTGTGGATATGGTTGAGGGTAATTTTGCCTGACAGTTTGTTTGTTATAAGGGCAGTCTTGTGCAGTGTGGTTGGTGTACCTCCGTTCTATTGTGCAGTACTGGTTACTAGGATTCACTTGGGTTTGGGCCATAATGAGACATACATTCGCCATATGGTCACCTCCACAGGTATAACATCTTTTCACTGGTGCGAACCTTGGTATTTGTTTACTTGAGACTCCTAACTTTTGAGCTACTTTCTTAGCGAGTTCCTCAATAGAGGAGGATTGTGAGGAAGCGAGGCTAGTAGAACTATCTGAATCTTTGTAGATTTTTGAAAATTCTAATTCCTCCCCTAGGTTATCCTCGATGTCAATGCACATACGTACACACTCTTCTATGGTCCTAGGATCCTTCAAGTACACATAAGATCTCAATTTGGTACTTAACAATCCATCCAAGAATAAGGCCACCTGTTTGGCTGGAGTGGGTAACTCAAGAATGGGACATCTCTCTAGGTATTGTCTAAACCTTCTTCCTGCAAGCCTAACCGTCTCATGAGGTGTTTTCTTTAAGCTATGAATTAGTGAGGAAGTGTTATGCCTTATGCCACTCTTAGAAAACTCTGTGATGAATGCCTCTAAAAGCTGGTCTATATTTCTGAACTGCCTCTCATTCAGGGGTTGAAACCATGTAAGGGCAGTGTTCCTAAGGGTTAGACCAAACGCATTGTATTGCGTGAATAGGTCCTCCACTTGTTCAGCTCTCAAGACTTGTCTAAATTCAGCTACATGATCGTATGGGTCTCCTGTGCCATCGAAATAATTCTTCATGGACTTCACAAACTGAGTTGGCCTTAGGGTCCTAGTGTGTTCTCTCGGCCTTGGCAAAGGGAAATCGTCAGCATTTCTTTGGTTCCTTGGGGCTCTAGGTCTCTCGACTTCTTCTCTATCCGTCTCTGTTCTCATCCTTTCTCTTCCTAGGGGGTTGGCAAAGCTTACCTCAGGTCTGTCTCTACTTCTATCCCTTTGAGCTCCATGAGCTTGGGAGGTCCTAGCTCCTTGGTGGCTGCAAGACACATTGGACCGAGGTTGGGGAAAAACAAATTCACCCTTCCATGTGTAGGCATGTCTGCCATGCTCAGTGACCACGAAGATCCTCTCTGATGTATTGTCTAGGTAGGTTACTTTGCCTGGGCTATCCAGGTCTTTAAACTCATAGATTGTGAGAGCATCTACTTCATGAGGCTGGGCAAGCTTATATCTCCAAAAATCCTCTTCGGTTTCTCGGTTGCTCTTATTGTCCTGGGGAACCCACTCTGGCGTCATTATTCTGGTCAGGACTGATTTACCTCGAGGGGTCCTAGGCTCTCTTCCATGTTCCCTTGCTCTATGTCACCTATGTCGGTTTCTGGGATCACACTATCAAATTTGTCTGTCCTGTCTGGGTGATCAATGACGACATACATAGTTCCCTCTTTGTCCAGGTATGCGCCATTTTCAAACTTCACTGCTGGATGTTCTAGTCCAATAGGTTGATCCGGGTTTTTAATCTGGACTACGGATCTTCTTAGACCGTCCTCATAGATGTAGGCACCTAATCGGTTGGTCCTAAGATATTCAAGTTGAGTCTTGTAAGGACCTTCAACCTTTTGTAGGTAGGCCACCCCTGAACTTCCCGTGGGTCTCTCAATACCTTGAGACATCTCTGATTCGCTAGTCTCAGAGTTAGGGTGATTTGAATAATTGGTCAACTGCTGGGCCCAAGACCTAGCAGTGTGATTGACACTAGCTTCAGAAGACCTAAGACTCTGTCTATCTCTCCCTAGGTGTCATCCTGATCTAAGGTTCATATGCCTACTTGAGTCGCCCCAATTTTTGCCCAAAGTACAATCTCGTTGCAGCTCAATTTGTATCAATTACTTGGTTCTCTTTTAGTTGATTATCGTGCTTATGATCTTGTCTGATATCACGTCGTCAGGAATACTTGAGTGACTTTCTGCACTTTAAGTTTTTCGTGCCACGTTAAGTTCTTTTCTTTTAAGTTATTGATCGCCAAGAGACTATCTTTATGCTTGAACTTGAGTCTTTAATAGTCTTCAACTTGATAGATGCCTATCGTCACCCTGACTTACTTCTAGCAATACTCGCACTTAGCCTAAGCTAGGAATTGACAAAGGAAGTTGAGAATATTCCAGCCTCACTTGTTGATCCCTTGCTCTTTAGTGCTTAAGAATCCCATTCTCAAGCTTGCAGAATTCCCTTGCTTTGGATGCCCTCTGGTGCTCTCAATGGACCTGTAAAAGTCCCAAAGTTAGCTCAAGACTTAGATTCAACTGATAGAACAAATCACGTCCATTTATGTAATTCAGATATCAATTTGCACTATGCCTTGATGGAAAACAATTCTAGAGATCCCTTAGTTTTGTTCCCCCTAGGTATGGTCCCCTTAAAAATTCTATATGTAATAATCCTAGCTTTCCAACAAACCTAAGATCACTCCGAGCGGATTTCGTATGAGGAAGTTATGACTGTTCAGGCATTTAGGGTTCAAACAGGCTCTCAGGGTTCCAGAATTTTTTATGAGTTTCTCATTATTTTGCCCACTTGTAAGGCTCTAAGGTAGTCCCTAGGTGTTAGAAAACAAACTCCAAAAATTATCTCAAGTCAATCAATTATTACACTCCAAAAAATTATTCTTAAGGCCGGTGTATCGCGATAGCTCGGGTCAGTGTGTCACAATAGGTGGGTGTGTCGCGATAGACGGGTGTGTCGCGATAGATGGTTGTGCCGCGATAGATGGGTGTGTCACGATAGGTCGGTGTGTCGCGATAGGTCAGTGTGTCGTGATAGAAGGGTGTGTCACGATAGGTTGGTGTGTTGCGATAGGTCGGTGTGTCGCGATAGGTCGATGTGTCGCGATAGGTCAGTGTGTCGTGATAAACGGGTGTGTTGCGATAGGTCGGTGTGTCGCGATAGGTCGATGTGTCGCGATAGGTAAGTGTGTCGCGATACTTGGGTGTGTCGCGATACCTCGGTGTGTCGCGATACCTCGGTGTGTCGCGATACCTCGGTGTGTCGCGATACCTCGGTGTGTCGCGATACCTCGGTGTGTCGCGATAGGTCGATGTGTCACGATAGGTTGGTGTGTCACAATAGACGGGTGTGTTGTGTCAGGATACCTCGGTATGTCACGATACCTCGGTGTGTCACGATACCTCGATGTGTTGCGATAGACTGAGATATGGTGAATTTTCCTGATCTGGCTAGTGATTCTAGGAGCTCTCTGCCTACGTAGTGTCGTGGTGCACTCAGAATCGTGATAGGGTCAGTTTTTTGGTGTGTCGCGATAGCTCGAGCTCGATGCCTTGGGGCTTGCGCAGAGAAATTTCATACCTGTTGAGGTTGCTGGAGATGGTGAGGATGTTGAAACCTGCAAGAAACATACAAAAACACACAAAACAACAATGCACACGCTCTCTCTCAAACTTGCACAAAGCAAATGAGGAGAATGACAACGAAGAGGGAATATGAAGTGGAGAAGGAGATGGAGATGGAGGTGGAGATGGAGATGGGGATGGAGAAAAAAAACACGAATATTACCTACTACTTACCATTCCAACGCATCCTCTCTATGTCTTACCATCACACGCTCGTCCTCAAAGCTGGAATCCTCGGCAACGGCGCCAAAATTTGGTGTAGCTCAGTGATGAGTAGCACCTCCTTTAATGTCAATCCGGGAAGACATGAGGATGGTATGAAGACCTCGAGCAAGTGAAGGCACAAGTGTGTGCGTGAGAAGCACACAAACATGCACACACATACACACACACGTGCACACACGGTAAGAACAAAGAGAGAAAGACAATGGAATCACTTCTATTGCAACCAAGTTCTCATACAAGATCAAAATTACAAGAAGCTACCCCCAAAAATGAGCTCTCTATCTCTATTTATAGTTTTTTACTAGCTTTGGCCCTGTCCAGACCTAGTGTCCGGCCTAGTTAAAAATTAGGTTCCAGGGCTTAATTGAGGGCTCAAACAAGGTCTAAAAAATATGAAAATTGGTAGGCACTTACTTCTAAGGCTCCTCAAGCTCGAGGACTCCTCAGCTTGTACAAAATGGATCTACAAAAAGGTGAAACGGTATTTACAAGGGTTTCTAGTGATGAGAATAACTTTTAAAATGATGTAAGGTTTGGAAAAATTTAATGGGTTGCCTTAGTGCTAGATCTGCATGCATGCCCGTACTTGCTTCTTCCCATATGATGCCAACACTACCAACAACCTGCTCATCTGTGAGACAACAAACTGAATATCTGGCTGAGTAATGCATAAGTACATCAAGCATCCAACACCCTGCTAATAGAGAACAACATCAAATGCATCTCCAGCATCATGGAGACTCAATCATAAACATTTCTCCATAGGAGTGGCAATAGGCTTATAGTCTTCAAGGCCAAAACACTGCAATAATGTGTCAATATATTTCGTTTGACACAAAGCCATTCCAGCATCAACTTGCATAAATTGAATGCCCAAATAGTGATGCAAATGCCCCAAATCGGACATCTCAAATGAGGCATGCAAATCAGCCTTACGATAAGCAATATGCTTCTCAATAGGACCAGTGAGCAGCATGTCGTCAACATAGACAACAATGATCAGAAGCACATCATTAACACGCTTAACATATAAGGTGCTTTCAGTTGGACTGTTCTCAAAACCATGTGCAATCACATAGGCATGTATCTTCTCATACCAAGCACGTGGTGCTTGCTTTAAACCATATAATGCCAACTTTAACCTGCACACCTAGTTTTCATGACCTTTTTGCACAAAGCCATGGGGCTGAAAAACATACACTTCTTCATGCAAGTCACCATTCAAAAATATTGTTTTAATGTCCAACTGATGATGTACATTCCAACCATGATGAGCTGTGTTAGAGGATGTATTTTTGGAAGCCTTTTTGAAGAAAAATAATTGTAAAATGATAAAAATTTGTAAAAATATTTATGCAATTGTTGTAAAAATAAGGAAGGGTCTTCCTTATGTAGGATAGAATCTTATGTAATTTTTCTAGAATTTTTGGAAACTCCTAGATAGCATATTTTTAGAATAATAGAGGAAAGGATCAAAATTCAAGTGTGAAAAGGGACACTTGAAAATATATATAAGCTAATTTCCTCTATCATGAGGGGGTTGGTTAATCATTTGTTTACATGCTATCCAAGTGAATAGAGAAGGAGTTTTTTGCTGAAAATCGTGTTTTCTCCTCTTTGTGTGGTTTCTTTGATTTGTGAGTCTAGTTCTTGTGTATCCATGGAGATTTGTGAGCTTCTATTGTGTAAATCTATTGAATGTGTATGAAGAGAGCTGAATACTGATGTGTTGAGTGATGAGTTGATGAAGAATGGTGCTGGAGCTAAAAATCGTCTATTTTCACAGAATCGCGATTGTCTCGTCTGTATGATGCAGGTGATAGTTTTTTATTTTGACTTCATAATTGTGTTCTGCTGACAAAATAGCATGTAATAGACACCAAGATTGTGGAAAATGGTGGAGATTTGCTCAAGATAATCCAAACCCTAGAAATTTCCTCTTCATTTTCACTATTCTCAGAAATCCAGCCATTATTCTCTTATTTCTTGGATTCTATCATCTTGAAGGGGCTGTGGTCTCAAGAATACTTCCAGGATTGACAAAATAAAGATGTATTGTTGATTCTTTATGCTAAATGATTGGAGAGGACAACTCCAAAGATCAATAATAAACATTTTTTGGCACCGTTGTCGGGGAGTATTTCAAAAGCTTCATTGAAGTTGGACCTTGCTCGATCTTCTATTGATGATGGTAACAAACATAAGGAAAAGGTAACACTCTTTAATCAAGAAATGTGAACATGAAAAGGTAGATGTCTTTGTTTGCTTTTGGGAAAAGAAAGCAATAGATCATCTTTTAGAATTGGAAGTGCTGAAATTTTTGTAAATTGATAGTTGCTCATTACATTGTTGAAGTAAAAGTGCAGGTGTGTGGAAAATTTGAACCAAGAAAGCTGAAGATGAGGTAACATGTGTCTATTCTTGCATTTTTAGAGTTCTTTTTTACCAAGTACTAGGCAATATTTTTTATCTTGGGAAGATAACATGGTTGCACTAAGGAAAGGTCAGGTAAAGTAGCTAGATGCAAGTAGAAAAGATTCATTTGTTAACCAAATCAAAGCATAAATCTTGAGAAACAAAGCTGATCTGCATTTTGAAAAGAAATGTGTGATTGAGTTTATCTTTGCAAAAATTGATGCTTGCATTCCATAGCACATTTTCTTTGGAAAGTTTTTCTCATGAACTGTGTTGATAGCTAAGCCATAAGAGATCATAACCAATCAAGGAACATAGGATCAGAAGATCACCAAACAAGAAACCCTAATTGAAGTGTTTACCTTTATTTAGGGCAAAATACTAAAAAAATTCATAAAATTCATAAAAAACAATCAAACAAATTTCTTTTCTTCTTAGGAAGTTGGACTGAAGCCTTGGGGATAAGAGTAATAAGGACCAAGTAAAAGAAAAGCAAAAAATTTGTAAAAAATTAGCAGATTTGAAAAACACGATTTTCTGTACAACATCGCGATTTTCTGATTAATGTTGGGACTATGAGGTAAAACTGCAGGTGATTGTGGAATTGGAGTTGGTAAAGGGTACTGAAGGGGAACAAGAGGAAAGAATACTCAAATTTACACAAGATAATATCTACAAAAAAAACACGATTTTCTGCACAAAATCGCGATTTTCTATAAGGAAAATTTTCTGGAATTTCTAGCATATTTGGGTTTTTTGAGAAAGATAATTGCAAAGAGATGTCATCAAGATTGGGTAAGTAAAGATTGGACAAGTGAAAGAGTGAAGAACAGTGGAAATCACACAAAATCGCGATTCTGTGGACACTATAAAAACCTGGAATTCAAAGAAAAATTCATTTGAGTGAGTGAGAGAGAGAGAGAGAGCAGGAAAAATCGCGACTTTTTGCAAATACAGGTCTTGAGGAGCTTCTTTGAGTCAAGTAAGCAAGGTGAGTGGTTTCTATATCACCTCAATTACATGACTTTAAATTTTTATGATCAATAAGTACAAAAAAATAGGAAAATAGCAAAACTACGAAATCGCGATTTTCTGAGTTTTGAATTTTTAGTGAGAAAATATTATTTTTTGGTTAAGATGTTTCATTGCATGTTAAAAACTTAATAAAGCGATTCTATTAGAAGAAAGAAAAATTTGAAAATCAACACTTCAAAAAATTCAAAAAAGTGTTCAGAATCGCGATTTTGTAGTCAAACACAAAATCGCGATTTTCTGAGCTAAGGACATCACGATTCCCAGAACACGATTTTCATAAGAAAATCGTGTTATTTACGATTGTGAGCAATCACGATTGTCTGGGAACAAAATCGTGAAAAACGCGATTTTGAGCACAGAATCATGAAAAACGCGATTTTGAGCACAGAATCGTGAAAAACGCGATTTTGAACACAAAATCGTGGAAAACACGATTTTGGACACAAAATCGTGAAAAACACGATTCTGAGTAGAAAATCGTGAAAAACACGATTTTGAACACAAAATTATGGAAAACACGATTTTGAGCACAGAATCGTGAAAAACACGATTTTGGGTACAGAATCGTGAAAAACACGATTTTAGTCATAACATTGTGAAAAAACACTAGCCTAGTTAGAAAATCGTGAAAAACACGATTCTGAGCATAGAATCGTGAAAAACACGATTTTAAACACAAAATCGTGGAAAACACGATTTTGAACATAAAATTGTGAAAAAACACTAATTTGGACACAAAATCGTGAAAAACACGATTTTGAGCACAAAATCGTGAAAAACACGATTTTGAGCACAAAATCGTGAAAAAACATGATTTTGGGCACAGAATCGTGAAAAACACGATTTTGAGTTCAAAATTTTAGGAAAACACGATTTTAGTCATAAAATCGTGAAAAAACACTATCCTAGTTAGAAAATGGTGAAAAACACGATTCTGACCTCATAATCATGAAAATTAGGTGAATGATCCTTAGGTCTGGGAACAAACTAAATTCACATACTAGGCAAGACCTAGGAAGGAAGGAGATAGAGTCAGTAGTAGGGGAAGGGCAAGAAAGAAATTTAGGGCAAGAAAACAACATGGAAAATTTAACTGAAACAAATGAGCCCATTGAAACTGGGGATTATAGAAATATCCTCAAATACATGTATACAAATAGGTTTGGCACCTATGTATATCAGGATGGAATGCATAAGTTTCTCATTAGATTGAGAAACTTAGAAGTTCCCCTAAACATAACACCAGTAGCTTAGTTCAAAGATGGTAGGTATGAGGATAGGCAAGGGTGTGTGTACATCTTCTCCCAAGACCCAAAAAATTCAAATGACTTAGGGCAATGTGCTGACAAAGGACCTTGGGAACATAACATGGGACAACCAGATTTACCTAGACCACATGAAAACTACACTAGTACTGAGCCACAACATGGGAGGAGGACACATGCTTCCCCAAATCCTTTTGATAAGGAACCAGAAGGTTATAATGAGTTTTCACTCAGAAGAAGACATCATTGGCAACCTCAGGGTAGAATGCTTAGACCATATCAAGTAGCCAAATGTATGAAAAATCAATATGAAGGGTATTCAGATCCTCATGCTCATGCTGCAGAGTTTAGGCAATTAATTAGAGCTGAGGAGGTGGAAGATTACAAAGTTCAATTTGAGGCATTTGGTCTAACCCTAACAGGACCAGCATTATCTTGGTTCATCCCTTTGAGAAAAGAAATGTACCTAGATATTGAATCCTTCCTAGAAGCCTTTATTGGAGAATTCTCAAAGACCGGAATAAAACATAGCACAGCCACTCTAATACACAGTTTTAAACAACAAAAAGATGAAAATGTCAGAGAGGCAGCCAGGAGATTTAAGCAATATATTGACAGATGCCCTAAAGAGGAAGTACCTTCCATGGCTAGACAAGTATCCCTATTCATAGAAGGGTTGAGAAGTGCTTAATTAAGAACCCTAGTGTACTACAGGAGATGCCCTGATCTAGGAGCTTGTGTAAAAGAAGCAATAGATTTGGAAGATAACAGAGGCCAATATCTGTTACCATTTGATCAACCCAGATCAAATGAAGATCAAATTCCTCCAGCAGAAGAGTTGGCTCAGGCCATTGCTAAAGCCCTAGAGGTAAGCACTAAAACCAATTTGATAAACTCCAGGATAAACACAAATAAAAAATGCTACAATTGTGGAGAAATTCATCTGATACAACAGTGCCCATATCAAAAGCCTCCACATTTGCAAGATAGAAAGACACTCAAATATTGTACACTAGAGAGGAAATGGACCAACCATACCAGGGAGGAATGTTTCTATAATAAACAACCCATAAAGGAGAGAGACTATGGGAGCCAAAGAGAATCAGTGTATATTGAGCAACCAAGACCTGTGCTTGGGCAACAACCTCCTATACCAACAAATGTGGTACCAATCAAATACACACCAATAGAGGAGGGAAACTCAAGAACAAAGTCACCTTACAAGGAGGATTACCAATGGAATGAAGGATATCAAGAAGAATGGGAAGGTTATGAATCAAGAGAACCAGAATTACAAGCCCTAGACTTGGGAAATGGAAGAATTGAGATGGACACTGCCACTTTCATGTATATAACCAATAATTATATGTCCAATCAAAAACCTCAATTCAAAGGAGGACCAAAGATAACTTGTTATAGGTGTGGGGGAGATCATTTCATTAGAGATTGTCCACAACCTCCTACATTAAGAATAGATATGGAGACCAAAAACTCCTACAAAATGCTTATCCAAAGGGAATGGTTGTTTTCCTGGAAGCAGACCAATTGGAGTCAGGAAGTATTGGGTTAAAAAATCAGAGTTGTTCCAGTGGAAAAAAGATCATCCAGATTTGATCTATATCTAGAAAATCATAACATGTTGAAAAATTATGAAAAAATATATATTAGACCTGATTTTCTTTTCTAAAAAAGAGAATTAGGAGGGGAAGAAAAGAAATAGAAAAAAATTATTTAAAAAAAAAATCATTGTTGAAAAAAAAGAAGAGAAAAAAAAATTGAGAAAAACTGTTTATTTTCCTTTTTTACAAAAATCTTTTTTTTGCACAAAGCAAGATCTAGGTAGAAGAGTAATAGAGATCTATTTATTTTTTATTAAATGTTGTTTCTATCATTAATAAACGTTTTGTTTTTTCTCCAAAAGAGTGGTTAGGAAAAGGGATTGCACTAGACATCTTGCTACACCTGTAATGATCACTTTTTGAGTCTTTCTGAAGAAACAGAATTTATTTGGGATTTTATTTTCATTCTTATGTCATGACGCCTCAAAATAAATATTACTCTTTGATTTCTTGTGACTCATGTGGGTGGAGTTTTTCTTTGTACATTTTCTTTTCTTCAGAATGGTGAATACAAAGGAGTTATCAATTCATGACTTCAAGGCAGAATCAATCGTTCTATCAAGAGGCCATTGGTTTCTGGACAGTGAAGCTGTGGAGGAACAAGTGGACCTAGAGTCAGATGAAGAATCAAAACACCAGAGGCTGAGAAGGTGTTGAAGGAACTCAAGGAGACCTTAAGCATAATTGGTCAGCACATATTCACGGTGGGAGTAGGAGGATATAAATATACAATGTTGTGCCAGGAATTCTACAGGTTCCAAAGAGTTGCTATCAATATGAAAAGATGGAAGGCAGTAGGATTGCACAAAATATTGGAGGAGCCTATCTTTTTCATTGATTTTGAGAGAGTAGCACAAGTAATGAGCAGCAGTTTGATGGAAATAGGAAGAGGGAATGATGCCTATTTCAGGTGCAAAGTCAAAAACAAGGATAATCAGGAAGTAGGTATCACTATCAAGGCGGAACATATCAGAGCAGCATTGCAATTCTACACAATGGGAACTAAACTTGACCCGAGCTTTGTCAAAAACAATAAGGAAACTTATACAGGATATGCAAGATTCACTGACTTTAAAGGAAGGGAGAATGAAGAATATGCCATAAGGATGTTCTTACAGTACTTTTGCTTTCCAAAACTACCAAGGTATACCATGCCACATAAGTCAGTAACACTATTGATGTTCAACAACAAGGATAGAACCAAACCCTTTGGAGTAATGGATGTCTCACCATACATCCATGAACAGCTGAAAGAAGCAACAAAACACTAGGAACAGAAGAAGTTCATGAATGGAGCCCAGTTCTTAACAAGAATCATTTATCATGTTCTAGGGATGGAAGATCAATTGAAATTGGCTCCAGAGGCACAGTATTTCAGAAGCCTTATGTCTGGAATCAAGAGTCCTCCAAGGAAAATGGCTGAAAGGGAAATAGAAGGACAAACCCGCATGAGGGGAACAGGAATGAAAAGAAAGATGATATCTAAGGAAGTGATTCCTGTAAAGAAAAGAAGGTTGGACCCAAGGAAGGTTGAACTAGAAATAGTGGAAGCTACAAAAGAAGAACATGAAGAGGCACAAAAGCAGGTTCAATCCTCAAATGAACCTCATCCACCCCAAAAAAGCAAAGAGCAATTGTAGACTTATTTAACCCAAGGAATAACAAAAGAGCTATGTATGAGGCACAATATCAGAAAATGCTGGAAGATTATTCATGCAAAGCTACAGATTGGGTTCAGGAGGAGGTGGAGCACTATGAAGCACTCCATGATCAAATGATGACAGCCGAAACAGAAGAAGTGTTTGTCAGAAAAGAGGTTGAGTTGCTAGCCTACTTCAAGGAATTGCAAGGACCTCCAGAGACCAGAACCACTATTGTGGTGAAAAAGAAGGTTCCAAAGAAACCAATGCAAAAGAAGAAATTGACCAAAAAGGGAAAGGGCAAATCAGTAGTTGAAACTATTATCACCAAAGAAAGGGAGGAAGTAATAATGGAAGAAACACAGAAGCCATCCACTGTGGAAGAAGTATCAAGACCCACAGAACCAGAAAGAGGAGGACCTTCACATTTTCCTCTGATTCTGAAAGTGATATTGAGAGCTTTTTACTAAAGAGTCTAAATTTGTCAATACCAAATACTCCTAATGTAATTACACAGGCTTCTGAGAAACAGAAAACACCTGAAGAATTGAAGAAGAAGTCTCAGGAGAAGCTGATTCAGGAACAAGCAGGAAAATAGCTCAGTATTGAAGATGAAAGAAGGTTGATGAAGGGAAAAGAAGCTATGATAGAACAGGAAAGTGAAATAAGGGAAGAAGTCAGTATGATTTGAAGAACAATGAAGAATTTACATCCAATGAGGATCAAGAACAAGAGGTAGCAATGGACCTCATGAACATTGATGAGCAGGAAGAAGAACACAAAGAGGAAAGAAGTAATGATCAGGTCAAAGATTTTGAAGTAACTGAATCAGTTCTAGCCCAAGAAAAGGAAAGACAGGAAGAACAAACAGGTGAATGTCAGGGAAACTCTGGTGGGGAAACTGAATATACTCTGTTCCAGGAAACTTTAAGCCAGGAAAAGGAGATACAAATAAAGGAGGGACACCTCTCTGAAGAGAAGCAATAGGTGATGGAGAAGGAAAAGATGCAGGAAATAAAGTTTATTTCAGATGTTTTAGAGCAAAAGAATTCAGGTGTTCAAGAAGACATGGCAGATTCAGAAACACTGGACACTCATCCAAGCAATGAAGAAGACAAGGCCAAGATTATAGAATATGAAGAAGAAGAGGAAGAGGAGAGTGAATGCAAAGAGGACAAACAACTAGAAACTAAACAAATGGAAATGGAAGGGGGATTGGAAAGAATACCAAAGAGTATAAGATCAGCATGCCAGATCATTATGAATAACATTAAACAGTTCAGACCTTCTAGCCAGAACATGATCATTTCAGGAATGGTAGTAGAGTCAGAATTTGAGAAAGGTAGTATGATTATTAAAGAGCATAAAAGGGAGAAGGAGCAGATGTCAGAGCAACTGAGGAAGGTACAAGAGAAAAATGAGGAATTTACCAATAAAATAATTGCTTTGGAAGAGCTAGAAGTGCAGAAGCAGAATAAGATTCAATATCTAGAAGAAAAGAGTGTAAAACTAACAGAGCAGAATATTAAATTGGAAAAGGAGTTGAGAAAGATTGAGGGAAGATATAGAACTCTGCAAACCTCTTATCAAATTTTGACTAAAGCAAATGAAGAAATTAACAAGCTACTATTGGAGGAAGGGCAGTTGAAGGAGGAAAGTCAGACAGCCCAGATGACAGAGGAAGAAAAGGAAGGATTGCTCAAAGAGATTCAGAAATTACAAAGAGAATTGAAAGAAGCCAAGGAATTAGAAAAGCAGGCTAGTATACATGCTGCTACGTCTATGAGAGGATATAATAAGTTACACATGGATATGGAAAAGGAAAGAAGTGATTGGCAGACAAGGAGAGGAAAGGAACAGGATGAATGGAAAAAAGAAAGAGAGCTATGGGCAAAACAGAATGGAAGTCTGATGATGACGATAGAGGAATTACAGAAAAAATTGGATAAGCCACAAATCCAAGAAGAAACACATGTGGAAACCACATATACAGAAGAATATGGGGTAGAAAATAATGAGGGAATACAACATGATAGTGAACCAGCAGATAAAAGATCAGAAGGAGAATATTCAGAAGGTTTTGTAAAGAAATTGCTGACAAATAGAGATTCTAGAATGGAGTTTATCAGGAAGATGCATGATGAGTATGAAGAACAAATTGTCACATTTGCATTAAATAAGGGGATTAATCCATATCAGCATCATTGGGCTGCAGATGGATTGGGAATACCATTGTGTATGATTATGGAGAGTATAAAGAACTATCAATTGGCCAGAGTTGGGCTACATCCAAACAAATATCTTGAGTATGAAGAGGATATCAATGTGACTAAAGAACTATTTGAAAGAGCTAATCCAAAGTGGAGAAACAAATGGTTGGATGCCAACAAAGAATGTAGGAAAATTTGGAAGGAGGCACCTCTTCATCTAAAAATCAATCCAGCTTACTGTCCAGTGGCAAGAAGGAGAGAATGGACAATTTTTTGGGAAAGACGAAGAGAAGGTCAGATTCCACCTAAGTGGTTGAATTTCCCGAAAATAGCAGGTCCAAAGGCAGGCACTTGGCCTACAAAGAGTTACATGGTGAATACAGTTGAGTCCGTAATAGCTACATACAAAGATGTAAACGACCCTGCATGCATTCTACTTATCAGAATAATGAGATTAATTTTGGCCTGTATAGAAATCTATACCGACACAGATATCAGAACATTAAATTATATTGGCTTTAATTCTCCAACAGATGCATTATTATTTGATTTGAGCGAAACACCTGATAGAATCTGCTTAATGGCATATTACAGCAGAGTGATATTTTTGGGCAGTCATTACTTACAAATTTTTGAAGATGCCTTTGATTACGGGTTTTTTGAAAGAGAGTCAGAGATTTTTGGAAATCTGTCAGTTGTTACTAAGTCCAGACTCACAGCATATGAAGCTGCCTATACAGAGTACTTAAAAAAGGATGTCATTGATAAACCAGAAGCTACAGTACAGTGGAGAAAGGCATTATTTGAAATGGTCAATAATCTAAATGTTACAGAAAGGAAAAGTCATGATTTGTTGTCACAAGTATATCAAAGAAAGAAGAAGTGAAGAAAAGTGATCAGTGCAGAAGAGCAGGAAAGTCTTTTGTCAGGAGCCAAAAGGTTTAGGAGGGGAAGGATGTTAGAGGATGTATTTTTGGAAGCCTTTTTGAAGAAAAATAATTGTAAAATGATAAAAATTTGTAAAAATATTTATGCAATTGTTGTAAAAATAAGGAAGAGTCTTCCTTATGTAGGATAGAATCTTATGTAATTTTTCTAGAATTTTTGGAAACTCCTAGATAGCATATTTTTAGAATAATAGAGGAAAGGATCAAAATTCAAGTGTGAAAAGGGACACTTGAAAATATATATAAGCTAATTTCCTCTATTATGAGGGGGTTGGTTAATCATTTCTTTACATGCTATCCAAGTGAATAGAGAAGGAGTTTTCTGCTGAAAATCGTGTTTTCTCCTCTTTGTGTGGTTTCTTTGATTTGTGAGTCTAGTTCTTGTGTATCCATGGAGATTTGTGAGCTTCTATTGTGTAAATCTGTTGAATGTGTATGAAGAGAGCTGAATACTGATGTGTTGAGTGATGAGTTGATGAAGAATGGTGCTGGAGCTGAAAATCGTCTGTTTTCACAGAATCGCGATTGTCTCATCTATATGATGCAGGTGATATTTTTTTATTTTGACTTCATAATTGTGTTCTGCTGATAAAATAGCATGTAATAGACACCAAGATTGTGGAAAATGGTGGAGATTTGCTCAAGATAATCCAAACCCTAGAAATTCCTCTTCATTTTCACTATTCTCAGAAATCCAGCCATTATTCTCTTATTTCTTGGATTCTATCATCTTGAAGGGGTTGTGGTCTCAAGAATACTTCCAGGATTGACAAAATAAAGATGTATTGTTGATTCTTTATGCTAAATGATTGGAGAGGACAACTCCAAAGATCAATAACAAACAAGCTGCAAGTGCACAGATGCTACGAACTATAGTCATTCGGCAAGTAGGTGCAAACGTCTCATCAAAATCAGTGCCTCTTTCCTGCACATAACCCTTTGCAACAAGTCTAGCCTTATACTTGTCAGCTATACCATCATGCTTACGCTTCAGCTTATATACCCACTTAGTGCCAATGGCCTTCTTGCCAGGAGGCAAGTCACATAAAGAACAAGTACCATTCTTCATTATAGCATCATATTCAGATTGCAAAGCAGCCATCTAGTTTTCTGAATTTTGTGCTTCATCAAATGAAACAGGCTCATTCTCATCACACAGACTAGATGCAGCCATAGCATAGCAATCTGATGCAAAAGAGGTACTATGAGAGCCTAAAAGAGTACGATATTACAGAGGTGCATCTAATTTGCTGTCACGTAAAGTCTGCACCAGCCATTTTGGCATAGTTTTTGCCTCCTTAATATCAACTCTCTCATCAATTAGTGCATCATGTAAATCTGCATAAGAAATGGAATAATTTGCATCATCACATGAAACCTGCAAAGGCTGAGAAGTTGCCTCATTGGGACCAGCACTAGACTGTCCACCTGTAAAAAGAGGCAACAAAGTATCATACATGTCTTTGGAGCTAACAGATGTCTCCTTAGTACATGAAAGCAATGGCTGAATAGCATCTTCCACAAAAAAAACAACACGGCTAACCAGAATGCGTTTAGTCTGTGGATAATACAAACGATAGCCTTTACTTTTCAGAACTGTACCCAACAAAAATACATTTTATTGCTTTATCATCCAATTTTCTGCGATGCTATTCAGGCACTAATAGATATTCCAAACAACCAAAAACACGCAGGTGAGCAACAGATGGTTTGTGATCATGTCAAGCCTAATATGGAGTGATAGACTACAACGCTTTATTGGGACACCTGTTAAGAACATATGCTGCACACATGACAACCTCAAGCTAGAAACTATGTGGTAAAGCCTGACTCTTGACCATGCACCTCGCCATCTCCATGAGTGACCTGTTCTTTCGTTCAACAACTCCATTCTGTTGAGGTGTATACAATAATGTTCACTCATGTTTTATCCCACATTCAGCCAGAAATGCATTAAAGTCAGAAGACATATCCCCCCCTCGATCTGCACGAAGGGTGCCCATTTTACATGCTGATAGATTTTCAACCAAAACCAAAAATTGTTTGAAGCACATGAACACTTCAGACTTTGCCTTCAATGGGTATACCCATGCATGCCTAGAAAAATCATCGATGAAAGTCATGAAATAAAGATAATTTCCAAAAGAAGGTGTCTGTAGAGGACCATAGACATCACTATGTACAAGTTGCAAATTTTGAGTTAACATGTTCTTCTTGATCCCTGCCACAAATAAAGCATCTGACAAAGTGAAAGAACTACCATCAGCAGTAGTCAAAATGATCTTAGCAACTCCCATAACAGGATAAGAGGAGTTGTTGGCACATGTAACAGTATTCCCTGTAGGGGCAGGCTTGAGTAAAGAGAAGAAACTGTGCTACGAGGTAATATGTTTGGTCGCTCCACTATCAAAATACCAAACATCTGAGTCTACTACAGACATGCACTACTCATGAGAAGATGGGTCAAAACTGTAGATAGTAGTAAACTCCCATTCTTCTTCCTGCACAAGATTAGCAGACTCTGTTTTTGGTGTAGAGGCCTCTACAACAACCATTCTAGCCTCTTTCTTCTTTGCCTCTTTAATAGCCAGTTTTGGACAGTTCTTTATGATATGATCATTCCCTTTACAGTACTTGCAAAATAATTTTTGCTTTTCTGATTTCTTCTCATCTTTATCTTCCTTCTTTGAATGTGCAGCATTTGCAGGAATATGTAGAATATCATCATCTTCGACACCTTTTGCCTCAACTTCTGTACCTACAGTTGTAACAGTTGAAGTGTGATAGGAAGTTTTTCAACACCTTGCACAATGTGCCACAGTCCTTTTGCAACTAATACATGTCACATCATATAAGCCCATAATGGGTAGTTGGTACCATCCAACTTATCCTCGACAGCCAACATACGGAATACATCACTGCTTTCAGCCATGGCCGCTAACTAAAATACCTTGATGCAAAAAATTGACTGTATCTCAAAAAGTTGAACAAAACTGCCCAAACAAATTCCGCTAGACCTGTAGAAGACTTCGAGATGCTCATACTGGCAAACAAAAACTGGTTTATACCTTTGGCACAAAAAGATGAAATAGCCTCCACAAGCAATGTGATAGTGCATTTGGAGGCCGAATCGAGCTCAAATCGTGATTTTGGATAACTGTATTAATGCCACCCAAGAACCCTTTCTGTAATCCTTGCTTTCTGACCGTAATTTGTTGGAAGATGTAGTGTGGTTAACACTTTGTTGATCCCACTACAGAGTGGAGACCTTAAGAAGTGGAGACGGAAAAGGGAAGACAAGACGAATAGTTTATGAGAGTTCTATGCTCCGGTGTAGAATACCCATGATATCAACAAGATAACAGATGAAAGACCCATACAAGTCCCCACATCCGTTTTAGAAATCGATGGAAGTTCTGCAAGGAAAAATCAACCAAAATGTGTAGGTAAGGAACGACGGATCATTGACAAAGTGACATAGTTAAAAGAGGAGCCAATATTTGAAGGAGAGAGTTTAGTAGGATTAAAGAACACTTTAGATACCTGAGATTTGTTGGTGTATGGACATAAACAAGAAGAATTAATAGATCTTAGTAATATTCTGGTGCCAAAATCAAAAGATATGTTGGAAAGTGAAGGCAAACTACAAGTAGAGGGAGGAAAAAGCTCATGGAAACCAAACACCTACTAAAAGAGTATGAGAGTGTCTATCTTAGTTGTTTGGAATAGGACGATTGAAGAAATCTGAAGTAATCGAGACTCTAAAGTAGTCGCAAGTAGAGGAACAAGATAAAGATCTATTAGAACTACCTATAATACCCGATTCGAGCATCGTAAACTTTCCTCTGATGGTGGAAGGATTTGATATTAAAAGAATGGAAAATGATGAACAGAAAAGATATTATCCAATGAAAGTCTCTTATACAAAGTTTGTTGGATTCCTTGCTGATGATCCAGATACTCACATATGGGCATTTGAAGTCAATTTTGACATAATTGAGAGCATGAGTAATTTTATGGTGACTGATGGAGATAAAGAAACATTTTCGAGACAACGTTGGTTAATGAAGAAGTGAAGTGGCTTGCAAAGAACAATATTGATCATTTCACTAACTACAAAGTTATAAAGGACACATTTTTATAAAGATTTGGGTCCAAGAAGAATCAAGCTCAGATTTTTTACTTCTTACAGAACAATAGATAGAAACCCAATCAGTCAATCCAACATAACACCACAATTTTTTGAATGCATTTATGATAATTACCAACAAAAAGTAAGTTACCATATGATGTAACCACACAATGGCTCATAAATGGGCTAAATCCGCTATTGAAACAAATTATGATCATCCAAAGCATCAGAGGATTACCTTTAGACATCATACTGGATCAGGCTCTGCAATTAGAGAATAAACTTGGCAGTTTTACTGAAGTTCTGGAATGGGTTGCCATTTCAAAAGAAAAAGGTGTGAGTTTAGCAAAACAAGTATTTTGTGTAAAATGTATGAACCCTGGGCATATTGCAACAAATTATGGTCTCAACCAAGTGCACTATGCAATCTATAATGCCGATAGTCATGATACATCATATTGCATGTACAATGCTAAAGCCCAAAATCGAATAACCATAAATGAATTCATACAAGAACCAACATCATTCAATACCTATGTGCCACCATAGTTTCACAATACACAATATCCAAGGTATAATCTGCCATGGATGCAACAAGGTCTATTACAACAACCAACATGGTCATAAGTCGAAAAATCAAACTTTTTACCATGAGAACCTGTACGATGTTACTTTTGTGGCGAGTTGGGGCATATATGTCATAATTGCAAAGACGCATAGGAGTATGACAAATGCCAAAAGGATAGAGTTGCATCTCCCCTTCAACCAATCTTGCCTTTAGAACTCTTACAAAAGTGGGGTTTGGATTTTGTGGGACCCATTAATCCTCCGGCAGTCTCCACCAATAATTGCAATATTTTAAATTGTATTGATTATGCCACTCATTGGGAAGAAGCATGGGCTCTCACCAATGCCATTGTAGTTTCGGTAGCTCGATGTTTAACATGCGGCATTTTTTCGCGATCAGATCTACCTCTTGAAATCATCTCTGATCGTGGTACCCATTTTGCTAATGATCTCATCAAAGCTTTAACCACTGAGTTTGACATCCTACATATGTTCAAAACTCCCTATTATTTGGAGCAAACGGTCTTGCCAAGAGTACTAACAAATCACTATTAACTATGTTGAAAAAGTTAGTTATGTTCTCACCGAAAAGATGGGACTAGTTCCGACCCTTTGTCTTATGGGCTTATTGTACGACTAGAAAGTCACTACCAGATTTACTCTGTTTAAGTTGAATTATGGAATTGAAGCCATTCCACCCATGGACTTAGCCATTCCAAGTTTACGGGTTGCTATTGACCATAAACTCCTTGAATAGCCAATTTACAATCGGTTGCATGTCCTTGGCAATTTAGAAGAAGATTGCTTTGCAAGTTTCCTCTTGATGCAAGAGTTACAAATCTGTCAGGCACAAACTCATGATAGATTTTGGAAGACCCCTGTCTTTATGGTCGACCAATTAGCTCTACTCTATAATAAAGCTAATCGTACGGCTGGAAAATTTAAGGCTCGATGGTTTGGGCCATACCACATCTTGGCCCAATTAGGTCCATCTACTTTTTGGCTGGAAACACTCACTAGAGAATCCTTATGCAGTCCTGTCAATGGCTCTAAATTACACCCTTTTCATTCCCCATCGATACATAATGACTTCTCGATGACCACTTGAAGTGTAAATTTTGGATGCTGATGCAGTGAAAAGATTGTTAAGAATTTCTTGTAGAGGAAAATGAAAGGAAATTTTGAGGAAGCCTGAGCATTATATTTATAGTGTATTACAGATGAAGATTGTTTTTTCACTTAGGGGTTTGAGTCCACCATGCATGCTAGTGTTAAGCCCCATGCACATGTGCATATGTAACTTAGTAATTCTTATCTGATTTCGATGAAATGACTTACCAAACCATTGTAAGTATTCATCCACATATTAATGAAACCAACATTTTTGGGTTGAGCAAAGGGAGGCGACAAGTCATAGTGACTTGATCGACCTGTGGATTCTTAGCATAGTGATGATTATCCAACCCTGTGTCTATGGTCTTTCTGTTCCTTTTGTATTATTTGTTAATGTAATACTTTGTATGACATGTTAAGTTAATGCTTCGATTAAGTTTCTTTTGCAAGTGATTTTGGATGCACAATGATTCTATAATTGATTGTATTGTGAGCTAAAGCTGTAAAGAGTGGATGGTTTAATGGAAGCATTAAGTTAATGGTACTGTAATTTCCACTTGTATCTTTTTAAGATTGTTTCGGCATTAATCTATAAGTTAGTAGTTGGAAAATAATTCAGTCTGCAGGTAATAACTGTATGACTACCACCCAAGAACCCTTTGTGTAATCCCTAGTTCTTGGCCATAATTTGTTGGTAGATGCAATGTGGTCAATAGTTTTTATGTGTGTGGCATATGTACTTAATAAATGTCACACCAAAGCACTTCAATCAATCACTCCATCTGAGGCTTGGCATGGTTGCATGTCATATGTTGCGCATTTTCATATCTTTGGTTCTGTGGCATATGCATTAGTGCTTGAACAACAATGTTAGATTAAATAAGTAATCGAATGGGATGAACCAAGGTGATGAATCACATCATAATTAAACTCTTGAAGGAGGAGAACCCAATGAGCGAGTCGTCCACCCAAATTTTGTTGCTGAACCAAGCAGATTAAGGCAAAGTGATCCACATGAAATGTAAATTTACAGCCTAGGAGGTAATGCAAAAATTTCTTAATATAATAGATAAGACCCAAACATTCATGTTCTGTGATAGAATAATTTTACATTCAATAGGGGCTAAATCGTGGCTTGCATAGTAAATGGGATGGTACCGATTGTCTTAGAGTTGCATCAATACGCTCCCAATGGCAATATTTGAGGCATCCACAAATACGTGAAAAGGCAAATCCCAATTCAGAGCCTACATGTTAGGAGCCTATGTAAGGAGCCGCTTAAGTCATAGAAAACTAGCCCATCATTCTGCAATCCAATAAAAATCACGTGGGTTGAAAGTCGTTAACTGGATGAGGGGAATTGTTAAATGGGCTAACCAATGGAGATGGTGACCATGCCAATGGATTTGGCCGAGAAATCTCAAAAATTCCTTGGGCGACTTTGGTGGCAAGGCTTGCAAAATCACTTGCACTTTATTTGGGTCAATTTGAATCCCTCGCCAAGAAATCATGTGGCCCAATAACATGCCACAAGTTATGGCAAAAATGGATTTGTCTGGAATAAGGCATAACCTATAATCACTACACTTTAGAAAGAAAAAGCAAAGGTGTTGCAGATGTGCCCTTGTAGCATCCAAGACTAAAAAATCATTAAGATATACCCTCATGAAACTGGTGAGATAAGGAGAGAAGATCTGCTACACACATCGTTGGAAAGTAGTGGGGGCATTCCGAATCCCAAACCACATAACTGTGCACGCATAGACCCCCCAATTCATAATAAAAGCCATTATATGTATGTCATCTTCGGCCATATGGACTTGATTATAGCCACTATACCCACTAAAAAGGAATGTATCTCACAACCTATGACTTTTTTGAGCATAGTATCCAGAAAGGGCAAGGGGTCAAGGATGGTGGCGACATTGAATTTTAGGTAGTTGACACAAATTCTCATTTTTCTTAGGTATGATAACGATCAAAGAGATCCATCCACATGTTTGGCTGAAACAATAAATCCAACCCGTAATAAGCGGTCCAATTCTTCCTTTACTTTTTTGCATAATGGGGGTTCATTCTATAGCTTTGTTGCTTGGTTGGATAAATGTCCGATATTATCACCATGCAATGTGGTATATTATAGGGTCTAAACCCTTCATGGACTTATAATCCCATGTAAACACATCAAGAAACTTAGTTGACAATGCGAGGAGATATCATTGAAAAGATTCACCAAGCCCAGCTCTAATCTTTAGAGGCCGTGGATTTAAGTCACCTACGTTACATGTAATTAGTTGGTCCTCTAGGACATAGGTTTCTTACCCCAAAGGTACTATCCATCCCATGATGAAGATTCTTCTGTAAGTCTGCTAGGTCCAATATATCATTGGGGCAAGTTTTGGTCCCAAACGAGGTAAGTTGAATAGTACATGACACTGGAGACTAGTGGTCCAGCACGTGTTGTAAGTCCATTGTTCCTAACGAGAGCAAATCCTGGTTGGTTGAAAGGAATGCCATTTTGTCATCATCCAAAAGGCCATCCAACATATGGACTGTTTCAGCTACATAAGGCCTATCATGTATCTCACAAGGTTTAATATTGTCAAGGGGAACAATGTATTTACGATGGTTACATTTGAAGATCAGTCCATGTGATGACCAATCTTGCAAAACTTTGGCCTCCTTTAGCCAAGGATGGCCAAAAAGTAAATTATAATCCAGGCTAGACTTGGGTATATCCAGAACAACAAAAGTCATGTAAAAGACTGCACCCTAGAACATAATGGGAATGTTCCAAATAACCCCACCAGATAAATCCTAGACAAGTCAACCATACAAATAAAAAACCTTACTGGTTCAATTTGATTCCAGCCAAGCTTCTTGCATAGAGCCTTAGTGGCAATATTTATACCAGGAGAGATGAATCTAGAAGGTCAAGGGGATCATCTCGATATTTCAAGAGATAGAAGGTGTGCAAGCACAGCCACATTCCTCACTTCATAGCTTGAGATTGGCTGAACCAAAGTTAATGAAACTTGATAAGTAAATAGTAGACACTTCAAACTTACTATACCAAGTTAAAGTGTAGCAAATGATTGAGTACACATAGAGAAATCTTTTTGACAAAATCATTGAAATGATGAAGATGAAACAGAGAATTGTAGACAAAGATGTACTTGAAGTAATGTACCCAAATGTATATGATAATGAACATATGATACAAGAGAAGTGTAGTGGACTACTCATACATGAGTTGAGGTCAGTATGTGCTCATTGATGTAGCTCAATATATGTCTGAATGACTAGCTCTACCCCGTGAGTAAAAGCATATCTATTTGTACTCATCATTTGAATTTGAATTTGAATTTTCCCTGAACTAAAAGTGATCCTACCCTTCAAGGATGTCTTGAATTTATTCTTCCTATCACATGAGTTGTGGGTTCAGCTCCCTAAATTCATGAGATTCCTTAGTTCTATTGCTTTTACATTTATCCAAAGTAACTATGCTAAGAATGACTAGCATAGGTTCACATATAGTTCCTTCTTATGAAAAGATAAAATGGATGTGTAGTTCCATGACTTAGCAATGCACTTAGGCTTGCTAAATGTACCAACAAAATGGGCCCAAGTTGAAGCTATAGTCTTCCCTGATCTTGTATCAGCTAGTGCTCATATAGTAGAACCCCCCACATCAACTATGCCAAAATCTTCAGTAGCAAAGCCATCCAAACCATGTGACATACTATCTGAAGAGTCGTCTCACAGCAAAGCATGGGAAATTTTTTCTAACACCTTGATCACCTTACCTCTGGGACAATTGTTGACTCTTGACCCAGGCATTCGACAATAGTTTTAGCAGCAAGTTAATCTGGATTAGATCCCAGCACCAGCACTAGTTACTATACACCCAAAACCAGACATAATAGTTGATCATGTGGTTCCCTTGATTACAATTTGGTACAAAAATCACAAAATTACCCAAGTTCTCATAGATGGTGACTCTAATCTCTCTGGTCAATTCATACCAGGTTGTGAGCTTTGAGCTAATTACTGAGCAACAATGAATGAATCATCAGTTAACCTTTGAACATGATATTTAACCCTATTGGATGACCTTACCTCACAATAAGGCGGTAGGAATCTCCTCCTCCTTGGTTTAGATGCTTTAAATCCTGGAGTTTCAAATTTTCCCATATCTTCATCACTTATAGATTCCATGTCTACCCATCATTTGCCTTTTCCTTTCCTTTGCTACTTCCTTCACTTGACTGAGTTTCATTCCTTGTCCTTCCATGCCAAGCTGATGAAATACTCTCCTCTCATGGTGTTCTTGAAGTGATTGGACCACTCATCTCCATGCTTTGTTGTTGCTCTTTGAACTTCTTCTTGGATTCATATGCATCTTCAACCTATAACACATCTTTGCTACCATACCAAGGTAGCAACTCATCAAATATTACATCCCTAGACACCGTAAGCTCTGTGGTGCAAGGATTATAGCATCTAAAACCCTTTTGCTCAGGAGTCAAATCATGTGTTCAAGCCATGACTGATATAAAAAGGCCAATTGATGTGATGGTGCCTATCGGCCCTAGTGCAAGTAGGAGCGTTATCAATTTAGAGTTAGCTTGGATCCTCAAGGATCACATCTATGGAGTGAATGCACATATTACGCAAGTATATGGAAAACAACTTCCTCGCATAAAAGAAATGTTTCTTTTGGTGAATGTTCAAGGATTAATCTCTCTCAAAATTTCTTGGTAATTGATGAGGAAGAAATGGCTAAACAATTCAACTTTGGACAAGTTTGGTTATGTAGAGATTTGGCTACAATTGAATTGGATAAAGTTGTGTATATGTGCAAAATGAGTTTGTACAAATTGTTTTGTTGTTTTATGATTTTAATCAATTTAGTGTTTTGTTTAAATGATTGCAAAGTCCTCTTGTACAATGCACTTCTATCATGGGTGGAGCTTGGCGAAAAGAGAGTGTGAAAAGTACGATTGATAGTGACAATCAATTCCAAAAAGGTGAGGTTACAATAATAAAGATTAGCTATACCAAAGAGCAATGTATTCAAATCGTCTCTAGAAGAAACATCAAGCATTATAATGCCTCCTCACCATAGAAAACTAGCGCAAAATACAAAGCCTTGAAAAGTAGCAACCATGTGCTTACGGCACAACCTTTGTCTTACACGATGAAGTTCAATGGCATTCCCAAGTTATCCATATCATAGGGCCATATTTCATGGCCATGAATAGACACTATTGACATATCCCATGCACATGAGGCACATGTAACATATGTATTGTATTTACTAATTTACTAACTTTTATATTAATTCTTCATTAAAAAATAGTAATAAATACAGGTCAAAGTGTATGAAGGGTTCACATTAGTTTAAAACTTAAAATTCAGGACATTAACCAAACAGCTAAAAGGGTTTCTTCATGGAATGAACAAAAACAAAAATCACCACAAAATCATTGTGAACAAGTTCTAATAATCAAAATCAAGGAGATTGTCATAAAGAGGTAAAACAAACATAAATTTTGAATTTTCAATCATCATAGACTACAAATCCTCACCATCATCATGCCCTTGAGCATCAAGACCCACCTCATTACACCATAATTCTTCCACTACATTCTAGAGTACACATGCATAGAGCTACATTACAAAGCCATGTGCAAGGCATATGTATTATTAAACCCATGCACTACACCCTTATCCCATCCATCAATATGGACTAGAAAGACAATGACATATTACTATTTGGTATTTGCTCCTTGAATCGAAAGAGGATACTCATATCTCAAATTCAACTCTGCACAAAGAGAAGTCTAGCAGCATCCAATGATTGAAATCCAAGACAGTAAATTTTTAAGGAGACCATAATTTACATCTACTCTATCAATAAAGAGTACTATGTACATGGATCTTGAATGCATAATTACACAATAATTATTGAAGCTTCAAGGAACATGCGAGGCTAGATGGAATAGAACAAAAATAATAAAAGACTGACGAAAAGATCAATGGTGAATTAGAAGACCCATTTCTCAGCATAAGATCAAAGAACTCAATCATCTAGACAATTTCAAGCAATTACAAGCTCTAAAACAAAGGATTGGTTACTATCGATTAGTAATGATGTGTATGAACAAACTTAAGACTAGCAAGGCACTTTTTCCCTCTATAGGAGCATTTTCCCCTTGGCTTGTATATATGCCCATTACCCTAAAGGAGTACTTATCTTTGTACATTCAAAACTTAGTAATACATTGTGTTGTGCTCCTAAGCTTCTCAATATTCCTCATGTTGTGGATTCACAATCTAAAAACTCCAAAAATTGGTATCTAAGTAAGTCGATGCTTTTCGAGGTGCATCATCAACAAACCCTCATTCACTCTCTCATATCACTTTCAATTGTACTATCACAATGATAGATGAACATACTATTGACCTTCAAATGCATTATCACATTTATTAGTGGGCATACTATTGTTGATATATTTAGGTAGTGATGTGTGTGAACACTCTAGGACTGTCGGGCCACTTTTTTCCCTCTTTAGGAGGTTTTTTTCCCCCTGGCTTGTATATATGCCTATTGCCCTGATGGGCTACTTATCTTTGTAGATTCTAGTGGTAATACATTCAGTAGTGTGTTGAGCTCCAAGCTTCTTCTTATCCCTTGTGTTGTTCATGTGCTTCCGCAGACATCTAACTCCAACAATTGGTATCAGAGCAGGTTGCCGCTTCATCTAAGACATTGTCTACACCTTTCTGGTTGCAGTCTTAGAATCGCACGAATTTTGGTGAGCATATTCAACATGTTTTCGAGATCAAAACTGCTTGGCTTTGTGGTTCCGAAATCACGATTTGAGCTCGTTTCGGACTCTGAACACACTATTACAGTGCTTGTGTTGGCTATTTTGTCTTTTCGTGCCAAAAGTATATACCAGTTTTGGTTCGCTAGTATAAGCATCTCAAAGTTTGATACAGGTCTAGCAAAATTTGTATGGGCAGTTTTGTTCAACTTTTTGAGATACAGTGAATTTTCTGCATCAAGATATTTTAGTCACCGACCATGGCTGAAAGCAGTGATGTATTCTGTATGTTGGTTGTTGAGGATAAGTTGGATGGTACCAACTACCCGTTATGGGCTTATATGATGCGACATGTATTGGTTGCAAAAGGACTCTGGAACATTGTGCAGGGTGTTGAAAAACGTCCTATCACACTTGCAATTGTTACAACTACAGGTACTAAAGCTGATGCAGAAGGTGTCGAAGATGATGATATTCTGCATATTCCTATTTGTGCTATGATTTCTGCTGCACCTACTGTAGAGCAAATTCATTGGGATGGCAAAGATGCCCAAGCACATGCATTGATAGCTTTGTCTGTCAAACGTGCCATTATTCCTCACATACGCTCTTGCAGAACAGCTAAGGATGCTTGGGATACACTTACCACATTATACCAAGCTAGGAATGAGGCTCGTGTTTCTTACCTTCGAAAACGGTTGGAGAGTGAGCACATGAATGAAGGTGATTCTATGGACAGTTTTCTAACAAAGATCAAAAACTTGAAGGAACAATTGATTTCTGTCGATGAGGTCATCATGCCATATAGCTCACTTATGCAAATCGTTCCGAATGGTCTTCCTGATTCGTATCACAGTTTTGCTTCTACTCTTCGTTTGATGATGAAAGGCAATCCAAATGCCTTATCATTTGAGGAGTTAGTCTCTATTCTATTGCAGGAAGATTAGTCCACTCAGAACAGGTCCATTATGCATGTTGCAGATCAAGCTTTCTTGGCTAGTCAGAAGGGCAAAGGAAAATGGAGATCTTCAACTAGTAAGCAAAAATCTGCTAATTCTGCACAATCGAAGAGGGAAGACAAAGATGAAAAGAAATCAAAAAAGCAAAAATTGTTTTGTAAGTACTATAAAGGAAATGATCATATCATAAAGAATTGTTCAAAACTGGCTGCTAAAGAGGCAAAGAAGAAAGAGACTAGAATGGTTGTTGCGGAGGTCTCTACACCAAAAACAAAGTCTGCTAATCTTGTACAGGAAGAAGAATGGCATTTAATACTCTTTGCAGTTTTGACCCATCTTCTCATGAGTAGTGCATGTCTGTAGTAGACTCAGATGTTTGGTACTTTGATAGTCAGGCGACCAAACATATCACCTTGCAGCGCAGTTTCTTCACTTCACTCGAGCCAGCCCCTACAAGGAATACTGTCACATGTGCCAACAAATCCTCGTATCTTGTCATGGGACTTGGTAAGATCATTTTGACTACTATTGATGGTAGTTCTTTCACTTTGTCAAATGCTTTATTTGTGCCAGGGATCAAGACGAATCTGTTATCAGTTTCAGCTTTAGCAAAGATTGGCTTGGTTGTGAAATTGGTTGATGACAGGTGTATAATTCATGATCTGTCAAATGGTGATGTGATTATTGCTTGTGGCATTTTATGTCGTGAGCTATATGAGTTCAGACTATGAAAGATCTATGAATGATTCGGCATGTATAGTACATGATTCTAAGGCCATGTCAAATGCAAAGCTTTGGCATGCATGCTTTGTTCATCTGAATTTTGTTAGTTTGCTACGCCTGGAGAAATCTGGAATGGTGTCCTCTTTGCCCAAACTTGAGGCACCTCAAAAACATGTTTATGAAGGCTGTATTTTGGGCAAAATGGAGTGTTCTTGATTTCCAAGAGATGGTTCAGTTCGGGCTACTCAAAAATTGCAACTTGTACATAGTGATGTCTGTAGTCCTATGCAGACACCTTCTTTTGGAAACTATCTTTACTTTTTGACTTTCATTGATGATTTTTCCAAGCATGCATGGGTATATCCATTGAAAGCAAAGTCCGAAGTGTTCATGTGCTTCAAACAATTTTTGGTTTTGACTGAAAATCTGTCAGCATGTAAAAGGGGCACCCTCCGTTCTGATCAAGGGGAGGAATATATGTCTTCTGATTTTAATGCATTTCTGGCTGAATGTGGGATAAAACACCAGTGTACAGTGCCGTATAAAACTCAACTGAATGGAGTTGCTGAACAGAAGAACATGTTACTCATGGAGATGGCAAGGTGTATGGTCAAGAGTTAGGCTTTACCACATAGTTTCTGGCTTGAGGCTATCATGTGTGCAACATATGTACTTAAGATTTGTCCCACTAAAGCACTGTAGTCTATCACTCCATATGAGGCTTGGCATGATCGCAAGCCATCTGTTGCTCATCTGTGTGTTTTTGGTTGTTTGACATATGCATTAGTGTCTGAACAACATCGCAGAAAATTCAATGATAAAGCAGTAAAATGTATTTTTGTTCGGTACAATTCTGAAAGTAAAAGCTATCATCTATATCATCCACAGACTGAATGCATTTTGGTTAGCCGTGATGTTGTTTTTGTTGAAGATGTTATTCAACCATTGCTTTCATGTACTAAGGAGACATCTATTAGCTCCAAAGACATGTATGATACTTTGCTACCCTTTTTACAGGTGGATAGTCTAGTGGTGGTCCTAATGAAGCAACTTCTCAACCTTTACAGGTTTTATGTGATGATGCAGATCATTCCATTTCTGATGCAGATTTACATGATGCACTTGTTGATGAGAGAGCTAATATTGAGCAGGAAAAAACTATGCCAAAATGGCTGGTGCAGACTTTGCGTGATAGCAAATTAGATGCACCTCTGTCATATCGTAGTCGATCAAGCTCTCATAGTGCCTCTTTTGCATTAGATTTCTATACTATGGCTGCATCAAGTCTCTGTGATGAGAATGAGCCTGTTTCATTTGAAGAAGAACAAAATTCAGAAAATTGAATGGATGCTATGCAATCTTAATATGATGCTATAATGAAGAATGGTACATGGTCTTTATGTGACGTGCCTCCTGGCACGAAGACCATTGGCACTAAGTGGGTATACAAGCTGAAGCATAAACCTAATGGAACAGTTGCTAGGTATAAGGCTAGGCTTGTTGCAAAGGGTTATGCGCAGGAAAGAGGCATTGATTTTGATGAGACCTTTGCACCTACTTCTCGAATGACTACTGTTCATAGCATTTGTGCACTTGCAGCTCATCATGGTTGGAATGTACATTAATTGGACATTAAAACAACATTTCGGAATGGTGACTTGCATGAAGAAGTGTATATTTTTCAGCCCCGTTGCTTTGTGCAAAAAAAGGTCATGAAAACCAGGTGTGTAGGTTAAAGAAGGCATTATATGGTTTAAAGCAAGCACCATGTGCTTGGTATGAAAAGATACATGCCTATATGATTACACATGGTTTTGAGAACAGTCCAACTGAAAGCACCTTATATGTTAAGCGTGATAATAATGTATTTCTGATCATTGTGATTATGTTGATGACATGCTGCTCACTGGTCCTCATGAGAGGCATATTGCTGATTTTAAGGCTGAGTACCACTCAAATAGCAAAAGATGCACTTAACTGCCTGCCAATGCTTGACTCCTAGGCAATGCATAAATCGGCTGATCTGTGAGACCACAAACTGAATATCTGGCCGAGTAATGCAAAAAGTAAATCAAGCATCCAATAGCCTGCTGATAGAGAACAACATCAAATGCATCTCCAACATCATGAAGACTCAATCGTAAACCTCTCTCCATAGGAGTGGCAATAGGCTTACAGTCTTCAAGGCCGAAATGCTGCAATAATGTGTCAATATATTTCATTTGACACAAATCCATTCCACCATCAACTTGCATAAACTCAACGCCCAAATAGTGATGCAAATGCCCCAAATCAGAAATCTCAAATGAGGCATGCAAATCAGCCTTAAAATCAGCAATATGCTTCTCAATAGGACCAGTGAGCAGCATGTCGTCAACATAGACAACAATGATCAGAAGCACATCATTAGCACACTTAACATATAAGGTGCTTTCAGTTGGATTGTTCTCAAAACCATGTGCAATCAGATAGGCATGTATCTTCTCATACCAAGCACGTGGTGCTTGCTTTAAACCATATAATGCCCTTTTTAAGCTGCACACCTGGTTTTCATGCCCTTTCTATACAAAGCCACGGGGCTTAAAAACATACACTTCTTCATGCAAGTCACCATTCAGAAATGCCATTTTAATGTCCAACTGATGTACATTCCAACCATGATGAGCTTCAAGTGCACAGATGCTCCGAACAGTAGTCATATGGCATGTAGGTGCAAAGGTCTCATCAAAATCAATGCCTCTTTCCTGTGCATAACCCTTTGCAACAAGCCTAGCCTTATACATGTCCACTGTACCATCCAGTTTACGCTTAAGCTTGTATACCCACTTAGTGCCAATGGCCTTCTTGCGAGAAGGGAAGTCACATAAAGACGAAGTACCATTCTTCATTTTAGCATCATATTCAGATTGCATAGCAGCCATCCAATTTTCTGAATTTTGTGCTTCATCAAACGAAACAGGCTCATTCTCATCACAGAGACTAGATGCAGCCATAGCATAGCAATCTGATGCAAAAAAGGCACTATAAGAGCTTGAACGAGTACGATATGACAGAGGTGCATCTAATTTGTTGTCATGCAAGGTCTGCACCAGCCATTTTGGCATAGTTATTGTCTGCTCAATATCAGCTCTCTCATCAATAAGTGCATCATGTACATCTGCATCTACATCATCATATGAAACTTGCAAAGGCTGAGAAGTTGCCTCATTAGGACCAGCACTAGATTGTCCACCTGTAAAAAGAGGCAGCAAAGTATCATACATGTCTTTACAAAAACAACATCACGACTAACCAGAATGTGTTTAGTATGTGGATGATACAGACAATAGCCTTTACTTTCAGAATTGTACCCAACAAAAATACATTTTACTACTTTATCATCCAATTTTTTGTGATGTTGTTTAGGCACTATTGCATATGCCAAACAACCAAAAATACGCAGATGAGCAACAGATGGCTTGCGCTCATGCCAAGCCTCATATGGAGTGATAGACTGCAGCGCCTTAGTGGGACACCTGCTCAGTACATATGTTGCACACATGACAGCCTCAAGCTAGAAACTATGTGGTAAAGCCTGACTCTTGACCATGCACCTCGCCATCTCCATGAGTGACCTGTTCTTTTGTTCAGCAACTCCATTCTGTTGAGGTGTATACGGCACTGTACACTAGTGTTTTATCCCATGTTCAACCAGAAATGCATTAAAATCAGAAGTCATATATTCCCCCCCTCGATCAAAATGGAGGGTGCCTATTTTACATGTTGACAGATTTTCATCCAAAACCAAAAACTATTTGAAGCACATGAACACTTCGAACTTTGCCTTCAATGGATATACCCATGCATGCCTGGAAAAATCATCGATCAAAGTCACGAAGTAAATATAATTCCCAAAATAAGGTGTCTGCATAGGACCACAAACATCACTATGTACAAGCTACAATTTTTTAGTAGCCCGAACTGAACCATCTTTTGGAAAGGACGAACGCTGCATTTTGCCCAAAATACAGCCTTCACAAACATGTTTTCGAGGTGCCTCAAGTTTGGGTAAAGAGGACCATCATCTTCGACACCTTCTGCATCAACTTCAGTACCTGCACTTGTAACAATTGCAGGTGTGATAGGATGTTTTTCGACACCCTGCACAATGTTCCACAGTCCTTTTGCAACCAACACATGTCGCATCATATAAGTCCATAACAGGTAGTTGGTACCATCCAACTTATCCTCAACAACCAACATACAGAATACATCACTGCTTTCATCCATGGCCAGTGACTAAAATACCTTGATGCAGAAAATTGAGTGTATCTCAAAAAGTTGAACAGAACTGCCGACACAAATTCTACTAGACCTGTAGCAGACTTCAAGACGCTTATACTGACGAATAGCAATTGGTATATACCTTTGGCACAAAAAGATGAAACGGTCTACACAAACACTGTGATAGTGCGTTCGGAGGCCGAAACGAGCTCAGATCGCGATTTTGGCACCACAAACCGTAGCTGCTCTGATCTCAAAAACACACTGAGTATGCTCACCAAAATTTGTGCAATTCTGAGACTACAACTAGAGGAGTGTTGACGGCACCCTAGATGAAGCGACGACCTGCTCTGATACCAATTGTTGGAGTTAGACGTCTGCGGAAGCACGTGAACAACACAAAGAAGAAGAAGAAGCTTGGAGCACAACACACAATACTGAATGTATTACTAGAGAATGTACAAAGATAAGTAGCCCATTAGCGCAATAGGTGTATATACAAGCCAGGGGAAAAAAACCTCCTAAAGAGGGAAAAAAGTGCCCTGGTGGTCCTAGTGTGTTCATACACATCACTACCTAAATATATCAATAGTTAGACGTCTTTGAAAGCACACGAACAGCACAAGGAAGAAGAACAAGCTTGGAGCACAACACATAATACTGAATGTATTACCACTAGAATGTACAAAGATAAGTAGCCCGTTAGGGCAATAGTCCTATATACAAGCCAAGGGAAAAAAACCTCCTAAAGAGGGAAAAAAGTGCCCTGATGGTCCTAGTGTGTTGACACACATCACTGCCTAAATATATCAACAAATCCCCCCTGGGAGTGATGCGGTGAACAAGGAGCTTGCACTCATGTATAAGGAAGTGCCAAGCTATGCGGAAATCACTCCACAAAAGGAAGTAAGCTTAAAGCTTTGCGAAAAGCTTCAAACTTCTCCCTAGGCAGAGCCTTCGTGAAAAGGTCTGCAATGTTCTCCTGCATGGGCACATATGCCAAGCTGATCTCCCCAGCAGAGAACCTCTCCTTGACATAATGATAATGCACCTCAATGTGCTTAGTGCGAGCATGGAACACAGGGTTCCTCGCAACTGCCAATGCGCTCTGACTGTCAGTGAAGATGGTGGTGGCACAAGAGTGACCAACACCCAAATCAACCATAAGGCTTGGCACTTCCTTATACATGAGTGCAAGCTTCCTTATACATGAGTGCAAGGTCGAAGTGGCCACAGTAGGCTGCCTCTTGCTCAACCAAGATATACATGAGCTACCAAGAATCAAGCAAAAACCACTAGTGGACACATGAGTGTCATAGCAACAAGCCCAGTCAGAGTAAGAAAAAGCATGCAAATCTGGCGGTAATGATCCCCCCTTGGGGTAAAACAACCCAAGTAGCCAGGTACCACTCAAGTAGCAAAAGATGCGCTTAACCGCCTGCCAATGCTTGACACCTAGGCAATGCATAAACTTGCTTATCTGTGAGACAAAAAACTGAATATCTGGCTGAGTAATGCATAAGTAAATCAAGCATCCAATAGCCTGCTTATAGAGAACAACATCAAATGCATCTCGAGCATCCTGAAGACTCAGTCATAAACCTATCTCCATAGGAGTGGAAATAGGTTTATAGTCTTCAAGGACGAAATGCTACAATAATGTGTCAATATATTTCATTTGACACAAAGCCATTCCACCATCAACTTGCAAAAACTGAATGCCGAAATAGTGGTGCAAATGCCCCAAATCAGACATCTCAAATGAGGCATGTAAATCAGCCTTAAAATCAGCAATATGCCTCTCATGAGGACCAGTGAACAGCATGTCATCAACATAAACCGCAATGATCAGAAGTACATCATTAGCACGCTTAGCATATAAGGTGCTTTAAGTTGGACTGTTCTCAAAACCATGTGCAATCAGATAGGCATGTATCTTTTCATACCAAGCACGTGGTGCTTGCTTTAAGCCATATAATGGCTTCTTTAACCTACACACCTGGTTCTCATGCCCTTTCTACACAAAGCCATGGGGCTGAAAAACATACAATTGTTCATGCAAGTCAGCATTCAGAACTGCTATTTTGATATCCAATTGATGTACATTCCAACCATGATGAGCTGCAAGTGCATAGATGCTACGAACAGTAGTCATTTGACAAGTAGGTGCAAAGGTCTCATCAAAATCAATGCCTCTTTCCTACGCATAACCCTTTGCAACAAGCCTAGCCTTATACCTGTCCATTGTACCATCAGGCTTATGCTTCAGCTTGTATAGCCACTTAGTCCCAATGGCCTTCTTGCCAGGGGGCAAGTCACATAAAGACCAAGTACCATTCTTTAATATAGCATCATATTCAGATTGCATAGCAGCCATCCAATTTTCTGAATTTTGTGCTTCATCAAACGAAACAAGCTCATTCTCATCACAAAGAATAGATGCAGCCATAGCATAGCAATCTGATGCAAAAGAGGCACTATGAGAGCCTGATCGAGTATGATATGATACAGATGCATCTAATTTGCTATCACGCAAAGTCTGCACCAGTAATTTTGGCATAGTTTTTGTCTGCTCAGTATCAACTCTCTCATCAATAAGTGCATCATGTACATCTACATAAAAAATGAATGATCTGCATCATCACATGAAAATTACAAAGGCTAAGAAGTTGCCTCATTAGGACCAGCACTATACTCTCCACCTGTAAAAAGAGGCAGCAAAGTATCGTACATGTCTTTGGAACTAACAAATGTCTCCTAAGTACATGAAAGCAATGGCTGAATAGCATCTTCCACAAAAACAACATCACGGCTAACTAGAATGTGTTTATTCTGTGGATGATATAGACAATAGAATTTATTTTCAGAACTGTACCCAACAAAAATACATTTTACTCCTTTATCATCCAATTTTCTGCGATGTTGTTCAGACACTAATGCATATGCCAAACAAGCAAAAACACACAGATGAGCAACAGATGGCTTGCGATCATGCCAAGCCTCATATGGAATGATAGAGTCCAGTGCTTTAGTGGGACACCTGTTAAGTACATATGATGCACACATGATAGCCTCAAGCCAAAAACTATGTGGTAAAGCCTGGCTCTTGACCATACACCTCGCCATCTCCATGAGTGACTTGCTCTTCCATTCAACAACTCCATTCTATTGAGGTCTATACAGCACTGTACACTGGAGTTTTATCCCACGTTCATCCAGAAATGCATTAAAATCAGAAGACATATATTCCCCCCCTTGATCAGAACGGAGGGTGCCCATTTTACATGCTGACAGATTTTCAGCCAAAACCAATAATTGTTTGAAGCACATGAACACTTTGGACTTTGATTTCAATGGATATACCCATGCATGCCTGGAAAAATCATCAATGAAAGTCACAAAGTAAAGATAATTTCCAAAAGAAGGTGTTTGCATAGGACCACAGACATCACTATGTACAAGCTGCAATTTCTGAGTAGCCCGAACTAAACCATCTTTTGGAAATGAGGAATGCTGCATTTTGCCCAAAATATAGCCTTCACAAACATGTTATCCAAGTGCCTCAAGTTTGGTCAAAGAGGACACCATTTCAGATTTTTGCAGGCATAGTAAACTAGAAAAATTCAGATGACCAAAGCATGCATGCCAAAGCTTTGCATCTGACATAGCCGGAGAATCATGTACTACACATGCCAAATCATTCACAGATCTTTCATAGTCTACGAGCTTATATAGTCCACAACATAAAATTTGAGAAGCAATAATCACGTCGCCATTTGAGAGATCATGAATTGTACACCTGTCACCAATAAATTTCACAACCAAGCTGATCTTGGCTAAAGCTGAAACTGATAACAGATTCTTCTTGATCTCTGGCATAAATAAAGCATCTGAAAAAGGGAAAGAACTACCATCAGCAGTAGTCAAAATGATCTTATCAACTCCCATGATAGGATAAGAGGAGTTGTTGGCACATGTGACAGTATTCCCTATAGGCACACGCTCGAGTGAAGTGAAGAAACTGTGCTGCGAGGTGATATGTTTGGTCACCCCACTATCAAGTACCAAACATCTGAGTCTATTGCAAACATACACTGCTCATGTGAAGATGGGTCAAAACTACAAACAATAGTAAACAACCATTCTTCTTCCTGCACAAGATTAGCAGACTCTGTTTTTGGTGTAGAGGACTCTCTAACAACCATTCCAACCTCTTTCTTCTTTGCCTCTTTAGCAGCCCGTTTTGGACAGTTCTTTATGATATGATCATTTCCTTTACAGTACTTGCAAATTAATTTCTCCTTTTCTGATTTCTTTTCATTTTTTTCTTCCCTCTTCAATTGTGCAGAATCAGCAGATTTTTGCTTACTACTTGAAGAGCTCCATTTTCCTTTGCCCTTCTGACTAGCCAAGAAAGCTTGATCTACAACACGCATAATGGACCTTTCTACCTGGACTCATCTTCCTGCAACAGAATAGAGAATAACTCCTCAAATGACAAGGCATTTGGATTGCCTTTCATCATCAAACGAAGAGTATAAGCAAAACTCTGATATGAATCAAGAAGACCATTCGGTCTGCACAAGTGAGCTATCTGGTATAACTTCATCAGTAGAAATCAATTGTTCCTTCAAATCTTTGATCTTTGTTAGAAAACTATCAATAGAATCACCTTCATTCATGTGCTTACTCTCCAACTATTTTCAAGAGGTAAGCATCGTGAGCCTTATTCCTAGCTTTGGTACAATGTGGTAAGTGTATCCCAGGCATCCTTACTTGTTCTGCAAGAGCGTATGTGAGGAATAATGGCATGTTTGATAGACAAAGCTATCAGTGCATGTGCCTGGGCATCTCTGCCATCCCAACGAATTTTCTCTACAGTAGGTGCAGTAGAATCTGCAGCACGAACAGGAATAACAGAATATCATCATCTTCAATACCTTCTGCATCAGCTTCAGTACCTGCAGTTGTAACAGTTGCAGGTGTGATAGGACATTTTTCAACACCCTGCACAATGTTCCACATTCCTTATGCAACCAATACATGTCACATCATATAAGCCCATAACGGGTAGTTGGTACCATCCAACTTATCCTTAACAGCCAACATACAGAATACATTGAGCCATAGCCGATGACTAAAATACCTTGCTCCAGAAAATTGACTGTATCTCAAAAAGTTGAACAGAACTACCTAAACGAATTCTGCTAGACCTGTAGCAGACTTCGAGATGCTTATACTAGCGAATTGAAACTGGTTTGGCATAAAAAGATGAAATAGCTTGCTCAAGCACTGCAATAGTGCGTTCGGAGGATGAAACAAGCTCATATCACGATTTTGGCACCACATAGTGAAGCAGTTTTGATCTCAGTTTTGATCTCAGAAACACACTGAGTATGCTCACCAAAATTCATGTGATTATGAGACTACAACCAGAGGGGTGTCCACGACACCCTAGATGAAGCAACGACCTGGTCTGATACCAATTGTTGGAGTTAGACGTCTATGAAAGCACGTGAACAACACAAGGAAGAAGAAGAAGCTTGGAGCACAACACACAATACTAGATGTATTACCACTAGAATGTACAAAGATAAGTAGCCCGTTAGGGCAATAGGTGTATATACAAGCCGAGGGGAAAAAACCTCCTTGTAGCTCAAGCGTAAGCACCACCTCCTTTACTTGTCAATACGCGGAGATGTGAGGACCGGTATGAAGACCACGAGCAAGTGAAGGCACAAGTGCGTGAGTGAAAGCACACAAACATGCACACACATACACACACACGTGCACAAGGTAAGATCAAAGAGAGGAACAATGGAAAGCTTCGATTGCAAAAGAGTTCTCTTAAAAAAGCTCTATTCTCTAACAAGCTAACCCCAAAAATGAGCTCTCTAGCTCTTTTTATAGTTTTTTTAACTAGTTTTGGCCCTGTCCAGACCTAGTGTCCGGCCTAGTTAAAAATTAGGTTCCAGGGCTTATTTGAGGGCTCAAACGGAGTCTAAAAATTATGAAAATTGGTGAGATGATAGTTCTAATACTCCTCAAGCTCAAGGACTCCTTGGCTTGAACAAAATGGAGTTAGAAAAATAGAAAATGGTATTTACAATGGTTTTAAGTGATGAAAATCACTATTTTTGTAGGGAATTCTTGTGAAAAATTGACATACACTTCTTGGAGCTCCCTACTTGCTCCCTTTCCTTGTGTGTCCACCTCTTTGATGTGCTTCCATGCTTTGCCCTTGACCTTGAGCTTCAACACTCCCCCCCCTCTCGAGTCTGTCGTCCCTGACAGACCCTTGTTGTAATGGTTGTTCCATGTAGTGCTTTGGGAGGTAGTGTCTGTTTGGTAGGAACAAGAGCCGTCTACCTTCCAAATGTGGCAGGGTTGGTTGTCCGGCTCTTCATTTGTCACTAAAAGCCTTTGGAAGTTGTTGTCCCTTGGTATGCGCTCCTTCCTTGGATTCCAGCATGATTGTGTCATGGTGAGCCTCCATTGATGTCCTCCAAATCTTTCAAAGATGATATTCCTATGTAGCTCATGCCTCGTACTCGGAACCCATAATGAATGATGGGTAAGTGTTTTCGTGCATAGGTTGAGTAAAATATGTGCCTTGTGCACGGCCTTGTAATGTAGCCCTATGCATGCTTACTTGGAAAAATGCATTGGAGGAAGGATGGTGCAAAAATTGGGGTCTTGAACTAAGTGCTCAAGGGTATGCCGACGGAGAGGTTTCCTAAGCTATCATGGTTATGATGTTTCCAAAGTAAAGATACTTACCATGGAGAAGGTCGATCGATGTTCATCTCTTCGTGTTGTACACTCGGCCTTTGGGATGGAACATTGTTGATGAATGTCCATGTTGATGGTCCACTGATGAGATCTTTTGAATGGCTGATCCTATCTCCTCATAAGCAAGAGTCTTCTCATCCAGTATACATACAAAGATTTGCAGAATACCATAACTACCCCTTGGAGA
The DNA here is from genome assembly GCA_020310875.1 of Ceratopteris richardii. Lineage (NCBI taxonomy): Eukaryota > Viridiplantae > Streptophyta > Polypodiopsida > Polypodiales > Pteridaceae > Ceratopteris > Ceratopteris richardii. The sequence continues at coordinate 13,243,654 of CM035411.1, forward strand.
TATCTCCCTGGATGCTCTCGTACATGCAGTAGTTAGGCATCACTCAAGTTGTGGACCTTCCAGCTCTTCACTCCTACCATGGTAAGAGGAAACCATAGTTGTGGATGCCATGTTCATGCCAAGTTCCTGACATCTACCAGATAAGGTAGCAATTATATCATCTGCTAACCGAGACACACTTCTATCCAAACTGATGTTCCACCTTCAACTAAGCATGACTCATTCATGTTTCATGAGCCAAACCTGGGAACAAGTTATTCCTCTCTTTCTTTCTTCCTTTTTTTTTTTTTTTAAACAATGTCACAAAACAAGAAGACAGAGTTTAGTATCAACAAATGGTTTACATGTGTCAATGTGCTCTCGTGCATGAGACTCTCAATTGTGTCTATGCACGGCCGTGTAATGTGGCCCTATATTAATGCATACTTTTGGAAATGCATGACCTGAATGGTGCAAAAGACAAGGTTGTGCAAGGAGCACATGGTTGTCGCTCGTCGAGGCTTTCGATGTTATTTGCGGAGGTTGATGCCCACCTTGGTGGAGGTATCCAGTGAGTCTCGAACTGATGTAGTCCTCCTTATTGGAGTCCATTTTAGAACAGCATTTGGCATTGTAGAGATCACTTCAGGCGTCTTCCGCTTTGGGTGCTTTCTGAACTGTGGTATCCAGTGTGATTGGCGTGTTGGTTCGGTGGAGGCTACTTGTACTTTTGGCTTCCAAACCCATACCTTTTTTACATGTCTTCCTACTATGGTTGAAGAGGTGAGTTGATCTTCTTTCAATCTTTGTATGCGGTTCTTACGGTTTTCTCTTTGTGGCTTCTTTGTTGAGACCTTTAGCATGTGGGAGAACATAGGTTGTTGTGGATGTAAGAGCTTCTTAGGTACCCACATCTCTAATCGCCCTTGTTGAGCTGCAGCTAATTTCTTAGGCACCCAAACTTGTCGGATACCTTGTGATTGAGCTTGTCCAAGCTTCTTCCTTCGTCTTCTGGTCTAGTTGGCTTCCCTTGATGAGATTTGTGGGGGCAAGGCTGGTGGTTGCTCTCCTTTGCGTACCCAGATCTGCTTCATGCTCGGAACTGCTTTCTTGTTGAAGGGTGTCTTTCTATTTGCTATAGCAGGTGTCTTGAATTGTTGTGCTTGCTTCTGATGTTGAACTACTATGGATGCTTTACTTTTCAAAAAAGGAGGGTGTGCTTGCCTTTGCGACTGTCCTTCCATGATTGAGTCCTTCTGGATCATAGAGCTTTTGACACATACAACATCTTGCTCGTGAAGATTAGTCTTAGAGGAACTTAGAGAGTGTGTGGTGCCATGATCTGTGAGCATGCAGTTCTCTAATTCTAATGTAATGCATTGTTCATGTACCCAAACTTGAAGACTCTGACTTCTTAGGTTTAAGTTAACTGCATGGTCATAGTCCAATCTTGACCCAAGACAAGTGGTTTTGTAAGGTTCTCATCTTGACACACTAGCGCTTTGACTTTCATTGGAACATCTTGAAGGTAGATGGGAAGTTCCACCTCGCCCAAACAAGGGGTTTCCACACCTCCCAATCCTATGAGATAAGCTTCTATGGGATTGATGTTCAACTACAAGTCTTGGCAGTAGGAAAGTCTAACTGCACTACTTGTTGCACCTGAGTCAATCAATGCTTTCACAGTCCTTGCACCCTTCCCTTGTCCTATCTCTATGGTCACAAAGGGTCTTTGGTCAATGACTTGAGAAGTCACTATGCTTGATTTTTGGCACATATCCATGTGATATCCATCTAGGCCTAGTCGCCTTAACTTATTTCGCCTAATACGCTCTCTCGCCTCTGGTTGTGCTTCTTCTCTCACTCTTAACTCTTCTTCTTTTCGCTTCTTAGCAGTGTTGAGTCTCATTAGCATATCCTCAGTAAGAGGTTCTTGATATAGTTTGACTCTACATCCACTAATATAGTTTGGCAAGATATCTCCTTCTAGAGTGGCCAACTGAACTGCACCACTAGTAGAAATTCTATTAATGATCATGGGTCCGTATCCTCTTTTTTCCAACTTACGGGCATGTTGTTTTAGTGTATAAACCAACACTAGATCTCCCTCTTTCAATCCCTTATCCTTGATGTGTGCATCAAAGTATGCCTTTTTCCTTTTCTTTGCAGCATAGATGCCTACTACCGCGCGTAGCCTTGTCTCACCTAAGCGTTCTAGATCAAAGATCCTAGAGGACAATTCATGTCCATTCCACTCATACTCTTGTGCTACTTTTAAGGCAGGGATTAAGAAATCTAATGGTAGCACATCATTCTGTCCGAAGACCATCTGAAATGGGGTGGCGTTGAGTACCGTTTTGTAGGCAACTCGATAAGCCCAAACAGCATGATGAAGTTGTTTGTCCCAATCAGAGCGTTTATTATTTACCAGTTTTGTCAATACGTTACAGAGGATCTTATTGGTGCTCTCGGCTTGTCCGTTAGCTTGTGGGTGATAAGGGGCAGACTTTTTATGTATCACCAAGAATTCTTGGAGAAGATTTTCAATGACTCATTCAAGAAGTGTGTGCCTCTATCGCTCACTAACTCTATTGGTAGCCCATATCTCGTGAACACATTCTCGAATAAGAACTTACCTGTAGTCTGAGCATCATTCTTTGTTGTGGCTTTCACTTCTACCCACTTTTTAAGGTAATCTGTGGCTACAATAATGTACTCTGCATGGGAGTTTCTAGCTGGGGGGTTAATAAGACCTATGAAATCTATGCCCCACTTGGAAAATGCACGCCCTCCCATCATTGGCCTCAAGGGCATCTCGTCTTTTCTAACTGGATATTGTGCACGTTGGCATGTGTCACATTTCTTCACATAGGTATGAGCATCCATATGAAGAGTGGGCCACCAAAGTCCTGAAAATAGAATGGTCTTGAGAAAGCTTAGGCATGGTAGATGCTGTGAAGATACTGGACGCTTAGTAAGATGGTTCCTCTTACTAATGGAATATGACTTTGAAGTGGTTGTTAGGAAAGGTAGAACCCACCTTCGGGTAGATCACCTTTCTCGCATCACGTCAGGAGAGTCATCGCAAGGAGTGTCTGATGAATTACCCAATGCTTATCTGTTCAATTTAGAAGTTGTTCCTAAATGGGCAAATAAGTTGGTACCAGTCCTAACCTTCGGCCCTGCAAATAAGAATGTGAAAACATCACAAGAAGAAATTGTAAAATCACAAAAATATCACATATTAGCAGGAAGCATGTACAAACAAGATATTGAGGGTGTATTAGCTTGTTGTGTCGAGGATGATGAACATAGTAGTTGGTTGCAGCAAGCCCATGAAGGATTGCTAGGAAATCACTATTATTAACAAAGAACATTGCAAAATCTAAAACGTTTAGGAGTATATTGGCCTAGCATGGAAAAAGAAATACATGAGTGGATTAAGAATTGTCCAATGTGCAAAGAGAGACCACCAATAGAGCATGCCACCCTTTATCAAGTGTCATTAATTCCTGATTGGAGTGCTCCATTGGTAGAGTTTATGAGATCAGGAAGATTACCCAAAGAGGCTAGTCTAGCAAGAAGACGAAGCTTGGAGCAAGAGGCTCAAGGCTATGCCTAAGTAGGAGGCAACCTATACCGAAGAGGCAAAGATGGTTATCTAAGGTTGTGCTCAGTTGTGGTATAGTTTCGTTCAGCTGCGGTGAGCTGTCTACTAGAATATGCTATGGGCAGATCTAAGTTTCCTTCACCTGTGGGTTGTGCTAGTACACATCCTATCGCATGATTGGATGCATCCACATGGACATTGAATGGCTTATTCCAATCAGGAGTGGTCAATATTGGTGTTGTGCACAAACGTTTCTTCAGTTCATTGAAAGAATTCTTGCATTCGTTGTTCCACTCAAAATTAGACAACAGGGCATAAAGGGGTCTAGCTATGATCGCATACATGTGGATAAACCTGCGATAATATCCACAATGGCCCATAAAGGCTTGTACCTCCTTAACATTCCTTGGCCTTGGAAGCTCCGCTATGGCTCGTACCTTATCTTCATCTGTTGAGATTCCATTCTTAGAAACAATATGACCTAAGATTTTACCTTGACGCACCATGAACACACACTTTTTTGGGTTCAGACACACTCAATATTCTCTACACTTATTGAAGATTTGTCTGAGCTCAGGGATGTGGTATCTTCTTTCTTGGGAATGGGCACATAAATCATCCACATACACTTCTAAGCTCTTCCGCAAGAACTCTTTAAAGACATGACACATGAGCCTTTGGAATGTTGCAGGTGCATTGGTGAGCCCAAATGGCATCACACAAAATGCAAAGATTCCCCACTCTATGGCAAAAGCTGTTTTGTGTTGATCTTCTGGGGCAATGGCTACTTGATTGTAACCTGAAAATCCATCAAGGAAGCTATAAACTTCCTTGCCTGCAACACGCTCCAATAGGTGTTCCGTGATTGGAAGTGGATAACTATCTCTGATCGTAGCGGCATTAACTTTTTTAAGGTTAATACACACTCGCAACTTCCTGTTCTTCTTGGGCACCACTACAATGGGGGACACCCATTCAGTATGCTCAATCTCATAGATAAATCCAGATTCAATCAACCTATCAATTTCTTCTTTTATTTTGGCTGCATATGTATCATTATATGTGTAGGGCTTTTGTTTGGTGGGCTTGGCATCAGCGGTCATGGGGATATTATGAGAGCAAATTCTTGGATCTACCCCTTTCAAGTCCCTATAGTGCCATGCAAACACATCCCTATATTCCCTTAATAGAGCTACGAGCTCCATTTCTTCTCTTGCACTTAGGTCATCTCCTATATATGTGCATCTCTCTTCATTCTCTTCAATGGTCACTACAATCTTCTTGGTCTTTTCTTTATTATCATATGATTCTCCTATGATGGCCTCTCTCTTAGGCATTCGTACCAAAATTTTGCGGTCGTCAACTTCATATTTCTTGAAATTTTCTGGTACTTCGAACAATGATTCCTCCTCTTCTTGTTTTACTCCTTTTCTTTTCTTTTTCTTTTGACTACTCTCACTTCCATCCTTTGAATTTACCGTTTTAATACTTGTGCGAGGTTCTTCTTCTTTCTGGGTGAACACTCCTATACCTTCTAGATAGTGCTACTCTGAGTTAAAGCAACTATCCATCACAATGGACTCTATATCATCGTCATTCTCTTCTTCTTCTATGACATCACTAGGATCACATTCTTCTAGCAAGGGCTGACACATGAACACTGAGATATCATAACCCTCCTCATCACAATGAGGTGTCCATTTTTCTTCATTGACAGCAATGTCCATGGTGGCTAAGATTCCTGGCCAGCCATGAGGCTCAAATTCCTCATCTGGAAAGATCATTGGTGTATAGGTTGGGTCCTTAATTGGTCTATCTCCTGGCAAAGTTCCTTCTTCTCTTGCCTTTAAACGTTTTTCCTCTTCCTCTACGACCTTGCACATCCACAAATGAGTATCTTCATGCAGCCATGATGGATCAGGTGAACTTTCAGAATGCACAGAGATGGAATCTTCTTTCGCTTTGTGGATAGGATTCCACTATAGGGGTGGTACATCTCTGAAGGAGTAATCCTTCAAATTGACCTTGGTGGTGACCCCTAAGTGTTGCAAGTACAAGGAGTTGGTTCCCCAATCTTGTACTATTTGCAATTGTCGTAGGAAGGGTCTTCCTAGGATCATCTCATAGACATTATTTTTCTCAAAGTCACATATAGCAAATGTGTGTTCAAACTCCACACCACAAGTGGTTAGAGTTATCCCTTCGAGCAATCATAGAGGTCTTTCAAAATGACCGTCGGCCATTTGAAGCTTCATTCTATTTGGTCTTAATGTGGGTTTGCCCCATTGCTTCCACAAGGAGGTGGTCGCAATGGCAACACCAGCACCTGAATCTATGATGGCTTTGGTTGTGTAACCTTGGTAGGTGATTGGAAGATAAGTATTACCTTCTTCACCCTCACACATGTCCCCTATTTTGTCTAGAGGTATCTCTGGTACCTTTTGCTTAGAGCCTGCTTTTGGCATGTTGGAATCCAGTTCTGGAACCTGATCCTTCACATGATTCCATAGTTTGGGTTTTGCTTTGAGCAGCTCTTCTACAGTGAGATGACATTGAACCTTAGTGTTCTTCACGACATCAGTGTTCCTTGGGACCACTGAGTCTTCATGTCTCACCAGTATTGTGGGAGCTCTGATCTGAAGAGATTCAGATTCCCATGGGCCTGGAAATTGAGGCAGTTCTTCTAGGGTATTAGATTCAAAATCTAATCTTTCATCTTCTTGTTGTTCTGCTTCATCTCCGTAAATAGATGGAAAGTCTTGGGGAAATTGATCATGAAGATCATCAATTTCAGGAAGAGGAGGAGGATTACCCTTCTCCTTCGCCCATTTCTCTTCTTGTATTTCCCGCAAGAACTCTTGAGAGTACTGTTGCATTGAAGGAGGTATTCCAGCATCCGTGGAATTAGGAACATACGCTCCCATTGGTGGTGAGCTTCTTCTCTCAAAAACTGGTTGAGCCTGTGGAGGTAAAGAAACTTGTGGTTTGATTACCAATTGCTCTAATCTTTCTAGTAGACCCTAGAAATGCAAATCTGGTTTGACAGAGTTTGTCTTATTGAACTTTTCACTAGTCTCAAGTATAGCTTGAGCTTGTTCTACCATTTTCATGCACATTTTCATCCGTTCAATCTCTAAATCTACTCTTGGGTAACTCTTGTCTAGGTTTGCAACTGTTGGCCCTTCTTGAAGTCGAGCCTGGTAGGCCTTGAACATCATGTCCAAGCCTTCTGGGATTGCATCTGCAAGAACAGACCCTGGTTGCAGCTTATTTACAATGGGTGCTAGGGTGGGATGAGGTGGAGTGGTTGGAGTGTCGACATGCGAGGGGTTTTGAGATGCGATGTCTTCTATTTTTGTTTTTGCATCCATCTGAAACATGGTCCTCTAGGGGCTTGTGGTCTTGCTTGTCTCAATTGGGGCCTAGGGTTAGCATTTGTGTACATGACATTGGAGTATTCAGGCTCCCAATTTTGTTCCATAGGTTGTGCCTCATATTGATACGGGTAAATCTCACTATGTTCAGGTGACTCTGTGTAATAAGCATGTGGACTACCTTCATGGGAGTAGTCTGAACTATGAGCATGAGAGTCATTCTCTGAGATCAGTGGGGTCACTGGCACCAATGCTCTATTTGGATTTTCCTCTCCCACTGCATACTTGACTGGAATCACTTTGGCAGGAGCTGGTGGTTGGTTTCCCAAGACTGGTTGTGGCATATATTGTGCTTGATATTGCTGTTGTGGTCGATAATATGGCTGTTGGTATTGGTTCTGATACCTACCTTGTTGGTAAGGTTGCTGATAAGTTTGTCTAACAGCCTGCCTATTGTAGGGACAATCTTGAGCCGTGTGGTTTGTGTATTTTCTCTCAATAGTGCAATATGGAGCATTCCTTTCTCTAATGTTTTGGTTTTGCATTGGGCATACGTTAGCCATGTGGTCCCCTCCACAGGTATAACATCGGTTCAATGAGGTGACTCTCTGTGTTTGTCTATTTTGGACTCCCAGCTTCTTGGCAACTTGCTCAGCTATCTCATCTATTTTCGTGGAGGTTCTCGAAGTATGACTAGTAGAACTATCAGAACCTTGATAGAGTTTGGATAGTCCTAACTCCTCACCTAAGTTGTCTTCTATGTCAATGCATGTCGGCACACACTCTTCTATGGATCTAGGCTCTTTCAAGTACACATATGATCTTAACTTTGTGCTCAGTAAGCCATCTAAGAACAAAGCCACTTGTTTGGCTGGTGTGGGTAACTCTGGAGCAGGGCATCTTTCTAAGTACTATCTGAACCTTCTTCCTGCTAGTCGCACTGTTTCTTGGGGTGTCTGCTTGAAACTGTGGATCAAAGATGATGTGTTATGCTTGATACCACTCTTGGAAAATTCTACAATGAATTCATCTAGCAATTGACCTATATCGCGATAGTTTCGACTACTCAGTGGTTGAAACCAAGCCAAGGAAGTGCCCTTAAGAGTCAAACCAAATGCCTCGTACTGGGTGAACAAATCCTCAACCTGTTCAGCTCTTAACACTTGTTTGAACTCGGCCACATGATCATAAGGATCTCCTGGCCCGTCAAAATAATTCTTCATTGCCTTGATCACTTGAGTGGGTCTAAGGGTTCTTGTGTGCTCTCGGGGTCTAGGCAATGGAAAATCATGTTCATCTCTTTGTTGCCTATGTGCTTGATGTCTCTCTCTTTCAGGTCTTTCATTTTCAAATCCTGCTCTATTTTTGCCCACACGGTGTGCAAAACTTACCTCAGGTCGCTCTCTAGTTCTTTCTCTCTGGGCTTCATGAGCTTGAGATGAACCCACTCCTTGGAGGCCATGGGAAATATTGGATCTTGATGGAGGGAAAACCAATTCACTCTTCCAAGTATATGCGTGTCTATCATGTTCTGTTACCAAGAACATCTTCTCTGATGTGTTGTCCAGGTAGACAACTTTGCCTGGTATCTCTGGATCCTTGAACTTGTAGATGATGACTATGCCCAATTGGCTAGGTTGATCTGGCTTGAATCTCCAAAAGGCTTCCTCTATTTCTCTATTCAAGAATAGTTCTATGCTTTTGTTGTCTTGAGGAATCCAGTATGGAGTGATCACTCTGGTCAAAACTGACTTACCTCTAGGAGTATGGGGTCCTTGTCCTACATTTCCTTGTTCTAGGTCTCCTATCTCATTCTCAAGAATGACATTTCAAAACTCATCAGTCCTATCTGGTAGGTTGGTGACCACATACATGGTTCCTTCCTTATCAATGTATGAACCCTCTTCGAACTTGACCATCGGGTGTTCAAGTCCAAAGGGTTGATCTGGATTTTTGAGTTGGACCACTGATCGCCTCAGGCCATCCTCACAGATGCGAGCACCTACTCGGTTGGTCCGAATATATTCCAATTGTGCCTTATAGGGACCTTCTGGTGTTTGTAGATGGGCAGTTCCTGAGCCACCTGCAGGTTTCCCCATGCTAAAAGACATTTCTGAGTCACTTGTGTCAGAGTTTAGTACGTAAGGACAACCACTTAGTTGTTGTGCCCAAGACTTAGCTGTATGGTTGACACTAGACTGAGAAGATCTAATGCTTTGTCTATCCTTGCCTAGGTGTCTACCAGATCTCAAGTTCATAAGCTTTGTTTAAGAGTCCAAAATTTCCCCTTGGTATGGTTCAAAATCCTTTGGAGTCCCCTTGGTTCCCTAGTCCCGCTTGAGGGTCAACTTCAAATTAGTCTATCTGAAAATTAACGCATTATTCTTATCAAAAACAGTTGAGGTCGTGTAGGATTCGAATTGAGCTTTCCAACGAGCTATAGAGCTCAAAAAATGGACTTTGGATGAAAAAGTTATGTCAAATCAGGCTCTTGGGGGTCAAAACAGGCAAACAGGCACTTATGGAAAACTCACGATTTTGTATGAAATCAAAGAATCGCGATTTTATGAACATCAAGAGAATCGCGATTTTATGAATATCATGAGAATCGCGATTTTATGAATATCAAGAGAATCACGATGCTATGAACTTCAAGAGAATCGCGATGCTATGAAATCAGAGAATCGTGATCCTGTGAAACCAAGAGAATCGCGATTGTGTAAAATCAAAGAATCGCGATTTTGTACCTTGAGAATCGTGTTTTCACAAAATCGTGTTTTTTGCTGAAAATCGTGATTTGTGAGAATCGCGATTTTGAACAGAGGATCGTGTTTTTGAAAATCGCGATTGTGAGCTTAGAATCGTGTTTTCACAGAATTGTGTTTTTGACATGAAAATCGCGATTGCCAACAGAGAATCGTGTTTTTGAAAATCGTGTTTTAGAGAATCGTGCCTTAGAGAATCGTGTTCTAGAGAATCACGATTTTGTCTCAGAGAATCATGGTTTCCAAAAATTTAGAGAATCGCGATTTTGAGCACAACCACAGAATCGTGTTTTCTCATAATCGTGTTTTCACAGAATCGTATTTTGAAAATCGCGATTTTGTCTCAGAGAATCGTGGTTTCCAAAAATTTAGAGAATCGCAATTTTGAGCATAACCACAGAATTGTGTTTTCTCAGAATCGTGTTTTTACAGAATCGTGTTTTGAAAATCGCAATTTTGTCCCAGAGAATCGTGGTTTCCAAAAATTTAGAGAATCGCGATTTTGAGCACAACCACAGAATCGTGTTTTCTCAGAATCGTGTTTTTTTTTGGCTGAAAATCGTGATTTGTGAGAATCGCGATTTTGAGCACAACAACAGAATCGCGATTCTGAGAATGACCACAGAATCGTGTTCTTTTCAAAAGGCTTTTAGGCGGGAAACAGAGAATCGCGATTTTCAAAAAGAAATTTGAATTTTCACAGAATCGTGTTTTTTGGCGGGAACTTCGAATTTCTGAGCACCGAGCAATGGCGAGCTCCGTATGTGCAGAAAATCATGAAAAAACACAGCGCTTGCACTCTCTTGCACTTCCTAACTCCTCATATTCACAATAATGCATGAAAGATGGTATGAAAATGATGAAAATGCACTAAAAAACAAGAAATTTCTATGAAGAAGATGGAAGAAGATGGAGATGGTGATGATGATGAAGATGAAGAAGAAAAATAAGAAAATGAACAAAAATGATAGTTTTTTTTACCTTCCAACGTCGCAAATCTACGATCTTACCATCACAACGCTCGGCCTCGAAGCTCTCTCCCCGGCAACCGCACCAAAATTTGGTGTAGCTCAAGCGTAAGCACCACCTCCTTTACTTGTCAATCCACGGAGACGTGAGGACTGGTATGAAGACCACGAGCAAGTGAAGGCACAAGTGCGTGAGTGAAACCACACAAACATGCACACACATACACACACACGCGCACAAGGTAAGATCAAAGAGAGGAACAATGGAAAGCTTCGATTGCAAAAGAGTTCTCTTAAAAAAGCTCTATTCTTTAACAAGCTAACCCCAAAAATGAGCTCTCTAGCTCTTTTTATAGTTTTTTTTACTAGTTTTGGCCCTGTCTAGACCTAGTGTCCGACCTAGTTAAAAATTAGGTTCCAGGGCTTATTTGAGGGCTCAAACGGAGTCTAAAAATTATGAAAATTGGTGAGATGATAGTTCTAATACTCCTCAACCTCAAGGACTCCTCGGCTTGAACAAAATGGAGTTAGAAAAATAGAAAATGGTATTTACAATGGTTCTTAGTGATGAAAATCACTATTTTTGTAGGGAATTCTTGTGAAAATTTGACATACACTTCTTGGAGCTCCCTACTTGCTCCCTTTCCTTGTGTGTCCACCTCTTTGATGTGCTTCCATGCTTTGCCCTTGACCTTGAGCTTCAACACTCCTAAAGAGGGAAAAAAGTGCCCCGGCGATCCTAGTGTGTTTACACACATCACTACCTAAATATATCAACAGTACCAATCTTCGTCACCTTGAACCTCAATTTTCTATCTCCTACAAGCTTCTCCAAGTTCTCTCAATGGTATCAAAGCTAGATCAAGATGGATGATGGCTTTCCATCAATGATTGAGAAGCTTGATAGAAACAACTATTCTTCTTGGAAAATCAAAATGGAAGCCTATTTCCAAGGTAGAAATCTCTATGGGATTGTAGCAAGTGATGAAGCCATGCCTATTCCAAGATCCAATGGAGGTCCTACACAAGAGGAGATAGATAGACTCACACTTTGATGTCAAGGGATGCTCAAGCAAGGTCGTACATAATAAACTCTAACTCTAATTTTTTGTTGCTGCATATTAGAGGACTCAAAACATCTCAAGAGACTTGGGGTGCACACGAGACCTTCTTTTCTACTAGTACCAAAATAAGAACCATCTATGGAATGACTTCAACCAAATAAAAAAGACACAAAAAAATCTATCATGGAGTTTGTTACCAAGGCCAAGGAGGTTGGAGATGAGTTGGCATCCATTGTAGATCTGATTGAAGAAGAGGCCATTATGAGGCAGATTTTGAATGGAATTAGAAGTGATAAGAAATAGCAATCCTTCACCATAGCTTATGATCTCATCATGGATGTTAAAACCCCAAATTTCAACATATTTTTTGGAAAACTCTTCAACCAAGAGGCCAACTTCCTTGATCGTTGAGGTCCTCCCTCACACGTAGCCAACGGTGCCAACAGTGACTTTGGTGACTTGGATGACAAGGTATGCACACATGGTACTCCGCATAAAGTCTGCAGAATATGCAGAAAAACATAGTACACAGGGAACACGAACTCAAACTTCTTAGGTGTTATAAATGTGGTCGAACTTACAATGTGTGGTTGACCAGGCCACTACATGTTTTATTAAAGAACATATACAAAAGTGTCCAGTGGCCAATTGGCCTCATGGACATTAATGGTAACATATTGCTCTTCTAAATCTTCTATCACTTGGGGTAAGGTTTTTGCTTCCTTTCCACTCATAGGACTCTCAAATCTTTGATCAATAGTGATTTCTTTATTTTCTTTTTATTTAGCTCTCATAATAGCCTTCAATGGCACTAAGTATTCTTTGTCACTACTAGAGGACTCTATTACTTTAATCACATTGATTTGTGTAGTGGAAGATGCTCTAGAGGGATTCTTGGGGCAATCCTTCATTAGATCTTCTTTTCCACAATCACTACAATAACCATTCCATACTTTCTAAGGAGGTGGGTGGTAGGGTTTTGTGAACTCTCCCTAACGAAATGATATCCTCTACATCTATAAAAAGGTCCTCTTGGTGTTGGAGGCCTCATTGGTTGTCTTACCAAAGCTTAGGATCTAGGTGTAACATACATTATGTTGGCATATTCAGAGCCGTATGAATTTCCATAGCCATCATATTCATAGTATTGATGTTCATATGTTGACTCGTATTCTATGGGATTGTGGTCATAGACATAGTATTCACCATATATCTTTTCATAGTCTTGAATCTTGTTTTTTGAGCTTGTGAGTAGGGTCACAAGTACTACTGATCTCTCTAGGTTCTCTTTTGGTTGCATGTACTTGAATGGCACTACATTTTGAGGATGGGGTGGTTATTTTCCCAACACTCCTTGAGGTTGAGCATACCCTTGATACTCATAACCATTGGTTTTTCTTGATATGTAGCATATCTTGGAGCCTCCTTGAATTGTTCTCTTGGTTGATATCCATAAGGCCTAAATTGAGGAGGTTAAGATTGCCTAGGTTTTTTATTATAAGGATAATTTTCAGCAATTTGATTGGTGTATTTCTGTTCAATGTGGCAATAGAGATTTGGCCTGCATGGGTGGTCTTGCATACATGTATTGTTATGGTGGGGCAGGTCCTTCTCTTGCACATGCATGAGATGGATGATCCTTTGCACAATGCATGCATCTCCTTAATGCTACCATCCTCGTGGGTTGAGCCTAATAGGGTGTGGATCCATCTTGGCTTTTAAGTCCCTGCTTCTTGGAAACTAATTCTACCAATTCTTCCACATTCCTTGATTGGGTAGACACACTACTAAAAGTTTCATCAGACTTGGTTGGATTTTGAGGGATCTTATGCCATCATCTAAGTTATCTTCTATGTGTATACACTCCATAAGACACTCCAAAGTTGCTAGGCATTTAGTATGTACCAAAGTCCTCAAATTCCCATTTGTTAAGCCATAAAAATAATAATATTATCATTTTTTATTGGGTTGGCCTTTCTATGGTTGGACATCGATCCACATATGGCTTAAATCTCCTAGTTGCAAGTCTTACCAACCCATTTCTTGCTTGCTTAAAACTCTATATTAGAGAAGAGGTATTATGTTTAGTCCCTCTCTTAGTGAACTCGCCAATGAGCTCCAATGTTCACAAAGCTATTGGGATCCAGAGGTTGAAACCATGTCAAAGTTGTTCCTAATAATGTGGTTCCAAAAGATTGATATTGAATAAAGAAACCATCTATTTTCTCGGCCCATAACGCTTGTTTAAATTCATCCATATGATCATAAGGATTTCTTGATCCATCATAGTGATTTAGTAGGCATTTTTCTACTTGGTAAGGTCTCAATTTTTTGCCTACATCAGGTGGTTGAGGAATAACTTAAACAATTGGATGCACCCCTGGTCCTCTTCCTCGTGGAGGTCTTAGAGGAATGAGTGGTCTATTCATCATCTCATCTCCCATTTGGTTGTTTGGCATTGTGCTATTACTTGGTGTAGCAAAGCAAACATGAGGTGTTGTTGGAACATTTTGCCAACTACTTTGCCCTAATATAGGGCTTCCTTGGGTTTGTTGTGACCTTATGGATTTTGAGAAGCGGTTGTCTGATCCCTTGGAGGAAACACTGGCAAATCCATATATTGGAGTCTAGATCTCTTCATATCCATTACTTCCCAATATCTTCTCTTATGTTGATCCAAGTATGTGACTCTAGAAGAGTCTTTTGGATCATGCAATTCATAAATAGAAGTCAGATTGACACTACTTCCTATTATAGGCATAGTTTCTTGCAACAACTTATCAGTTCCAACAATCAGATAAAAATCCATTAGACCATCATCTTGGGGGATTCTATCTCCTCTCAAGGCATTCACTATAATAGACTTTTCTCTTGAGGTAGTCATTGGCTCTCTATTGTGTATATTGGTTGGGTTAATTAGTTCCTCAATTTCTCCCATTTCATTGATTCTTTCAGGATGCTCGATTACTAAGTACAAATGCCCTCCTTGTTTATCCATGTAAAATCCTCCTTCAAACTTTACTACTAGTCTCTAGAAAACCTTAGAGGTAGTATAGTTTCTCAGACTTGCTACATATCTATTAAGCCCATGCAAGTTTGTAGAAACATACTGGAAGGAAGTCTTGTTACACACATACACACACACACAAGATATATGAGAAACCAAGTGCACGTGATTGATGACTAGCCACAAAAACATGTGCGTTGGGCTCACAAGGTCCTATGCACTCATGAAAAGTAAGACTAGAGAGTTCTCACACATCTAACAAGTGCACATAGTGGTGGTTTGATACACACACATTAAATTATCAAACCGAGAGTATAACCCAATCAAATGCGTGGAAACATATGCACTAGTGATGGTGGATATGGGAATGGGTCAAATAATGCATGCAAAAGTGGGAATCCACTTCCCATGGCACCTACACGTGGGTGTGTGTCATGATACTTGATGTAATAGTAGACACAAAACAAGTGATATCTCCTAGCTCTGATACCGAAATAGGTTGAATAGTCGGTTTCTTTGAAGCTCTTGATGAGATACATCCAAAGGCAGTATTTTCAGCTCGATCAGACTACTTTGCTCCCAGTTATGCCTAAAAAACTAAGTGTCAAGAATCACCTACTTACATTTAACGACTCCCTATGCTTCACACACATGATACCAATGAAAAAAGATGGGAAAGGGGTAGACAAACCGTCAAGCACACATTTCACACCTAAAACGCTTATACAAGCTCACGAATAAGAAGGCACACAAGCAAGAAAAAGCAAAATCAAAATTCAAAAGTTAGTCTTTGTATTATGGTAAAAACTCTTTCAAATGAGTCGCAAAGTGACTTATATACAAGCGCCCTAATTTTGATCCTTTCACATAAGAGATCAACACTTTCTCTAGAAATCCTTAAAATCCTATTATTATACAAGGATATTGTTACAATCTTCATGGAATATGCAGCTAGAGGACTCCTCTAGTGCACTTACAAGGCTTTTGAGAATTTCATGATGGAATTTATGAAAAGAAAAATGGCCATTGCTCAAAAACATTGTAGGCTCGCTCTTCTTCTCCTCCTCCCTTCACTTCTTTTTTTTCTCTTGTCTTCATTTGTCTACAACACACATCTTAGGATAAATCAAGCCCAAGGTTGGAAGCTTTCAAATGAGAGTTCAATCGATTGAATAATTCAAGGATTCAAGACCTATACTTGGAGATACTTTCCCAAGGGTTTCTCATGGAACTCCAAGGGTTCTCCAAGAGACTTTGAACCCTTAAAACCCATGCTTGTACCCATAATTATGCAAAAGAGAAACCATTGTTCACTTTATGCATACAAATTAGAAAATGTTTTTCTATTGACTTGAAAAATTATGATTATTTAAATTTAACAAAGGTATCAAAATTTTTTCAAAATAAATGCAAGTGATAATGATACACACTTACTCAAAACGACATTTTGAGTTTTAAAAAATTTGAAGCTTTTCAAAAGAATAATAAATATCTTTAAAAAAAATAAAAACATTTTTTTTCAATTTTGTGCCCAAAAATTCAAGGCATTTTGAAAGTTTGTGATGCAATATTCAAACTAACAAATGGCAAAAAAAAAAATTTAAGTTTCTAAATTATACTACTAAGATAGACTTGAAAAGTTAAAATTTGGATCGATACTCCGTAAAGAAGACCAATAATGTTCAATTTTATAATGTTTCATAGACTCTTATATATCAAATTTGCATTGAAATAGGACCTTTTACATCATATGACCTATTATTGGCACTCCTTTTAAATAACTATCATTTTTAAAAGGCACTAAATTTTTCATAATGAAATGCTAAAAGGACCAAGAGCAACACAACGATCCTAAACATAGAGGGAGATGTGCGTAGAATGTTGATGTGTTTTTAGGAAAGAAACAAAGAATGCATGACCAGAGAGAGAATAGATACCATAGATCTATTTGTCACTTTCTTGAGTTCCCGAACTTTTTCAAATGTGAACTTAGTGCCAAATTTTATCAAACATAAGTTTTAAGCACAAATGGAGAATACATAAAGTGGTCCAAAAGCTTTAATGGGTCATTATATCATGTAAAAACATATATGGAAACCTCTAAAGGAGACCTACAAAGGATTAATGCATACATATGGAGACTCCTTGGGATCTTTGTCCCGAGATAATTTTCCTTTGCTTGCTAATATTTTCTCCAATTGCAAATAATTTAGCTATGAAGTTTATTTTGGAGAGGCATTCCACACAAGAATGAAGTTCTTGAAGTCAATCAATAATATTGTGTCCTTTCTAAATCCCTAAGAGGACTTAAACTTTGTGGACTTGAGAAATTCGTGGCTAGATTGGATGTAAATATGTGCTACAATTCAAAAAAGCCATGGGATACATTTTGAAGGTGAGGCGTGAGTTAAGAGTTTGATACAACCATCTATTCTCAAGTTATGGAGTTGTCTCTATAAAGAACATGTTTATATCCTCATATGGGTTGATTCAAGGACTATTCTATGACCAACATAAATAAAAACATTAAACATACTTAAAAATATGTTTAAAGCTAGTGTGAAATACTTCAACGACACACGTACTTACGGTCAACCTACATGAGAATGCAAATTTGTTCACCATGTGTGGAGGGGGTGCACTATAGTGGTAACAATCTTAAGGCTTGAGCACAAGTTCCACGGTTCAAGTCCCAATGATAAGCTCAACGTGAACCCTTGATGTGAAGGATGAATGGGATCCCTTAGGTGTATGTGTGTAATCTTGATCTTTCAAATTTCCGACCTAAAGGGAGAGTAAGTTGTAAGATCAAAAGTCTAAATATATATATATACATACATACATACATACATACATACATACATACATACATACATACATACATACATACATACATACATACATACATACATACATACATACATACATACATACATACATACATACATACATACATACATACATATATAGCTCCTAATTTTTCTCGTGTTAAAAATACTATTGTCATAGTAAATTCATTTATGAAAAATAGTCAAACAATGTCCCCTATGAAAAAAATGCTTGAATGCTCTTTACTCTCTTACCTTCTCTAGGAACTTGGAGAACATAATAGAATGGACATAGCCTTCTGAAATAGCATGAGGCCCATGTTTCTCATTTTTTACCGTATGAGCATGGGAACACTCTAATGGACAACGAAGTGTAGCACACTAAATGTGCCAAGTAGCATACTACAAGTATGCCAAGTAGAAGGCGTACATAGATTTAACTAAAAAGAAAAAGACTCGAGTGTGTGGTAAGGAATGCATGAAGTTCTAGTTTTCTATGTGCTAATCTGAAGCTCATGATCACTAAATTGCGAGTGCATTGGTTAAGCATGAATTATAATGCAATTTTTAAATAGTAAATAATAAAGAAAGCATGAATTACAATGCAATATTTATGTGGATTCGTTAAACACTAGCTCTTGAGACAAAGGCGTTGTGTTCAACACCCAAGCTGGACATGTAATGGCTTTGGCCCATCTAAATCAGTTGTAATCAATTGTGATCTTGTCTAACCCCTCCTTTGTGGAATATGGGAGATCCCGTGGTACTATACCCAATCATATGTACAATTGTTCTTTCAAAGCTAATATGTGCAGTTGTTCTTTCAAAGTTACAACTCGGAGAATAAATGCTTCCCGAACAATGTAAGGGACATGCTTAACATGGAAGGTTGTATCTTGTGGCTGATGTGCAACCGTTTGTCCTAGGTAGTTGTGACTGTAGTTCAACCCAGCTATGTAAACCTCTGTTCTTGTGAGATAAGAGGGGTCCCATGGGTACCTTTCCTTGTATGTACAGTTGCAATTTCAAAGTTAAAGCCTAGAGCTTCACTTAACTCTTCTTCCAAGAGGACGCCTGCATGAAAGGTGGGTGCAGTTATTTTACTTCACGTCAATCGGAGCTGCACGTCAGTTGTTTACAAAATTCAGCTGATCGTGGCGAACCCGCTGTCTCTGATATTCACATCTACGTGATCTCTCCTACCTGTTGATATATCTGTTCAGATATGGCGGCTAATATCACCGGCTTCATAAAAGCTATGCCAAAAACATAGTTCGGTAAATTAACATCAGTGTGCAATTAGCGAACTAATTAAGTTTTCGCTACATTGTTAAACTCTTCACATCTACCAGGACAGACGAATCGACAGCTGCTCAAGATACGAGGACACTCAGAGAATAGTATCTCCAGAATCAACAAGCTTCATATAGAAGAGCATCTTGATGGACAAGATTGCAGACATTCCTTTAAGATGCAGACATGACAATGCATCTGTTGGATAAACAAACAAATCAGGCTATGGAAAACATTGAATCCGTTGGTGCAATAGCTTGCAAAATCAATTTTTTATCCCATGCTTACAGCCATACCTGGCCCTGGTTGCCAAATTTTCTGTTTTCTGCATGTCAATGTAATTTCTTGCGACTTTCTAGTAGTAATGAACTCGATCAATCTGTGTAGAAAGAGTGAATAATCTTGACGACAGAGTTCTATTCAGACTCTAAGAATGAACGGTTGCATCAGGTCAATCTCCAAAGTAAATGAATTGATCCTAATCGCTTTGCTTCTGTTGTAATGGTGACATTGATTGTCCAGCTACAGACAAGCATCTCTAAAGCAGCGCAACTGCGTAAGTGAAGAATTTATGTAGTTAGCTTCGAAAGGTTTTCATCATCATCATCATTTTTGAGCTACGGCGATTGATTTAGCAAGAACTTCTCGACGATCGAATTGAATTCCTTCGGTTTCTCCATCTGAACGCAGTGTGCAGCATCACTGATAATCATCAGCTCTGCTTTCTCTCCCAGATGCCTGCATACAGAAGCATGCAATAAGAAGACGAAGTCCCTCGGAAAAGGAGGATGAATTTAAGAACAACGGATACCATACTTCTTGATTTCATATGCCATAGCAGGAGGGAAAATCCCGTCATGATCGCCCCAAATCAGCAGCACCTTCTGCTGAATCAGCACAGACGTTTCACACAGCCAGCTATGAAGCATTCCGAGTATCTCATTCAACAGAAAGTGTCTAGTCTCAAAGTTATTACCTGCGGCACGGATGGTAGGGCATCGGCGTTCTCCAGCCCCAATGTAATTCCCTGCAGAAGCTCCGCTTTTGCTTCCCTTCCCTCTACGTAGAAGTACTGATCGATGACAAATCTCTCCATCAGTACAAAAGCAGATTTATAAATATATGAAAACCGTAAGAGCGCAACAGCGTAAGCCTACGAGAGATGCAAGAAGACGGACTGGGAAGAAGGCCTGTTTCAAAGAAAACATGGAGTTGAGATATGAAGTGATGCCACCTCACCTGTATTATGCTCTGCAACAGAAAGGAGAAAAGAAATGGCGGGAGTCTATGAATAGAGAGACTGGAAAGGGTTCTGAAAGCTTGCGGAGACCGTGGCAGCAGCAGATCCTCTACGCTTCCCATCTTTGCGCGTTCTAGGAGCTCCTGGTTGTCTTTGGGGGTTATACAGACACCTGAATTCGCAATCACGACTTTCTCAACAGTGCTAGGGAATAGGTGCGCAAGACGGTACGCGACGAATCCGCCATAGCTCGTGCCCACAACGCTGTAGGAAGATACATTCATCTTCTTCATGGTCTTCGCGATCATTTGAGCTTGGAATATCTCGGACCGCTCGCTTGATGTCGTTGTGGAGCTCCCGAAAAAGACAAGATCGGGAATGAAAATCCGGAAGTTCCTCTTCAGTGGCGACACCTGTTCGTACCACTGCCATACGGCACTGGTGGCAAACCCATGGAGAAGAACGAGTGCTGGCCTGCTGATGTCGATAGCTTCTTCTGTTTCGGTTTTTTCACACCAACAGGCAATGGTAGTTTGATGATCCACCTGTAAGGAGACATGTTGCAGGCCGCAACTTTGGAAAAATGAGGTTAGCTGCCTATCGCGCCATCGCGCAGGACTGAAGCCAAAGCACGAACCAGACGAGGCCATAGCCGTGCCTCGCGATGGAGGCCAAATCGCAGGGTTCAGCCACTGTAGGTCCTCTCTGGAGAAGGAAAAGGCTGTGCGAGCGCGATCAGGGCCGAGAACTAGCGGAGTGGATATGGAGAGAGAAAGAGAGAGAGAGAGGGAGAGAGAAGGGGAGACGGAGAGCATTCAACGCAGCGTTTAAGCCTACCAACTTCTTTTTTTTATTGTTTCCAACTACACCAAGACCTTGACAGGACTCATGACTTCTTTGACACTTCTGTCTTAACATTGTTTTTCTCGATTTCAATTATTGAAAGCTACGAGGTAGTTGTTTTCCTGGATTTCAAGTTTCAACCATTAGTAGTTTTGAGTGAGGTAGTACCACAAAACAAGATGATTTTTAAGGTTTTTTTAGAGTATAAGAAATTTAAAATGTCCTTGAGTGGAATTTGAACTTAGGTACTCTTCATTGTTAGTAGTGAAGCCTTCCTCTTTACTCGTGGTGTAACCTTCTTGGTTGTCTTCATGGTTGTCTTCCGGATCGCATGTCAAGCTCACCGCAACAAAAGTTAAGGCTTAAAGGGAAACAACCATCGGGCATGACATTGAAGAGCCCCCTCAAGAGTAGGATCCTAAGTCAGGAAGCTAGGAGGAAAAAAGAAGATCACATGAAAAAAGATCGGGTCTCTCCCCTCAAAGAGGGCAACCATCAACAATGAAAATCACATCGCTAAATGTCCGGGGCTTGTCTGATCCTTCAAGAGCGGCGATTCTTGGTCAGTGGTTCAAAGACAATTGCCTCAACCCTTGCTTTATCTGCATACAAGATATTAAAATCGACGGAGAGGATCTTCAAAAACGACTTAAATGCATTTCTCCGAACCACTTATGGCTCTCCACTTCTCACCCTAGGGGGACGAGGGGCGCTGCGATTGGTATGTGTCACTCTTGGTCCATAAGATTGACCTCGAATTGTGAAGATCGGAATCATCGTTGGATTGCTGCCTCTTTCAGATTCCCTAATCAATTCACGGTGGTCTCAGTTTATGCCCCAAATGGAGAGGCGGATAGAATCGATATGTGGGCTTCCCTCGACTCCCTCTCACACAATGTTTTGATTTGTGGAGACTTCAACATGGTTGAGTTTCCTGAGGACTGATGGAATAACAAGGGGAAAATTATTGACGGTCGTGAGAAAGAGATATGGGAATAAATCAAGCTCCATCTTGACCTTGTCGAGATGAAATATACGAAGGAATTCTCCTGGTATAATCTCCTATCGGGGGACTCTCTGAGGAAAGCAAGACTTGATAGATGTTACATCGACCAAAACACCATCCTCCAGTGGGGTATTCCTTCGACTTCCCAACACAGGACCTAACTATCTCGGACGACTACCCAATTACTCTGTCTTTCAAACCGATTCCCACACTCTAGAAAGCTCCTTGGTTTCATGCTTGTCAGACGTCGTTTTCCCTCCCCTCTGTCCACCAAGAAATTTTTGTTGTGTGGGCGGAGGCCTTTGCCTACTGTAATGAACCGTCCAAGTGCTGGAGAAGCGCAATTGAAAGGTCTCGACAAATTTTGATCAAGACTCAAAAGGCTATAAGAGATATTCGAAAAAAAGAAGAGAAAAGGTGTACCGGAGGCTCTCACGGCTTGAAGAAGAAGTGAACAAAGGTAACTTGCAATGCCAACAATGTCTTCTGAAAATGAGGGGAAGACTAAGATTTGAGGAGGAGGTTCAAAGGAAAAATCTTCAAATATTCTTCAAAGATTGGTGGGCGGGGAAGGCACACAAACCATCGAAAGAGATGTGTAACATCCTCAAAAGGAAACAAGCTACGGAATACATCCCCTTCTTGATCGATAACAATGGGATCGAATGTAGCACTGAAGTTGAGAACAGATCTATCATCGTCTAGCAGTTTACCCATCTTCTCGGGGTCTCGACTCCTCTTTCCCCGCATAGGCGTGATTGCATGGCAACCATCTCAAGGGTTGCTCAATCTAGAATCCCACAGAACATGAGTTCTCTGCTAGATGCTAACATTTCTGAGAACGAAATCATCGAGGTTATTGATGCTCTTCACAATGGAAAAAGTCTGGGTCCCGATGGCCTCACCAATGAGTTTTTCAAGTCCTTCAAGCATGTGGTGGCCACCCCGCTGCGTCTGGTGTGGCAAGAGGCTCTCTCCTTTGGTGCCCTCCCTGAGTGTCTTAATAATGGTGTCATCAAGTTAATTCACAAAAGGGGAGATAAGAACAAAATTGAAAACTGGTGGCTGATTACCATGCTCCAAACTGGATACAGATAATTGCCAAAGTTATCGCCAACAGAATCTCTTTTCATTTAAATTCATGGCTTTGTGAGGACCATAAAGGTTTTATCAAAAGTAGATCTATACTTGAAGCAATTGTCAATATTTGGGAAGGCCTTGCGTTTGCTGAGGAGTCTGCACAAGATCTGGTATTCATTAAGATCGACTTCAGCAAAGCGTATGACAGATTGGAATGGGACTTTATTCTTCAATCATTGAAAGACCTTGGATGCAGCCAAAAGTTCATGAAGATGGTTTCCACTCTACTTGGAAACGCTTCAACGAGAATAAATATCAACGTTAAGCTCTCTGAGCCCATATGTTTAAAAAGATCTATCAGGCAAGGCTACCCACTAGCTCCACTACTCTTGGCTATCGCCTCGGATGGCCTCAGTTTCCTATTAAAGCATCACATGGATGTTGACAATCTCAAGGGTCTTTCCTTACCTCTAGATCACGGCCAAATGATTGTGATACTCTTTGTCGATGACATGAATGCCTTTGTACATAACGATATGAACAGCATTGGGGTGTTCTCGAGTTGCCTCGACACCTTTTGTGTGGCATTAGGTTCAAAAATCAACCATGCTAAAACTGCTTTCAGAGCAATCCATGGAACTCCACCCCAATTGTTGTTAGATCAAGGGTGTCAAGTTATCCATAGAGTTCAAGTCTTCCGTCTCCTCAGTATTCCGATGGGCTTCGACATCTCAATGGACCAATGGTGGAACTGGGTGCTATCCAAACTGGATAGCAAACTAAATCATTGGAAAGGTATGCAAGTTAACTTGGCAGGGCGTGCAATGGTTGTTAACACATTTATGCTTTCTATGGACTATTTACTTTATCTCGTGTTGGAGACCTAAGGAAAAAGAGTTGGGCAAAGTGGAAAGAATCTGTAGAAACTTCCTATGGACTGGGGACCCCAAAAGGAGGGGGATTCCCAAAATCAAATGGGAAACTTGCTGTAGCTCAGTGATGAGTAGCACCTCCTTTTATGTCAATCCGAGAAGACGTGAGGATGGTATGAAGACCTCGAACAAGTGATGGCACAAGTGGGTGAGTGAGAAGCACACTAACATGCACACACATACACACACACGCGCACACAATGTAAGACAAAGAGAGAGAAGCAATGGAGTTCTTTAGATTACTCAAAAGTGCTCTTACAAGTTTGATTCTACAACAAGCTAACCTCAAAAATGAGCTCTCTAGCTCTATTTATAGTTTTTGACTAGCTTTTGGCCCTGTCCAGACCTAGTGTCCGGCCTAGTTAAAAATTAGGTTCTATGGCCTATTTGAGGGCTCAAACGGAGTCTAAAAAATATGAAAATTGATAGGTAGGTACTTCTAATGCTCCTCAAGCTCAAGGACTCCTTGTCTTGCACAAAATGGAGCTTCAAAAAGGTGGAATGGTATTTACAATGATTGTTAGTGATGAGAATCACTCTTATAAAGATAATGATTTGGAAAAAATTGAAGGGCCTCTCTGCCAGATCTGCATTGACTGCTCTGTCTACTTAATCCTTCTCTTTGCTCTAACTCTCTCCGCTCGCTTCCTTGTCTTGTCAGTCCTTGGGTGCCCTGACTACTATCAACACCCCCCCCTCTCTCGCGTCTGTCATCCCTGATAGACCCTTGTTGCTGGGAGTGTTGGATGTAATATTCCACAACATGAGTGGCAAGCTGATGTTCTTGGATGTGTAGTCCTCTGGCCAAGTCTATCATCATGCGATCCCAATCAATTGGTCCTCGAATGTCCGGATGTGGTAGACGTAACTGATCTGCATGGATGGCTTCTTCGACTGCGAATAGATGTAGCAAATGTGTTGGTCTGGGAATGAAAATTTCCGAGTGATATTCCTAGAACCCTATAGAGAACATTTCTTCAAAGGTCTACTTGAAGCATGCGGGTAAGTACTTTATTCGTGCATGCCAGGCAAAGATTATGTTGATCGAGGGAGTCTGGATCATGTCATATACTAAATCCTTGTTACCTTGAGAGAATCCAGGGGCGAAAATGTATGGAGCCTGTACCTTCCGAAAGGTTTTGAAGACAATTGTCATGAGCTCGAATATTTTCATACACATTTTTGCTGTTATGTCGGGTACATTCTTTAGACGTGTAGACCAGTGTCGAATTGTTGATATCATGTATGCTACGGTCCAGGTCCCTCGAGGTGGAGCAAAATATGGATAGTTGACCCATGCCGAGCATTCTTTATTGTTGTGTACCTTGATTGCAAATGCTTGCCATGATCTGCGATAGACCATTGGGCAATAGCATGGATTATACTTGATATACAGTGGCATGGTTTCCCAAGTACTCATCATCTCAGGGTAATCAGGTAGTAACCGTGCACGCCAATTAGGTTGGAAGATCGAGCCAGCGCGTGCGTCTTTCGGTAAGTCCTCCGGCTCAAATTGAGTGGCAAATGTGGGCTCCTTCCCTGTATGCCTTTTAATTTCTGCATTATAATCATGTAGCAAGACATAGTAAGGCATGTATTGTGGCTCGGAAGTTGTGATTAACCGTTGGTGGGATAGATGCTGAAAGTAAGAAGATCGAAGCACAGTTTCTTCCAAGTTTGTGAGGGATTGAATTTGCACGGTGACACGATCATCATGTGTTTGTCCCACTTTCTCAATCCTTTTGACCCAATCTGGGACTCCAATTTCTAAAGTGTCCTGTCCTTCTTCTGTAACTCGACCGCCGGGTGTTGGCATCGGCTCGTATGGTTCTTCATAGCTATCATCGACGGTGATTTCCACTACTGTATCAGGTTCTGGTTCTTCAGCGGGGGAGGGTGGCCTTTCATATGGTAAGAGATGTGCTTGGAGTTCTGCAAACTGCTTTCGGAGGGTCTCTAATTCTTCTGTAGAGTGTTGCAAGATTACCGGCTCCTGTTGAGCTGTGGGGGCACTGGCTATCTGCTTCTTTAAGTCAGCACATTCAGCCTCTAACTTTTCGTATGACTCCAAAAAATTTGCATGCTCCTCGAGTAAGATGAGGATGTCTTCTGATGGGACTGCTCTATACTTGGTAGGGCTAATGGTTGCACCTGTGGTTCCTTCCGTAACTGCTTCAAAATTGTCTTGGTTTTGTTGCTGAAGCCGCTTGTTCTCTTCTAATGTTGCTGCCATATGCTTCATTAATAGCCCAAGATTGCATCTGAGTGTAGCATTGGATATCATTTGTGCCTGGAGCACACTTTCCAGTTCCTTGACTGCTTTATCATCCACCATCGATATCTTTGATTCCAATTCTATGTGAGCCTGCTGTAAAGTGGTATGTTCTGCTAGGAGTGTTTGATAATCAACTTCTAGAGTGTGGACTCTAGCCTGCAAGCGCTGAGATTCTGCATGTAGGGCAGCGGTACGTTCTTCCAGTTGATGATATTCTTGTTGCAGTTGATGTGAACACTGAAGTAATGTATTAAATGTGCTATTTACATTATGAGATGCAAGGGGGAAAGTTTGGAATGCAAGGGGAGTGGGAATGGGAAGGGAGGTAGTGAATGTTATGCCTGCGAATGATGTGGTGAGTGGTGAGGTGGGGGGTAGGGGAGGGGGAGATGGTGGAATTGTGGGAAGATGTGTTGTGGTTGGAGAAATGTCCATTGGGTCAGACAAAGTGGTGTGTGCAGGGGCTACCATGTAAGTTGGTATGGTAGGTGAAGTGAGTGTGGTGTTTGTGTAGATTTATGTTGTTGCGAACATGTGGGGACTGTGCCTCTGAGACACTGGAGTGCGGATGGACTGCTCCATGAATGGGTATTGAGGAGGTGCGATTGGGTTGAGTGATGTGTAGGGAGCAGATGGAAAGTATGGGTCATGGGATGGGGGCACCCGTAATGGGGGATACGCCGGGAAACAAAGGATGCCTTCCGTGGGTGCGGGGGTTCAAACCACACTCAGAATTATGGGGTGGCCAATTATGGGATCGGAGGACAAAAAGGGTGAAGTGTACAAGGGATTGGTGATGGAAGAGAAGAGGGTGTCCTGTGAGGTTGGCTCTCGAAATGAGAAGGATGTGGATGAGGTGGGGTTGTAAGTGAAGGTAGATGTGATTACTGCAGTTTCTTCCATGGTGGGAGGTGGTGGTGGTGGTGGAGAAGGGGGGGATGGGGGGTGGGGGGGTGAGATGGGTGATGTCTGAATAAAAGTTTCAGCAGAGAGGTCAATGGTGGTGGTGGGGGTAGTTGTGGTTTCGATGGTTACGTCTGGTTCTGTGATGGGTATTCTCATAGTCTTACCTGCTCGTGGGAATGTGTCGACTCTGCGTTTGTCATACCTCACAGAGTGGCGGATTGCTGTGTGGACAGTCTCCGAAACTCCTAACGATTCTGACACTAATTTGAGGGTGTTAATAAAATGTTGATCCACTCCGTCATCTGCTAGCATTTCTTGCATCAAGGCTTGGCTTGATGCAAGGGAGAGTTGATGCCTTTCTTGCACTACTTTGATCGTATCGTACAACCTCTGTAGTTGAGCTGTGTATGCAGGTGCACCTACAAGTTCTGGCACTTCTTGTTGCTCATCTTGATGCCCGTGGTCATATTCCTCCTCATCTTCCTCATATTCTTCATCTTCGTCGTCCTCTTCATCCATTTCAACTGTGGTAACAGGTACTTGGGAGGTTGTTGCCTGCGGTTGAACATTCTCCACTTGTTGTTCCTCTTCTGCGCTCAAGATCTACGTCTTTTAACAATTGTTCGAAGTCTTCATTCGTGAGTTCTTCCAAGGGTGCACCACCAGGAAATTCAAGATCGGTTGGGACGGGAGAAAATATCAAATTGGGGCCATCCGTGCTGCGTCTCGGGAGTCGTAGTGTGAATGGCCGAACTCTTCGGGGTGGTGGGGTAACGTCCAATGTTAGGGTGGCTCCACGTGGTTGAGCACAAGGTACTTGGACACTTCCTCTCATCTTCTTGGAAGGGGGTCTAGTAGATAGCCGACCTCTAAACTGTTGTACTCGATTCCACATCAGTGCCCGTTGAATTGGGATGTCATAAGCCAAACACCTATAAATTATTCTAGTTAGAGCACAACATCCATATAAAACATGCTTCCGTGGCCATCGTTTGTGGGCTAGGTGTATCTGATCAATTATCCAATGGGGTAAGTTGATGGTGAGGTTCTGTGTCTTTGCCAGATACAAACTAAACCATATCTTCTTGGGCGGCATGGTGAATCTATCTTGGGTAGGAAAAGCAAAGTGTTGCATGCACATTCGTAGATGTATTACAATATTGGGCATCATGGCCACCATGTCCTTCAGCTTGGTGAGGCTTCGATTCTTCATGTAATCAGGCACTAGGGTCTCCTTCTCTGTTGGAATATGCATTCTGCGCACATCTAGGACCTCTCTCACTAAGTTGTTTGAGAGCCTAAACCTTTTGAGCTCATTTCCTTTTGTTAGAGATGGGAGCACAAATGAGCTTGCACCTTTTAGGTTCTTTCTTGGAGTCAAGGTATTGATGAGGTAGTAGCATCGCATGAAGTCAGGCTTTGGGAGCCGGGCACTGAAGTATGCATCCAATCCTGCCTTCTCCCATACCGGACGTAGACCTTCTGCATTTTGTAACTTTTCGAATTCCCTTGTAAAGAAATGGTATTTACCTTGCTTCCCATTGAAGTCCAACTCTGACTCCCATAGGTATGATCCCTCGCCCAAGGGTCCTGCAACTTCACTAAACTAGTGGGAAGCTTTTCCTACGGGCATGGTATGGCCACTGGGTGGGTCCGCTACTGGTATGATTTGGATGGCCTGCAACTCTTCTGGTCTTTCATTTGTCTCCGGCATAATGGGTAAACTATCTAAATCCACCACTTGCTGGCTCGTTCCTACTTGAGAGCTTGTTCCCGTAGCCTCAGCCATGTTGAAGAAATCGCTACCGGTTCTGTGGGAATATATGAATAAATGTTAACATTGCAATGGACACAAAATGACATTGTGTCCCCGTTACAACATTAACTTGATGAATTGTGATGCAGTTAGTCGGTTAGTTAGTGCTCGCGTGGATTTGAGGGTGAAGTGTGGTTAGCTGATGTTGAATACCTATGAGCTAATTGGGGGGTCGGGTGTAGTGTGGATGCAGTTAGTAAGTGGAAGTGGCTTTACAAACGGGTCAGGTGGTTTATTACAAGGTTTGGGTTGCCAAACATAGTGGATGACACTCTGTTTTGATTTTTTGGAGACTCTAAAGGGCTTGATCAGAATGTCAACTTGGAAATGAGCCTTTTTAGGGACCCATTTACCAGTGATTCTACTCGTGCTCATGGGTGAATATGTGTTCGTGCGTGATGTATAAGAGTGGGTATCAGCTGTTCGAGTGAGTGAACCATGTTGCACATGGTGTAGTCTCTGTGTATCTATTTGAGCCCGCAACCAAGCCTTAGGCACCCAAATTTGTCTTGATTGTGGGCTAGCCTTCATCGACTTCTTGGGTACCCATATAGACTTCACTTTCACAGAAGAATTTTTGGAAGAATTCTTATTAGTGTCGTGTCGTTGATCACTAATAGGAAGTTGAGCTAGTTGTTGTGGCTTGACCGCAATAGGATGCTCACCTTTCCGCACCCAGCTTTGTTTTGGTGGCTGGGACACCTTGCTTCGTACTTTCTTTTGACTTCGAGCATAAGTTGTCTACTTCTTCTGCATTTGATCCACCTTTGGCTGCTGCATCCTTGTGGCTTTTGGAAAAGAAGGGGGTTCTGTCGTATCCTTGACTTCTTTGTTGAGATACTCATCCCTCTGCATCACATAGTTTTGGACAAGAATAGCATGGTCATCTTCATGTGTACTCCTGGAAGGACCAGGAGCGTGTGCCTTTCCTAGTTCCTTGAGTGCTCCATTGTCTAACTCAACTGTAATTCGACTCTGATTTACCCATACCTAAAGAAGTCCACTTCTTAGGTTTAGGTTGACTGCATGATCATAAATCCAATCTTGACCCAAGACCAGAGGCTCAGTGAGATCCTCATCTTGACACACTAGTACTTTAACCGTCAGTAAAACATCTTGAATGTAGAGAGGAAGTTCCACCTCGCCCATGTAAGGGGTCTCCACGCCTCCCAATCCTATGAGATATGCTTCTATAGGATTGACATTTAATTTCAACTTTTGACAGTAAGAAAATTTAACAGCACTAGTGGCTGCCCCTGAGTCAATCAAGGCCCTTACAGTCCTTGAACCCTTTCCTTGTCCTATCTCTAAAGTTACGAAAGGGCGTCGATCACTTATTCTATGAGAACTAATACCTGAAACTTCACACATCGCCATATGATATCCTGGGTGTGCATAGTCATCTGGCCTAGGCTGATCTCTACCCTGTCTTCTCAACTTCATTCTTCGGATGCGTTCTAATGCTTCTACCTGTGCCTCTTCTCGAATTCACTTTTCCTCTTCTCTACGTTTCTTTGCAGTATTGAGTCGATTTAACATCTCCTCTGTGAGGGGTTCTTGATATAATATGACTCTGCATCCACTGATGTAACTAGGGAGGACATCACCTTCTAGTGTAGCTAGCTGAACTGCTCCACTCGGTGAGATCCTATTTATGATCATACGTCCATAGCCTCTCTTCTCTAATTTCTGTGCATGTTGCTTTAAAGTGTAGACTAAGACTAGGTCTCCTGTTTTCAAGCCTTTGTCCTTCACATGTGCATCGAAATATGCTTTTTGCCTCTTCTTGGCTGCGTATATTCCTGCTGCCGCTCTCAATCGTGTTTCACCCAATCGTTCAAGATCAAAGATTCTAGAGGAGAGCTCATGCCCTCTCCACTCATGCTCTTGTGCTACTTTCAATGTAGGTATCAAGAAGTCCAATGGTAGCACTGCATTTTGGCCAAATACCATCTGAAAGGGTGTGGCTTGGAGTACCGTTTTATAGGCAACTCTGCATGCCCAAACAGCATGGTGTAGTTGTTTGTCCCAATCGGAGCGTTTATTATTCAATAGTTTGGTCAATACATTGCATAGAATCTTATTTGTGCTTTCGGCTTGCCCATTAGCTTGTGGGTGATAAGGGGCAGACTTCTTATGTACTACCAAGAATTCTTGGAGAAGATTTTCAATAACTTCATTCAAGAAGTGAGGGCCTCTATCACTTACTAGCTCAATAGGTAGCCCGTATCTAGTGAACACATTCTCAAATAAGAACTTAGTTGTCGTTTGAACATCGTTCTTCGTGGTGGCTTTTACCTCCACCCACTTGGTTAGATAGTCTATGGCCACGATGATATATTTAGCATGTGAACTCTTAGCTGGGGGATTAATAGGGCCGACAAAATCTATTCCCCACTTAGAGAATGCTCGCCGGATTGGCATTATGTAATTCCTATTTTCCATTACCGCACGCACCGAAAGGTCATAGCGAAGTGTTGTATCTTTTTATCAATTAATGAAAAGGCATTTTCGGTGGCTCTCAAGTAGCGAGGAACGGGATCGCCAGACTGTCTGTCTAGGCGATTTGCGACCTCTGGAGACGCCGTAGTGAAGCATTCCTTAATTCTGAGTACTGTTACTCTTACCTTGTTAAGTTATATTAATTGGTGATTAACACAATAATGGTATATTGCTGATAATAAGCATGTGCGACGTTAATTAGTAACTCCTGCGTTACATATTGTGAAAAGCTTAACACGAGTATGAACAGTAAACCTACATAGAGAATTTGATACTGAACAGTAATGTATTACTGGCTTGATAAGTTAAGTGGGAAAATAAGATATAGGGCCTCTGATTTATCAGACCCCTACCATCCCCAAGAACCCAAAAAGAGCTTAAAAGTGTCTGTGACGGCAAGCACACTTTTAACACTGGTGCCGTCTGTGGGAAGATGGCAATGGATTGAGAATAATCAATAAGGTGGAGCAATACGTAGGGCAAGTGGTGCAAAGGTGATATATGCCAGTTACTCGGTCCGACGAGTCATATCCGAAGTACAGGAGAGATCAGCATCCCTGGACAGTACCAAATTTGTTAGGGACGCCCCCAGGTGGTAGAACTGCAGGCCATTTAAACCCAATTGCCGAAGGATCGGAACCAGTTAGTAGAGATTCCGATACCAGTTCGGTGGTAAATGATGAGATTTCGGTAGATTCCGATATAATTCCGGTGCGTTCTGAAGAAGGTGTAGTAACTTCAGAGTGTACAGGGACACGCTCAGTTGATTCGATACCATTTGGAAAGAATTTGAACCTTTCCGAGGATAGAGTTATGTTACCCAAAGAGATCGTTATCAGAGGAAGTATATCCTGTATCGGTGAAAGTTCGACAAGTTCCGGTGAAAGTTCGGTAACAGTTGGTGGGAATTTACAGTTTTCCGGTGACAGTGCGATACTCCCTGGTGGATCTTTATTACGTACACCACTGTTCGAGGGAAACTTGCCTACGTTTGATACCAAAGTGGAGGATAGGCTATTTGATTTGGAAATACGTAAGAGACTGAACGCTATTATCAAGCCGGAAGGTGAGCAATCTGATAATACAGATTCCGAAGGACAAGAGACACCTCCTCAAAATTCAGGAGACAGCAACGGTACCACTAATAGCACAATGAGTGGTCAACAACAGCAACAACAACAACAACAATAGCAGCAACAGCAACAACCACCTCCAATCATCCCACTTAGACCGGTTCCAACCGGAGTGACTTACACAAAGTTCGGTGGATTTCCAGGTGACGACCCTGATGCACATGTGTGAACCTTTGAGATAAGCTATGTAGTGCTGAACCATCCGCTCGATCCAACATACAAGGCCATCGTATTTCAGGTAACATTAGTCAATGAAGCAGCAAGGTGGTTAACGGAGTATGATATCAACCATTTCGTTAACTATGATGCGATAAGGGATGCGTTTTTACAGAGGTTCCGGTTGAAGAAGAATCCCACCGAAATCTTCGACTATTTGCAGAACAACCGACAGAAGCCGCACCAGACTGTTCAGGAATATGCCACATTGTTTAGAACTCATTTAAGACAATTGCCTCCGGCACATGCTAATTTACCGGATGATGTTATAACCTAGTGGTTCATTAACGGTCTGATCCCACAACTAAGACAAATCATGATCATCCGTTGTGTGGGGGCTATGACACTGGATGCTGTTATTGCGATGGCCCTGCAACTAGAGCATAAAGTTGGAGGATTCACCGAAGACTTGGAGTGGCTGAAATCCGGTACGAACATTATAGATGATCTGGCTAAACAGATGTATTGTACCAGGTGCAAAAATCTAGGGCACACCAGTGCTACATGTGCCCTTAATCAAATGTATTGCGCCATCTGCAACACAACCGGACACTCAACAGAAAATTGTGCGTATAATGCTAAGGTGCAGGGATGAGCAACTATAAATGCCATTATCCAAGAACCCGGGCAGCCCGCAACCCATTACGTGCCACCACAAATGCGAAACAATCAGTCACAAGGATACAAAAATATCGGGGTCAGCGGAATACCAATTTCAATGCAACTCGATGGCAGGCGGGTACCTCAGCGGAGAGTACTTCCCTGCCACCACCTCGATGTCATTTTTGCGGTGAGATTGGTCACATCCGGAGATTTTGCAAGGATGCAGCAGAATAAACAAAAGGAAGAAGGAGCGTCAGAACCCGACGACCAACATGGTCTATATCTCACCCGTGGAATCACAAGCAGCAGTGGTCCAGACAAGATCGGGTAAGCAGTTGCAACCAGCAGCTGAGGTGTTCGAACCCGGTATCCGTGAGCAGCACCGAATGTATACAAAGGCTAGTCAATGGACCGCTAAAGAGCCAACTGTGTTCCCCGATCCAATTCCGGTGACACAGGTTCCCCTGCCAAAGGCGAGAGTGAATGAACAAAATCCTAACCCAGTAACAGCAGAATCATCCTCCAAATCGGTGAGGAGTACGATTCAAACAGATCAGGTATGGGAGATTCTATCTAAGGCTTCAATTACACTCCCGTTGGGACAGTTGCTCGCATTGGTGCCAGGAGTTAGGCAACAATTTCAACAACAGGTCAGTCCTAGATCTCCCGTTACTCCGGCGACTGCAACAATCCAACCGGAAACTGATTCTACGGTGGATCATTCAGTCCCATTAATCACTATCTGGCATAAAAATCAAAAGATTACTCAAGTGCTAATTGATGGCGGTTCGGGTGTGAATATAGCTACTGCAGCCCTCTGCAAGAAATTGGGGTGGACCCACATCGAGCTCGTCCAATTTTTTGTAAGAATGGCAGACCAATCCCGTGTGCATCTGGTGGGATTAGTACGGAATATCCCGATTACTCTGCAGGGTACCACGTTCAAAATGACTTTTGTAGTCTTAGAACTACCAGAATCAAGCCTCGACTACAATCTCCTTTTTGATCGACCATGCTTGAAACAAGCCAAAGTTGTACAAGATTGGTCAGCGCAGGAATTGACTTTCAAAGATCATCACCGTAAATATGTTGTTAAACTGGATGCCATCCAGCCCTGCGAGCTTCATGCCAGACCATATGTAGCGGAGCCGGTCCACATGTTGGATGGCTTATCTGACGATCAGGAAGAGGCGTTTTTGAAGAACAATAAAGATTTGATCTCCTTAGGTATTGTCGATCTTCAATCAATAGCGGACACGTCGAGTCCGGCAGCGTGTATGGTTGTTCCAATGACTGGAGAAGCGGATGTAGATGATAGTGTTGCTATGGATGGAGCCACCCTACATCAACTTTTATAGTCAGCAGACGATCTGGTGAAACCTCGACAATTTTATGTTTCGAAAGACCAGTTAGTAACATATAATTTGGGTGATGAGGCCAACCCACAACCTGTTAAGATTAAGGCAGGATTGTCTGAGGCATTCCAAGAAGATTTGATCCGACTCCTACGTGAGTTTTCCGATGTTTTTGCTTGGGACTATCGCGATATGAAAGGTCTTGATCCGCGGATCTATCAACACCCGGTAGTGCTCAAACCACAGGCGAAGCCAATTAAACAATTGAGTTACCGAATGAACCCCAATTATGCAGCACAGGTCAAAGCAGAACTTGATCGATTATTGAAGGTGGGATTCATTGTACCAATCGAGCACGCTGAATGGATATCTCCGATCGTGATTGTTTCGAAGAAAAATAAACAGCTGCGTATTTGTGTGGATTACCAAAAACTGAATGCGGCCACGGTACCTGATCCATTTCCTCTTCCCTTTACACAATGCTAGACAGAGTGGCCGGGCATGAGATGTACTCCTTTCTGGACGGCTAGAGTGGTTATAACCAGGTGCGAATGGAAGAACAAGACATACCAAAAATAGCTTTCATCACGAATTGGGGTGTTTATGCTTGTACGGTAATGTGGTTTGGGTTAAGGAATGCTCCAAGCATGTTTCAACGTTGTATGCAAGAAATCTTTTCACCCTACCTGACTACTTTTATGCAAGTATATCTGGATGACTTTTCTTTATTTGGGAAAATTGCGGCACACCTGTATCATTTACGGTGCTGCTTTCAAAAATGCCGCGAATACCGGTTATGCTTGAATTCGGCAAAATCTGTGTTTGCGGTCTCATGTTGCAAACTCCTCGGACATATTATCTCTGCACAAAGAATCCAAGTTGATCCGAACAAAGTTGCAGCCGTGTTGGAGGCTCCAGTCCCCACCACACCGAAAGAAGTCATGCGCTTCCTAGGTCAAATTCAGTGGCATGGCAGACATTTGCGGTGGTTAGCTCATTTAACAACACCACTTAATCGTCTCATGACTAGTACTCCACGATAGTTCGAATGGACTCCGGAATGCCAAATTGCATTTGATCGTTTAAAAGGCTTATTGACGCAGGCTCCAATTTTGCAACCCCCTGGTTGGGAACGCCCGTTCCATGTCTTTGTAGATGCATCAGACATAGCCATTGGCAGCGTTTTATTGCAGCAAACTAACAAGTGGTTTCGGCCTGTCTATTATGCAAGTCGCCGATTAGCTCCTACTGAAAGAAACTATTCAGTGACCGAAAGAGAATGTCTCGGGTTGGTGTACTCTGTGAAGAAATTCCGGCATTATTTATTGGGCCGAAAATTCACCTTCCACGTGGATCATGCCGCACTTGTGTATTTGGTCCGGCAGCAACATTTAGGTGGTCGCTTGGCTCGATGGATTTTATTATTACAAGAATTCGAGTATGAAGTTATTCATCGACCCGGCACCGCACATGCCTTGGCAGATTTCCTATCTCGGTTGGATTCCGGTGAAGCTCCGGTGGGGGTTGATGACACTACACCAGCAATTTACGCTACTGCGTCGGCTGGGGACGAATCTACAGAACCTCCTGTGCCATCTACCTACTATGATACATTACTAACTTTCCTAAGTGACGGGTGCCTTCCTCCTCATACTCCTCCTGCTCTGCGGCAGAAAATTGCAGTTTATAGTCGCAGATTCCGGTTGATTGTAGGTCAGTTGTACTACCTGGATCATACTGGTGTCTTACTTTGTTGTATCCCACCACATGAAGCAGACTCGGTTATTGCTATGGCACATTCAACACCCTCCGGTGGACATCTTGCAGCCAATCTTACTCACCGAAAAATTCTGCAAAGTGGGCTTTGGTGGCCTACCATGTACAAAGATGTGACTTAGTTTATGCAGCGGTGTGACACTTGTCAGCGGTCTGGACAGCCATTACAGTGCCACTTCTTTCCTCTGCAACCTGTATTACCTTTGGAACCCTTTCAGTAGTGGGGTCTTGATTTTATTAGGCCAATAACACCACCAGCGACCCTTAGCAACAATCGATATATACTGACATGTACAGATTACGCTACCAAGTGGGCGGAAGCTTGGGCCTTACGGTCCGCCACAGCTCTTTCGGTGGAAAAATGCCTGATGAAGGACGTTTTTCCGCGTTATGGATTACCGCTGGAACTTGTGACAAACCAAGGCACACATTTTGCCAACAATTTAATGCGAGTACTAATGCACACTTTTCAAATTCTGCATAAATTCAGTTCACCATACTATCCTCATGCCAATGGATTGGCTGAAAGCACCAATAAAACTCTGTTGATTATGCTTCGCAAATTGATCGTGGAATCTCCAGAACGTTGGGATCAGTTACTTCCCGCAGTTTTATGGGCATACCGGACTACATACAAAGTGGCAACCGGAATGACTCCCTTCAAGCTTGCTTATGGGTTGGAAGCAATCACGCAGATGGAGATTGTAGTGCCAAGCCTACGCGTGGCCCTCACTCAAAAATTGTTGCCCGAAGACTCTTTGCCATTTCGGTTGGAAGCACTTAGAACCTTGGATGAACATCGTTGAGAAAGCTTCCTAACTCTTCAAGAAGTTCAGTTGCGGCAAGCCCGGACTCATGATCATTTTCTCAAGACTCCTGCATTGACGGTGGGCCAACTTGTGCTAATTTATAATGCTAAATCAAATCATTATGCTGGGAAATTTAAATTACGGTGGTTCGGTCCTTACCTGATTAGTGAGCAAGTGGGACCAGCTACTTTTCAGTTGACTACCTTGATCGGAGTTCCCCTTCCCAAAGTAATTAATGGTTCAAAGTTACACCCATATCACCAACCGCCTGATCACCGCTGACGTGTTTTTCGTTTTTCCGCGTGTCACTTATTTTCTTTTTATTTCCATATTTCAGTTGAATATAGACTGTAACTCTCGTCATTTTGATATCTAAATATGATTAACCACTGCCCTGTGTTACTGGTTCTGTTCATGCATGCACGCCGTAATTATGGAAGTTATCATTTCAATACCGCGCGATGATTAGGGTTTTCGATCTCCTCACGTTGTCGTGTGTCTACTTAATCTTATTTCTTTCACTGTTAATCGTTATTGTGTCTGTGTATTTCTGTGTTCTGTGTTTTCTTTGTTCTCTGTGTTCTTGTGCTTTCGCGTGCGCGTCATGGAAGCATTAGCTAATGTTGCTACCTTCTGTGAAGGACTCACCCCTGAAGTGAGTGAGTACTTGCATACTCATGGCCTCTTGAACTTCACTGAATTGCCTTGGCATTTAGTGGAGTGTCACCCATTTTATGCACAGATTATTGCCGCTATCGCTGCCATACCTGCTACGGAGCAGAGTTGGCCTATTCTTTGCTTACTGACACGCGTAGTGATCACTTTGGCCTCGTTTGCTGAAGCATTTCGCCTTCCCATGGAAGGCTTGGAGAATGGTCCTCTCCTTCCTGTAGCTACCATGACCATGTTATTCCCACGACACTCATCTAATGAGTACGCCATTTTGTGTCGCCCTGATCCGGAACATACCGCATTGCAATTTTTAGTTGCTATCTTGAATTTGCAAAATGTACCTACGGGATTTCGCATCCCTTTTATTCGATGATTGATATGGCTTCTCGTGAGCCTGTCAATTTTGCCTCTTTTTATTTTCGGTACATTCACCGTGAATGTGTTATGTTTATTAAACAAGTTAACAAGGGTGATCTTCCACGATCATGTCTTCCCCATATCCTCACGTTTCTCGTTCCAGCCCTTCAAGCCGCGCAACCTCCACCCAATGCTCCCTTGTTATTGCGTGAAGAATCCACTCGGATGCTCGAAGATGAAGAGGATGAGGATGAAGATCTCTTCCAACTTCTTCGCCGGAAACGTACTCGTATAAGTCCGTCTGAGAGCCAGGTACAAGGCTCCAATGTCGGCCATGAAGAAGAGGTCTTCCACGATACCGCCACGTCCATCCATGCTGATTCTTCCGCCCATTCTTCTCCAATCCAGCAGCAGGAACCAGGTGCGTCCACCACCGAGTCTGAAGAAATTTCTTCTAAGGAGGATTTTCAGCAGCAGACCCACGATGATGTGCAAGCCATTGCTATTGAGGTTGTCAATGAAGTGATGGCTTTGGTCGATGCTGTAATTGACCGAACTGAAGCGACAACACAGCAGACTACCGGAATCGTGCTGGTGCCCAACATGACAACTGTTGCGCCAGTTGCTCTAGTCCAGCCTATTGTTCCCGACAAACCTCCTTCTCCATCTTCTTCTCCCGCCTATTCTCCACCGTCTTCCCCTCACCTATTATCAGCCTCTTCATCCCAGCCACTTCCTCCTCTTCCTCTTCTGGTTCCAACCCCCATGTTTCATGAACTCGAGTCTATGGGTCGCCTGTTGATCCAATTCTCGCAGCAGTTACCAATGCAACTGAAGATGGTCATTGACAATATTAGACAGGAGTTGCAGCACAAAGTGGATGTCCTAGAGGCCGACATTGTGCCCTTGCAAGAAGAAACTAATGTTGTTAAAGCAGAAAACTATGCCCTGCAATTACAAATTCAGCAACTTCAAGATCAGCTTGCACAGAAGGATGCTTTACTGTGTCAAAAGGATACAGACATAACCATGCTGAAGCAGGAACTCATTGATAAAACAGATGCGATGATCGCCATTGGTAATGAACTTCATAGCACGCGTGACGCATACAATATCTTAGAAGAAGCCTCTCAGTCTCTGGCCGCCAATGTGCTTAAAGCTGAAATTGAGCTCCATAAGACTACTGAAACACTGTTCTGATGTGATCAAGAATTACAAGAAGAACTTGGAAAATATCTCCAATTGAAGAAAGAATTGGAAGCAGTGCAGAAGGAAAGAGAAGCCTATTATAAAACCATGTAGTTCCAATTTGAAGAACTGGAGAGAAGAGAAAAGCAGTTGGGATTCCAAGCAGAGCGTCTATCCAGAGTCGATAAACAAATTGAAGATATGAGATTGAATCGTGACGCAGCCCTTGCCAATGATTTTTATTTGCAAGAGGCATTTTTGCAAACTCAAACTGAAGTTCTGATGAGTCAAGTCATTGCGACAAGTTCTGTTCGCACTGACGCACAATTAGTAGAGCTGGAAACCTTAAAGATGATGTTGGATTTGGTAAAACAGAAAATTACCAGAACCTTCAAATTAGCAAGGACCATGTATATACAAGGCATCGTAGACGAGCCTTAATTTTGTTTCCGTTGCGGCTTCAAGTCCACCGTGCATGCCAGTGTAAGGTCGCCGGATGGGCATTATGTAATTCCTATTTTCCATTGCTGCACGCACCGAAAGGTCGTAGCAAAGTGTTGTATCTTTTTATCAATTAATGAAAAGGCATTTTCGGTGGCTCTCCAGTAGCGAGGAACGGGATCGCCAGACTGTCTGTTTGGGCGATTTGCGACCTGTGGAGACGCCGTAGTGTAGCATTCCTTAATTTTGAGTACTGTTACTCTTACCTTGTTAAGTTATATTAATTGGTGATTAATGCAGTAATGGTATATTGCTGATAATAAGTCTATGCGACCTTAATTAGTAACTCCTGCGTTACATATTATGAAAAGCTTAACACGAGTATGAACAGTAAACCTGCATAGAGAATTCGATACTGAACATTAATGTACTACTGGCTTGATAAGTTAAGTGGGAAAATAAGATACAGGGCCTCTGCTTTATCAGACCCCTACCATCCCCAAGAACCCGAAAAGAGCTTAAAAGTGTCTGTGATGGCAAGCACACTTTTAACATGTCCTTGTGCTACACCTTGGTGAGCAGTTTCCAAGATCTTGAGATATTCACTCTCATGGACACATAATCTCAGGTAACCATCTTTACCACGCTTGTATAAATTATCACCAATAAGTGAGTAGTCTAAGGCTTCTTGTTCTAAACTTCTTTGCCTTGTCAGGGTCATATCTTGAGGGAATGTTTTTGTTCTCAAGAAGGCTACTAGTGGTTCACTCCAATCTGGCACTATGGACACTTGATAGAGAGTGGCATGCTCCACAGGTGGTTTAGTGCAACAGATCGGGCATTCCTTGCACAATTTATGGACATCAGCTTCCATAGTCCGCCAATGCACTCCGAGTCTCCTTAGTGTCTGTAGGGTTCGTTGCTTTGATTAGTGTTGCTCTAATGCACCTACATGTGCTAATTGCAACCATTTTGCGTACTCATCCTCTTCCACACAACAAGCTAAGATTCCTTGATCTGTGTGCTTGTACATACTCCCTGCCATGATATGGTACTTCTGGGCTTTTACTATCTCCCTATCCTGTGTGTTTAGTACTAGGTGGTTAGGCCCGTATGTCAGTACTGGCACTAGTGTCTTAGCCCACTGAGGTACAACTTCCAAATTAAATAAGTAGGCATCAGGAAGGTCATCTGATACTCCTTGTGGAGCCTCTCCTGATGTGAGCCTATAGAGATGATATGCTCTCAAATGAGTCTTGCCTTTCCTCACCACAACCTCAAAGTCATATTCCATTAGCAAGAGAAACCATCTCACCAATGTGCCTATATTGCATGGCTTGTTTACCAAGTATAACAGTGCTTGGTGATCAGTAAAAAATTTAAACTTATTTGCAAGCAAATAGTGTCTAAATTTCTTCACAGCATACACCATGCCTAATCCTTCTCGTTCAGTGGTGGTATAATTTCGTTCATCTGCATTCAATTGTCCACTAGCATAGGCAATTGGAAGATCCATATTACCTTCACCAGTAGGTTGTGCGAGTACACATCCAATAGCATAATTGGATGCATCCACATGAACATGAAAGGGCTTATTCCAATCTGGTGTGGTCAAGATTGGTGCTGAACACAATCTTCTTTTGAGCTCGTTGAAAGAGTTTTCACATTCATCAGTCCACTCAAAATTGGTCAAAAGGCCGTATAGAGGCTTTGCAATGATGGTGTACATGTGTATAAACCATCGGTAATAACCACAATGCCCCATGACAGCTTGTACTTCCTTGACATTCTTTGGCTAGGTAGCTCTGCAATAGCTCTAACTTTTGCCTCGTCCGTAGATATGCCGTTCTTTGACACTATGTGTCCTATAATCTTGCCTTGTCTGACCATGAAAACACACTTTTTTGGGTTCAGACAGACTTGATATTCTCTGCATTTGTCAAAGATTTGTCTGAGTTCAAGAATATGTGTTTGTCTAACGTTGGAATGAGCACAAATATCGTCAACATAGACCTCTAAATTCTTCCTCAAGAACTCTTTAAATACATGGCACATCAACCTCTGAAATGTGGCGGGTGCATTCATAAGCCCAAATGGCATTACCTTAAAGGCAAATATGCCCCATTCTGTGGCAAAAGCAGTCTTATGCTTATCTTCTGGGGCAATGGCTACCTGATTGTAGCCAGAAAACCCATCAAGGAAGCTGTACACTTCGTTGCCTGCTACTCTCTTCTCTAGCAATGGCTACCTGATTGTTGCCAGAAAACCCATCAAGGAAGCGGACAATTATCACGAATAGTGGATGCATTAACCTTCTTCAAGTTAATGCACACACGTAGCTTTCCATTCTTCTTGGGCACCACTACAATGGGGGATACCCACTCAGTGTGCTCAATTTCATAGATGAATCCAGCTTCAACCAAGCGATCTATCTCTTCTTTGATCTTGGCAGCATAATTATCATTATATGTGTATGGCTTTTGCTTAGAGGGTTTGACATCTGAGGTCATGGGGATAGTGTGTGAGCATATGTCAGGGTCTACGCCTTTTAAGTCCTTGTAACTCCAAGCAAATACATCTCTGTACTCCCTTAGCAAGGCTATCAACTCCTGCTCTTCTCCTTCCGTCAGGTCATGTCCTATGTAGGTGCACCTTTCTTCTCCTTCTTCTATGGCTACCACTATTTTCTTGGTGGTTTCTTTGTTATCATAGGCCTCTCCTGATTGCGCCTCATGTTTAGGCATTCTTATCATGACTCTTCTATCGTCTATTTCATATTTCTTAAAGTTTTCAGGGACCTCAAACAAAGATTC
This sequence comes from Ceratopteris richardii, assembly GCA_020310875.1. Lineage (NCBI taxonomy): Eukaryota > Viridiplantae > Streptophyta > Polypodiopsida > Polypodiales > Pteridaceae > Ceratopteris > Ceratopteris richardii. The sequence continues at coordinate 13,286,505 of CM035411.1, forward strand.
TTCCTCTTCTGGTATGACTTCTTTCTTCTTCCTCTTCTTGCCTTCACTCTTGGTGGTCACTTGTGTGGTTAATCTCACCTCGTTCATAATTTCTGCGTGTCTCTGAGGGTGAGCTTCTACCTCATAGAAGTATTCCTCATCTGATGCAAAGGGTGGGTCCATGATGATTGACTCTAGATCGGAGTCACTTGCATCCTCAAATGCATCATGGCTAGGTTCGCATTCTTCTAAAACTGCATCTCCCATGATTGGTTCTATTGAGAAGACTGAAATGTCATAGCCATCCTCATCACAGTGGGGTGTCCATTGTTCCTCATTGATGGCTACATCCATTGTTGCTAAAATTTCTGCCCAGCCGTGAGGCTCAAATTCTTCGTCAGGAAATACTACAGGTGCATTGGCTGGGTCTTGAATTGATCTATGGGTTTCCTTCACACCTATCTCTCTGGCTTTTTCTCTCTTCTCCTCTTCTACTGCAACTTTACACATCCACAAGTGGGTGTCTTCATGCATCCATGAGGATCCTGATCCTATGGAGTGCACATACTCTGTATCATCTTTCGCTCTATGGATGGGATTCCATTGAATGGGGGGTACATCTTTGTGAGAGTAATCCTTGAGATTAACTTTGGTTGTGACACCTAAGTGTTGCAAATACAAAGAATTGGTGCCCCAATCTTGTACCACTTGCAACTGTCGCATAAACGGTCTTCCCAAAATCATCTCATAGGCCTGGTTCTTGCTAAAGTCACAGATAGCAAATGTGTGCTCAAACTCTACACCACAAGTAGTGAGAGTTATTCCTTCTAGTAGTCTAAGGGTCCTTCTATGTGACCATCAGCCATCTGCAATTTCATTCTCGTTGGCCTAAGTGTTGGCTTGCCCCAACGCTTCCATAGGGAAGTGGTAGCAATTGCAACTCTTGCACCTGAATCCAGAATTGCCTTGGTTGTGTATCCTTGATGGGTGATGGGAAGATAGGTGTTTCCTTCTTCTCCTTCACTCATATCTCCTATCTTGTCTAGAGGAATTTCTGGCACTGTTCTATGAGAACCTACCTGGGAACGCGGTTTAGCTACTTCTGGCACTTGATTGGCTACATGTTTCCACAGCTCTGGCCTAACCTTGATTCGCTCTTCTAAAGTGAGGTTGCACTGCACTTTAGTATTCTTTACTACCTCCGTATTCCTAGGTATGATTGAGACTTTGTTTCTTACCATGACCGCGGGCGCTCTCATACAAGTAGATTTAGCTTCCCATGGGCCTATGAAGTGGGGTAATTCGCGTAAAGAATTAGACTCGAAGTCTAATCTCTCTTGAGATTGTGCACTTTCCTGCTCTCCATAAATGGAAGGAACATCTTGTGGGAATTGATCATGCGCATCATCCACAAGTTCAATGGGAGGAGGGACTTCACTTTCTTTAGCCCATTTCTCTTCTTGAATCTCTCGTAGGAATTCGGGTGAGTACCGACTCATAGAAGAAGATGTGTTTGGCTCTATGGAGTTGGGCACATAAGCTTCCTGAGCGGGAAGGCTTAGCCTTTCACTTGGCTTGTCCTTATTTTGAGAGGCGGGTTCCTTTTCTGATTGTGCAATTAGCCTCTCCAATCTTTCTAGCAGTCCATCAAAGTGCAACTGCGTCTTAGCTGAACTAGAGAAGTTAAAGAGGCGACTGGCTTCAAACATGGTTTGAGCCAATTCCACCATTTTAGCACAGATTTTGGTTCGTTCAAGCTCTAGTTCCGCTCTAGGGTAACACTTTTCATGATCAGTTACGATTGGCCCTTCTTGGATTCTGGCTTGATGTGCCTTAAGCATCATATTTAGGTCCTCGGGAGTGGGATCTGCAAATACTGATCCTACTCTAGGGGGTGGTGGGGTTGCATGAGGCAGGTTAAAGGGTGGTGGATCGGATGGAGATGGGAATGGTGGTGGTGGGGTAGTGTGAGAGGGAGGTTGAGATGTAAGTTCAATTATCTTGGCTCTCGTTTCTCTTAGGCTTTCCTCGAGTTCACTCATCTTCTTTGCCCATTGTCTTTTCATTCTCTCACGACTATCTTTCCAGGCTCTCGTCCGTTTCTTGGTTATGCTCTCAGATTCACTAGCTTCAGAACTCTTTTCATGGCCTACGCTTTGGTTTTGTTGTGCAGCTTGAGCTCTAGTGACCACTTGCACTGGTGCAATGGAAGTCACACTCCCTGTGGAGTCTACTACCAACCCAAACGTTAATAGGAGTAATTTTTGGCATATTATTGGGATTCTTTGGGCAATCTCGTAAGAGATGGTCCTTTCCACAATCTTGGCAAAAGCCATGGATCGTTACTGACTGGGGTTGTGTAGGTGCAGGCATGGGGCAATCACAAATGAGGTGATCTCCCTGACATCTGAAGCACGGTCCTCTAGGGAATGAGGGTCGTACGTGCCTAGGTTGAGGTCTAGAGTTGGGGTTTGTGTACATGACATTTGCACACTCTGGCTCCCAACTAGGTTCACTTGGCTCTTCAGAGTAATATGACTCGTTATGCTTAGGTGACTGCATGTAGTAGGCCTGGGGGCTATCTATATGTGTAGAATCAAAGCTATGGTCACTAGGGTCATTTTCTGAAAGCAATGGTGTTACTGGCACTATGGCTCTATTCAGGTTCTCTTCTACAGCTGCATACTTTACTGGGATCACATTGGCTGGAGCGGGAGGTTGTTGGGCTAACACAGGCTGAGGCCTTTGCTGATTTTGGTAGGGTTGCTCATAGGGATGTTGTGTTCTGCCATATTGTTGTGGTGGGTATTGGTACTGGTATCTTCCTTGTTGTGGATAGGGCTGAGGGTAGGTTTGCCTAACTGCTTGCTTATTGTATGGGCAATCTTGCACAGTGTGATTAGTGTGTCTCCGTTCTATGGTGCAGTATTGGCTACTAGGATTCACTTGGGGTTGAGCCATAATGGGACAAACATTCGCCATATGGTCACCTCCACAAGTATAGCATCTTTTCACTGGGGCAAACCTTGGTATTTGTTTGCTAGAGACACCTAGTTTCTGAGCTACTTTCTAAACGAGTTCCTCAATAGATGTGGATTGCGAGGAAGAGAGGCTAGTAGAACTATCTGAGTCTTTGTAGATTTTGGAAAGTTCTAATTCCTCCCCTAGGTTATCCTCGATGTCGATGCACATGCGTACACACTCTTCTATGGTCCTAGGGTCTTTCAAGTACACATATGATCTCAACTTTGTACTCAGCAGTCCATCTAGGAATAAAGCCACTTGTTTGGCTGGCGTGGGTAACTCAGAAACATGACATCTCTCTAGGTATTGCCTAAACCTTCTTCCTGCAAGTCTAACTGTCTCTTGAGGGGTTTGCTTGAAGCTGTGAATCAGTGAGGAAGTGTTATGCCTTATGCCACTCTTAGAGAATTCAATAATGAAAGCCTCGAGAAGTTGGTCTATGCTTCTGAACTGCCTCTCATTTAGAGGTTGAAACCATGTAAGGGCTGTGTTCCTAAGGGTTAGACCAAAGGCATTGTACTGCGTGAATAGGTCCTCCACTTGTTCAGCTCTCAAGACTTGCCTAAACTCGGCCACATGATCATATGGGTCTCCTGTGCCATCGAAGTAGTTCTTCATGGATTTAACCAGCTGTGTGGGTCTCAAAGTCCTGGTGTGCTCTCTAGGCCTTGGCAAAGGAAAATCATCAGCATTTCTTAGGTTCCTCTGGACTCTAGGTCTCTCGGTTTCTTCTCTATCCGTCCCTGTTCTCATCCTTTCTCTTCCCAAGGGGTTGGCAAAGCTTACTTCTGGTCTATCTCTACTTCTGTCCCTTTGAGCTCCATGAGCTTGGGATGTTCCAGCTCCTTGATGGCCATAAGAGACAATAGATCTTGGTTGGGGGAAAACAAATTCACCCTTCCAAGTGTAGGCATGCCTACCATGCTCCGTGACCACAAAGATTCTCTCTGAAGTATTTTCTAAATAGGTCACCTTGCCTCGGCTATCAGGATCTTTGAACTCATAGATCGTGATTGTTCCCACCTCATTCGGCTGTTCAGGCTTATACCTCCAAAAGGCTTCATCAATCTCTTGATTTAGAAGCAGATCTATGCTCTTATTGTCCTGGGCAATCCACTCTGGCATGATAATCCTAGTAAGAACCGATTTGCCTCGAGGGGTTTTAGGCTCTCCACCTATGTTTCCTTGCTCTAGGTCTCCTATGTCTGTTTCTGGGATCACATTACCAAATTTGTCTGTCCTATCTGGGTGACTGGTGACTACGTATATGGTTCCTTCTTTGTCCAGGTATGCTTCATTTTCAAACTTGACTGCTGGATGTTCAATTCCAATAGGTTGGTCAGGGTTTTTAATTTGGACTACAGATCTTCCTAGGCCGTCCTCATGGATGTAAGCACCTAATCGGTTGGTCCTAAGGTATTCGAGTTGCGTCTTGTAAAGACCTTCAACCCTTTGTAAGTATGGCACACCTGAACTTCCTGTGGGTCTCTCCATGCCTTGAGACATCTCTGATTCACTAGTTTCAAAGCTAGGGTAGTGCAAATAATGGCTCAACTGCTGAGCCCAAGACCTAGCAGTATGATTAACACTAGCCTCTGAAGACCTAAGGCTCTATCTATCTCTCCCTAGGTGTCCTCCGGATCTAAGGTTCATATGCTTAATTGAGTAGCCCCAATTTTCCCAAGTACAACCTCATTGCTGAGTTCTTTGGTATCAGTTACTTGGTTCTTTTTTATGTTGATTATCGTGTTTATGATCTTGTCTGATATCACGTCGTCAGGAATACTTCAGTGACTTTCTGCACTTTAAGTTGTTCGTACCACATTAAGTTCTTTTCTTTTAAGTTATTGATTGCCAAGAGACTATCTTTATGCTTGAACTTGAATATTTAATAGTCTTCAACTTGATAGATGCCGGTCGTCGCCCTGACTTACTTCTAGCACTATTCACCTGTAGCCTAAGCTAGGAATTGACAAAGGGAGTTGAGAGTATTCCAACCTCACTTGCTGATCCCTTGCCCTTTGGTGCTCAAGACCACGGTTCTCAAGCTTGCAAAAAGCCCTTGCTTTGGACGCCCTCAAGTGCTCTCAATGGACCTGTAAAAGTCCCAAGGTTAGCTCAAGACTTAGATTCAAATGACATAATAAATCACTTCCATTCATGCAATTTAGATATCAATTTGCCCTCTGTCTTCATGGCAAACAATTCTAGAGATCCCTTGGTTTTGTTCCCCCTAGATATGGTCGAATTCAAAATACTAGATCTAATAATCCTGATATTAATTTTACCGTAACTTTCCAACAAAACAAGAATCACAACAAAGGGATTTTGTATGAGGAAGTTATGACAGTTCAGGGTTCTGGGGTTACAGGATTCAAACAGGCTAACAAGCCAATAGGGTTTCCTCAAATTATTTCCTTATAGCCTCCTTATATGCCCTATAGCCCAACATTTATGCCCAAAATTAGCCAAAATCCTCAAATTAAAAAAAAAACCTAAAAAATTGACCGAAAATGGTTGTCAACCGCGATCGACTGGGCTGTCAATCGCGATGGACAGAGCTGTCCATCGTGGCTTGTCAGTCGTGATGGACACGTATCAATCGCGATGGAGTGGGGGTGTCGGTTGCGATGGACTGCTGTCAGTCGCGATGGACTACTGTCAGTTACAATGGACTGCTATCAGTCGCGATGGACTGCTGTCAATCGCGACTGCTGTCAGTCACGATGGACAGAGATTTTGGGGTTTTTGCATGGCTTTATGTCAATCGAGGTCTACAAGTCGTGATGGATACGTTTTTTCGCCGAGATTTCAGTCGATCGTGGGTCTGTCCACCGTGATGGACACGTGGGCACGCGAATATATATGTCAATCGTAAAGTTTCTGTCGGTCGCGATCGACAGTGTCGATTGCGATTGACTGAGTCGATCGGGGTCTGTCAGTCGCGATTGACAGAGGCTGTCGGTCGCGATTGACAGAGGCTGTCGATCGTGGCTGTCGATCGCGATCGATGGTGTCAATCGCGACTGACAGAGAAACATGGAATTTTTTTACTGTGATTTATGATTTAGAATGTGCTCATCTTGTGTGTCATTGTGGTGTACTTTGTTTTACCAAAAGCTCAATTTTTCTGTCGATCGCTGTGCGACACAGAGACAGTTCCGAGCTTTTCCATACCTGCGCAGCGTGCTAGAGGCGATGAGACAGTCAATTCCTGCAGGGAAACTCAAAAAACATGCAAAAACAGCGCACACAAATCGCTCTCTTGCTCTCTCTCACAAGTGGAATGAGGGAAATGGAAGGGAGAAGGTGATATGATCACAAACTAAAATTTTCTACGATGATGGAGATGGAGGTGGGAGATGGTGAGGATGATGATGGTGATGATGATGATGAAGTAAGAAAGACAAAAATAAGGGAAAGTAAACAGATTACCTACAACGCCAACATCACAACTCTACGTCTTACCATCACACGCTCGTCCTCAAGGCTCGATCCCCGACAACGGTGCCAAAATTTGGTGTAGCTCAGTGATGAGTAGCACCTCCTTTAATGTCAATCCGAGAAGACGTGAGGATGGTATGAAGACCTCGAACAAGTGATGGCACAAGTGCGTGAGTAAGAAGCACACTAACATGCACACACATACACACACACATGCACACAAGGTAAGACAAAGAGAGAGAAGCAATGGATTTCTTTAGATTACTCAAAAGTGCTCTTACAAGTTCGATTCTACAACAAGCTAACCTCAAAAATGAACTCTTTAGCTCTATTTATAGTTTTTGACTAGCTTTTGGCCCTGTTCAGACCTAGTGTCTGGCCTAGTTAAAAATTAGGTTCTATGGCCTATTTGAGGGCTCAAACGGAGTCTAAAAAATATGAAAATTGATAGATAGGTACTTCTAATGCTCCTCAAGCTCAAGGACTCCTTGGCTTGCACAAAATAGAGCTCCAAAAAGGTGGAATGGTATTTACAATGATTGTTAGTGATGAGAATCACTGTTATAAAGATGTTGATTTGGAAAAAATTGAAGGGCCTATCTGCCAGATCTGCGTTGACTGCTCTGTCTACTTAATCCTTCTCTTTGCTCTGACTCCCTCTGCTGGCTTCCTTGTCTTGTCAGTCCTTGGGTGCCCTGACTGCTATCAACACTTGCATCAGCTCCAAAGACTCGAGGGGATTGGGTATTTTGGATATCGCAGGTTGGCTGACAAGTTGGCCGCAAAGTGGTTTATCAAGGCTTGGAGCAATAGTGAGTCCTCTTGGGCTAAATTGATCTTCAGAAACATGAAAGACCTTACCTTAGTTGGCCATCCTCGTTGGAAGGACATAGGGATCCTCACGCTTTTGTTCTCCCCCCACCCGGTGTCCCCTAAAGGCTCTAGCCTCGTGTGTTCCTTATGGAAGAGTTGGAACATGGCCAAACAATTCATCAGAATTAGTGATGAGTGGAAGTGGGCGGCTGGGATAAGACAAAATGACTCTATATGGTTCCCGATCATCGGCGTTAGGGGGTGGAGTCTTGGAACCTCCAAACTGCTAAGCGGCTTTGGAACAAAGGGGTTCAAACAGTGGAAACAACTCTGGAAACCAACCAGTGGATCAGGTTCGAAGACTTAGACCCGAGACATAGAGTTACCTAAGAGGAATGGACTCTTCTTCAAGGCAGGTGTTTAGCGTGGGACCGCTTAACTACCCGCCTTCTCTACGGATAGGATCTTCCTTGCCTAGAGGGCCTCAAATGGAGCAATGGTAAGAAACTATATAGAATCCCCAACTTCAAAGAGAACTTAGATGTTCGTCACACCCTTAACAAGATGTGGTTCCTTTCTCGGACCAAACTTCGATGGGAGCTAAAGTTGTTTGGCAAAAAGTTCCAAATAGGGTTGAAGAAGAAGCCAAAACTTCTTAGCATGAGTACAATCCAAAAAAAAGATGGGTTCAGTCCTCCACCCTGCCACAAAAAGTATAGAGCCCTTCATTAAATCTTGCTATCAGTCCATAGACCCTTATGGATAATCAGCCATTGCATAAAGGAGTGCTTTATATTGAGCGAGAATGCCCAGAGACATTTAAATCAGTGCCTCCATTGGTGATTTGACCATTGCACCTGCCACCTTTTGTTGACTTTTCCTTTGATAGTGTGCAACCTCCCTTGAAAGGTCTTGGATGTTGTTCTTTATTTCCACTCTTCGGGTCTTGGTCCTTTTATGTTGCAGCTTGATGCATGCCCTTGCGGGGCTCTATGCAGGGATGGATGTTGTGTGCCCCTGCGGGGCTTCCTACAGTGTTGATTCTTCATATCGATCCTATTTAGTGAAGCTTCTTCCTTGGTTTTCTTCTTCTTTTCTTTTTGCTTGATTCTCCTTCAATACCGCACCCCTCCTGAACTCTGTCATTCCCGATAGGCTTTGGAATATGGCAAGAGTAGGTCTGGTACACTCTCCATTCTGTGTCTTTCAAAAAATTGGCTTCTCTTATCATGAGTGATTTCCATTGTTCTTCTCTTACACCGTCATGTGGTGCCTGTCTATGGTCTGCAAAGAAGCTTAATTCATACGCCACAAGTCTGGCATTCAGATTAGTTGACATCTTCAAGAAAATTTTTGATTCAATCTCAAAAAATCTTGTAAAAACCGCTTCCTCAAAAGTTTGCATGTATGGGCTTGGCAAAAACATAAGTCTGGAGTAATATGCCATAAGTCGGGCAAAAAGAAGGATTCACCTAGAATAAATATGGTGCTGCTTGCCAGTGCATCCATAATGTTGGATTCTTTTCCAAAAGATTCCTTCTCCATAATGTTTGTGCTACCTCAAATTCTTCTTGAGTGTAAGTGAATGTGTTTGACTTGAAGTTCAACTGGTCATCTGGATCTTTTTGCGTAAGCTACTTTATGTAACGGCATGTCTGCTCTTTCAATAGCCCATAAGGTATGTTGAATGGCTTTATTATCTGGTCCAAGTCTTTGCCTTTAATTTTTGCTTCTTTCATTACTTTGACTACTTGGCATTTTCGAAATTTTCCGTCAACCGGGACACCATTAGTGCCCGTTCCTTCTGACCTAGTTCTGTAGCATATGGCATTGGATGATCATCATTAGGTTCCACCTCCTGTTCCCTTATTGGTGAATGATAGATTGGGGGAGATAGAGTACATACCTCTACCTTGTTAGTAGGATTCCCTTGTTGTGGCTCTACTGGTGTCTCGATTTTTCTAGCATCTTCCAGCTATTTCCTGAGTTGGGCAATGATTGTATCTTTTTCTTCATTGTCCTTGATGCTGGCCTTGAGTTTCTCTTCAATACTAGTATTTTCTTCATATATGATCCTCACTTGATCCGCATCTACTTACATTGCTCAGTATACTTTCCAATTGCTTCTTTCCATTTGAGAGTCAACTCCTTAGTGTCTATAGAATACTTTGTTTCTAATAGCTTGTAGCTCTTCTGTGCTTGTTTAAATTGATTTTACATACCTTCCAATTGTTTGCATACCTCATGTGTGGCATTGTCGTCGATGATCGGTACGTCTAAAGGTTTATCCATTAAGAGAGAATTCATGAGTTCTTTGTTCCTACTCCTCAGATTATCATTTTCGTCCATATATACTTTGACTCAAGGAGTTTGCTTCAGTTGAGTATACGACCTTCTCTATGTCAGAAGCTGCTTTTTGTTGTTCTAAGTCTTGAACTTTCTTTTGTAATATTGTAGATGTTTGAGAAACTTCTTCCACGCATGAGATCATTTTGTTGTTCTTGTGCTATTTGTAAATCTGCTTTTGCGGTCTTCAATTTGGTATCCCTCTGAGATAATGCACTTTATAAATTGACTATGGTGGCCGTGAGTTCTTCACTCATTGTCTGAAATCTGTACTTGTCAGCCATCAACATTTCTTTCTCTTGATCTTCTTCCATGAGCACCATTTTGTGCATTCATTGCATTATCAATCATGGTCTTTACAAGTGGCTTTAGTTTATTGACGTCCACATTTAACGAAGTTTGAGGTATGATAGGTTCTTCGCCTATGGTAACGTCCTTTCCTTGTGCCACATGTAGTGTTGTTTGGTGGTGCTGTCGAATATGTAGTTGTATTGTTGGGTCAGCCTCTTTAGTTTATCCTTTCCCCTCTATCATCTGGAATCTCAATCACAGTATTTATTGGTGTTTGTTGTGATAGTACCTCTCTTTCTACCTTCTTTTGCAATTCGTCCTTGATGGGTGGTACCACATTTGTTTTTGGTGGAGATGCTGCTTTTACACTGACCTTAGATTGGGTATTCAACTGGATGGTGTGCCTTTCTTCAGATGGTGCTTCCTGATTGTGTACTTGTGAATTTTGATTTTCGAGGGTGTTTTGGAATTGATGAATCTATGTCCAATCTTCATCATTCGTCTCTGTTCTTATATCTGTGGCCAATGTATGTTGTTCATGAATAGATTCATCATTGGAACTTGAATCATCAAGCCCTAATTCCTTGTATCTGGCGGTTTGTGATGAGTTGTGGTCTTTTTGACTCTTTTTCTGCAAGCATCTGGACTGCGTGTATTGGTGTCCTTGTACAGTAAGATTTACCTGTCCTTGCATGTAAGCATGTGTTTCTTCTAAAGCGGCTGATAGATCCCTTTGCGTTATTGAAGATTGATTTAACGAGACCCGTGGTAGTAGATGTGTTTGCTTTGATTATGGGGTTTCCTGTGTTTCTTCTTCTCTAGCCTGCTTCGCTCCATGCATCGTAGTTCTCGAACTTGTTCCAACTTCTTCTCTTGAAATAGCTGCTTTCCTCTTCTCTTTGGAATTGTTGCAGATTTCACGTATCTGGCCATTTTGGTAGAGGTTGGCATTAATCGTAAGCATTCCTTCATTTCTAGTGCTTCGTAGATCAATAGGGTCAAGGCAGAACTCCCATTCAAAAACTTCTTATGGTCCCATCTCTTCTTAGCTTCAAATAATCGCTCTTGTATGTATGGCGTAAAGTTGACTTTGTTCCTGATTTGCCTCATAGCATGAGATAACAATTGAACTGCAATCTTTTGCGGCATTGTATATCTATTCATGTTTGGGAAACAAAAATGTTGATGCACCACACGGACTGACTCTTCAGTAACCGTCTTGTTGATTTCAACAAAGGTCTTCTTTTTAGCATCATGACATTCAATTTTTAGATTAGTTAGACTGTCTTGATTCCATCCAAAAGCTTTGTTGATGAGCTCATGTGTAAATCTCACATGCTTCCATTCTCCAGTTTTGTTAAGAACCGTTGCTTCCGGTACTGAGGGCATATCCACTGCAGCATGTAGCGTGTTCATCACCTAGGTACATCGTTGAAAATCTGGTAGATAAATTGGAAGTCGTAAAAATGCATCAATTCCGGCCCTTGTCCATTCATCCATAATGCTTGGTAATCCATGTTGTAGAGTTTGGAAATCCTATGACATCAATGGAAATTGATGGTCTCTATCCATAATCTTGATTGTGGCCAAAAAGATAAGGTCTGCCACTGGTTGGTCTTTGCGGAACCAATGACCTCTTGCTTTCGTAATTGACTCCAAAGGAAGAACCAGGACATCTTCCTCATGCATAGCTTCCGAATCAGATGAGGTCTTTTGCACCTAAAGCACACCACAATCAGTGTTAAAGTGGTTGCATGACTTATCTCCAATTAACCTCCATGAATCGAATAGTTCTTCGAGTGACTTGTGTCGCCCTTCCCCCATGGTGTAAGGAAGGTAGTACCTGGGATTTTTTCCATATATATTTTTTCTTATTTTTGCTGAAAGAAAACAAAAAGGTTAGTGAATAGCCGAAGCTTTATTTTATTTTTAGTTATTTTTCTTTAAATTCTTGTGCAGGTGCTCTCTTATTCCCTTGGAGGGAAACGTGCAATACTAATAAGTAGAAGAAAAATCACGTGCCAAATGCATGGCCTTCTAATGTGGCCCTATCATGCGTGTTCGAGGTGCATGGAACTCGATATGTCTAAACGAAGATGTTGTTGGTATGATTGTTGATGATGATCTAGATTTGGGTATCCAGATGAGTTTCAGTTTGTTATTTTTGACTGCAACCTTGTTATTTTTCTTCTCTCGCCATACGTATTTCTGAGTAGTTTTGTGTGAATTCTTTTGTCTTTGTCGAGTTGGTTTACTACGTCCTCCTTTTCTCTTTGTTTGTAGAGTGAACGAATTCCTCCTCATTCCTAGTGTTTGCAAGTTAATTTCCACGGTTGATTTTATTTTCTTGGGAATCCAGATGATTTTTCTTGAAGGTTGAGCATCAACCAGTTTCTTTGGGATCCACACTCGAACAATCTACCTAGGACATTGTTGCAGAGCTAAGAAGACCAAAAGGCAAAAAAAGAGGGGCCCCAAAATTTTTCTGATTCGGACACTTTATTTTTGTATCATAGCCATTTTGTAACATATTTTCCGATGTAAATGCACTAGAGGAGTCCTCTAGATACATATCCATGGAGATTAGTAGCTTACCCATGTAAATTAGTAGGAAATTAACCTTTTAGTGAATAAAGTGCCGGTCTCTTGTGTGAAAGGACCATTTTTAGGGCTTCTCCTCTCTGTATCTTCTTCTTTGTGAGCTTGTATGCATGTGTGATGCTTGAAAAGAGTGTTAGGAAGTGTTGTCTATCCATGAAAGTGCTTGTTTGTTGTTGTTAAGGTGTGTGTGAAGTGTAGGGAGTGCTGAAGTGTAGGAAGGTCATTCCCGTGACTCAATATTTTGCTCATAACTTGAGGCAAAAGCATTGAAATTGAGTGAAAAGACGACCGTTGGATGCGTCTTCTCGAGAGCTTCAAAGCGAGCCCGCTATTTGCTATATTCAGAGTTCAGAGCTGAGAGAAAAGCTCGATTTATTGTTGGCTACTGCTTCAAGTATCGTGGCATCTCCACAGATTCTTGACACTTGTTTGGAATAGGCTTGGACTTATAATTTGCACTCTTTGGGAAGCTCATTTGCATTGATCATCATTTGAATGCATGTCTTCATACACTCGGCTAGGTTTTGATACTCCTCGGATTGATAAACAAAGCGTGAATCCCCACTATATGCACTTGAGGGGGATCGAGGTATAGTCTCTTTCTCCACAAGTTCCTAGGTTGGTACTTAGGTACACACGTTTTTGGCGCCGTTGCCGAGGAACGTCAAATCAAACCGAGGCATTCGTGTGATGGTAAGTAGCTCTTAGCATTGAAGTGAGTAGAGGAGTTGTGAATTTCTCTTGTTTGGTAAGTCACACTCATCCGCACTTACTACCTCTCGCTCTTGGAGTGTGTGTAGTGAGTTGATAGTCTAGGGAAGTGAGTGAAGTAAGTAGAGTAGGAGAAAGAAGGGAGTAGTTAGGAAGTTAGAGTATCCATCAACTTTGGTCTTGTTAAGTCTTTGTAGTTAGGAGAACTTTTCAAAAAGTATAAAAGCCAAAAAAACTGTCTTTTTCAAGTCACTTGTTTTCAAAGCAAGTATCATGAGAGCTAGCAGTCGGATATCGCGACCTGAGATCAAGGTTATTGAGTCACGCAGGGCGAAAAGGAGTGATTGAAGAGCTAGAGGATAGTTTCCAGGGTGAGCACCTTAATCTTTGGCTCATCATTGCCAATTAAATCAAGCATTACCTAGCCAATATCGTGTATCGTGACCTTCAGTGTTAAATATCGTGTGTCTAGTTCTAGCCTGATATCGACTATCATGTATCGTGGGATTATCTCTTGGCGATACCTGTGCAATATCGAGTATCATGAGGATCCTTCCGCGACACTTGCTGGATATCGAGTATCGTGATCTGACTAGCTGGTCAAATATCATCTATCGTGTGGGCTTAAGTATCGAATATCATGGCATTTTTCCAGTCTGCCACATATCGAGTATCGTGACATACTGTTTTGGGTTGAATATCATGTATCATGGATCCAGTGAGAGTTTCTCATTAGTTCCTATAAATTGGGACCTCAGTAAAGAACATTGGAAGCTAGGAGTTGGCTACAACGAGCGAGAATTTTTAAGTGAATGAACCTAAGGTCAGGAAGAACCTGAGGGAGTTGAAGAAGTGGGATCTCTTCTGTAGGAAGTGTAGCCGAACCAAGTAGTCGTTCATATTACTCAGAAACCTCGAGTGAGTCTGAAGAAGAAATTCCCATGGCTTCAGAGGATATGCAGAATTCTGTACCAATAATTGGCATGATGTCAATCATTGAGGGTGAATATCGGACATCTTTAGAATATGTGAACACTAACCAACATGGGATACCTATCTACCTAGATGGTCTAAACTGATTAGTGGCCAGACTAAAGAAAGCTACATGCTTAACTTAGTGTTGAAGTGTGGGGAGTAACCAACCCAAACCGCCTCACATGGAAGTGAGAGGCTCTTCCAAGAGGAGTTGCAAGAAGTGCAAGCAATGCACACACACCCACGTCCACGAACAATGGCACCATGGCCAACGTCAAAAGGAGCAAGAGGGGGCAATGCTCACACACAAGCCAACCCCAAGTGCCAAACCCACACACATGGATCAACGCCTAGCACACAAGGAGAAATGTGGAAGCCAAATGAACCTTCTTTCCATTAGCATGGAGGCCAAGGCCATAGCCAAGGGACTTCCCTTTTACAAAATGAGCTCCTCCTTATATAAGAGAGGAGGAGGAATCCGTTGAATACAAGTGGCCAAAGGCTTCATTAACTAGATATTCTAAAAATAATAGGTAGTGGGAAAATAAAAAAGGGAATCTTCTAAGAGAGAGAGAACTCTTTGCACGTATCCAAAAGAGAGCTCTCCTTTCTAAAATAAGGAAAGAATTCAAAAAGGATCCTTTTACAAAAAAAGAAGGCTAAGGTTTGGTTTTTATGGGTTTTCTCACAAAAATAGGTAAGAGCTAGTTCCTATGAAAGAACTTGTATACAAGAGGGAAAAATGGGAATTTTGGAAGACTGCCACAAGGCCTTGAGCCTTTGAGTATCCTTAGCTCCGAGGGAGGCCTCCAAGCATTCCATAACCTTCATAGATTCATGGGTCCTTCATAACTTCATGGTCCCAACACCCTCCCCCACCTAGTCTTTGTCGTCCTCGACAAAGCTGAGAAAAAAAAAGACCATATATAATTGATCGAGGTCATGTTGAATCTTCACGATCTTCAAGTCTACAAGTCTTCAAGTCTTCAAATCTTCAGGTCTTCATTGTTGAGCGACACAATTCTCTTGAGGGGCAATCAACCCAACAACATAAAAGTTGCCTCTATTGCCAAATGTGCAGTAATGCCATGAAGTACTCCTTGAAGAAACCTTACTACCAAATGTGCATATATCTGGTTGAACAGTTCATTGTAAGACCTGCAATTCCAAAAAACAGTTTGGGGAATACATAACTATTGAGAAGATTAAGGAGTAATTAGGGAACCAGCTGGCCATAAGAAGTTGCAGCATCTTTAAAACTTGTAATTCATGGAGCCAAATCCCACCCGAACATAGCAAAACAGCCTTTGATGGTGATCAACATGACTACAGGAACTGTGGACACAATCCCAACTAGACAGTCACACCACCCCAACCAGAAGTCCAACATTCATGAGAGCAATCCCTACATCGAACATATCCACATATATCACACTATAGTCGAGCCTACAACACATTTTTGACCACCAAGGTTCCAACAATCTTGTAGAATGGTACATCTGTTACTCCGGTGGACCGATTAAGCACAATGAGCTAGTGGCCTCAGATATCATTAAAGGGTCAATGCTCATAAATGTGGAACCCTGCTAAGATGCGAGAATAAAAACATGCACTAATAATCTCCAAGATGGCTGGGAAGTGAACACAACCCTTGGTACACAGATATTCTTTGACCAAAACTCTGTGATAAAGGACCTCCAGCAAGTTGTTCAGTTTTTATGTGAAACCATGAAATAGGCATCCTACATGCCAGTCAATGTGCATGGTGTATTTTTCCTATTGTAAACAACTCCTCTAGCCACCTCATAATCCTTTGCAAGAGCAGCAAAAGCCTCACATGTCTTCTAAGAGTTCTCCTTCCTCCCGGGCTTATCCCTTGATGCACTAATAACTTGCTTCATCATTTACAGGAGCAGAACTAGTATTGAACATGGCATTTTGTCCATATCCAAGAGTGAAATGACTTCCCCTTGCTCATTGGTACTCAATGATAAGAATATACACCAGAAGGCATGTTCACCATTGGTCCAACATATCGCCATAGAATGAGAACTTTGGCAAGAGATAATCATCCAAGCTCTTTAGATGTAAATGGCAATCGTATAGCCATTTTTTCCTCATCACCCTCGGTAAATCTTTGATGTTATGCGTCCTGATAGTAGAGTATCTCAGGACAAAAAATCAGTTAAATGTCATCAAACTCAAGCTGAATAACATCAAACTCAAGATGAATAACATCAAACTCTAGCTGAATAACATCAAACTCTGACCCTATGCCCAACATGAGGTCACAACGAGCTGTTCATGATGATCAATGTCAGGGTCAAGCGAGTGCCTGCTTATGTGCCTCCTTTGAGAATTTCCAGCAGGAGTATATTTGTGTCAACATATCTGATTTTGAGAATCCTCAATAATGAGGATTTGAACTCTGAGACTTTGCAGGTTACAACTCTGGCTCTAAAACTTTGTGGATCTTCTTCTTCTTTTGCAGCATCAGGTGACCTTGTCTGCTCTTTTGCCCTCCTCCATGCCCTTGCTAAGTCTTTGTCTTAGGACGGGAGCCTGTTTGTCCATGATGGCCCTGGACTTTGTTATAAGACATGCTTTATTATTGTCACATACTGATATAGGTCATGTTTGAAGATTCACCCATAATAAAAGCATTCAGGCAAAAGAAATGTTGAAAATACCAATACTTGTAGGACTGCTCTTGTTGAGATACCAATTCTGACACCAGCTTGTGTAATTAATTTGCTTCAAAGAGCATGGCAAGAATCAATTGCTGCATCTTCATAGTTTTTGGAGGAATTCCATAATGTGATTTACTCCAAGAGCTATGTTGAATTTGAGTTACAATAATCTCTGAGGTTCTCTTGCTGAAGTTCAGAAGTTTGAATGAAACAGCTATCAACATTCTCATCACAAATCAGGTCAAGCCACCTATCATGTATCTGAACACCCTTCAAGTCAACTTTTTGCTTTAATCAGCACTGTTCATTGAATATACTATGTTGAGATTAGCTCTAAGACAGGATCCCGACCTCTGCAGATGAATCTTGAACAAACTCAGGACGAAAATAACCCTGATTTTGGCAGACTATTGCAAGAGAATAGAGGCAATCGAGTGCAGCAAGTGCATAAACCATTGCCTGAAAGTCAACATAATATGAAGCAAAGTCTGTCAAAAAGAGTTACATGCTTTATTGCATTCAATTGTAAGTTCCTCCTTTTAGCACCTTTGGAGGATGGTAATGATCGATTTTCTTTGTACTACATATTTTGATCCAATCCTTTGCTATCTTCTGCATTACTGGAACCTCGATCAGATGAGTACTGCCACTCATGTTCTGAAGATTGGAAATTTTTAGGAGTTTTCTTTAGTTGTCAGCAACGAATCAAGATGAGTGCTTGAACTGCACCTTTGCATTTCTCCACCATTGGAAATTTTTCAGTTCCGCATATAAAGAGATAATGCGTGCCTCTAGTAATAGCAACCTCCTTATTGAGAAAAGACAACAACCTGGAAGCATGTTCACTGACAATGGACGATGATGATTGACACTGACTGATCGTGGTAAAAAGTGCTTGAACCACAACAACGAACTCTGATGTAGTAGCTGTTTTATGAAAAATCCTTATTAATCCATGTTCAACATCTGGAATCCTCTTCAATGGCAACAAAATATCTCCTAGTGCATGAAATCCTCCGAAAACGACTTCAAGATGGCCACTACTTAAAGCATCCACTACAGCCCCGCCTCTACCATTGCTTGGAAATGCTTCCCATCATGTCTGCTAACTTTGGAACAGCATCAAGGCAAGCTGATATGAGGGACGCATCACACAAGGGATGAGTTAACCAATGCTGAAACCATCAAGCACCAAAAGGTGTATGTGTGTGGTCCATAAGCCACAGAAGTGAGCCTTTTATGGTGCCATCTGTGTTATTCTGCAACATCATCGAAAAGGAGATAATGAAGTTGGGAAGCCATAGCTCGAACCCCGTGATGAAACGAGCACGGAAGCTCAGCATAGGTGCCCAATTTGACAGAGCGCCAATAGTTCTTCAGCATGACGGGTAGCTTGAGTGCAACATGATCTCGAGTAGAGAGGGATTCCCACACTTCAAGGGGCACTGAGCTTGACATCAAAAGGCGAGGGAGAGGTGTGAGGCGATGTCCAAAAGTCCAAGAGCAAGTGAGTATGTATAGTTTCAAGCAACAGAGCTCGCCCCCGATACGTTTTGATGCAAAGAGGAGGATCCAGATGGTAGCTTAACCTCCTACACCAGGATCCCCGAGGCAGAGAAGCACCATGGAGCTGAAACCCCTCGAGAAGAGGAAGAGTAAGGAGATCATAGCTTCCCCTTCACCCTGGTCACAGATCGAACCAACAGAACTTACGAAAAATCTCAAACCCAAAAGAGGGGTCGCCAGATAATGCGCCTCCATGCTTCCAATCACCCAAAGGTAGAGAGAGAGCGGAATCCAAGGCCTTACCTCCCCGCCCACAAAAATTGGAATTGTAAAGAGCATTGAGCTCATTTAAAAAAATCATCCAACGCATTGATAGAGTAAAAATTCATGGAGCATAAATCTTGTTACAGCAGACATTAATTTTGTTTCTTATTGGATTTTTGAAAAAATGAAGAAAGGGAGGGACAAGAAGAAAAAACTACCCACTCTCAGTTCAAGGCAGTCACGGAAAAAGAGGTGGTAGTGATGGATAGTTGTTGGCATACAAGTCAGATGAAGAAGCATATTAGCGCAACGGAGGAGTCATGCACAATACGGCAACAAGGCCCAATCATTTTTTCCCATGGACCATTCACAACTCAAGTGATTTTAATCACTACACAAACATTGTAAATTCCGTTTTTGGTAGAATAGACTCCATTTTGTGCAAGCCGAGGAGTCCTCGAGCTTGAGGAGTATTAGAACTAGCTACATACCAATTTTCATAATTTTTAGACTCTGTTTGAGCCCCCAAATAGGCTCGAGAACCTAATTTTTAACTAGGCCGGACACTAGGTCTGGACAAGACCAAAGCTAGCTAGAAAACTATAAAAAGAGCTAGAGAGCTCATTTTTGGGGTTAGATTGTTTGTGAATTGAGCTTATGTAAGAGACTTTTTAACTAATGCAAAGAACTCCATTGTTCCTCTCCTTGTTCTTGCTTTGTGTGCGCGTGTGTGTGTATGTGTGTGCATGCTTGTGTGCTTCTCACTCACGCACTTGTGCCTTCACTTGCTCATAGTCTTCATACTAGTCCTCACGTCTCCACGGATTGACAATTATGAGGTGAATCTTCTCACGTTGGTACTCACCATTGTGCTAGAGTGACACCAAATTTGGCGCCGTTGCCGGGGAGAGAGCTTCGAGGACGAGCGTGTGATGGTAAGACGTCGAGTTGAGACATTGGAGTTATAGGTAATATCCTTCCTTCTCTTTATTTTTCTTTGTTTTTTTCCTTACTTTCGCATCATCATCATCACCATCATCATCCCCACCATCTCTCACCTCCATCTCCATCTCCACCAAAATTTCAGTTTTTTGGTCATATTACACTCCCCACCTCATTTCCCTCATTTCATTGTGAGAGAGAGCGAGAGAGAGCTTGCATGCTAGCTGTTTTTGGTGTGTTTTTGAGCGTTTGTTGCAGGAACTTGCTGTACCACCTCCTCCAGCAGTGTGCGCAGGTATGACAGACTCTGCACAGGTCCCGAGACGACGACCTCTGTCTGTCGCGACAGACAGAAAAACTTAACATTTTGTGAATGCGTGTTTGGCACGGTAACCTACACCATTAGGGCACTCTAAATCACTAGAAGTTTCTCAAAAATTTGCGTTTTTTCAATCTATCGCGACAGACACCGTCTATCGCGACAGACACCGTCTATCGCGACAGACCAAACCACGACAGACGACAGACAGCGTCTATCGCGACAGACACCATCTATCGCGACAGACACCGTCTATCACGACAGACCAAAATTCCACGATAGACACCATCTATCGCGACAGACACCGTCTATCGCGACAGACCCGTCTATCGCGACAGACACCGTCTATCGCGACAGACACCGTCTATCGCGACAGACCAAAATTCCACGATAGACACCATCTATCGCGACAGACACCGTCTATCGCGACAGACCCGTCTATCGCGACAGACACCGTCTATCGCGACAGACCAAAATTCCACGATAGACACCATCTATCGCGACAGACACCGTCTATCGCGACAGACCCGTCTATCGCGACAGACACCGTCTATCGCGACAGACCAAAATTCCACGATAGACACCATCTATCGCGACAGACACCGTCTATCGCGACAGACCCGTCTATCGCGACAGACCCGTCTATCGCGACAGACACCGTCTATCGCGACAGACAGACATTTTCGGCAAAAATTAAGGGGTACATTTTTTGGAAATTTAGGCTAAATTTTGGGCATATTTGCACTCTCAAATACTCATACACTTGCAAAGGCCTGAGAAAAATGCATTAAAACCCCTGAAAGGTTCTGTTTGTCTAGTTAACCCCCTAAACCCTGAACGGCCATAACTTTTTCATACGAAGTCCATTTTCTGAGCTCTTGGGCTTGTTGGAAAGCTCTTGGCATATACTACACACCCTCAACTGTTTTTTATAAGAATAACGCATTGATTTTCAGATAGGATATTTGGAAGTTGACACACAGAGGGGTAGAAACACCAAGGGAGCTCTAGAGGAAATTTCTAGCAATACAAAAGGGGGAACAAGGGTCATTAAGAAAGTGTCTGAAATAAATTGTCTATCAAGTGAAAGGTCAACTTGGAGCTAATCTTGGGATTGATGCAGGGCTATTGAGAAGCAATTGAGAGCGTCCAAGCAAGGGTTTTGCGCAAGCTTGAGAATCAACTTCTCGAGCACTAAAGAGCAAGGGTCAACAAGGAAGGTCAGAATACTCTCATCTCCTCTTCGTCAATTCCTAGCTTAGGCTAAGAACGATCAGAAGTAGGAGTAAGTTAGGGCGACGATAGGCAACTATCAAGTTGAAGCATACCTAAACTTTCAAGCTCAAGCTAAGGGCATAATCCTTGTACTGTCGAGAATTTTAAAGGAGAAGAACTTAACGTGGAACGATCAACTGTAAGTGCGAAACAACATTCAAATATTCCTGACGACGTGATATCAGACAAGACCTTAAACACGATAAAATAACTAAAAAGAACCAAGAGACTAATCTAAAGTAACCAACAACGAGGTTGTACTCTGGGCAACAAATTGGGCTATTCAGCTAGGCATATGAACCTTAGATCCGGACGACATCTAGTAAGGGAGAGACAAAGCCTTAGATCTTCAGAGGCTAGTGTTAACCACACTGCTAGGTCTTGGGCCCAGCAGTTGAGCCACCACTCATACTATCCTAGCTCTGAGACCAGTGAGTCAGAGATGTCTCAAGGTATGGATAGACCTACGGGAAGTTCTGGAGTACCATACTTGCACAGGGTAGAAGGCCCTTACAAAACGCAGTTGGAATACCTTAGGAACAACCGATTAGGTGCTAGCATCTATGAGGATGGCCTAGGAAGATCCGTGGTCCAGATTAAAAACCCTGACCAATCCATAGGACTAGAGCATCCAGCGGTCAAGTTTGAAAACGGTGCATACCTGGACAAAGAAGGAACCATGTACGTAGTCACCAGTCACCCAGATAGGATAGATGAATTTGGAAATGTAATCTCAGAAGCGGACTTAGGTGACTTGGAACAAGGAAACATGGGAGTAGAACCTAGAACACCCCGAGGCAAATCTGTTCTTACGAGAATAATCACACCAGAATGGATTCCCCAAGATAATAAGAGCATAGATCTCCTTCTGAACCGAGAAACTGAAGAAGCCTTTTGGAGATATAAATCCGATCGGCCATTTGATGTAGGAACAATCATGATCTATGAGCTTAAGGATCCTGATAGCCCAGGCAGAGTGACCTACTTAGACCACGCCTCAGAAAGGATCTTCGTGGTGACAGAAAATGATAGGCATGCTTACACTTGGAAAGGTGAAATCATTTTCCCCCAACCAAGATCACATGTGTCCTACGGTCACCCTGGAGCGGGAACATCCCAAGCTCATGGAACTCAAAGAGACAGAAGTAGAGATAGGCCAGAAGTAAGTTTTGCCAACTCAGGGGGTAGAGAAAGAACGAGGACGGAAACGAATAGAGTAGAACCTGGGACACTTAGAGCTCACAGGAATCAAAGAAATGCGGATGAGTTCCCTCTACCACGACCTAGAGAGCACACAAGGACTTTGAGACCAACTCAGCTAGTTAAGTCCATGAAAAATTACTTTGATGGCACAGGAGACCCATACGATCATGTGGCAGAGTTTAGGCAAGTCTTGAGAGCAGAACAAGTGGAGGACCTATTCACACAATATAATGCCTTTGGTCTAACCCTTAGGAACACAGCTCTTACGTGGTTCCAACCATTGAATGAGAGACAATTTAGGAGCATAGACCAACTCCTGGAGGCTTTCGTTATTGAATTCTCTAAGAGTGGCATAAGACATAATACCTCCTCATTGATTCACAGCTTCAAGCAAACCCCTCAAGAGACCGTAAGACTTGCAGGACGAAGATTTAGGCAATATCTTGAAAGATGCCCTATTACGGAGCTCTCCACACCAGCTAAGCAAGTGGCCTTATTCTTAGATGGATTGCTGAGTACAAAGTTAAGATCCTATGTGTACTTGAAGGACCCTAGGACCATAGAAGAGTGTGTACGCATGTGCATTGACATCGAGGATAACCTAGGGGAGGAATTAGAGCTGTCCAAGATATACAAAGATTCAGATAGTGCCTCTAGCCTCTCTTCCACGCAATCCACATCAATTGAGGAACTGGCAGAGAAAGTAGCTCAGAAATTAGGTGTCACTGGTAAACAGATCCCAAGGTTTGCCTCTGTGAAGAGATGCTACACTTGTGGTGGCGACCACATGGCGAATGTATGTCCCGTTATGGCTCAACCCCAAGTAAATCCTAGTAGCCAGTACTGCACCATAGAACGGAGGTACACCAATCACACCGCACAAGATTGCCCCTACAATAAGCAAACAGTCAGGCAAACTCACCCTCAACCCTATCCACCGCAGGGAAGATACCAGAACCAGTACCCTCCACAACCATATGGCAGGCCACAGCAACCTTATCAGCAACCATACCAAAACCAACAAAGACCTCAGCCTGTGCTAGCCCAACAACCTCCAGCTCCATCCAACGTGATCCCAGTAAAGTATACAGCTGCAGAAGAAAACCTGAATAGAGCTATAGTCCCCGTAACACCATTGCTTTCAGAAAGTGACCCCAGTGACCATAGCTTCGATTCTACACATGTTGATAGTCCCCAAGCATACTACATGCAGTCTCCTGAACATGGTGAGTCTTACTATAGTGAAGAGCCAAATGAACCTAGTTGGGAATCAGATTACACAAATGTCATGTATGCCAACCCCAACCCCAGACCCCAACCTAGGCAGATAAGAACCCCATTCCCTAGAGGACCATGCTACCGATGTCAGGGTGATCATCTCATTCGTGATTGTCCCTTGCCTCCACCTACACAACCCCAGTCGGTAACGATCCAAGGTTATTGCCAAGAGTGTGGGAAAGAGCATCTCCTACGAGATTGCCCTAAAAACCCTAATAATATGCCAAAAATCACTCCTATCAATGTTATTGGGTTGGTTGTAGATTCCACAGGGAGTGTGACTTCCACTGCGCCAGTGCAAGTGGTCACAAGAGCTCAAGCTTTGCAGCAAAACCAAACCGCAGGCCAGGAAAAGAGCCCAGAAGTTAGTGAAACCGAGAGCATGACAAAGAAAAGAACTAGAGCTTGGAGAGATAGTCGTGAAAGAATGAAAAGGCAATGGGCAAAGAAGATGAGTGAACTAGAGGAAAGTCTACGAGAAACCAAGGCCAAAATCATAGAGATCACATCTCAACCGCACTCTCACACATTCCCACCGCTACCATCCCCATCACCCTCCATCCCTCCACCCTCTAATATGCCCCACGTAACCCACCCACCACCCCGAGCAGGATCAGTATTAGCTGATCCCACTCCTGAAGACATAGACATGATGCTTAAAGCATATCAGGCCAGAATCCAAGAAGGGCCAAATGTAACGGATCATGACAAGTGCTACCCTAGAGCTGACCTAGAGATAGAAAGAACCAAGCTTTGCACGAAAATGGTCGCATTGGCTCAGACTATGTTTGAAGCTAGTCGCCTATTCAATTACTCGGGCTCAGCCAAGACGCAACTACACCTGGATGGACTCCTAGAGAAGTTAGAGGGCATAATTGCAAGATCTGCCAAGGAAGAAAAAAATCAAGAAAGAGATAAAGCAAGCAAAAACATGACCCATCCCCCACCGGAAGCTTATGTACCCAATTCCACTGAACCAGACAACCCCCCTTCTCTGGGAAGAATGGAGAATCTAATGGCACACTCAGAAAAGGAACCTTCCCCTCAAAGAAAGGAAAGGGGAAGAGAACGGATAAGCCAGCCTCTTCAGGAAGCCCATGTGCCTCCTCAAGAAGCTTATCTTTCCCCCCAAAAGGCAGATGAGCCTCCCTCGAAAGCTCACGTACCTCCACAGGTTGCCTACATTCCTTCTCGAGGAGCATATGAGCCTGTTCAGAAAAGTAATAGAATAAGTAATCCTCCCCAGGAAGCTTGTACTCCAAACATCTATGAGAGCGAGGAAAGAGCCAATGATAGAATAAGCCCTCCTTCCCAGGTTACTTATGTGCCTAATTCTACGGAGCCAGACACTTCTTCTTCTATGAATCGATTCACACCAGAATTCCTACGAGAGATTCAAGAAGACAAATGGGCTAAAGAAAGCGAAGTGCCTCCTCCCATTGAACTTGTGGATGATGCACATGACCAATTCCCACAAGACATCCCATCCATTTATGGGGAGCAGGAGAGCACCCAATCTCAAGAAAGATTAGACTTCGAATCTAATTCTCTACAGGAATTACCCCATTTCACGGGGCCATGGGAAGCCAAGTCTACTTGTATGAGAACCCCCACGATCATGGTAAGAAATGAAGATTCGGTCATACCTAGGAACACAGAGGTAGTGAAAAATACTAAAGTGCAGTGCAATCTCAAGTTAGAAGAGCTACTCAAGGTTAGACCTGAATTATGGAAACATGTAGCCAAACAAGTACTAGAGATAGCAAAACCTCGTTCCCAGGCAGGATCACATAGGACAGTGCCAGAAATACCCTTGGATAAGATAGGAGATATGTGTGAAGGAGAAGAAGGGAACACCTATCTTCCCATTACCTACCAGGAGTACACCACCAAGGCAATTTTGGACTCAGGTGCAGGAGTTGCAATTGCCACCACTTCCCTATGGAAGCGTTGGGGCAAGCCAGCACTCAGGCCAACGAGAATGAAACTGCAGATGGCCGATGGTCACATAGAGAGACCCCTAGGATTGCTAGAAGGAATAACTCTCACCACCTGTGGTGTCGAGTTTGAACATACCTTTGCTATATGTGACTTTAGCAAAAATCATGCCTATGAGATGATTTTGGGACGACCATTCATGCGACAGTTGCAAGTGGTACAGGATTGGGGAACCAATTCTTTGTACCTGCAACACTTGGGTGTTACGACCAAAGTGAATCTCAAAGATTACTCTCATAGAGATGTTCCCCCTATCCAATGGAATACCATCCACAGAGCCAAGGATGATACGGAATCTGTGCATTCCATAGGGTCTGGATCCTCATGGATGCATGAAGACACTCATTTATGGATGTGCAAGGTAGCAGTAGAAGAAGAGAAGAGAGAGAAAGCCAGAGAGGTAGGTGCGAAAGAAACCCATAGATCAATCCAAGACCCAGCCTACGCACCTGTAGTTTTTCCAGACGAAGAATTTGAACCCCATGGCTGGGCAGAAATCCTAGCAACAATGGACGTAGCCATCAATGAAGAACAATGGACACCTCATTGTGATGAGGATGGCTATGATATTTCAGTCTTCTCCATAGAGCCAATCATGGGAGAGGCAGTTCTGGAAGAATGTGAACCTAGCCTTGATGCCTTTGAGGATGCAAGTGACTCCGACCTAGAGTCAATCATCATGGACCCACCATTTGCATCAGATGAAGAATACTTCCATGAAGTAGAATTTCAACCCCAGAGGCATGGAGAGCTTACAAATGATGTAAGATTAGCCACACATGTGACCCCAAAGGAAGAAGGAAAGAAACGGAAGAAGAGAGAAGTCTCACCAGAAGAGGAAGAATCTTTGTTTGAGGTCCCAGAAAATTTTAAGAAGTATGAGATAGATGACAGGAGAGTCGTGATAAGAATGCCTAAACGAGAGGCACAAGTAGGAGAGGCCTATGATAACAAAGAAACCACCAAGCAGATAGTAGTAGCCCTAGAAGAAGGAGAGGAGAGATGCACATACATAGGCCATGACCTAACAGAGGAAGAAGAGCATGCGTTAATTGCCTTGTTAAGAGAATACAGAGATGTGTTCGCTTGGAGTTACAAGGATTTGAAAGGTGTTGACCCTGACATATGCTCACACACCATCCCCATGACCTCAGATGCTAAACCCTCTAAGCAAAAGCCCTACACGTATAACGATAATTACGCTGCTAAGATCAAAGAAGAGATAGATAGACTGGTTGAAGCTGGATTTATCTATGAAATTGAGCACACTGAATGGGTATCCCCCATCGTAGTGGTGCCCAAGAAGAACGGCAAGCTGCGTGTGTGTATTAACTTGAAAAAGGTTAATGCAGCCACTATTCGAGATAACTATCCGCTTCCCATCACAGAACATCTCTTAGAAAGAGTGGCAGGCAAGGAAGTGTACAGCTTCCTTGATGGATTTTCGGGTTACAATCAAGTAGCCATAGCTGCAGAGGATCAGCATAAGACCGCCTTTGCCACAGAGTGGGGCATATTTGCCTTTAGAGTAATGCCATTCGGGCTGACCAATGCTCCCGCAACCTTCCAAAGGTTGATGTGCCATGTATTTAAGGAGTTCCTGAGGAAGAACTTAGAAGTCTATGTTGATGATCTTTGTGCTCATTCCAACATAAGGCAGACCCATATACCCGAACTCAGACAGATCTTTGATAAATGTAGAGAATATCAAGTCTGCCTGAACCCAGAAAAATGTGTTTTCATGGTCAGGCAAGGCAAGATTCTAGGACACATAGTGTCAAAGAATGGCATATCCACTGATGAAGAGAAAGTGAGAGCTATAGCAGAGCTACCTAGGCCAAAAAATGTCAAGGAAGTACAAGCTTTCATGGGGCATTGTGGTTATTACCGACGATTTATACACATGTATGCCATCATTGCAAAGCCCATGTACGGACTTCTGACTAACTTTGAGTGGACGGATGAATGTGAGAATTCCTTCCAGGAGCTTAAACGACGATTATGTTCAGCACCAATCTTGACCACACCAGATTGGAATAAGCCATTCCATGTTCATGTGGATGCGTCCAATTATGCCATTGGATGTGTGCTTGCACAACCTACTGGTGAAGGCAATATGGATCTCCCAATTGCCTATGCCAGTAGACAATTGAATGCCGCTGAACGAAATTACACCACGACAGAGAGAGAAGGCTTAGGCATGGTATATGCAGTCAAGAAATTTAGACACTATTTGCTTGCAAACAAGTTTAAATTTTTTACTGATCACCAAGCATTGTTATATCTCGTGAACAAGCCATGCAATACAGGAAGATTAGTGAGGTGGTTTCTCTTGCTCATGGAATATGACTTCGAGGTTGTGGTAAGGAAAGGTAGGACTCATTTGAGAGCAGATCATCTCTCTAGGCTCACCTCCGGAGAAGCCCCACAGGGAGTATCAGATGATCTTCCTGATGCTTACTTGTTCAATTTAGAAGTGGTGCCACAGTGGGCTAAGACATTGGTACCAGTATTGACATACGGGCCTAACCATCCAGTAGTAAACACACGGAATAGAGAGGTTGTGAAAGCCCAAAAGTACCACATCATGGCAGGAAGCATGTACAAGCACACAGATCAAGGGATCTTGGCTTGTTGCGTAGAAGAGGATGAGTACGCTAAATGGTTGCAATTAGCACATGTAGGTGCATTAGAGCAACACTATTCAAAACAACGAACCCTACAGACTCTAAGGAGACTAGGAGTGCATTGGCCAACTATGGAAGCTGATGTCCAAAAGTTGTGCAAGGAATGCCCAATCTGTTGCACTAAACCACCTGTGGAACATGCCACACTTTATCAAGTGTCCATAGTGCCAGATTGGAGTGAACCGCTAGTATCCTTCTTAAGGACGAGAACATTCCCTCCAGACATGACTCTAGCTAGGCAAAAGAGCTTAGAACAAGAAGCCCAGGATTATTCACTCATTGGTGATAATCTATACAAGCGTGGTAAAGACGGTTACCTGAGACTATGTGTCCATGAGAGTGAGTATCTCAAGATTTTGGACACTGCTCACCAAGGTGTAGCAGGAGGACACTTTGGACCAGATCGGGTAATCAAGGCAATACTATTTGCGGGCTTCTGGTGGCCAACCCTTCACATGGACGCACATACCTATGTGAAACGGTGTGATGTCTGTCAGCGAACCCAGTATCCTATACGTAAAGATGAGATGCCACTGAAACCTATGATGGGTGGACGTGCTTTCTCTAAGTGGGGAATAGACTTTGTAGGTCCTATTAATCCCCCAGCTAAGGGTTCCCATGCAGAATATATCATTGTTGCAACAGACTATCTAACTAAGTGGGTGGAGGTAAAAGCCACAACGAAGAACGATGCTCAAACAACTGCTAAGTTTTTATTTGAGAATGTGTTCACTAGATACGGACTACCCATAGAGCTTATAAGCGATAGAGGCACTCACTTCTTGAACGAAGTTATTGAAAATCTGCTCCAAGAATTCTTGGTAATACATAAGAAGTCTGCCCCCTATCACCCTCAAGCAAATGGCCAAGCTGAGAGCACCAACAAGATCTTATGCAATGTTTTGACGAAATTAGTGAATAATAAACGCTCTGATTGGGACAAACAGCTACACCATGCTGTTTGGGCATACCGAGTTGCCTACAAAACGGTACTCCAAGCCACGCCCTTTCAAATGGTGTTTGGTCAAAATGCTGTGCTACCGCTAGACTTTTTGATCCCTACGTTGAAAGTAGCACAAGAGTACGAATGGACAGGTCATGAGCTCTCCTCTAGGATCTTTGACCTTGAACGATTAGGGGAAACAAGACTGAGGGCCGCTGCCGGAATATATGCAGCCAAGAAGAGACAGAAGGCATATTTCGATGCCCATGTGAAGGATAAGGGCTTGAAAGCAGGAGATCTAGTTTTAGTCTATACACTGAAACAACACGCAAGGAAACTAGAAAAGAGAGGCTACGGACCTATGATTATCAATAGGATCTCCACGAGTGGAGCAGTACAATTAGCCACGCTAGAAGGTGATATTCTCCCAAACTATATTAGCGGTTGCAGAGTCAAGTTGTATCAGGAACCCCTCACGGAGGAATTGCTCAGCCGACTCAACACTGCTAAGAAACGCAAAGAGGAAGAAAAGCGAGTTCGAGAAGAAGCTCAAGCAGAAGCTTTAGAACGCATCAGAAGGATGAAGTTACGAAAGCAAGGTAGAGATCAGCCTAGAACGAATGACTATGCAGATCAAGGATATCCTATGGCCATGTGTGAAGTTGCAGGAACAAGCTTGCATAGAATAATTGATCGACGTCCTTTCATAACCCTAGATATAGGACAAGGAAAGAGTGCAAGGACCGTAAGGGCCTTGATTGACTCCGGCTCAGCCACTAGTGCTGTTAGAGTGTCTTACTGTCAAGAGTTGCAATTAATTGTCAATCCTGTGGAAGCATATCTCATAGGATTGGGAGGCGTGGAAACCCCTTGCATAGGCGAGGTGGAACTTCCCCTCTATATTCATGATGAGGCAATGACAGTTAAAGTACTAGTGTGTCAAGATGAGGATCTCACTGAACCTCTTGTCTTGGGTCAAGACTGGATCTATGACCAAGCAGTCAATTTAAACCTAAGAAGTGGACTTCTTCAGGTTTGGGTCAATCATAGTCGAATTACAGTAGAGTTAAATAATGGAGCACTCAAGGAACTAGAAAAGACACGGACTCCTGGTCCCTCCAGGGGTGCACATGAAGTTGATCATGCTGTTCTTGTCCAAGGCTATGTGATGCAGAAGAATGAAGATCTCAAAAAAGGAGTCAGGGATGCAAAGGAACTCCCTTCTTTTCCAAGGGCCAGAAGGAGGCAACAACCAAAGGTGGATCAAAGGCAAAAGATGCAGAGTACTACCTATGTCCGGGATCCAAAGTACTTGCGCAGCAAAATGTCCCAGCAAGTGAAACAAGTGTGGGTGCGGAGAGGCGAACACCCGGTTGCACCCCAGCCAACCACACAGGCAAAGCCTCTTATTAGTAACCAACAACACGACACTAATAAGAAGTCTTTCGGAAATTCTTCTGCTAACGTGAAATCTATTTGGGTGCCCAAGAAGTCGATGAAGGCTAGGCCACAATCAAGACAAATTTGGGTGCCTAAGACTTGCTTGCGGGCGCAAATAACTACACCAAAGCCACAACCTATACAGCGTAACCCATTCACTCGCACAACCGGCATCCACGCGTTTTCAACACTCACGAACACACCAAGGCCCATGAGCACGAACAGAATCATTTGTAAATCGATCCATAAAAGGCCTCATGTTCAAGCTGATACACCTACAATGTTCTCTAGCGTCTCTACGAAACGAAGGGCAAAACCCATCCACTGCATTTGGCAGCTCAAGACCTGTAATAAACCCCCCGACCCCAATTTGTAAATTCAACCCCACTTACTAACTGCGTTAGTCTCCTAGGAATACCCAAGCATTAACTACACACACTGTCTTCGTGCACTTACTAACCACTAACTCACCATCTACCTCATGTTAATGTTGTGACGGGGACAACTACGGAATTATTCTGTCCATTACGATGTTAACACATGATTCTATATTCTCACAGAATCAGAAGGCAAGAAGTAAAATGGCAGAAGCGACAGGTTCGGGCTCACAAGTAGGGATACTCACTGCAGGAATTGATGTGGATAGTCTACCTGTGGATGTTCCACCAACTGAACGACCAGGGGAGCTGAGGCACCTTCAGCAAATCCCGGTGCCGGATCCACCCACAGGGATCACAGAAAGAGTCCATGCCAATTCTCATTGGTTCAATGGCATGCCAGGTCCATTAGGAGAGGCCAAGTATATATGGGAGTCTAAGTGCGAGTATGACAGATCATGGGTTCGATTCCAATTTTTCTCCAAGGAGTTCGAGACTTTACAGAACACTGAGGATCTCCAGACCATATGGCAACGAGCAGGGCTGGCCGAATACTTTGAAGCCCCACTACCTAAACCAGATCTCCTCCGATGTTACTATTTGGTCTCCACATTACAAGCTAATGAAGAAAAGGACAAACCTGGATCATTTGTTCTTCCCTCCTTGCTGGGCAACAACGAGTTGAAGAGGTTTGAACTTACGGTGGAGTTGGTAAGCGACGCTTTGAATATGCACGGCACGCATGTACCTTCTGAAAAGGATGCTCTTGTTCCCACTAACATGAAGGATAGGAAACTATTGAAGCTTAAAGACATGGCAGCACTCACACCAAACGTGTCCATCCCTCTCCGCATGTGCATGCAACATTTCGCCTTTCCCGGCCAAGACCGCTTCACACAACCACACAAGAGAATCTGGTTCGCTCTCTACTTAGCGGAAGCAGGTGCGTTACCCATTAAGCTACCAGTATGGATTATAGATCAATTGTATGAAGCAAACAAACGGTCTTCTAGGAAATTAGTAGTGAACGGTTGCTGTGCAATCACACGCATCATTTATCGGTGCCTATCTTATGATGTTCCCATTGAACGTGCCTTAACTTGGGCACAATTACAAATGTTTAAGAAGCTCAAGACATCCACACATCAATCCAAGCGCATGAGGGGCGCGATCCCTTGTGTCCAGACAAGGGAAGTTCTGACTACTCCGGAGGTATCGCCACGAAGAGAGACCACAGTACCTCCCTTTACCATTAGGATACCCAGGTCGGGATCTGAAACTACGACACAAGCTACCCCTTCAGCTCCTCCTGCCCCAACTGAATTTGAATTTGCTGCAACTGGAGATGCTGAAGGAATGGACCCCCAGGACTTCGAAGCATTCTTACAAAGTACACAATTCTCTGATGTGGAGTTCTATTCAGATACAGAGGAACAAGGCACATCTTCACGAAGAAGAAGAAAATCTACAGACGGCCGACATGTACATTGGAGCGACGATCAGCCAGGTCAACAACAAGGACACCTAGAGGAAGAAGGAGCTTATGAAGAGGAGACCACTGAAGCACCAGCCTATACAGCAGAACTCCGAAGGCTGTATCAGATTATGGAAAGAGTGCGATCGCAACAACTACTCACCGAACAGAGTAGCAGAGTACTCATGACTCAGTTGTTGGAAGAAGCAGGAGTTGACTCAGAGTATAGGGAAGGTCTCTTATTGATGGCAGAAACATATGGGGTAGTGGAAGCAGTGCGCACTGCCATTAGGAAGTCTCCAGTTCAATATGATCCACGAAGGTTCCAGACACGACCACGCTCAGGTAAGAATATCCAGATTCCCATTACAACTGCAGAAAAGCCGACTATTACATCTGAACCCATCAGGACAACCGCCCAAGCAACCGAAACGGCTAGCCAAGAGCACTCAGTCACCCATGAGGAATCCACCGAGCCACTACCACCCACACCCCCACCATCGCCTCCTAGAGCAGAAACAGTGGAAGTCACCTCGACCACTCAACCCACCGAACCAACCTTCATCTTCCGTACTCCCATCTCTATTTCAACCCTATTCTCTACTTCTGATAACCCAATCTTTGAAGCAACCCCCATCACGACACAATCCACCGAACCGCTCATAGAGCCTGCCCTAGGACAACCATCCCCCATGCCCTCAGCCATAGGTCATCCTGACCCTAGATCCACATTCATGGGCTTTCCTGCTACCTCGCAACCCTTCATGCCCTCCTCAAATCTACCACCTCAACCCCCGACCTCCATCCCTCCATTTCTACAATCCCTCCATGACCTCCTTGCTAGAACTTTTCAATCAGGGTCTCAACCATTTCCTTCCTTTTCAGCCCCCCACCCCACTTCGCATCTATTCACCACTTCCACACACACACCACCTACCATCCCAATGTATATGGCAGACCCCACACTCACACCCATTCCTGAAGGCATGGACATTTCACCACCCACGGCACCTCCCCCCACGATTCCACCTCCTCCCATTCCCCCTCCACCAATTTCACTCACACACACGACTTCAATAGACACATCATTCACTCTTCCCCATCCCCAATTCCCTTCCCATGCATCTCCCACTGTAAACACCACTCACTCATCTATAGGAAGTGCATTGGACACCATGCTTGCTTGTATATCAAACTTAAGGACAGATTACATTCAGCTCCAACAACAGAATGAACGCATGCACGAGCACTCAGAAACACTACAGCACCGCCTCGCGGCACTAGAAGAGGAAAATGCTCGCCTCCACACACAGTTCCAAACTCTCCAAGAAGCTCATGGCATATTGGAAGTACAGCTACAGAACACAGATCAGGAAGCGATACAGGTGGTAGAAGGTCACTTACGGACACAACTGGAACGCAACTCAAAGCTCCAGCGAAATATGGCTCTACTCAAACGCCATCTCGCGGCCGCTCAGGAAGAGAATCGACGACTGC
The DNA here is from genome assembly GCA_020310875.1 of Ceratopteris richardii. NCBI lineage: Eukaryota > Viridiplantae > Streptophyta > Polypodiopsida > Polypodiales > Pteridaceae > Ceratopteris > Ceratopteris richardii. The sequence goes on from CM035411.1 coordinate 13,320,582, forward strand.
AAGTACAAAATCAAGAGAACCTGGAGGCAGCGATTGAGAGCACACCGGGGGCACCCATCAGCCCATCCAAGTTTCAAGCAGTGACCCCCGATAATATCAAGATCATATTGGAAGACTATGCCATGCTGCTTGAAGCACATGATAAGCTATCAGAGGAACTGGGACAATTGAAGCAGGAACACCACAAAGGACAAACAGCAGCCTCCCCAACCACCCCCTCCGCGGCTTCACTTCTCACAGACGCAGAGGCCATAAAAGATCTCCAGAAACAGGTCACTGAATTGCAAACACGTCTACTACAATATGAGAGACCACCTTCCCCTCCAGAGGCTCCCACGGACGAAGAAGTTGTGCAAATTCCTGTGGAACAAACGTTTGACGAAGAATACGATCCACAACCATTCCCAGGAGGTCAACAAACAGAAGAAGCTCAGGACACATTCGAGGCACCACGGCCCCCATGGCTACGTCAAGTGGAGGAAATCGGGAGTTCGCACGAAGAGCGCACAGTAGTGCAAAATCAGGCCATGAGGGTCATAGAGGAAACTGTGCTACAATCGGCCTACTTCAAGAACCTGTCATCGAGACGCTTGATCCTATCATCTGAACTCCAATACAGGCCGTATTATATTATCTTGGCTGATTATAATGCAGAAATACAAAGAGTCACGGGTCAGGTTCCTACCTTTGCCACCCAATTTCAACCCGAAGATCTTCCTCCAGAGGTGCAAAAAGGCAAAATTCGTCAACCCACCTGGCGGCAAAAACTTCTAGAGACATATCCAGAAATGCTACGCACATGGAACAACGCACCTTTACACCTCCTATACAATCCATGCTACGGTCCAGTCCCACGCCGCAGGTCTTGGAAGGCATTCAATATCAAGGTACAGAACAACGCGCAATGCAAGGAATGGCTGAACTACCCGTACATTGCGCCACCACAGGGACCACCGTCGGTAGCATATATGATGGGAACCATTCGCCACTGGATGCCGCGCTTGAAGCCCATGCAAGATGTAGCAGCGCAAATGATGCTTAAAATCTTAGATATGATGCAGGTAGTCCTGAAGACTTTTAGAAATGCAGCCGCACCACAGGTACGTCTATCGGGGTTCAGCAATGGAAATTATGACTTGGTGTATGACATGAGCACCACCCCCAGTATTCGTGTGGCTTACGCCTGGCATGCGCGCATCAAATACCTCCCTGCCTGTTACAAACAGACCTTTGAAGAAATGTTCAGATCAGGTTTCTGGGAGTATCACTCGGAGATTTTCGCACCGAAGCCAACACATCTGCTCCAATTTTTTGCTTGTGAACAAGCAATGTACTCTGAGTACTACACCACCCCGCAACCAGAGGCCCCGGGTGCAATAAATTGGGATGCATTGGAAGCTGATCTAGCAAGAGGCTTAAGGATAGGGGAACATGAACTGGCCACCAATGTCATCCAATACTATATCGACCATCCGCGAGAACAAAGGTCTGTCAGGGGCGACAGACGCTAGGAAGGGGGGAGTGTTGGCATACAAGTCAGATGAAGAAGCATATTAGCGCAACGGAGGAGTCATGCACAATACGGCAACAAGGCCCAATCATTTTTTCCCATGGACCATTCACAACTCAAGTGATTTTAATCACTACACAAACATTGTAAATTCCGTTTTTGGTAGAATAGACTCCATTTTGTGCAAGCCGAGGAGTCCTCGAGCTTGAGGAGTATTAGAACTAGCTACATACCAATTTTCATAATTTTTAGACTCTGTTTGAGCCCCCAAATAGGCTCGAGAACCTAATTTTTAACTAGGCCGGACACTAGGTCTGGACAAGACCAAAGCTAGCTAGAAAACTATAAAAAGAGCTAGAGAGCTCATTTTTGGGGTTAGATTGTTTGTGAATTGAGCTTATGTAAGAGACTTTTTAACTAATGCAAAGAACTCCATTGTTCCTCTCCTTGTTCTTGATTTGTGTGCGCGTGTGTGTGTATGTGTGTGCATGCTTGTGTGCTTCTCACTCACGCACTTGTGCCTTCACTTGCTCATAGTCTTCATACTAGTCCTCACGTCTCCACGGATTGACAATTATGAGGTGAATCTTCTCACGTTGGTACTCACCATTGTGCTAGAGTGACAATAGTGATGCCAAATGAGTGTGTGTGTGGAAACGTGTGTATGAGAGAGTGAGATAGGAGGGGTGTTAAGGGGATGTTTTTGTGCAAAAAAAAAAAGAAAAACTAAATTGCTAAAAAAAATCAACAAATATGAGGTACCCGTGACCAACCGAAGGCCACACGGATCCACAACTCAAGCCAAGCATGAGGTGCATCCATCAAATCTAGGTATGGCAAGCTTGAAAAAACCCAACGATTGAAGGCCGATCCTCCCCGGCAACGGTGCCAAATTTTGTTGAAGTGTGGGGAGTAACCAACCCAAACCGCCTCACATGGAAGTGAGAGGCTCTTCCAAGAGGAGTTGCAAGAAGTGCAAGCAATGCACACACACCCACGTCCACGAACAATGGCACCATGGCCAACGTCAAAAGGAGCAAGCGGGGGCAATGCTCACACACAAGCCAACCCCAAGTGCCAAACCCACACACATGGATCAACGCCTAGCACACAAGGAGAAATGTGGAAGCCAAATGAACCTTCTTTCCATTAGCATGGAGGCCAAGGCCATAGCCAAGGGACCTCCCTTTTACAAAATGAGCTCCTCCTTATATAAGAGAGGAGGAGGAATCTATTGAATACAAGTGGCCAAAGGCTTCATTAACTAGATATTCTAAAAATAATAGGTAGGTGGGAAAATAAAAAAGGGAATCTTCTAAGAGAGAGAGAGCTCTTTGCACGTATCCAAAAGAGAGCTCTCCTTTCTAAAATAAGGAAAGAATTAAAAAAGGATCCTTTTACAAAAAAAGAAGGCTAAGGTTTGGTTTTTATGGGTTTTCTCACAAAAATAGGTAAGAGCTAGTTCCTATGAAAGAACTTGTATACAAGAGGGAAAAATGGGAATTTCGGAAGACTACCACAAGGCCTTGAGCCTTTGAGTATCCTTAGCTCCGAGGGAGGCCTCCAAGCATTCCATAACCTTCATAGCTTCATGAGTCCTTCATAACTTCATGGTTCCAACACATAGTACCTAGGTCCGTAGTGAAGTATGCAGGAGGGTTCTATATGGACAAAAGAGATATTCAATATGTTGTTACGGAACACCCTGAAAGCATCAACGAACAAGGGGAAGAAGGCAATGCTCACAACCTTAATGAAGAGGGACATGAAGAGCAGGTGACCACCCCTAGAGGGAGATCCACTGTTGTTAGGGTTTGGAGAGGAGACCTAGTTCCCCAAGATGATTCCCTAATGGATGTCTATTTGATCAATGGGATGGAACATCTCCTCCGAGCCCTTTCTTCGTTATGGGAAGTGGCCAGTAACCCAGTCACCATATATGAGTTACAAGATCTTGAACTTCCCACCATTATCACATATTTGGACAAAAACCAGAGGAGGTACTGGCCTCTAACGGAGTTAGAAAGAGCAGAGTTGAAATATCAGAACATTCCAGTGTTTCCTCCTAGGGATCAAGCCACTACTTCACAAAACCCCCACGGAGCTTTTCAAGATAATTCATATCAGCATTCTGGACAGACACAACAAACGCATATATCTGTCAGACCACATGTGCAGCCCCCGTAGTAAGAGGACCTGGTATACCAATAGGAAGACCAATTTTCCCTGTGATGCCTAGACCACCTAAAGCAGGAAGAAGATTGAGACCTATTCAAGTTGCCAAATGCATGAGATACCACTATGATGGCTCAAGCAAACCCTACAATCATATAGCTGAATTCAAGCAAGTAATCAGAGCCGAACAAGTGGAAGATTTTTTGATTCAATATGAATCCTTTGGTCTAACTTTGACAGACACAGCTTTAGCTTGGTTCCAACCATTAGACCCTAATAATTTTCAAAACATGGAACAAGTCTATCAAGAAATGATTGAAGAGTTCACCAAATCTGGGATTAAAAACAAATCTTCCTCACTGATCCATAGTTTTAAACAAGCTCCTACAGAATCAGTGAGATTGGAAGCAAGAAGATTCAAGCAATATGTGGATAGATGCCCAGTTGAAGAGAGACCCACTCAAAACAAAATGGTGTCATTGTTTTTGGAAGGATTAGTGAATGGATCATTAAGATCTCTGGTATATGTGAAAAGAGTTCAAACTTTGCAAGAATGTATTGACCCGGAGGACAATCTAGCAGAAGACTTGAAAATACCTCAAGGTAGTGTAAAAAGTGAAGATTTTGCCAGTAGCACGTCAAACTCTAAGAACAATGTAGAGGAAATAGCCGACTTAGTAGCAAAGAAATTGAATGTTCAAGGACAGAGGAACTACCCTGTAGCTCAGTGATGAGTAGCACCTCCTTTAAATGTCAATCCGGGAAGACGTGAGAATGGTATGATGACCTCGAGCAAGTGAAGGCACAAGTGCGTGAGTGAGAAGCACACTAACATGCACACACATACACACACACATGCACTCAAGGTAAGACAAAGAGTGAGAAGCAATGGAGTTCTCTTGATTACTTCCAAAATGCTCATACAAGTTTAGATCAATTACAAGCTACCCCAAAAATGAGCTCTCTAGCTCTATTTATAGTTTTTGACGAGGTTTTGGCCGTGTCCAGACCTAGTGTCCGGCCTAGTTAAAAATTAGGTTCTAGGGCCTATTTGAAGCCTCAAACAAAGTCTAAAAAATATGAAAACTGGTAGGTAGCTACTTCGAATGCTCCTCAAGCTCAAGGACTCCTTGGCTTGCACAAAATGGAGCTACAAAAATATGAAATGGTATCTACAATGGCTTTTAGTGATGAAAATCACTATTGTTGTAGGGATTTCTTCTAACAATTTGACATACACATCTTCAAGCTCCCTACTTGCTCCTTCTCCTTGTGTGTCCACCTCTTTGATATGCTTTAGTGTCCTGAAAAAAATATTGGCCTACTTGCCAGATCGTCGTTGACTACTCTGTCTGCTTGTGCCTTCTCTTCTCTCTGACTCCCTTTGTAAGCTTCCTTGCCTTGTGAGTCCTTCAGTTCCAACATCCCCCCCTCTCTCGCATGTGTCGTCCCTGACAGACCCTTGTTGGGTGGGTCGTTGGATGTAGTATTCTACAACCTCTTGTGCTAAGTGATGTTCTGCAATTCTCAATCCTTTGGCCAAGTCAATGAGTAGAGCATCCCAATCTACCGGCCCGGGAACCTCTGGATGTGGTATACGTAACTTTTTTGAATGGAGAGCTTGTTCCACTGCAAACAACTTCAATAAATGTGATGGTCTGAGAATGAATATCTCTGAATGATATTCCCAGAATCCCGTGACAAACATTTCTTCAAACGTCTGTTTGAAGCAGGCTGGTAGATACTTTATACGCGCATGCCATGCATATACAACATTAATAGATGGTGTGGTGCTCATGTCGTAGACAAGGTCCTAATTACCTTCATTAAATCCAAGAGCTGACAGATGAGGTTCCTTGACATTCTTGAAGGTCCTGAAGGTGACCAACATGAGTTCAAAAATTTTAAGGCACATTTGGGCCATGACATCTGGTACATTTTTGAACTGGACCCCCCAATGCCGGATCGTTGAAGTCATATATCCTATGGTAGGTTGGCCTTTAGGTGGTGCTAAGTAGACATAATTGATCCATTTCTCACATCCTTTGGTTGTCAGCACAGTTTTTGTGTATTCCGGCCACGACCTTCTTCGAAATACAGGGCAGTAGCATGGGTTGTATTTGATATACAAAGGCATGTTATTCCATGTCCTTACCATCTCAGGGTAGGTTTCCAGCAGACGAATCCTCCACGTAGGTTGATGTATATTTCCCTGCTTGGCACTTGCTGGGATGTCATCCGATGCAAACTGTGTAGTCGAGGTTGGTTCTTTTGAGGTGTGGTGCTTGATTTCAGCATTGAAATCCGCCATTAAGACACAGAAAGGAACATACAAATCGTCGGATGTGCTGATCCACCTATGATGGGAGAGGTTTCTAAAGTAATCCGATTTTATGACTACCTCTTCCAAACGTGACATAGACGCTATCTGAAGTGCCACTTTGTCATCATGGGTTGTGGCCACTTTCTCTAACCTCTGCATCCATTTAGGAGCCTCGATCTCGATGGTGTCCATGCCCTCTTCTGTTTGCTTGCCTCCTGGTGCAGGCATGGGAACGTATGGGTCTTCGAAGGTTTCCTCTATTTCAATTGACACTAAGTCTTCAGGCTCGGGCTCTACAAGGGGAGAAGGTTGACGCTCGTATTGCATGACTTTACTTCGTAACTCTTCTAGTTCTGCTCTGAGTTTTTCGACTTCTTCAGACTTGTCAACTGCGGTTGTGACTTTGCTTGGTGACTCTTGTTGGGTTGCCAGCTGCTTTAATAGGTCATCACTTTCTCTTTCTAATGCTGCATGGGCTTCTAAGAGGTCGGCATGGGTTTCCAACACGATTTGCATATTCGCGGAGGGGATGGCCTTGAATCTATCTGGGTCGATTTCCTGTGGGGAACCCTCCATTGCTGCCTCCAAGTTTTCTTCGTTTTGTTTCTGTAGTCGTTTATTCTCCTCGAGTGCTGTAGACATGTGTTTGCGTAAGAGGGCCAGGTTGCATCAAAGCTCGAGATTCTCTGTTATCTGGGAGTGTAGCAGATCATCCATTTGTTGTTTTTCTTCTGCATCTGACTGTGGTGGATTGGCTACTAATTGCTCATGTTGTTCCTGTAAAGTGACATACTGTTGTTGTAGTAGCCGCTTTTCCCTTTCTAGATCAATGAATCGTACTTGAAGTTCTTCATGGCTTCGGAAGAGTCTCGTATGTTGGTTATCAAGATGCTGGTAGTGCTGTTGTAGTTGAGACATACACTGATACATATTAGTAAATACATTATTAATAGGGGTGGATGCGGGAAGAGTGTTGAGTGCAGAAGGGAAGGGGAAGGGGAAGGGGAGTGTGGATGCGGTGCTGGAAAATGGTGAAGTGGGAGGTGGGGGAATGGGAGATGGTGGGTGTATGGGGGGAGGGAGAGGTGCGGAGGTGGGTGATATATCCATAAAATCAAAAGTGGATGCAGTAGTGGGAGTGATTGTGAACATTGGAATGGTGGGTGAAAGTGTACAGTGGTGTGTGCAATTGTGAATATGAACTGCCAGGAAGTGTGATCGGGGGAATGAGGTTTTCCGTGGTTGTGGTTAGAATTACTGTGTCAGTGGCCGTATAGACAAGAGAGGTGGAGATAGGGTGTGTGGGTTGACTGACGGTCTGTGCTTCGGTATGGGTAGTGGACTCGAAGGCGATGACAGTAGTGGTTACACTGGTAGTGGGAGGTGAATGTGGTGGAGTTGGAGGCAGGGGTGGCAAAGGGGGTGACGGAGGTGCACTTGATGTATGGGTGTCCTTAGTATCATGAACTGTGTGTGCAGTGCCCGTGGTTGTGGATGTTCCTTGTGGTTCTGATACTAATACATTCATCTGTTTTCCTGATCGAGGGGGGCGTCTGCCATATCTTCGCTCCGTTCTTCGTGATTGTGCAAGGGTGGTATGCACCGTCTCAGGTACTCCTAAAGCATCAGATATCATATCAAGTGTGGCACGGTATTGCTCGTCTACACCTTCCTCCTCAAGGATTTGGTTCATGAGAGCTTTTCCTGCTGCAAGGGACAGTCTATGTTGTTCTTGAACCCTGTTGATGGTATCATAGAGCTTTTTCAATTCCTTTGTATAAGCCGGGGCACCCTCAAGTACTTGTAGAGCATCCTGATCATATTCTTGCTCTTCTTCCTTGGATTGTCCACCATGTTCCTCCTCTTGTTCTTCTTCTTCTTCACCCTCCACATTGATGGCATCTGGTTGTCTGGGATGGGGTTGGTCTGTAGCAGTTTGTTGTCCACTAGCTTGCTCTGCCTCGACTTCCGCGTTAACAGCTTCGATTATTCTGGCAACCTCCTCATCAGTTAGGTCTTCTAATGTGAATCCGTGAGGAAACTCTAGGTCGGTTGGTACAGGTGGGAACACCAGATTCGGTCCATCAATGCTGTGTCTTGGTAATCTGATAGTGAAGGGTTGTACCCGCCTCGGAAGTCGTGGAGTTGTCTCAGGTGTCAGTGTCGCACCGCGGGCTTGTGCACAGGGCATCTGAACGGCACCTCTCATTTTCTTGGAGGGTGGCCCTGCGGTTGATAATCTGCGTTGAAACTCTTGTACCCTGGTCCAAATGAGTGCCCTTTGCTCTGGCACATCATACGCCAAACATCTATACACAATCTTGGTGAGGGCACAGCGTCCATACAGTACAACCTTTTGTTTTTTATACCACCTTTGATGAGCCAAGTGGATTTGGTCGATAATCCAGTGGGGCATATTGATTGTCAAATCGAAGGCGTCGGCCAAGTATATACTAAACCATATCTTTTTGGGTGGCATCGTGAACCTCTCCTGAGCGGGGAATGCGAAATGTTGCATGACCATTCGCAAATGAATGGCAATCGTTGGTGTCATTGCTACCATGTCCTTTAATTTCGTCAGATTCCTGTTCTTCATATTGTCGGGGACCATGGACTCCTTTTCAGTGGGAATGTGCATTCCTTTCATGTCTAGAGCTTCCCTTACCAAATTGATAGTCAGCCGGAAGCGCTTCAGCTCATTGCCCCTTGTGAGAGATGAGAGGACAAAGGTGCTGTATCCCTTTTTGTCTTTGCTCGGAGTGAGGGTACTAATCAAACATGAGCATCTTAGAAAGTCGGGCTTTGGCAATTGGAATTTGAAGTAATCGTAGAGTCCCGCCTTCTTCCATATAGGTTTCAGTCCTTCATTATTTTGTAGTTTCTCAAATTCTCTGGTGAAGAAGTGATACCTGCCCCAGCGCCCATTGAATTCTATCTCGGCCTCCCACATGTAGGTGCCTTCACCCAGAGATCCTGCCACATCACTGAACCAATGTGAGTTTTTGCTGACCGGCATTGTGTGCCCCTGTGGAGGATTCTGAATCGGTATGGCGTGTAATGCCCTCAATGCCACTGGATGTTCCGTCAATTCCTCCTCAATGGGAAGGCTTTCAATGTCCACGACTTGGGGGCTGGTGCCTGCCTGGGAGCTAGTTCCTACCGTATCTGCCATGTTACTTCTTGCCTCCTGACTCTGTGAGAATATAGAAATAGGTGTTAACATTGTAAAGGACAAGATAGAACCGTTTTTGTCCCCATTACAACAGTAACATGAGGTTCAGGAGAGATTAGTAGGTTATTAAGTGCTCGGTGCTTGTGTGTGTAGTTAGGAATTTGGTAGACCTAGGAGCTAAGTGGAATGATGTAGTGAGAGAGTGATGTAGTTAGTAGGTGGGCATGGATTTACAACTGGGGTCCGGGGGTTTATTACAAGTTTTAGGTTGCCAAATGCAATGGATGGGTTTTGATCTCGATTTTGCGGAGACGCTGGAGAGTTTGATAGGGGTATCTACTTGAAAATGAGGCTTTTTAGGGACCCATTTACAAGTGATTCTACTTGTGCTCATGGAAGAATATGTGTCCGCGCGTGATGTATAAGCATGGGCATCTGATGTTCGAGTGAGTGAAACATGTTGTACCAGGTGTGGCCTCGGTGTAGCTATTTGAGCCCACAAGCAAGCCTTAGGCACCCAGATTTGTCGTGATTGTGGGCTGGCCTTCATTGACTTCTTGGGTACCCAAATAGACTTCACATTTGCAGAAGAATTTATGAAAGACTTCTTATTAGTGTCGTGTTGTTGATTACTAATAAGAGGTTTTGGCCGTGGGGTTGGCATGGTCGCAATAGGGTGTTCGCCTTTCTGCACCCACACTTGTTTCAACAGCTGAGACATTCTGCTTTGCACGTTTTTTTGGCCTCCAGTGTAGGTAGTACTTTGCTCCTTCTGTATTTGATCTGCCTTTGGTTGCTGCATCCCTCTGGCCTTTGGAAAAGAAGGGAGTGCCGTCTTATCCTTGACTTCGTTGTTGAGACAATCCTCTTTCTGCATCATACAATTTTTGACAAGAATAGCATTGTCAACTTCATGTGCGCCCCTAGAAGGACCAGGAGTTCGTGCCTTACCTAGTGCCTTGAGTGCCTCATTTTCCAATTCAACAGTAATTCGACTATGATTTACCCATACCTGAAGAAGTCCACTCCTTAGGTTTAGGTTGACTGCATGATCATAGATCCAGTCCTGACCCAAGACAAGAGGCTCAGTGAGGTCCTCATCTTGACACACTAGTACTTTGACTGTCATTGCTTCGTCTTGAATATAGAGGGGAAGTTCCACCTCGCCCATGCAAGGGGTTTCCACACCTCCCAATCCTATGAGATATGCTTCTATAGGATTGACAGTTAATTTCAACTTTTGACAGTAAGAAAATTTAACAACACTAGTGGCTGCACCTGAGTCAATCAAGGCTCTTATAGTCCTTGCACCCTTTCCTTGTCCTATCTCTAAGGTTATAAAAGGACGTCGATCAATTATCCTATGAGAGCTGATATCTGAAACTTCACACATAGCCACGTGATATCCTTGATCTGCATATGCATCTGTTCTAGGTTGCTCTCTACCCTGTCTCCTCAACTTCATTCTCCGGATGCGTTCCAATGCTTCTGCTTGAGCTTCTTCTCGAATTCGTCTTTCTTCGTCTTTGCGTTTCTTAGCAGTGTTGAGTCGACTTAGCATCTCTTCCGTCAGAGGTTCCTGATATAACTTGACTCGGCATCCGCTTATGTAGCTCGGGAGAATATCGCCTTCTAATGTGGCTAGTTGCACTGCTCCACTTGTTGAGATTCTATTAATGATCATGGGTCCGTAGCCTCTCTTCTCTAGTTTCCTCGCATGTTGTTTCAAAGTGTAGACTAGTACTAGGTCGCCCGCCTTCAAACCTTTATCCTTAACGTGGGCATCAAAGTATGCCTTCTATCGTTTCTTAGCTGCATATATCCCTGCAGCCGCCCTCAGTCTTGTTTCTCCTAATCGTTCAAGGTCAAATAGTCTAGAGGAGAGTTCATGACCCGTCCATTCATGCTCTTGTGCTACTTTCAATGTAGGTATTAAGAAGTCCAATGGTAGCACTGCATTTTGGCCAAATACCATCTGAAAGGGGGTGGCTTGGAGTACCGTTTTGTAGGCGACTCGGTATGCCCAAACAGCATGGTGTAGTTGTTTGTCCCAATCAGAGCGTTTATTGTTCACTAATTTCGTCAGTACATTGCATAAGATTTTATTGGTGCTCTCATCCTGGCCATTAGCTTGAGGGTGATAGGGGGCAGACTTCTTATGTATTACCAAGAATTCTTGGAGCAGATTTTCAATAACTTCATTCAAGAAGTGAGTGCCTCGGTCACTGACTAGCTCTATAGGTAACCCATATCTGGTGAACACATTCTCAAATAAGAACTTAGCTGTTGTTTGAGCATCGTTCTTCGTTGTGGCTTTTACCATTAACGGTTCGAAGCTGCGGCCGTATCAACACACGTCTAACACACACTGAAATGTTTTGCGGTTAGCCGCGTCTTTTGGCATTCACTTTTCTTTTCTTTTCTTTTCTTTTATTTTTGCGTGCTTAAATAAATAAGTCTGTAAATATCCGCGTTTTGAACCCTATTTATGACTAAAGCCGCCTGCCCTTTCTAGCTCTTCATGCATGCATACCGAAGTTAAGAATTATCATCTCAGTACTGCGTGGTTATTACTGCTTTTGATTACTCTCTGCTACAGCACAACTACATAACCTTCTCCATTTCGCCAAAAATCGCTATTGTGTTTGCGTGCTTTGTATGATCGTAAAATCCCTGTGTGCCTGCGTTTTGAGCTTGCTATCTTTGTTGCGCCATGGAAGCTTTGGCTAACTATGCCGCTTTCTGTGATGGACTCCCTGCCGACGTAGGAGAGTTCCTGCGCAACCGTGGGCTTGCAAATTTTGCTGAACTGCCTTGGCATTCAGTGGAATACCACCCCTTCTTTGCTCAGATCATTTACGCCATCGCTCAAGCACCCGCCAACGAGCGAAGTTGGGCTTTCACATCTTTACCCGCCCGAACAGTAATCACCTTCCAAACCTTCGCTGAGTCATTTGGACTCCCATCGCAAGGTCGCGAAAATGGCCCGAGTCTACCAGTTGCCAGAATGATAGAGTTGTTCCCTAGATATTCATCCAATGAATACGCCATCCTATGTCGACCGGAACTAGAAAGATCCGCCCTCCAATTCCTAATAGCAATTCTAAACCTACAGAAGCGCACTTACGGCATATCCCGGCCATTTTACTCTGCCATAGACTTAGCTGCCCATGAGCCAATCAACTTCGCATCATACTTCTTCCACCGTATCCACAAAGAGTGCGTAGCAATAATCAAAGAAGTAAACAACGGAAGCACGCCTAGATCTAGATTGCCACACATCCTGTCATTCCTCTTTCCGGCAATTCTTGCAGCCCAACCACCACCCCGGGGGCCTGTTCTGAGACATGAAGAATCGGTACAACTGCTAGAGGACGATGATGAAGAAGATGAAGAGGAACTCAACCAGCTCTTCCGCTGAAAAAGAATCAGAATCAGCTCATCTGAGAGTGAAGCACAGAATTCAGCTGGAGATGATAAAGAAGAAGAAAAACAAGAAGAAGACACCTTTCACGACACCGCCACATCAATGCAGCATGATTCCTCTGCGCAATCATCACCATCTGAGCAACAAGAACAGGAGGAGAAGACTGAAACAGAAACAAGCTCTACCGAAGAAGCATTCCAACAACAAACTGAGCAGGAACAGCAAGAGGATGAACAACAAATCGCAAAACAAGTTTTCGAAGAGCTGCTTAAGGCAGTTGAGGCCACAACCGCAGAAACTGAACAACAAACCACAAATGAGGTAACAAAATCTAACTCTGCCATTCCCACCCCACCACCGGAACCGCCACTCAACCCCATCCTTCCTAACCCCTCCAATGCACCAATCGAACCTGTAGCTTCTTCAGCCTCATCCCCCAACTACTCTCCACCGAACTCACAGCAACTGCTTACTGCATCGTCTTCCCAACCTCGTCCCCCTCTTCCACCACCCTCCATTCCAGTATTTTCCCAGTTGGAATCTATGGGTCAGCTGCTAATAGATTTATCAAGACAACTGCTGCAACAATTGAAGCAAATCACAGACAATGTTCGAGAAGATTTTCAACACAAATTGGAAGTAATGGAGGTAGATATCACTCCCCTCCAGGAGGAACTACAGGCGGTAAAGACTGAAATCACGCGCTTCATGAACAATTACAACAACTACCAGAATTGAAGAACAGGAACGAATTACAACTCAGCGAGATGAAGCCCTGGCAGCAGCAAAAGAAAAGGAGGAATTACTGCTTGTTGCCGATGCAGAAATAAGTAAACTGAATCAACTACTCAAGGATAAAGAAGATGCAACAATGGCGTTAGGCAATCTACTAGAAGAAACCAGAACGCATTTAGACGAACAAGTAAAGAAAAGCCAAGAACAGCAGAGGGAGGCTAAATTGACAGAAGAACTCCATAGAACAAACGAGGCTCTAACAGATGTCAATAGAATGCTGAAACACTATTTGGCAAATGAAGCTCAAGCACAAAAAGAAATCTCACAGCTTCGACGAGAAAGAGATGCCTACTCCACAACGATACAGTATCAAAATCAAGAAATTGAAAGAAGAGAAAATCAATTAAGCAATCAGAAAGAACGGGTAATCAATATGCAGAAGCAAGTTGCAGAAATGAAGGTTTCAAGAGATGCAGCCCTGTCGAATGAGTTCTACTTGCAGGAAGCCTTTCTGCAAACACAGGCAGAGATTTTGCTCACCGAAGCGATAGCATTAAGTTATGTTAGAGTAGATGCACAGCTAGTAGAGCCGGAAACCCTTAAACAGATGTTAGAAACTCTAAAGAAAAAGATCGCCCGTACCTTTAGATTAGCTAGAAATATGTACTTAGATGGAATAGTAGATGAGTAATAATTTTGTATAACCTGCGGGTTCGAGTCCACCGTGCATGCCAGAGTGTTAGTCGGCCGCCGGTTTGGCAAATGTAAAACTGAATCTTGTGTTCGCACGCGCGAAAAGTGGTTACACAACAGTTGTAATTTCTTATATAAAGCAATGTAAAGAGATGCTCAGGGACGAAGAGTCGTGGAATCACCAGACTGTTCGTCTGGGTGATTGTCTGAGCGTTACTGTAACTTTGTTTGTAAACTTCTGAGTTTTTCTGAGTAATCCGTTATCTCCTTGTCTGTATCTGTTGTCTGTGTCTGTTATCTCTTGATATTTGTTGTGGTTGTGAGTGTTATTCATCATACAGTAACTCATCGAACTGTTGTCTGAAGTGAATCGTCTGCAAATCCTTGTTGCAATCATGTATTAAGAGCGCGTATTGGGTTAGTACTAGTTCTTGGAATGATCTGCCAAGTTGTTGGGTGAGGTCTGTAGAATTGTGATAGTGCGCTAACATTGCAAAGTATAGTGTTGTCTACAGTGTTGAAATCTGTCATCATACGGTAAGGGTTAAGTTGCAGTAAGGGATCTTGAGTTGCATAATGGGTCTTTAGTGCGATGTAATTGAACGATTTAGTTCTCTGTGTTTCGGACGATGAGCGGATTGCGGTACCTATTTGGTAAAGATTGAACCCTTACCCTTGTCTCTAATATCTTCAGTAAGTTTATCATTGTAGTATTTTCGGGTATTCGTTACATGATGGCCGAGCTAAGACGTGAACAGTGATTGTCTGAGTATAATGGAATCTTGTTAGAGTTTCAGTATCTCTCTGTATCTGAAGTGGTTGTATTTGGGAACTAAGTAAAGGGCCTCTGTCTAACAGACCCCTACCACTCCCAAGAACCCACTTAGGTGCTTAAATGCGTTTCTGACAGTTAGACACGCATTTAAGTAAGCTTTTAACAAGGGTTCATTGCTTTGAGTAGTGTTGCTCTAATGCACCTACATGTGCTAATTGCAACCATTTAGCGTACTCATCCTCTTCCACACAACAAGCCAAGATCCCTTGATCTGTGTGCTTGTACATACTTCCTGCCATGATGTGATAATTTTGGGCTTTTACTACCTCTCTATCCTGTGTGTTTATTACTAGGTGGTTAGGCCCGTATGTGAATACTGGCACTAATGGCTTAGCCCACTGTGGCACCACTTCCAAATTAAACAAGTAAGCATCAGGAAGGTCATCTAACACTCCTGGTGGGGCTTCTCCAGATGTGAGTCTAGAGAGATGATCTGCTCTCAAGTGAGTCTTCCCTTTCCTTACCACAACCTCAAAATCATATTCCATTAGCAAGAGAAACCATCTTACTAATCTTCCTGTATTGCATGGCTTGTTCACGAGATATAGCAGTGCCTGATGGTCAGCGAAAAATTTAAACTTATTTGCAAGTAAGTAATGTCTAAAATTTTTAACTGCATATACCATGCCTAGTCCTTCTCTTTCCGTAGTGGTATAATTTCGTTCAGCTGCATTCAATTGTCTACTAGCATAGACAATTGGGAGATCCATATTACCTTCACCGGTAGGTTGCGCGAGTACACACCCAATAGCATAATTGGATGCATCAACATGAACATGGAAAGGCTTATTCCAATTTGGTGTGGTCAAGATTGGTGCTGAACATAATCGCCGTTTAAGCTCATTGAAAGAATTCTCACATTCATTAGTCCACTCAAAGTTAGTCAAAAGTCCATACAGAGGCTTTGCTATGATGGCATACATGTGTATAAACCGCCGGTAATAACCACAATGCCCCATGAAAGCTTGTACTTCCTTGACATTCTTTGGCCTAGGTAACTCGGCTATGGCTCTCACTTTCTCTTCATCAGTGGATATGCCATTCTTTGACACTATGTGTCCTAGAATCTTGCCTTGCTTGACCATAAAAACACACTTTTTCTGGGTTCAGGCAGACTTGATATTCTCTACATTTGTCAAAGATTTGTTTGAGTTCAGGAATATGGGTTTGTCTAATGTTGGAATGAGCACAAAGATCATCAACATAGACTTCTAAGTTCTTCCTCAGGAACTCTTTAAATACATGGCACATCAGCCTCTGGAAGGTAGCTGGTGCATTGGTAAGCCCAAATGGCATTACTCTAAAGGCAAAAATGCCCCATTCAGTGGCAAAAGCCGTCTTATGCTGATCTTCTGGAGCTATGGCTACTTGATTGTAGCCCGAAAATCCATCAAGGAAGCTGTACACTTCCTTGCCTGCTACTCTTTCTAAGAGATGCTCTGTGATAGGAAGCGGATAGTTATCTCGAATGGTGGCTGCATTGACCTTCTTCAAGTTAATGCATACACGCAACTTCCCATTTTTCTTGGGCACCACTACGATGGGGGATACCCACTCAATGTGCTCAATTTCATAGATGAATCGAGCTTCAACCAGTCTATCTATCTCCTCTTTGATCTTAGCAGCATAATTATCGTTATATGTGTATGGCTTTTGCTTAGAAGGTTTGGCATCTGAGGTCATGGGGATAGTGTGTGAGCATATGTGAGGGTCCACACGTTTCAAATCCTTGTAACTCCAAGCGAATACATCTCTGTATTCTCTTAGCAAGGCTATCAATTCGTGCTCTTCGTCTCCCGTCAGGTCATGGCCTATGTACGTGCATCTCTCTTCTCCTTCTTCCATGGCTACCACTATTTTCTTGGTGGTTTCTTTGTTATCATAGGCCTCCCCTGATTGCGCCTCACGTCTTGGCATCCTTATCATGACTCTTCTGTCATCTATCTCATACTTCTTAAAATTTTCCGGGACCTCAAACAAAGATTCTTCCTCTTCTGGTGTGACTTCTCTCTTCTTTGTTTTCTTTCCTTCTTCCTTCGGGGTCACATGTGTGGCTAGCCTTACATCATTTGTAAGCTCTCCATGCCTCTGGGGTTGAAATTCTACTTCATAGAAGTATTCTTCATCTAATGCAAAAGGTGGGTCCATGATGATTGACTCTAGATCAGAGTCATTTGCATCCTCAAATGCATCCGGGCTAGGTTCACACTCTTCTAACACTGCCTCTCCCATGATTGGTTCTATGGAGAAGACAGAAATGTCATAGCCATCTTCATCATAGTGAGGTGTCCATTGTTCTTCATTGATGGCTACATCCATTGTTGCTAGGATTTCTGCCCAGTCGTGGGGTTCAAATTCTTCGTCAGGAAAGACTACAGGTGCATAGGCTGGGTCTTGAATTGATCTATGTGTTTTATTTGCACCTATTTCTCTGGCTTCTTCTCTCTTCTCTTCTTCTACTACTACTTTGCACATCCATAAGTGGGTGTCTTCATGCATCCATGAGGATCCTGATCCTATGGAATGCACCGATTCCGTATCATCTTTGGCTCTATGGAGGGGATTCCATTGGATAGGAGGGACATCTCTATGAGAGTAATCTTTGAGATTCACTTTGGTCGTAACACCTGTGTTGCAGGTACAAGGAATTGGTTCCCCAGTCCTGTACCACTTGCAATTGTCGCATAAAGGGTTGTCCCAAGATCATTTCATAGGCATGATTTTTGCTAAAATCACATATAGCAAATGTATGCTCGAACTCAACACCACATGTGGTGAGAGTTATTCCTTCTAACAGCCCTAAGGGTCGCTCTATGTGACCATCGGCCATTTGCAATTTCATCCTCGTGGGTCTGAGTGCTGGCTTGCCCCAACGCTTCCATAGGGAAGTGGTAGCAATTGCAACTCCTGCGCCTGAGTCTAAAATGGCCTTGGTGGTGTATCCTTGATGGGTGATAGGAAGATATGTGTTTCCCTCTTTCCCCTCACTCATGTCTCCTATCTTGTCCAATGGTATTTCTGGCACTGTTCTCTGGGATCCTACCTGGGAATGAGGTTTTGCTATCTCTGGTACTTGGTTGGCTACATGTTTCCATAGCTCTGGCCTTACTTTGAGTAGCTCTTCTAAGGTGAGGTGGCACTGTACTTTAGTGTTTTTCACTACCTCTGTGTTCCTAGGTATGACTGAGTCCTCATTTCGTACCATGACTGTGGGTGCTCTCATACAAGTAGACTTAGCTTCCCATGGGCGTGTGAAGTGGGGTAATTCTTGCAGAGATTTGGACTCAAAGTCTAATCTTTCCTAAGATTGGGTGCTCTCATGCTCCTCATAAATGGATGGGATGTCTTGTGGGAATTGGTCGTGTGCATCATCCACAAGTTCAATGGGAGGAGGGACTTCACTCTCTTTAGCCCATTTGTTTTCTTGAATCTCTCGTAGGAATTCTGGTGTGAACCGATTCATAGAAGATGATGTGTCTGGCTCCGTAGAGTTAGGCACATAGGCTTCCTGGGCCGGAAGACCTGCTCTTTCACTTGCCTTGTCCTTGTGTTGAGAGGCGGGTTCCTTTTCTGATTGTGCAATTAGCCTCTCTATTCTTTCTAACAGTCCTTCAAAGTGAAGCTGCGTCTTGGCTGAGCTAGATATGTTAAAAAGGTGGCTGGCTTCAAACATGGTTTGAGTCAACTCCACCATCTTAGCACAAATTTTAGTTCGTTCAAGCTCTAATTCTGCTCTAGGGTAGCAATTCTGCTCTAGGGTAGCACTTTCCATGATCAGTTACGTTTGGCCCATCTTGGATTCTGGCCTGATATGCCTTAAGCATCATGTTTAGGTCCTCGGGAGTGGGATCTGCTAGGACTGATCCTACTCTAGGGGGTGGTGGAATTAGGTGAGGCGGGTTGGAAGGTGGCGGGTCGGATGGAGTTGGGAATGGTGGAGGTGGGGTAGTGTGAGAGGGAGTTAGAGATGTGAGTTCGGTTATCCTGGCTCTCGTTTCTCTTAGGCTTTCCTCAAGTTCACTCATTTTCTTTGCCCATTGTCATTTCATTCTTTCACGACTATCTCTCCAAGCTCTAGTCCTCTTCTTTGTCATGCTCTCCGTTTCACTAACATCTGGGCTCTTTTGCTGGCCCACGCTTGGGTTCTGTTGCAAGGCTTGGGCTTTAGTGATCACTTGCACTGGTGTAGTGGAAGTCACACTTCCTGTGGAGTCTACCACTAACCCTACAACATTGATAGGAGTGATTTTCGGCATATTATTAGGATTCTTTGGGAATTCTCGTAAAAGATGCTCCTTTCCACACTCCTGGCAATAGCCCTGGATCGTCACTGACTGGGGTTGTGTAGGTGGAGGCAAGGGACAATCACGAATGAGATGATCTCCCTGACATTTGTAGCATGGTCCTCTAGGAAATGGGGGTCTTACTTGCCTAGGTTGAGGTCTAGAGTTGGGGTTTGCGTACATGACATTAGTATACTCGGGCTCCCAATTAGGTTCAGTCGGTTCCTCACTGTAGTAGGACTCACCATGTTCAGGAGACTGCATGTAGTAAGCCTCGGGACTATCAACATGCGTAGAATCAAAGCTATGGTCACTGGGATCACTTTCTGAAATTAATGGTGTTACTGGGACTATAGCTCTATTCAGGTTTTCTTCTGTAGCAGCATACTTTACCGGAATCACATTAGTAGGAGCAGGTGGTTGTTGTGCTAGCACTGGCTGGGGTCTCAGTTGGGCCTGATATTGCGGTTGGTAATTTTGCTGAGGCCTAGTATACTGTTGGGGTGGGTATTGACTCTGGTTTCTGCCTTGTTGGTATGCTGAGGGTAGGTTTGCCTAACCGCTTGCTTATTATATGGGCAGTCTTGTGCTGAGTGATTTGTGTATCTTCGTTCTATGGTGCAGTACTGGCTACTAGGATTTACTTGGGGTTGAGCCATAATGGGACATACATTCGCCATATGGTCACCTCCACAAGTATAGCATCTTTTCACTGGGGCAAATCTTGGGATCTGTTTGCTAGTGACACCTAATTTCTGAGCTACTTTCTCTGCAAGTTCCTCAATTGATGTGGATTGCGAGGAAGAGAGGCTAGAGGCACTATCTGAGTCTTTGTAGATTTTGGAAAGCTCTAGTTCTTCCCCTAGGTTATCCTCGATGTCAATGCACATGCGTACACACTCTTCTATGGTCCTAGGGTCCTTCAAGTACACATATGATCTCAATTTGGTACTTAGCAATCCATCCAAGAACAAAGCCACTTGCTTAGCTGGTGTGGGTAACTCAGGGACAGGGCATCTCTCTAGGTATTGCCTAAATCTTCTTCGAGCAAGTCTCACGGTTTCTTGAGGGGTTTGCTTGAAGCTCTGAATCAGCGAGGAAGTGTTATGTCTTATGCCACTTTTAGAGAATTCGATAATGAATGCCTCCAGAAGTTGATCTATGCTCCTGAACTGCCTCTCGTTTAGTGGCTGAAACCATGTCAGGGCGGTGTTCCTAAGGGTTAGACCGAAGGCATTGTATTGCATGAACAGATCTTCAACTTGTTCGGCTCTCAAGACTTGCCTAAACTCAGCCACATGATCGTATGGATCTCCAGTGCCATCGAAGTAGTTCTTCATGGACTTAACTAGCTGAGTCGGTCTCAAAGTCCTTGTGTGCTCTCTAGGTCTTGGTAGAGGGAACTCATCCACATTTCTTTGATTCCTTGGAGCTCTAAGTCCCTCAGGTTCCACTCTAGTTGTTTTCGTTCTCGTTCTTTCTCTGCCCCCTGTGTTGGCGAAGCTTACTTCTGGCCTATCTCTACTTCTGTCTCTTTGAGCTCCATGAGCTTGGGATGCTCCAGCTCCCGGGTGACCATAGGACACGTTCGATCTTGGTTGGGGGAAAACGAATTCACCCTTCCAAGTGTAAGCATGCCTATCATGTTCTGTAACTACAAAGATCCTCTCTGAAGCGTGATCTAAGTAGGTCACTCTACCTGGGCTATCAGGATCTTTAAACTCATACATCACGATTGACCCTACATCATTTGGCCTATTTGATTTATACCTCCAAAAGGCTTCATCGGTCTCTTGGTTTAGTAGCAGATCTATACTCTTGTTGTCCTGGGGAACCCATTCGGGATTGAGGATTCTAGTAAGAACAGATTTCCCTCGAGGGGTCCTAGGCTCTCCTCCTACGTTCCCTTATTCTAGGTCATCTATGTCCGTCTCAGGGATCACATTCCCGAATTCATCTGTCCTATCCGGGTGACTGGTGACTACGTATATGGTTCCTTCTTTATATGGGTATGCTCCATTTTCGAACTTGACAGCTGGGCATTCTAGTCCAATGGATTGGTCCAGGTTTTTAATATGGACCACGGATCTTCCTAGGCTGTCCTCATAGATGCTAGCACCTAATCGGTTGGTCCTAAGGTATTCCAGCTGCGTCTTGTAGGGGCCTTCCACCCTATATAGATATGGCACACCTGTACTTCCTGTAGGTCTGTCCATACCTTGAGACATCTCTGATTCACTAGTCTCAAAGCTAGGGTAATGCGAGTGGTGACTCAACTGCTGGGCCCAAGACCTAGCAGTATGATTAACACTAGCCTCTGAAGACCTAAGACTTTGTCTATCTCTTACTAGATGTCGTCCTGATCTAAGGTTCATATGCCTATTTAAGTAGCCCAATTTTTTCCCGAAGTACAACCTCGTTGCCGATCAATTGGTGTCAGTCACTTGATTCTTTTTTTAGTGTGTTATCGTGTTTATGATCTTGTCTGATATCACGTCGTCAGGAGCATTTGAGTGTTTTTCGTACTTTTAGGTTGATCGTTCCACGTTAGGTACTTTTCCTTTAAGTTATCGACGGTACAGAGATTATGTTTTTAGCTTGAACTTGAGTTTTTAGGTAGTATTCAACTTGAATACTGCCTATCGTCACCCTGGTTTACTTCTAGCACTATTCGTTGCTTAGCCTGAGCTAGGAATTGACAGAGGGTGTTGAGAGTATTCCAACCTTTCTTGTTGATCCCTTGCTTTATGATGCTCAAGAACCCGGTTCTCAAGCTTGCAAAGAAACCCTTGCTTTGGATGCTCTCAATTGCTCTCAATGGACCTGTGAAAGTCCCAAAATTAGCTCAAGACTTAAATTCAAATGACAGACAGATCACGTTCATGCATGTAATTTGGATATCAATTATGTCCCCTGTCATTATTGCAAACAATTCTAGAGATCCCTTGGTTTTGTTCCCCCTAGGTATGGTATTTGATACACAGGATTTTTCTCAAGACACTCCTATAAGGACCTCACAAATTCACTAATTATT
The DNA here is from genome assembly GCA_020310875.1 of Ceratopteris richardii. Taxonomy (NCBI): domain Eukaryota; kingdom Viridiplantae; phylum Streptophyta; class Polypodiopsida; order Polypodiales; family Pteridaceae; genus Ceratopteris; species Ceratopteris richardii. The sequence goes on from CM035411.1 coordinate 13,342,769, forward strand.
TGATAGGTATGCCAAGAATTACCCCAAAACTTGGTGTTAAAAACCCTAGAAAATTAGCCGAAAAAGCCTGTCAATCGCGATTGACAGGTCTGTCAATCGCGATTGACAGAGGTGTCCATTGGGGCTTGTCGGTCGCGATCGACACGTCAATCGCGATCGACACGTCAATCGCGATCGACAGTGTCAAACGCGATCGACAGTGTCAAACGCGATCGACAGTGTCAATCGCGATTGACAGAGTCGATCGTGGGTCCTGTCAATCGCAATCGATGGTGTCAATCGCGATCGACACGTGTTCTGGGATTTTCGCCATAAATTCAATCGATCGGGGCTGTGTCCGTCGCGATGGACACGTGGCAATGCGTAAAATTCAGTCAATCGCCAAAATTCAATCGGTCGCAATCGACGGTGTCAATCACGACTGGCAGAGGTATCGGTCGTGGTTGTCGATTGCGATCGATGGTGTCAATCGTGATTGACAGGGTCAGTCGGTCGTCTCTATCGGTCGCGATTGACAGGGTCAGTCGGTCGTCTCTATCGGTCGCGATCGACAGATTTGTCGATCGTGATTGACAGAAGTTGTCGGTCGTGGGTGTCAGTCGCGATCGACTGTGTCAATCGCAATTGACAGATGAACTCGGAATTTTTTAACTGTTTTTAGTGATTAAGAATGTGCTCATCATGTAGATTATGGTGGTGCACTTTGTTTTACCAAATGGGCGGTTTTTCTGTCGATCGCGGTCGACAGACTTCGGCGACACAGAGACAGTTTCGTGATGTTTCGTACCTGCAGGAGTGCTAGAGATGATGATGCAGCAAGTACCTGCAAGAAAGCTCAAGAAACATGCAAAAACAACGCACACAATATCGCTCTCTCGCTCTCTCTCACAAGTGGAATGAGGGAAATGAGGTGGAGAAGGTGATATGATCAAAAACTGAAAATTTTCGTGATGATGGAGATGGAGATCAGATATGGTGAGGATAATGATGGTGATGATGGTGGTGAGGTAAGAAAGAGAAAAATAAGAAGAGTAAAGAAATTACCTACAACGCCAATGTCTCAAATCTACGTCTTACCATCACACGCTCGTCCTCAAAGCTCGATCCCCAGCAACGGCGCCAAAATTTGGTGTAGCTCAGTGATGAGTAGCACCTCCTTTAATGTCAATCCGGGAAGACGTGAAAATGGTATGATGACCTCGAGCAAGTGAAGGCACAAGTGCGTGAGTGAGAAGCACACTAACATGCACACACATACACACACACGTGCAGTCAAGGTAAGACAAAGAGTGAGAAGCAATGGAGTTCTCTTGATTACTTCCAAAATGCTCATACAAGTTTAGATCAATTACAAGCTACCCCAAAAATGAGCTCTCTAGCTCTATTTATAATTTTTGACTAGGTTTTGGCCGTGTCCAGACCTAGTGTCCGGCATAGTTAAAAATTAGGTTCTAGGGCCTATTTGAAGACTCAAACGAAGTCTAAAAATTATGAAAATTGGTAGGTAGCTACTTCGAATGCTCCTCAAGCTCAAGGACTCCTTGGCTTGCACAAAATGGAGCTACAAAAATATGAAATGGTATCTACAATGGCTTTTAGTGATGAAAATCACTATTGTTGTAGGGATTTCTTCTAACGATTTGACATACACATCTTCAAGCTCCCTACTTGCTCCTTTTCCTTGTGTGTCCACCTCTTTGATATGCTTTAGTGTCTTGAAAAAAATATTGTCCTACTTGCCAGATCGTCGTTGACTACTCTGTCTGCTTGTGCCTTCTCTTCTCTCTGACTCCCTTCGTAAGCTTCCTTGCCTTGTGAGTCCTTCAGTTCCAACATATCCCAACAACCCAATGAGAGTACCCATGCTTAGAAGGTGTGTGCATTGTGGAGGTGATCATCCTTCTCATTTGTGCACTAGGGGAATAGTCCCACCACTTGCTTATGCTTACAATAGACCATCCGTCCTGGGCCCTCTACAATATTGTAGCATAGAGCAAAGATACACAAATCATAGCACATAAAATTGTCCTTACAATCGGCAGTCAAGACTAGCACAACCTCTCATGAGACCTTATGGATACCATCCGAGAGATCAAGGAGGTGAAGCTCTTAGATATCCCACATATCAGCAGCAGGCACTAGCACCACGATCTTATGCTTATCAAGGTTACACTCAACCACAACCGGTGTTAGGACAACAACTGCCCCATCCTCAGAATGTTGTCCCAGTGAAAATAGCTCAACCTGAAGAAAACCTAGAAAGAGCAATAGTTCGAGCCACACCCTTGGCGAGTAACAAACCATATGACCCATCCTATGACCATGTTCAAGGGATTCTGCTTATGAGAGCTCTATAATTGAATATGGACAATCTTACGAGCCATATGCATATGGCATGGAAGGACCAGATAGTGCTTATGGATATGAGCAGAATTATGTGTCATTGACGTATACAACTCCCAGAGCACCCATACCCTCCTGACCTATGAATAGACCACCTGCACCTAGAGGACCTTATTACAGATGCAAAGGTGATCATTTTATCAGAGAATGTACATTACCAAACCCACTACCACAGCGAGTCTGGGAAGGATACTGTAGTGATTGTAGTAAAGAACACCTTTTCAGAGATTGCCCCAAAAACCCCAACAAATTTAGCTCGAACATGCAAATCAACGTGATAGAAGTGATAGAGTCGTCAGGGAGTGATAAGGAGTACACTGTGCCATTGAAAGCAATAACAAGAGCTAAATCTAGAGAGACCCTAGAAAAAACAGGAGAGAATGATCGAAGCGACAGAGAAGTGAATATACCTACACCTCAAGTAGTTGAAGACTCGGAAGAGCCTGGAAAAAGTATCACAAGTAAACGAACACAAAGATGGAAGAATCGTAGAGACAGGATGAAGGAAAAGAAACTACCACAAAAGGAGAATGAAAAGAATGAACAAGGTCAAGAAGAAAAACAGAAACTTGAAGGAAAATCAGAAAGGAAAGTATAAAAAAGAAGAGGTAGGATCAGTTTTAGCAGATCCCATGTCGGAAGAGTTAGCCATGTGGATTCAGGTGTACCAGGCACGAATAAGAGCAGGGCCAACCATTGAACAACATGAAAAAGAATATCCTAGAGGTGACTTAGAGAAAGAAAGGCTGGAGATATGCAAAAAATTAATTGAAGTAGCTCAAAAGACCCTGGAAAAACCTATTCTTCGACTACCCAATTCACGAATTCCCGAAAAAGAATTCCAAGAGTGTGTCATCCCTAATGATCCTGAGAAAGGAAAGGAAGGTGAAAAATGTAATGGAAATTACTGCGAGGATAAAAGAGAAGGATCCGTTGTCCCCGAAGTAGATGGGGAATGGCCTAAAGATTTGTGGACAAGAGTCCAAGAAGATAGATGCAAGAAAGTGGAAGGAATTGAACCACCCTTTGAGGAGTTAGAATCAGAAGGTGAATTGGAAGACTCAATACCTGAGCTGAATTCAGAAGGATTATTACAATTTGACAAGAGTGACAAGGATGATGACAGTGTGAAGGTTTTGCCAAATTACACAGGGGAATACGCACATAATTCAGAACTATGCTGCATTCCCTCAATAAGAAAAAAAGAGCAGAACCCATCAATCCAAACATGGGACATCATACAACATCTTAGAAAGGTGGAAGAACTTTTGAGGATAAAACCACATTTGAAGGAGAAGCTAACCAGTCAATTGGAGACCAAGTCAGAAGAGAAGGAGAAGCCTGATGAAGTGACCACAGTCAAAATCCCAGTCGATAAGGTTGGAGATTTCAGCGAGGGAGATGAAGGAAACACATGCCTTCCAATTACTTATAGGGGTTACACCACTAAAGCTATCTTAGATTCTGGAGCTAGAGTAGGAATTGCAACTAAAGAAATATGGGAGAAATGGGGAAAACCAGCTTTAAGACCAACACACATGAAGATACAAATGCCAGATAGACACACTGAACGACCCTTGGGATTATTGGAAAAAGTAACTTTTACTACCTGCAGAGTTGAATTCAAGCACACCTTATCGATCTGTCAATTTGAAAGGGCTAGCAATTATAAGATGATACTTGGAAGACCCTTCATTGTGAAGAGATGGATAGGTATGTGCTTGAAGATGAAGAGGTGTTGCAAAATCCTTGATCTACACCAGCCAAATGAACTCCAGGAGTATAAGGTGGGCCCTTTTAGCTTGCCAATGGATTTATTAGACACCCTATGTACCTTGGAAGATCGCTCACAAAAAGATAGATCAAAACAGATAAGTTGGAGTTAGCTCAGAGGTGAAGAACTTGCTATTTTGGTTCATACACCTGTCCAGTGTTTTGCATAATTCTCTAAGCACAGCAGCAATTAACTTAATTCCTCTTGGGGAAGTCTATTTAACTTAAAGATCTAACTTTCAAGAGTAATCGCATCAAAAATAATGAACCACACACTGAGAATGATGTTTAGCAACTGATGACATCATCCTGGTTTTCACGGGCTACTACAATTTGAGATGAGTGAGCAAAAAAATGAACATAACTCCAGATTTAAGAATCAAATGATTATGAAAATTTGTATTCTTATACTAGACAGCAAGCTGAATCCAACAAGCTTTAAATCATTGAATTTGGATAAGTACACACTGAGAAACAGCTCTGACAAGATGAGTAAAAATGTCAGGTACCTGACAGAGAAGTGAAAATGAAAAGGATGCACCATGCTCAAAGAAACCATCTCTGCAATCTGACTGAGAAAACTGAGAGATATGGCAGTGAGTAGTACACTTCACAAGAACATGGAAATATGAACTCAAATGATCATGAAAATGAAAGTATAATGCTTGTACAATACAACGGACTTACTGATACATATGTGTGCCTTGGAATCACACCTTGATATGGCATAAAGCTCAGCTCTTGGAGGTCTTCACATAGGTCTCTCTAACCACGACTAAAGCTTCCATCTATTAATAGTTGAGTTTGGAAGGCTAACTTCCCTCAATCACTCTTCAATAAATTAGTGATTGATTTGATTCTCTACCTAACACAAATCACTAATTCGTGGCTCCTCTTTCCCTTTTTGATCAAGTGGACTCAACCACTTAAGATTCTTTCACTTTTACATTAAGTAAACTCTTCAAAAGTTATAAGAGGTAGTTCACAAGTGAACTTTGCATAGTCTTCATTTTAAAGCTTCTTCTATGACTTTGTGGGGCTCAAGCCAATACTTAGGCTTGTCATAGACTTGCTCCAATAGCTCCCCCTCAAGCCAAGTATGCTTGAGGTCTTCAATCTTCCAAGATTACCTGCAAACCAATCATAGCCTTGAATTTGCAAAGCTTTGTACCATCCAATGCTTTGGTTAGAATATCTGCACATTGTTGATGAGTGGACACATATGATATTTGAATCTCTTTGCTTAGAACCTTCTCTCGTACATAGTGATAATGAACTTAAATATGTTTAGTCCTCGCATGAAAAATAGGATTAGTAGCCAAATGAATAGAACTCATATTGTCACCATAAATAGTTGGAGTTCCAAAATCCAATCCAAGATCTTTGAATAATGTCTTCATCCACATAGCTTCTTGTGTAGCTATGGCAAGACCTCTGTATTCAGCTTCAATAGAAGAGAGAGCAACTGTGGGTTGCTTCTTGGATGACCATGAAATAAGCTTTGAACCTGCAAAGGTAAGATAACCTGAAGTGCTCCTTCTATCTTCCTTGGAGCCAGCCCAATCTGCATCAGAAAATAGCTTCAAACCTAAATCAGATACATAAGGATAATAAATTCCTTCATTTATGGTTCCTTTGAGATACTTGAGAATCCTTTTGGCAGCATCCATATGTGGTTTCCTTGGTGTGTGCATAAATTGACTTAGCACACTCAACCTGTAACATATATCTACTCTTGTCAATGTGGCATAGTTGAGACTACCCACTAGACTTTGATATGATGTGATATACTCTATGAGTTCACCTTCATGTGAGCTCAATTTGTGATTGACCTCCATTGGAGTACCTACAATCTTACAATCTTGCATCTTGAATTTTGCCAACATGTCCTTAATGTACTTTCTTTGAGTGAGAAACAAGCCATGATCTTTGTAGACAACTTCCAAGCCTAGGAAGTAGGTAAGTGAACCCAAATCACTTATCTTGAACTCTTCTCTCATTTGATGTTTGATCTTCTTCATACCATCTACATCATTTCCTATCAATATAATATCATCTACATATACACATAAGTAGATTACCTCATAGTTACTCTTTTTGATAAAGAGTGAAGGATCTTCCTTGCTTGGTTGCCTTTGTCCTACAAGAATGAAACAAGCCTGAAATTCCAAGCTCTTGGAGCTTGCTTGAGACCATACAATGCTTTGTTAAGTTTACACACATAATCAGGATAAATTTGATTCTCAAAACCAGGTGGTTGTGCCATATATACCTCTTCTGTTATCCAACCATTCAAGAATGCATTCTTTACATCTAGTTGAAGTATCTTCCAATTCTTGGAAGAGGCAATACTAAGCAAAACCCTAATAGTAGGCATCTTTGCCACAGGAGAGAAGGTCTCCTCATAATCAGTTCCCTGAGTTTGTGCAAAGCCTTTTGCTACAAGCCTTGCCTTATACCTGTTAATGGAACCATCAGAATTCTTCTTGAGTTTATAGACCCATCTTGAGCCTATTACCTTCATGGATGAAGTCTTGGGCAGCAAATCCCAAGTGTTGTTTTCCTCAAGTGCTTCAATCTCTTCCTTCATTGCATGCTTCCATTATGATTTTGCTTTGGCCTCTTCAAATGATGATGGCTCCTCTTGGTTTATGTCCTGTGCTATGTAGATAGAATGTTTAGTTACTAATGAGGTGTCAAACCCATACCTTTCTGGTTTTTTCTTTTCCCTCATAGATCTTCTTAGGCCATGATGTGATGATTCTACCTCATGTCCAAGTTCCTGCAATTTTGCTTTACCTTTAGACTTCCATGCTTTAATCTTTTCCATCTGAGATTCTTCATCATCCTCTGAGGTGTCTTGTTCTTCAATCTTTGGTTGTTCTCTACCAAGCTTTGGAAAATCTTCTTCAAGATTATATGGTAAATTGACCTTCCTGCATGAATCTTCATACCATGAATTGTTTTCATAAAAAACTACATCTCTGTTTACCAAGAATCCTTTGTTGGTAGGGTTGTATAACCTATAGCCCTTTTGATTGTTGTCATATCCAATAAATACACACCTTTCTGCCTTTGGATCCATCTTGCCTCTAACCTATGAAGGAACATGAGCAAAAGCAATACATCCAAAAATTTTACAATGATCTAAGCTTGGTCTTCTTCCATTCCAAGCCTCATATGGAGTCATCCCATCAAGGGAATTTGAAGGCAACCAGTTAATCAAGTACGTGGCTGTAGATACAGCCTCAACCCATAAATAATTAGGTAAATGCTTTTCATTTAACATGGACCTTGCAGCTTCAACAATTGTCCTATTCCTCCTTTCTGCCACTCCATTTTGCTCAGGAGTGTACCTTGTAGTTACTTCTCTTTTGATTCCTCTTTCTTGAAGAAAAGAATCAAACTCATGGGAGAAGTATTCGCCCCCTCCATTTGACCTTAGCCTTTTTAGTGATTTACCTGTTTGATTCTCCACAAGAGCCAAATATCTTTTGAAACATGAAAAACTTCATCTTTGTGTTTCATAAAGAATAGGATAGTCCATCTGCTCCAACCATCAATAAAGGAGACATAATACCTTGATCCGGATATTGAAGCTTCCTTGCTAGGTCCCCATACATCTGTATGAACCAACTCCAAGAGATCTCCATGCATATAACCTTTCTTCATGAATGGTAACATGTGAGACTTTCCAAATTGACATGCACTACACTTATAAATCATATGTTGTTTTGACAAATTAGGGAGTCCAAGTACACTTTGGTCCCTGCAAATATGCTTTAATGACCTTTCACCAATATGTGCTAACCTTTTGTGCCATACTTCCAATTCTGTGAGTGTCTGGCTACCATAATTAAAGAGAGCAATGTTTCTAGTGTCTTGTAATTCAAATGTGAACAATCTACCTGCCTTTTCACCTTTTGCAATTCTTCTGAATCCTTGACTTGGATCTTCAACAAATGCTCTTGCTTTTGTGAACTTGACTTGCAACCCTTTCTCTACTATCTGCCCAACACTTATCAAATTCTTTGTAATGGTAGGGACATAGAGTACCTTACTGAGTAGGTTGATGTTTCCATCAGGTGCTTTGACATTGCCTATTTTCTCCACAAGATGTCTTGTATCATCTCCTGTTTGTACCTCATGCTTATTCCTTGGATCTTCTAAATCTGATAGGAGTGCCACATTTCTTGCCACATGATTTGAACAACCTGAATCTATGTAGAAAACATGCTCATCAGATTTACCTTGTGGCATAGCCATGTTCATGATCAATAATGAATCCTCTTTGTTTGAGTCTTCTGTGTAGTTATTGAAGTTTCTCCTTCCTTTGTAACCTCCTTGATAGTTTGAATGATTGTTGTTGTTGTAGTTGCCATGATAATTGTTGAACCTTCCTCTTGAGTAACCATAACTTCCTCTATTGTATCCTCTGCCTCTTTGATTCCTGAAATTCCTAAAGCAATTTTCAATTGTATGATTAGTTAATCCACAAATAGAACATGAGTTGGAGTCTTGGGATCTCCCCTTGTCTTGTCTACCTCCTCTTCCTCTACCTTCACCATGTCTTCCTCTACCTGCATAGTTAGCTTGATATGTACCTGCTTCATCATCCACTTTCTTTGCCTTTCCTTTGTTATCTTTGGACTTGATTTTATCAGTGTATAAAGCTGAAGATTGATTACCTTTAGAGCTTTCTCCATTTTTGATAAGCTTTGCCTCTTGAGTAAGTAGTTGTCCAATGAGTGTATTGAAATCAGGTACATGCATGTCCATGTACAAATCCATAGCTGTGCTGAATGCTTCCCACTTGTCATCTGCCTTCAAGCCATTGATGACCTGCCTTACAATTTGCTCTTCATCTATTACCTCTCCAATGCTTCCCAACTGATCCGCTATGTCCTTGAGCTTTGTGACAAAATCAGTCACATTTTGTTTGGGAGCCTTCTTGAGAGTTGTGAAATCCAGCCATAGTTGATGCTTCCTAGCTTTGGTACTTGAAGAGAAGAAGGCTTCAAGTGCATCCCACACTTCCTGAGATGTCTTACAACTTCTAATGTGAGGCAACAAAAAATCTGAGATAGAGTTGAGGAGATAAGACCTTGCAAGTGCATCCTTGGAGCACCATGTGCTCAATCTTTCTTGCTCTTCTTGTGTTGGTTGACTTTTGTTCCTGAAACTTGGCATAACTTCATCTCCAGTCACATAACCATATAAACTTCTACCTTGGAGATAAGCTTCCATTCTTAATGACCAAGCTGAGTAGTTACCTCTGTCCAATTTGTCAATTGATGAAGGAAATCCATCTGCCATGTTGTCCAACCTTGCTCTGATACCACTATGAAGAGATGGATAGGTATGTGCTTGAAGATGAAGAGGTGTTGCAAAATCCTTGATCTACACCAGCCAAATGAACTCCAGGAGTATATGCTGGGCTCTTTTAACTTGCCAATGGATGTATTAGACACCCTATGTACCTTGGAAGATGACTCACAAAAAGATAGATCAAAATAGATAAGTTGGAGTGAGCTCAGAGGTGAAGAACTTGCTATTTTGGTTCATACACCTGTCTAGTGTTTTGCATAATTCTCTAAGCACAGCAGCAATTAACTTAATTCCTCTTGGGGAACTCTAGTTAACTTAAAGAGCTAACTTTCAAGAGTAACTTTGAACCATTGATCACTTTAGGAAGAGGAATTCCGATCAAAGTAGTCAACCAAAAAGTAGGTGGGCCCACTTGTTCACTAATTCGGTAAGGACCAAACCATCGTAATTTGAATTTTCCAGCCGCACGATTTGATTTAGCATTATATAACAACACAAGTTGTCCTATCATAAAAACTGGAGTTTTGAGATACCGATCATGAGTACGAGCTTGCCGCAACTGTACTTCTTGAAGAGTCAGAAAACTTTCCCAGCAATGCTCATCTAGTTCTCTGAGTGTGTCCAACCGAAATGGCAAATAATCTTTGGGTATCAACTTCTGAGTTATGGCTACGCGTAAACTAGGCACTACAACTTCCATTGGAGCGATCACTTCCAATCCATAAGTAAGCTTGAAAGGAGTCAGTCCGGTTGCAACTTTGTAGGTAGTCCGGTATGCCTATAATATTGTAGGTAGTAACTGATCCCATCTTTCTGGTGATTCCACAATCAATTTTCAAAGCATACTCAGCAAGGTCTTGTTGGTACTTTCAGCTAAGCCATTAGCATGAGGATAATACGGTGAACTGAATTCATGCAAAATTTGAAAAGTATGCGTTAACACTCGAATTAAACTGTTAGCAAAGTGCGTCCCTTGATCTGTTACAAGTTCCAAAGGTAATCCATATCGTGGGAATACGTCCTTCATCAGACACTTTGCTATCGAAATAGCTGTAGCGGACCATAAAGCCAAAGCTTCTTCCCATCTGGTAGCATAATCTGTACATGTCAGAATGTAGCAAGTGTTGCTAAGGATTGCTGGAGGTGTAATTGGTCCAATAAAATCAAGACCCCATTTCTGAAAAGGTTCCAAAGGTAATACATGTTGTAGAGGGAAGAAATGGCGTTGTAATGGCTGGCCTGATCGCTGACAATTGTCACACTGCTGCACAAACTGAGTCACATCTTTGTACATAGTAGGCCACCAGAGCCCACTTTGCAGAATTTTTCGGTGCGTTAAATCTGCTGCAAAATGTCCACCGGAGGGTATTGAGTGTGCCATAGCAATAACTGAGTTTACTTCATGTGGTGGAATACAACGAAGCCACCACCTCGATTCAAGAAAGGTTAACACTGACACCTCGATTCACCATGATTCGTCCACTCAGTCTTCTCCAAACCAGCAACGAGATCAAAGTGTTACTACCGATTCTGAAGACACATCTTCTAAGGAAGAATCTCAGCAGCAGTCCCAATAAGATGTGCAAGAAGATACGCAAGTTATTGTTGCAGAAGTTTTGGCAGCTTTGATTGCGGTAGTAGATTCTGCAGTTGCCCAACCTCAAGTGACTACGCAGCAACTTACCGAAAAATTTTTGATGGCCAACAATCTGCAACCCACTCCTCCACCCATACCTCCAATTAAACCCAATGACCCCATTCCACCTATTGTACCTGAAGCACCGGATTCCTCATCCTCGTCACCTAACTATTCTCCACCCACTTCCCAGCAACTCTTGACAACGTCTTCATCTCAACCACGTCCTCCTATTCTATTTCCTTCGTTACCTATGTTTACTGAGCTAGCATCTATGGGTCATATGTTGATCCAACTATCGCAGCAACTACCAACACAGATGAAAGAGGTTACTGATAATCTCATAGAAGAATTCCAACATAAAGTCGATGTTCTTGAGGCAGATATTAATCCACTCCAAGAAGAGATCGATGTAGTAAAGGCAGAAAATTACCTATGTTTACTGAGCTAGCATCTATGGGTCATATGTTGATCCAACTATCGCAGCAACTACCAACACAGATGAAAGAGGTTACTGATAATCTCAGAGAAGAATTCCAACATAAAGTCGATGTTCTTGAGGCAGATATTAATCCACTCCAGGAAGAGATCGATGTAGTAAAGGTAGAAAATCATGCTCTGCACAAACAGATATTACAGCTCCAGGCTACACTTGCTGAACAGGAATTGTTAATCAACCAGAAAAATATTGCATTAGCTGAGATTCAGGTTAAAGATGATTTATTAAGTGCTACCGATGCTGAGATTGTCGAGTTAAGACAGTTAGTATAGGATAAGGAGGATGCACGAGCTGCCCTTGGAAATTTATTGGCCGAAACACGAGTTCAACTTGATGAAGCATTGCAGACAGGAAAAGAGATGGTGGATTTAGCCAAACAGACAAACAGAGAACTTTAGCTTGCTAATGATAATTTGTTTGAATCAAATTCTGCTCTTAAAAACCAGATGACATTGGTCGCTCAACTCTAGAAAGAAGTCGTCGGTATTTGAAGAGAGCGAGATGCTTACTATCAGACCATCCAATTTCAGAATCAAGATCTGGAGAGAAGAGAAAGGAAACCTGGAGCTCAAGCAAAACATTTATCACGAATAGATCAACAGATTGCAGATATGAAATTGAGTCGTGACGCAGCACTGGCAAATGACTTTTACCTGCAGGAAGCGTTTTTGCAGACACAGGCAAAAATATTAATGAGCCAAGTAATTTCTTTAAGTTCTGTGCGTACTGATGCGCAACTAGTAGAACCAGACATTCTAAAGAAAATGCTGGATAGCCTCAAGCAGAAAATTGCCATAACATTTAAGTTAGCCCGAACAATGTATCTTCAAGGTATAGTAGATGAACCATAAAATTTTGTATCTCTGCGGGTTCAAGTCCACCGTGCATGCCAGTGTAAGCCGCCGGATTAGCAATTGTAAATCTTTTTCTTTTCATATTCCGCACGAACCGAAAGGTCGTTGCAAAGAATTGTAATTACTTATAAATCAATGAAAAGATGCTTCGGTAACAACTAGAAGAATCACCAGACTTTCTGTCTAGGCGATACGTTCTGTGGAGTTTCCGTAGTGTTGTGTTGGAGAATTCTGAGTAGTACTGTGTTTATTTTTAGTCGTCGTTGTTTGATTACCTTAACTTGTGGTTAGCACTTTTCCATTAAGTTAAGTGTTGTAAGTTTGGGTTACGGTAATGTTTACTTTTTGCGTTATGCACTGAGAAAATCTTAATCTGTGTACGAACCGGGAATCTGTGAGAGAACGAACTAGAGTAGTGATAGTAATTTGTGTTAACAGAGTTCTTTGAACACTTGTGTACTGCTTTGTGAATGAGTTAATTGGGAAAATCAAGTCTTAGGGCCTCTGATTAGCAGACCCCTACCACTCCCAAGAACCCGAAAAGAGCTTAAACGCGTCTCTGACGGCAACGCACATTCAACACTTGGAATCACACCTTGATATGGCATAAAGCTCAGCTCTTGGAGGTCTTCACATAGGTCTCTCTAACCATGACTAAAACTGCCATCTATTTATAGTTGAGTTTGGGAGGCTAACTTCCCTCAATCACTCTCCAATCAATTAGTGATTGATTTGATTCTCTATCTACCACAAATCACGAATTCGTGGCTCCTCTTTCCCTTTTTGATCAAGTGGACCCAACCACTTAAGATTCTTTCACTTTTACATTAAGTAAACTCTTCGAAAGTTACAAGAGGTAGTTCACAAGTGAACTTTACATAGTCTTCATTTTAAAGCTTCTTCTATGACTTTGTGGGACTCAAGCCAATACTTAGGCTTGTCATAGACTTGCTGCAACACTAGTCTCTAGGAAGACTGGGATAGTCTTTTCCAGAGTGGCTTGAGCTACCTCTATGAGCTTTCTGCATATAGCAAGTCTCTCCTTCTCTAACTCCCCTTGTGGGTAAAGTTTTTCATGCTCCTCTATGCTTGGCCCAGTCGTGATTCTGGCTTGGTAAGCTTTCAGCCACATGTCTAGATCGTCTGGCCTTGGGTCTGCTAAGATTGATCCTAGGTTGTTTAGTTCTTGTGTATGAGAGGTAAGTGGGGTTTCTTCTCGTCTTTCCAGTTTCTCAGGTTTCTTACTATTTCTCATGTTCTTCTTATCCTCCTTACTTTTGTTTTTCATCCATTTGTCTCTAAGTTCTTCCCTTATATCCTTCCAACTTTGGGTCTTCTTTGTTTGGGTAATCTCATGTGGGTCTTCAGAATCTTCCATTATCTGTATTTTGGGTTCTTGGTTTTTATTCTTTTCTCGTTCAGAGTCTACTTTGACTTGTGATCATGAGTCTTATTGGGATTCTTTGAGCAGTATCTAAATAGATGTTCCTTTCCACATTCATTGCTAAAGGATTCATACTGCACAAAGAAATCATCCACTTGCTCGGCTCGTAATACTTGCTTAAACTCAGCTATGTGATCATAGGGTTCTCCCATTCTGTCATAGTGATTTCTCATGCATTTGGCAACTTAAATTGGTCTTAGTCTTCTTATAGGTTATGGTGGTCTGGGCATTACAGGAATTGCTGGTCTAAATGGAGCTATTCCTGGTTGCACACCTGGTTGTGGTCTAGGCCTAACAGGTGGATGATTCATCTTGCCTAGTCCTGGGTGGGTTTGATTGTGTGACTGTACTCCTCGCATTGTGAATTGCACATGAATTCGATTAGGAACACTTCGTTGGCTTGTTTGTTCTGACATTGTATTCTCTGACTCTTGATGCATTCCAAAAGGATTGTGGGAGGTAGTTGCCTATCCTCGAGGAGGGAATATGGGCAACCCCATATACTTCAATTGAGCTCTATCAATGGCATCCACTGGCCAATATCTTCTTTGGTTCTGGTCTAGGTATGTTACTCTAGACTCATCTTCAGAATCCTTTAACTCATAGAAAGTCATTGGACTTACTTCCTGTGCTTGTGTGGGTGAATCAATTTGTAACAGGAGGTCCAACTCGTGGATTAAGTAGACATCCAACATATAATCAACTTGAGGTATCAAATCCCCTCTCAAGACTCAAGTCACCAATGACTTGCCTCTCGGTGTAGTCACTAACTCTTCAAGGTCAGGTCTCCCCGAGTTTCCTTGTCCTTCCAATTCTCCTCTCTCGCTGATCCGATCTCGGTTTTCTGTCACCACGTAGATGTGACCTAATTTATTCATGTACACTCCTCCTTCACACTTGACAACAAGTCTAGGCACTATTGCTGATTCAGTAGAGTTTACCATTCTTGCAACAAACCTATTTAATCCATCTGGGTAAATAGGGATCCCTTGCGGATTAGTGGACACATTGCAGAGAGGTGCGGTATTCCCCCTCTACAATTGACATGAAGTTCTCCCTAAGGACAGAACCATGCATATCTTCTGAGGCTATGGGTAGCTCCACCTCTGAATCACTAAAGGTGTCCGTATAGATAGAGTGATGACTTGCTTGGGTTGCACTCCCTACTAATGAAATGACACTCCTTCGGCTACTTAATACCCGTCCTGATCTCAAGTTCGTTCACCCTTTTGGGCTTATGTTAGCTTCCTACTTTCCCTCCAGTAAGTCCTCAAACTCTTCACTTTTTGCCTTGAAATAGCTTGAGTGGTTCTAGACGATACCACTTTTGGCGATAGCACACAGATGATAGGATACCTGAACACTACACGATACGATACTAAAAACCTCTGACAATATGATACCACCGAGTGAGACGATACAATACCAAAATTTACACGATACGATACCTGACTACTACACAATACAATACCAGGGTTGCAGGCAATACGATACCAAAATTTTGCACAATACGATACTAGTAAATCACACAATACGATACTGAATCCCTCAAGATACGATACTGGAACAATGGATGATATGATACCAGAAAGGCCGACGATACGGTACCACTTTTTTGCACGATACGATATTGAGTAGGCGATATGATACCAACCTAGCAGGCAATACGATACCGCTCGGTCGACGATACGATACCATGACTGGGTCGATATGATACCGGGTGGACCACGGTACGATACTACCGGTCGATCGTGATTGCGATACCAGCACTTGACAATATGATACCAAAATGGTATCACGATACCTCAAGTGGGTATGCAATGATACAATACCAGACGAGTATCATGATACTAGGGAATGTTGGTATCGTGATACCAAAACTCAACCGACCGCCATACTTCAGCCAACTTTCATCTAAACTCAAAAATTTATGATGCAAAGTGTTTCTTTTCCTCACCTCTTCTCTCTTGACCCTTTGTATCACTAAAAAACTCTAAAAAATCTCTCTGTCCTTCCCCACGATACAAAAAAAGCTTTTAATCATGCACGTGTGTGTTCTTAATGTGTTTTTGATGCCAAAAATTTATATAGCTTACCTTCAATGATGCCTTGTCTAAGATTTGGGCTCACTAGGACTTTTCCTTGCTTGCTGGATATGATACCCCTGCTACGATACCAATCACTACTCTACTCACGATACGAGTTCTCACAGGTGATCAACTGAACAATTTTCTTTTTATTTTTATAGTTTTTGAGCTGCCTAAGACCTACACTGAACTATTTTGACTATTTTTTGGGATTTTTTTTCTTGGCATAATCTACTCCTCTGTACCCTACTCCTCTTTGTTGCCTAATCCTAACTCTTCCCTTTCTTCCTCACTCCTAACCCTAAACCTAAAAACTCATTACACACACCCTATAAGTGTGAAGTAACAAGTGCTGAAGTGCTTGACTACTTGCCACTGAACGAATTCACCTCTATAAGTACGATTCCTTCATTCCAGAGCTATAACCATCACGAAGGCACCTTGGTTGAGTTTCTTCTTCGACAACGGTGCCAAAAACATGTGTACCTAAGTCGTGAAGCCTTAGGGACTTGTGTCGATGAGACTAAATCTCAATTGTCCCACAAGTGCATATTGTATCAATCCGAGGAACCACATGAACCAAGTGTATGAGGACGCGTGCACACATGATGGAAAGTGAAGTGGCTGAGCTACAATGTATGTGAAAAGACTTAACTACCTCTGTAACTCACTAATCCTCTGAAAATGCATGCCGCAATACCATTGACAGCAGTAAGCACAAATTTAAACTTTTCTCCCAACTTCAAACTCCGAATATGGCCAATGGGGGGTTTGTTTCGAAGCTCTGGACGAGATGCATGCATCTGTTAGTGGTATTTTCACTCAAATCTGACAAACGCTCTTCAAGTTATGTACAAACTAGTGAATGGCGGGAACCACCAACACTCGCTCCATAACTCATGATGGCTCACACACACACTACAATAGTTCAAAAGTGACCGGAAGGGATAGATAACAGTCCTAATCACACATTCCAAGCATTACGCACACACAAAAGACCATGGAGAAGGAGGAAATTAGCAGGAAAGAAGCAAATTCGAATTTCTTCTATACTTCTTCACAATGGCCAAAAGTTTTTACAAAGAGTCACAAAATGACTTGTATACTTGTGCCCTAAAAATGGTCCTTTCACACAAGAGACCGGCACTTTATTGACTAAAAAGCTAATTTCCTACTAGTTTACAAGGTTAATGATGTGGGTATCTATGGATATGCATCTAGAGGACTCCTCTAGTGCATTTACATTGGAAAATATATTACAAAGTGACTATGTTACAAAAACAAAGTGTCCCAAATTGGAAAAATTTTGGGGCCTTTCTTTTTCTCTGCATCTCTGCTCTTCTTTGCTCTACAATAGTGCCAAACTTCGCAAAAAGTCACGTTGCTCTCGATCTAATGTTCTCAAGCATGTCTCAGGTGGTTGTGTTTTAGTTATGAGGATTCATAGAATTTGGAAATACAACCAAGAAGAGCATATGTTTGTTTGATGTCCCAAGTTTCCGTATGTGTGTGGTGCTTGGTGCAAGTATCACTATAGGATTGTATTTGGATAGATTGAAATTCATGAGAAAAACCACAAAATACCTAAAAAAGTTTGAAGAACAAAAACATAGCTTTTATGTCCCTCAACCCTCCCCACAAAAAATAAAAGGGGTATATAAAAAATTAAGGAGACAATATGGTATTCATCATAAGCATCTTCAATGGCATGTTTGTCTACCCCTTCACCTAAATATTTATAATTTTTTTTTTATCTTTCTTCATATTAGGTTCTCTTCTATTGATTTTTGCAAGCTCCTTTTCTTGGCAAGATCAAACAACATCACAGCTAACCAAAATGCGTTTAGTCTATGGATGATACAGATGATAACCTTTGCTTTCAGAACTGTACCCAACAAAAATACATTTTACTACTTTATCATCCAATTTTATGCGATGTTGTTCATGCACTAATGCATATGCCAAACAACCAAAAACCTGTAGATGAGCAACATATGGCTTGCGACCATGCCAAACCTCATATGGAGTGATAGAATGTAGCGCTTTAGTGGGACACCTGTTAAGTACATATGCTGCACACATGAAAGCCTCAAGCCAAAAACTATGTGGTAAAGTGTGACTCTTGAACATACACCTCGCCATCACTTGTTAGACGTTTGCGAAAGCATGCGAGCAACACAAGGAAGAAGAAGAAGAAGCTTGGAGCTCAACACACAATACTGAACGTATTACTACTAGAATGTACAAAGATAAGTAGCTCGTTAGGGAAATAAGCGTATATACAAGCCAGGGGGAAAAAACTCCTAAAGAGGGAAAAAAGTGCCTTGATGGTCCTAGTATGTTCACACACATCACTACCTAAATATATCAACAAATCCCCCGTGGGAGTGATGCAATGAACAAGGAGTTGGCACTCATGTATAAGGAAGTGCCAAGCTATGTGGAAATCACTCCACAAAAGGAAGTAAGCCCAAAGCTTTATAGAAAGCTTCAAACTTCTCCCTAGACAGAGCCTTCGTGAAAAGGTCTACAATGTTCTCCTATGTGGGCACATATGCCAAGCTGATCTCCCTAGCAGAGAACCTCTCCCTGACATAATGATAATGCACCTCAATGTGCTTAGTGCGAGCATGGAACACAAGGTTCCTCGCAACTGCCAATGCGCTCTGACTGTCAGTGAAGACGGTGGTGGCAGAAGACTGACCAACACCCAAATCAGCCATAAGGCGTCTCAGCCACACACACTCAACAATCGTTGTGAAAGTTGCCGTATACTCAGCCTCACAATTGGAAGTGGACACAATAGGTTGTGTCTTGCTCAACCAATATATACATGAGCTACTAAGCATGAAGCAAACGCCACTAGTGGACACACGAGTGTCATAGCAGCCAGCCTAATCAGAGTCAAAAAAGCATGAAAATCTAGTGATAGTGATCCCCCTTGGGATAAAACAACCCAAGTAGCCGAGTACCACTCAAGTAGCGAAAGATGCACTTAACTGCCTGCCAATGCTTGACTCCTGGGCAATGCATAAACCTACTCATTTGTGAGACAACAAACTAAATATCTGGCTGAGTAATGCATAAGTAAATCAAGCATCCAACAGCATGCTGATAGAGAACAACATCAAATGCATCTCCTGTATCATGAACACTCAGTCATAAACCTGTCTCCATACAAGTGGCAATATGTTTACAGTCTTCAAGGCAAAAATGCTACAATAA
Organism: Ceratopteris richardii; assembly: GCA_020310875.1. Classification (NCBI taxonomy): domain Eukaryota; kingdom Viridiplantae; phylum Streptophyta; class Polypodiopsida; order Polypodiales; family Pteridaceae; genus Ceratopteris; species Ceratopteris richardii. The sequence continues at coordinate 13,362,018 of CM035411.1, forward strand.
TGTGTCAATATATTTTGTTTGACACAAAGCCATTCCACCATCAACGTGCATAAACTAAATGCCCAAATAATGATGCAAATGCCCCAAATCAGACATCTCAAATGAGGCATGTAAATCAGCCTTGAAATCAGAAATATGCTTCTCATGAGGACCAGTGAGTAGCATGTAATCAACATACACCACAATGATCAGAAGTACATCATTATCATGCTTGACATATAAGGTGCTTTCAGTTGGAGTGTTCTCAAAACCATGTGCAATCAGATAGGCATGTATCTTTTCATACCAAACACATGGTGCTTGCTTTAAACTATATAATGCCTTCTTTAACCTACACACCTAATTTTCATGCCCTTTCTCCACAAAGCCACGGGGCTGAAAAAAAATACACTTCTTCATACAAGTCACCGTTGAGAAATGTTTGTCAAACTGATGTACATTCCAACCATGATGAGCTGCAAGTGCACAGATGCTACGAACAATAGTCATTTAGCAAGTAGGAGCAAAGGTTTCATCAAAATCAATGCCTCTTTCCTGCGCATACCCATTGCAACAAGCCTAGCCTTATACCTATCAACTTTACCATCAGGTTTACGCTTCAGCTTGTATACCCACTTAGTGCCAATGGCCTTCTTGCCAGGAGGCAACTCACATAAAGGCCAAGTACCATTCTTCCTTATAGCATCATATTCAAATGAAACAGGCTCAATCTCACCAAAAAGACTAGATGGAGCCATAACATAGCAATCTAATGCAAAAGAGAAACTATGAGAGCCTGATCGAACACGATATGACAAAGGTGCATCTAATTTGTTGTCAGGCGAAGTCTACACTAGCCATTTTGGCATAGTTTTTGCCTGCTCAATATCAACTCTCTCATCAACAAGTGCATCATGTAAATCTGCATCAGAAATGGAATGATCTTCATCATCACATGAAACCTGCAAAGGCTGAGAAGTTGCCTCATTAGGACAAGCACTAGACTCTCCACCTATCAAAAGACGCAGCAAAGTATCATACATGTCTTTGGAGCTAACAAATGTCTCCTTAGTACATGAAAGCAATGGTTGAATAGCATCTTCCACAAAAAAAACATCATGACTAACTAGAATGCAATTAGTCTGTGGATGATACAAACGACAACCTTTACTTTCAGAAATGTACCCAACAAAAAATACATTTTACTGCTTTGCCATCCAATTTTCTGTGATGTTGTTCAGGCACTAATGCATATGCCAGACAACCAAAAACATGTAGATGAGCAACAGATGGCTTTCAATCATTCCAAGCCTCATATGGAGTGGTAGACTACAGTGCTTTAGTGGGACATCTATTCAGTACATATGCTGTACACATAATAGCCTCAAGCCAGAAACTATGTGGTAAGGCCAGACTCTTGACCATACACCTTGCCATCTCCATGCGTGACCTATTCTTTCATTCAACAAATCCATTCTATTGAGGTTTATACGACAATGTACACTAGTGTTTTATCCCATGTTTAACCAGAAATGCATTAAAATTAGAAGACATATATTCCCCCCCTCGATCTGAATGGAGGGTGCCCATTTTACATGCTGACATTTTCAGCCAAAAGCAAAAACTATTTGAAGCACATGAACACTTCAGACTTTGCCTTCAATGGATATACCCATGCATGCCCAAAAAAATCATCGATGAAAGTCACAAAGTAAAGATAATTTCCAAAGGAAGGTGTCTACATAGGACCATAGACATCACTATGTACAAGCTGCAATTTTTGAGTAGCCCAAACTAAACCATCTTTTGGAAAGGAGAAACGCTGCATTTTGCCCAAAATCCAACCTTCACAAACATGTTTTTCAGGTGCCTCAAGTTTGGGCAAAGAGGACACCATTTTAGATTTCTACAGGTGTAGCAAACTAGAAAAATTTAGATGACCAAAGCATGCATGCCAGAGCTTTGCATCTAACATAGCCTGAGAATCATGTATTGCAAGTGCCAAATCATTTACAGATCTTTCATAGTCTATGAGCTTATACAACCCATGAAATAAAATGCCAGAAGCAATAATCATGTCGCCATTTGACATATCATGAAATGTACATATGTCATCAACAAATTTCACAACCAAGCCAATCTTGGCTAATGCAGAAACTGATAACATATTTTTCTTGATCCCTGTCATAAACAAAGAATATGGAAAAATGATAGAACTACCATAAACAGTAGTCAAAATGATCTTACCAACTCCCATAACATGATAAGAGGAGTTGTTGGCGCATGTAACAGTAGTCCCTGTAGGGGCAGACTCAAGTGAAGAGAAGAAACTGCACTGCGAGGTAATATGTTTAGTCACCACACTGTCAAAGTACCAAACATTTGAGTCTACTGCAGACATGCACTACTCATGAGAAGATGGGTCAAAACTGCAAACACTGGTAAATGCACATTTTTCTTCTTGCACAAGATTAGCAGACTCTATTTTTGGTGTAGAGGCCTCTACAATAACCATTCTAGCCTCTTTCTTCCTTGCCTCTTTAGCAGCCAGTTTTGGATAGTTCTTTATGATATGATCATTTCCTTTACAGTACTTGCAAAACAATTTCTGCTTTTCTGATTTCTTTTCATCTTTGTCTTCCCTCTTTGATTGTGCAAAATTAGCAAATTTCTGCTTACTAGTTGAAGAGCTCCATTTTCCTTTGCCCTTCTGACTAGCCAGGAAAGCTTGATCTGCAACACGCATAATGGACCTGTTCTGCCTGGACTGATCTTCTTGCAACAGAACGGAGACTAACTCCTCAAATGACAAGGCATTTGGCTTGCCTTTCATCATCAACTGAAGAGTAGAAGCAAAACTCTGATATGAATCAGGAAGACCATTCAGAATGGTCTGCACAAGTGAGCTATCTGGTATAACCTCATCAATAGAAATCAACTGTTCCTTCAAGTCTTTGATCTTTGTTAGAGAATTGTCCATAGAATCACCTTCATTCATGTGCTTACTCGCCAACTGTTTTCAGAGGTAAGCAACACAAGCCTCATTCCTAGCTTGGTACAGTGTGGTAAGTGTATCCCAAGCATCTTTAGCTGTTCTGCAAAAGCAAATATGAGGAATAATGGCATGTTTGATAGACAAAGCTATCAATGCATGTGCTTGGGCGTCTCTGTCATCCCAATGAATTTGTTCTGTAGTAGGTGCGCCAAAAACCCCAGCACAAACAAGAATATGCAGAATATCATCATCTTCAACACCTTCTGCATCAGCCTTAGTACCTATAGTTGTAACAGTTGCAGGTGTGATAGGATGTTTTTCAACACCCTACACAATCTTCCATAGTCCTTTTACAACCAATACATGTCGCATCATATAAGCCCACAACGGGTAGTTGGTACCATCCAACTTATCCTCAATAGCCAACATACGAAATACATCACTACTTTTAGCCATGGTCGGTGACTAAAATACCTTGATGCAGAAAATTGACTATATCTCAGAATGTTGAACAGAATTTCCCAGACAAATTCTGATAAACTTGTGGCAGACTTCGAGACGCTTATATTGGTGAACTCAAACTGGTATATGCCTTTGGCACAAAAAGATGAAATAGCCTACACAAGTGCTATGATAGTGCGTTCGAAGGTCGAAATGAGCTTAGATCGCGATTTTGGCACCACATGGCGAAGCTGTTTTGATCGTGAAAACACGCTAAGAATGCTCACTAAAATTCATGAGATTCTGAGACTGCAACCAGAGAGGTGTCGACAACGCCCTAGATGAAGCGGCGGCGTACTCTGATACCAATTGTTGGAGTTAGACGTCTACGGAAGCACGCAAACAACACAAGGAATAAGAAGAAGCTTGGTGCTCAACACACAATGCTGAATGTATTACCACTAGAATGTACAAAGATAAGTAGCCCATTAGGGCAATAGGTGTATATACAAGCCGAGGGGAAAAAACCTCCTAAAGAGGGAAAAAAGTATCCTGGTGGTCCTAGTGTGTTCACACACATCACTACCTAAATATATCAATAGTGAACTGTTCTTCCATTCAATAACTCCAGTCTGTTGAGGTGTATCAGGCACTGTGCACTTATGTTTTATTCCACGTTCAACCAGAAATGCATTAAAGTCAGAAGACATATTATCCCCCCCTCGATCAGAACGGAGGGTGCCCATTTTACATGCTGACAGATTTTCAGCCAAAACGAGAAACTGTTTGAAGCACATAAACACTTTGGACTTTGCCTTCAATGGATATACCCATGCATGCTTGGTAAAATCATCGATGAAAGTCACGAAGTAAAGATTGTATTCCCTATAGGGGCAGGATCGAGTGAAGAGAAGAAACTCCGCTGCGAGGTAATATGTTTGGTCGCCCCACCATCAAAGTACCAAACATCTGAGTCTACTGCAGACATGCTACTCACGAGAAGATTGGTCAAAATTGCAAACAGTAGTAAACACCCATTCTTCATCCTACACAAGATTAGCATACTCTATTTTCGGTGTAAAGGCCTCTGCAACAACCATCCCGACCTCCTTCTTCTTTACCTCTTTAGCAACCAGTTTTGGACAGCTCTTAATGACATGATCATTTCCTTTTGCAGATTTCTGCTTACTACTAGAAGAGCTCCATTTTCCTTTGCCCTTCTGACTAGCCAGGAAATCTTGATCTGCAACATGCATAATAGACTTGTTCTGCCTAGACTGATCTTCCTATAACAAAATGGAAACTAACTCTTCAAATGTTAAGGCATTTGGATTGGCTTTCATCATCAAACAAAGAGTAGAAGCAAAACTCTGATATGGGTCGCGAAGACCATTCAAAAGAGTTTGTACAAGTGAACTATCAAGAAGGACTTCATATTCAGAAATCATGTGTTCCTTGAAACCCTTGATCTTTGTCAAAAAACTATCCATAGAATCACCTTCATTCATGTGCTCACTCTCCAACTCTTTTTGGAGGTAAGAAACACGAGCCTCATTCCTAGCATGGTACAATGTGGTAAGTGTATCCCAAGCATCCTTAGCTTTTCTGCAAGAGTGAATGTGAGGAATAATGGCATGTTTGACAAACAAGGCTATCAATGCATGTGCGTAAGCATCTCTGCCATCCCAACGAATTTGCTCTACAATAGGTGTAGCAAAAACCATAGCACGAACAAGAATCTATAGAATATCACCATCTTTGACACCTTCCGCATTAGCTTCAATACCTATAGTTGTAACAGTTGTAGGTGTGATAGGACGTTTTTCAACACCCGGCACAATGTTTCATAGCCCTTTTGAAACCAATACATGTTCCATCATATAAGCCCATAATGGGTAGTTGGTACCATCCAACTTATCCTCGACAACTAACATATGGAATACATCACTGCTTTCAGCCATGGCTAGTGACTAAAGTACCTTGATGTAGAATATTTACTGTATCTCAAAAAGTTGAACAGAACTGCCGAGAAAAAATTTGCTAAACCTATAGTAGACCTCGAGATGGTTATACTGACAAACCAAAACTAGTATATACCTTTGGCACAAAAAGATGAAATAGCTTGCATAAGCATTGCGATTATGCGTTCGGAGGCCGAAACAAGCTTAGATCGTGATTTTGGCACACATAGTGAAGCTGTTTTGATCTCTAAAACACCCTGAGTATGCTCACCAAAATTTTTGTGATTCTGAGACTGCAACCAGAGAGGTGTTGACAACACCCTAGATGAAGTCGCAACCTGCTCTGATACCAATTATTGGAAATAGACGTCTACAGAAATGCACAAGTTTGGTAGACTATTTTAATGCCCCCTTAACAAAACTAGATTTTAAATGATGCTGTTATCTGGTTTCCACCTTGTAGGCATGTGGCATAAGGGATCGGCCAAGAACCTTTGTCATTCCTTCTCTGTTGCACAACAATGAACTGAAGAAGTTGGAGCTCACTTTGGAGTTAGTAAGAGATGCACTCAACATGCACAACACACATGTTCCTTCGAAAAAAGAAGCCTTGGTACCAGACAAGAAGGATAGGAAGTTTTTGAAGCTAAAAGATATGGCTACGTTGATGCCTAATGTTTACATACTCCTTTGCCTATGCATGCAACACTTTGAATTTTTGGGTCAAGACCGTTTCACTCTGCCACACAAAAGAATTTGGTTCAGTCTCTATTTGGCCAAGACAAGCTCGCTGACCATCAAGCTTCCCATGTGGATAATTGAATAGTTATATGAAGCTAACAAGAGGTGGTTCAAGAAGCCAATCTTGAACTAGTGATGTGCCATTATGTGCATTATTTATAGGTGTTTATCATATGATGTGCCCATCGAGCACACTCTTATCTAGTCCCAACTACAACATTTTAAAATGCATCAAGCTTTAGCTCATTAGTCCAAAAGAATGAGGGGAATATCCCATGTGTCCAACCACGAGGAGTAGTCACAACCCCAGACATCTCACCAATGAGAGAGGGCATTGTGCCCCCATTCACTATTAGAATCTCCCAATCTAGTTCTAAAGGGACTTCACAAGTGGCACCCTCTACTCCACCTATGCCGTTGGAGTTTGAATTTGCCTCCACTGGAGGCATTGAAGGGATGGAAACATTTGACTTTGAGTCTTTCTTGCAGATGACTCAACTTTTGATGGATTCTTACCAATGTAAACTTCATGATGACTCTTTGTGATTTGATAAGGAAAGCCCATGCCTTCTCTCATACACATTGTTATCTCAACAATGGTGTGACTCTTGTATTCCATAATGCCATCATGTTGTAATGTGTGAGGTGTCACTGATTGACACTTTATCCCTTTGCACTTGCAAAAGCCTTCCAACTCCTCTGAGTTGAGCTCACCACCAGCTCCTATTCCAAGCTTCTTCACACTTTTCCCTGGTTCATTTTCAACAAGTTCTGGTTGTCGTTTAATCTTACCAAAAGCTTGAGCCTTATCACGAAGAAAGTACATCCACATCTTCCTGCTATAGTCGTCAACGATCACAATGTAGGAAGATCCTCCCAAGGCCTGTATAGACATCTTACCACACAAGTTAGCATATACCAACACTAGAGGAGCCTTTGACCTACTCTTGCTTTCTTGTGGGAATGTCTCTCTATGTGGCTTGCCCATCATACAAGCTCTATAAGGTTCCTTCATTCCATTCATTGTAGGTAAGTGATGAAGAACAATACCTTGCTTTTGCATCTCCTTCCATACTGTCCCTGTCACCATGATGGGTTCTTGCTGAGGCTGCATAGAACTAGATTGACCTATATCATTGGTCATTTGATGAGATGCACCACTATCTAGTACCCATGAATCCACAATTGATTCTTCTTGTGTTGAGGAGCATACCACCTTTGCTTTGGCTCCATGTATTGTCTCCTCCTCCACTTCATCTATCCTCTTGACATGACAATCTGCAATTGCATGTCCCTTCCTTTTGCAATGGAAGCATTGTCCTTGAATCTTCTTCTTACTCTTCCTCCTCTTTGCATTCTTACCTTTTCTTGAGGAACCACCTTTACCTGATGCATTGATGGAGAATATGGCATCTCCCTGAATACCTCTTACTTGGGCTTTAAGCTGCAAATCCTCTTCCATTGGTATTGAATGGAACTCCTCAAATGTGAAAGCTTGAGGCCTCACCTGAGTGTTGAGAGTAGTTACCCTTCCATCATACTTTGGTGGAGAATTTTGGAGACACCTTTGAGCTAGTCCCTTGCTAGTCTTCTCTATCCCTTCACAAGCCATTCTATCACATGGCTTCTTGATCTGAGTAATGGATGTCGTGACCTTCTCTCCTTCTGCAAACTTCTCTGCTTCCAATTGATTTTCTAAATTTTGAATGTGAGTTTGGTTTCTTACCTCATAGTGACTCCTCAATATACTCCATGCCTCAGTTGCCTTGGATGTATGTTGAATAAGAGGTAGAATAGAGTCCACACAATTGTTCACTATGTAATATAGTGCATTTGCATTCCTTATCTTCCAAGCTTGTAGAAGTTTTGCATCTAGGAGAATCACCATACTCGGATCCAATGGGTCAAAGGTAGGTTGTGGCTCTTGCTCACTTCCTATCACAATCTCCAAAAGATCATAAGAATCAAGGATAACTGTAATCTTGAACTTCCAAAGAAAATAATTCGTACCATCTAACTTGCCTTCACTGAAGGTTGGTGGATGAACCCATAGTGTTTGCATTTCCAAATCCATTGCACCAAATCCGCTTCCACTTCCACTCCTAGATGCTAACACATCCATAATGTTGAAGCCTTTTTGTCTCATGAACATGAAGCCTTGAAGCCTTTGCCTCCCAAGAACTCTAGCTTTGAAGTCTTTAGCTCTTGACAACTCTAGTATTGAAGCCTTGCCTCCCACAAGCTATAGGGTTGAAGCCTTTGCCTCCCACAAGCTATAGGGTTGAAGCCTTTGCCTCCCAAGAACTCCAATGTTGAAGCCTTTACCTACCACAAAATTTGGAGTTGAAGCATTTACCTCTCACAAGCTTGATTATTGAAGCATTCCTTCCACAAATGCTAGAGTTGATTCCTTGGCCTCCACGATCTCTGCAATCTTCTATACCTTCCTGAGCTCTGATACCATGTAAGAAAAAAGGAAATGAATGAATAAAGACTGAGTGGTGGGCTAGTGGTGTAACTCTAATGCCATGTAGAGGTTACCACAACACACATATAAGATCAAGGTTAGATAGAAAGAGAGATATCACTACTCATGGGAATAACACAAGAGATTTGGTTATAATGGAAAGTGGACTGAAGATGAATAGAAGATGAACTCAACTCAATTCAACTAAAACTCATAACTCTAATACAATGGAACTCAAACACTAAACAATAAATAGATGGTTCTATCCACCCATGCACTCCCTATATGGAGCTTAGATGGTGATCTAGATAGAAACTAGGTGAAGGGCTATAGGCCAACACAATGGGTACAAAGATGGATACCCTAATGGTTCCAAACACACAAACTGATCATCCTACATGGGTAGGGGACCATCTTTATATGGTCCTCCAAGCCTAAGTCGGCCTACCCATGTTCTAGGGTCGTGGTAGCTTGATCCATGCCCAAATTAATCTCCACAATTGATCTATGAAGTGAATCCAATGGTAGAAAGGTAGGATCAACAACCATTTGTTTGCAACCCTTGATCTTGCTTAATCCACACTTAGGATCAAGTCTAGATCCAATGGCTCATATCAAATAGACCCTTCCCCAAGTTAAGAAAGCTACTTTTGTTTCTAGCCCTTGATTTAGGTTGATCCTCACATCGGATCAATCCCAAATCCAATGGCTTAGAAGTAACCTTCCTAACTATCCATCTACGGTCTACACTAGACCTCATCTGACCTCAAAGTCAGGAACCTACCAATGTCCAACACTCTCACATGGCTTCTCCTCATAATGGGGGCCTTACAAAATAGAGTGTTATGGAAAAATGGTGGTGTTACATACGGGTGAGGCATTGAGCATATCTAACACGTACTTCCTACCTCAGTGCTAGGTCACCCCGATTTTCAATCAACGTTTCTCAATCTTCCTATCACTCGACCTTCTTCAATAGTAGTTCTCCCTACAACCTCCATCTCAGCAGTTCTCCAACCTTTGTATTCCTATTTGTCTAACCTCCCCCAAGCCTTCACCCAAACCCCATTGTCCTTCTCATTTTTAGCACCCACATCACAACTATTTGCCACCACCATATGCACACCACCTACCATCCCTATGTACATGGTAGACACTACACACACTCCCACATCCGATAGCATGGACAGATCACCAACCACTGCACCTCCCCCCACGATTCCATCATCTCCCATTTGTTTTTAGCACCCACATCACAACTATTTGCCACCACCATATGCACACCACCTACCATCCCTATGTACATGGTAGACACTACACACACTCCCACATCCGATAGCATGGACAGATCACCAGCCACTACACCTCCCCCTCCCCCCACTATTCCATCATCTCCCCCTTCCACCAACTTTATCTGCACCCACTTCCTTGTTAGACACGGAATTTACACTTCCCATTCCCCACTCCCTGCCCCTTGCATCAACACACGTATGAATTTCATACACTCCTATAGATAATGCATTCTGCACCATGATTCAATGTATGGCACAACTCCAAACAAAGTACCATAGGCTAGAGGAACGGAACAACATATTACAATCTCTCTTTGGACAACTACAACAACACATCACCATCCTTGAAGCAGAAAAAGAAGACCTCCAAGATTAGTTTCACACATTACAACAAGTTCAAGGCACATTGGAGGCAAAGTTTCAAGACATAGACCTAGAATCCATGTATTCCCTATAGGGGCAAGCTCGAGTGAAGAGAAGCAACTTGGCTATGAGGTAATATGTTTGGTCGCCCCACTATCAAAGTACCAAACATCCAAGTCTAATGCGGACATGCACTGCTCATGAGAAGATGGGTCAAAACTGCAAATAGTGGTAAATGCCCACTCTTCATCCTACACAAGATTAGCAGACTCTGTTTTCAGTGTAGAGGCCTCTGCAACAACCATCCCGACCTTTTTCTTCTTTGCCTCTTTAGCAGCCAGTTTTGGACAGCTCTTAATGACATGATCATTTCGTTTTGCAGATTTCTGCTTACTAGTAGAAGAGCTCCATTTTCCTTTGCCCTTCTGACTAGCCAGGAAGGCTTGATCTGTAACATGCATAATAGATGAGTTCTGCCTAGACTGATCTTCCTATAACAAAACAAAAAGTAACTCTTCAAATGTTAAGGCATTTAAATTGGCTTTCATCATCAAACAAAGAGTAGAAGCAAAACTCTGATATGGATTGGGAAGACCATTCAAAAGAGTCTCTACAAGTGAACTGTCAAGAAGGACTTCATATTCAGAAATAATGTGTTCCTTCAAATACTTGATCTTTGTCAAAAAACTATCCATAGAATCACCTTCATTCATGTGCTCACTCACCAACTGTTTTCAGAGGTAAGCAACACGAGCCTCATTCCTAGCCCAGTACAATGTGGTAAGTGTATCCCAAGCATGCTTAGCTTTTCTGCAAGAGTGAATGTGAGGAATAATGGCACGTTTGATAGACAAGGCTATCAATGCATGTGCCTGAGCATCTCTGCCATCCTAAAAATTTGCTCTACAGTAGGTGCAGCAAAAACCACAGCACGAACAAGAATCTACAGAATATCACCATCTTCGACACCTTTCGCATCAACTTCAGTACCTGCAGTTGTAACAATTGTAGGTGCGATAGGACATTTTTCAACACCCTGCACAATGTTCCACAGTCCTTTTGCAACCAATACATGTTGCATCATATAAGCCCATAACGGGTAGTTGGTACCATCCAACTCATCCTCGACAACCAACATACGGAATACATCACTACTTTCAGCCATGGTCGGTGACTAAAATACCTTGATGCAGAATATTGAATGTATCTCAAAAAGTTAAACATAACTATCGAGACAAATTTTGCTAAACCTATAGTAGACTTTGAGATGGTTATACTGACAAACCAAAACTAGTATATATCTTTGGCACAAAAAGATGAAATAGCATGCATAAGCACTGCGATAATGCGTTCAAAGGCCGAAACGAGCTTAGGTTGTGATTTCGGCACCACATAGTGAAGCTATTTTGATCTCTGAAACACGTTGAGTATGCTCACCAAAATTCATGTGATTCTGAGACTACAACCAGAGGGGTGTCGACAATGCCCTAGATGAAGCGGTGACTTGCTCTAAAACCAATTGTTGGAGTTAGACATCTGTGGAAATGCATAGGTTTCGCAAACTATTTCAATGCCCCCTTAAGAAAACCAGATTTTAAAAGATGCTATTATCTAGTTTCACCTTGTAGGCGTGTGGCATAAGGGATCGACCAGGAACCTTTGTCATTCCTTCTCTATTGCACAACAATGAACTGAAGAAGTTCGAGCTCACTTTGGAGTTAGTAAGAGATGCACTCAACATGCACAACACACATGTTCCTTTGAAAAAAGAAACCTTGGTACCAGACAAGAAGGATAGAAAGATTTTGAAGCTAAAAGATATGGTTGCACTGATGCCTAATGTTTACATACCCCTTCGTCTATGCATGCAACACTTCGCATTTTTGGGTCAAGCCCACTTCACTGTGCCACACAAAAGAATTTGGTTCAGTCTCTATTTGGCTAAGACAGGCTTGTTGACCATCAAGCTTCCCATGTGGATCATTGAATAGTTATATGAAGCTAACAAGAGGTGGTTCAAGAAGCCAATCTTGAACTGGTGATGTGCCATTATGTGCATTATTTATAGGTGTTTATCATATGATGTGCCCATCAAGCACACTCTTATCTAGTTCCAACTACAACATTTTAAAATGCATCAAGCTTTAGCTCATTAGTCGAAAAGAATGAGGGGTAATATCCCATGTGTCCAACCACGATGAGTAATCACAACCCTAGACATCTCACCAAAGAGAGAGGGCACTGTGCCCCCATTCACTATTAGAATCTCTCAATCTAGGTCTAAAGGGACTTCACAAGTGGCATCCTCTACTCCACCTATGCCGTTGGAGTTTGAATTTGCCTCCATTGGAGACATCGAAGGGATGGAAACATTTGACTTTGAGTCTTTCTTGCAGATGACTCAACTTTAAGACATCAAATTCTTTTCAAACACCGAGGGTCTTGGTACATCCACATGAAGGTTGGGACAATCAAGAGAAACATGACATGTACATTGGATAGATGATCAACAACGAATGCTTTCATAGCAATTAGAGAAGCCTGAGGAAGAAGAAGTAGATACTGAAGCTCCGGCCTATACCACATAGCTTCATCAATTATATCAACTTATGGAGAATGTTAGATCCCACCAAATATTTTCTGAATAGGGAAACAAAGTACTCATGGCCCAACTCTTGGAAGAGGCCGATGTAGATTCTCAAGTCAATGAATCTCTGCAAATGCTTTCAGAAACATGTGGTGTATTGGAGGCCATAAGATACACACTGCAAGGAACTCACACCACATACGATCCACACAAGTTACAAACTCAACCAGGACCATGGAACGTATTCAGGTTCCCATCACTACCATCATGACAATGATTATGGCATCCGAAATGATAGAGACGACTAACACCACAGTTTTTGCAACCCAAGGAGAGATAGTTTCCCATGTGATGGACACTGCTATGACAAGTTCCCCGATATCCCCGCTCAGAACTCCTAGCATCGAAACAACTATCCTCCATGAAGAGACATCTTATCCAATTCTTCCAACACCTCCACCATCCCCCTTGCACCAAGGATGTAATAATAATACCTACTATCACTCCTACCGAACACATCTTCACCTTTCATAGCCAGACTTCCATTTCATCCCTTTTTTCTTCCTTTGATAGTCCATTGTACCATACTGCCACCTAGCCAATAGGTTCTTTCATTGATCCTGCTATTGGACACCCTACTTTCACTACCTCGGTGCTAGCTCATCTCGATTTTCAATCAACTTTTCTCAATCTTCCTATCACTCGACCTTCTTCAATAGTGGTTCCCCCTAGAACCTCCATCTCAGCAGTTCTCCAACCTTTGTATTCCTATTCGTCTAACCTCCCCCAAGCCTTCACCCAAACCCCATTGTCCTTCTCGTTTTTAGCACCCAGATCACAACTATTCACCACCACCATATGCACACCACCTACCATCCCTATGTACATGGTAGACACTACACACACTTCCACTTCCGATAGCATGGATTGATCACCACCCACTGCACCTCCCCCTTCTACCATGATTCCACCATCTCCCATTCCCCTTCCACCAACTTTATCTGCACCCACTTCCTTGTTAGACACAGCATTCACACTTCCCATTCCCCACTCCCTGCCCCTTGCATCAACACATGTACAAATTGCATACACTCCTATAGATAATGCATTCAACACCATGATTCAATGTATGGCACGACTCCGAACAAAGTACCATAGGCTAGAGGAACAAAACAACATATTAAAATATCTCTTTGGACAACTACAAAAACACATCAGCACCCTTGAAGCAAAAAAAGAAGACCTCCAAGATTAGTTTCACACATTACAAGAACCTCACGACACATTGGAGGCAAAGTTTCAAGGCATAGACCTAAAAGCCATGTAGTTGATTGAAGGTCATCTTCGCACACAAATGGAATGCAACTACAAGCTTTAGCATAATGTGGCATTACTAAGAAGGCATCTAGCACCTGCACAAGAAGAGAACCAATGCTTGCAAGTATAGAGTCAAGAGAATCTAGTAGCTGCTATAGAGAAAACACTAGGTGCCCGGATAAGTCCATCCAAATTCTAGGCAGTTCCACATGAAAACATATGTACCATCCTGGAAGATTATGCAAAATTATTGGAGGCACATAATAAGTTATCAGAGCAATTGACACAACTCCAGCAACAAAGGGAGTCAGGACTTAAGGCTACTCCGAGTCTAGTGCAATCATCAACTCCACTAGTATCAAACTCCGCTATAGTGATAGGCCTATAACAAACAAGTATTAGAATTTTAAACCCGGCTACTAAAATATAAAACATTGCCATCTCTATTAGAGGCTCTCGAAGGAGAGGAAATTGTACATATCCTAGTGGAATAAAGTCTTGAAGATCAGCACGAGCCACAACTAGTTCCTGGAGGTAGAGTCCCTAAAGAGGGACAACAAACATTCGAAGCCCCATGCTCTCCATGGCTTAAACAAGTAGAGGATATCCGACAAACTCATCAAGATCGCATAGTGGTTCAGTAGCAAGCCATGATAGTTATAGAAGAAACTATGTTGCAATCAGCCTACTTCCAAAATTTGGCACCTCAATGGCTGATCACTACCTATGAACTCCAATATCGACCATATTTTGTGATTTTGGTTGATTATAATGCTAAAATTAAGAGAGTCACGAGGAAAACCCCAACTTTTGCTACACAATTCCAGCTAGAAGACTTACCATTGGTAGCATGAAAATGCAATATTTTTCAATCAACCTAGCAAAAAACTCTCTCAGAAACTTACCTTGAAATGTTGCACACATGGAACAACGCATCTCTGCATTTACTCTATAATCCATGTTAGGTACTGTTGAGAGCAGTATGGGCACCCAAGGAGTGACTAGACAAGGAAGCCAGCGGAGAGAGTCAGAGCGAGGTGAAGGAGTAAGTAGACAAAGCAGTCGACGCAAATCTGGCAGATAGGCCCTTCAAAATTTTCCAAATCAACATCTTTATAACAGTGATCCTTATCACTAACAATCATTGTAAATACCATTTCATATTTTTGTAGCTCCATTTTGTGCAAGCCAAGGAGTCCTTGAGCTTGAGGAGCCTTAGAAGTGCCTACATATCAATTTTCATAATTTTTAGACTCCGTTTAAGCCCTCAAATTGGCCCTGGAACCTAATTTTTAACTAGGCTGGACACTAGGTCTGGACAGGGCCAAAACCTAGTCAAAAACTATAAAAAGAACTAGAGAGCTCATTTTTGAGGTTAGATTGTAATTGAAACAAACTTGTGAGAGCTTCTTGAAAGTAATCTAAGAACTCCATTGCTCCTCACTCTTTGTCTTGCCGTGTGTGCGCGTGTGTGTGTATGTGTGTGCATGTTTGTGTGCTTCTCACTCGCGCACTTGTGCTTCCACTTGCTCGAGGTCTTCATACCATCCTCACGTCTTCCCGGATTGACATTAAAGGAGGTGCTACTCATCACTGAGCTACACCAAATTTTGGCGCCGTTGCCGGGGATCGAGCTTTGAGGACGAGCGTGTGATGGTAAGACGTAGAGTTGACGCGTTGGAGTTGTAGGTATTTTCTTCACTCTCATCGACTTTCTTTTACTCTCTTCACCATCTTCATCACCATCATCATCATCACCATCTCCCACCTCCATACCCATCATTGCTAAAATTTCAGTTTTTACTATATCTCCTTCCTCCCTTCATTTCCCTCATTTCACTTGTGAGAGAGAGCGAGAGAGCGAACTGTCGTGTGCTATCTTCTGTATGCTTTTGGAGTTTCTTGCAAGTGTCAGCATCATCATCCCCTCCAGCACGTCGCGCAGGTACGGAAATGTGCAGAACTGTCTCGCAGTCGCCGACTTCTGTCCATCGCGATTGACAGAAATTTTTACCTTTTGGTAAATCTGAGTGCACCACAGTAGACTAGAGACCCTGCACACCACATTCCCACAAAAATTTCTGAAAAATTTGCAAAATTTCAGTCCATCGCGATTGACTGAACCTCTGTCCATCGCGATTGACTGACTGTCCGTCACGATTGACTGAACCCTCTGTCCATCGCGATTGACTCCTATCCATCGCGATTGACTCCTGTCCATCGCGATTGACTGAACCCTTTGTCCATCGCGATTGACTCCTGTCCATCGCGATTGACTCCTGTCCGTCGCGATTGACTGGACCCCTGTCCATCGCGATTGACTGAAACCTCTGTCCATCGCGATTGTCTCCTGTCCATCGCGATTGACTGAAACCTCTGTCCATCGCGATTGTCTCCTGTCCGTCGCGATTGACTGGCCCTCTGTCCATCGCGATTGTCTCCTGTCCGTCGCGATTGACTCCTGTCCATCGCGATTGACAGCCAATTTGGACAAATTTTTTAGGGTTTTTAAATTGGGAAAATGGACTAATTGTGGGCATAAACATCTTACTCTAGAGCACATAAGGAGGCCTTAGGAAACCAACCTGGGGGAAACCTATTGCACAGTGATCCTGTTTGAACCCTGTCTTAACCCCAGAACCCTGAACGGTCATAACTTTTTCATACGACATCCATTTTTTGAGATCTAGGGCTTGTTGGAAAGCTTGTGGCATATACTACATGCCCTCAACTGTTTTTTATAAAGATAGTGCGTTGATTTTTTGCTAGGGTATTTTGAAGTTGACCATACCCAGGGGGATCAAAGTCAAGGGTCTTAAGAATTGTTTTCCTAAAATTCACTAGGCAAATTAGTATTTGTGCTACAGGAATGAGAATCATTGGTTTTGTCTTTGGAATTTAATTATGAAAGCTAACTTTGAAACTCTATAGATCTATTGAGAGCATCGAAAGGCGTTCAAAGCAAGTGTAAGTGCAAGCTTGGGAACACACTTCCTGGGCATTCCAGGGCAACCAAGCAGGACAGAAAAGGTTGGAAACTTTCAACCCTCTTTGTCAATTCCTAGTTTAGGCTAAGAACGACTTGAGGTAGGAGTAAGTCAGGGCAACGATAGGCAATTATCAACTTGAAGCAGACCTAAACTCTCAAGTTCAAGCTAAGGACATTATCTTTGTACTATCGAGAACTTTAAAGGAAAAGAACTTAACGTGGAACGAGCAACTTTAAGTGCGGAACTACACTCAAATATACCTTGCGACGTGATATCAGACAAGAATTTTAACACAGGAGTCAACTAAAAAGAATCAAGTAACTGATACAAAAGAACTCTGCAACGAGGTTGTACTTGGGCAAATTTGGGTTATTCGATTAAGCTTATGAACCTTAGATCAGGGCGACATCTAGGGAGAGAGAGACAAAGCCTTAGGTCTTCAGAGGCTAGTGTCAACCACACCGCTAGGTCTTGGGCCCAGCAGTTGAGCCACCACTCGTACTACCCTAGCTCTGAGACTAGTGAATCAGAGATGTCTCAAGGTATGGAGAGACCTACAGGCAGTTCAGGAGTGCCATACCTGTACAGGGTGGAAGGCCCTTACAAAACGCAATTGGAATACCTTAGGACCAACCGATTAGGTGCTAGCATCTATGAGGACGGCCTAGGAAGATCTGTGGTACAGATTAAGAATCCTGATCAATCCATTGGATTAGAGCACCCAGCTGTCAAGTTTGAAAACGGAGCATACTTGGACAAAGAAGGAACCATATACGTAGTCACCAGTCACCCAGATAGGACGGACGAATTTGGAAATGTGCTCCCCGAAGCAGAATTAGAGGACCTAGAGCAAGGAAACATGGGGGTAGAACCAAGGACCCCTCGAGGGAAGTCTGTCCTTACAAGGATTATCACACCCGAGTGGATTCCCCAAGACAATAAGAGCATAGATCTTCTACTGAATCGAGAAACTGAAGAAGCCTTTTGGAGATACAAATCTGATCGACCATTTGATGTAGGAACAATCACGATCTATGAGTTTAAGGATCCTGATAGCCCAGGTAGGGTGACCTACTTAGATCACGCTTCGGAGAGGATCTTTGTGGTGACAGAAAATGATAGGCATGCTTACACTTGGAAGGGTGAATTCGTTTTTCCCCAACCAAGATCGAATGTATCCTATGGTCACCCTGGAGCTGGAACATCCCAAGCTCATGGAATGCAAAGAGACAGAAGCAGAGATAGACCAGAAGTAAGCTTTGCCAACCCAGTGGGCAGAGAAAGAACGAGGACGGAAACAAATAGAGTAGAACCTGAGATACTTAGAGCTCACAGGACTCAAAGAAATGCGGATGAGTTCCCTCTACCACGACCTAGAGAGCACACGAGGACCTTGAGACCGACTCAGCTAGTTAAGTCCATGAAGAATTACTTCGATGGCACTGGAGATCCATACGATCATGTGGCTGAGTTTAGACAAGTCCTGAGAGCTGAACAAGTGGAGGATCTATTCACACAGTACAATGCCTTTGGTCTGACCCTTAGGAACACTGCCCTGACATGGTTTCAGCCACTAAATGAGAGGCAGTTCAGGAGCATAGACCAACTCCTAGAGGCTTTCATTATTGAATTCTCTAAGAGCGGCATCAGACATAATACCTCCTCGTTGATTCATAGCTTCAAGCAAACCCCTCAAGAGACTGTGAGACTGGCAGGACGAAGATTTAGGCAATATCTTGAAAGATGCCCTGTCCCTGAGCTACCCACGCCAGCTAAGCAAGTGGCTTTATTCTTGGATGGATTGCTAAGTACCAAATTAAGATCATATGTGTACTTGAAAGACCCTAGGACCATAGAAGAGTGTGTACGCATGTGCATTGACATTGAGGATAACCTAGGGGAGGAGTTAGAGCTTGCCAAGATATACAAAGATTCTGATGGTGCCTCTAGCCTCCCTTCCACGCAATCCACGTCAATTGAGGAACTTGCAGAGAAAGTGGCTCAGAAATTAGGTGTTTCTAGCAAACAAATTCCGAGATTTGCCCCTGTGAAGAGATGCTACACTTGTGGTGGCGACCACATGGCGAATGTATGTCCCATTATGGCTCAACCCCAAGTAAATCCTAGTAGCCAGTACTGCACTATAGAACGAAGATACACAAATCACACAGCACAAGACTGCCCATACAACAAGCAAGCGGTTAGGCAAACCTACCCTCAGACATACCCTCAACAAAGCAGACACCAGAACCAGTATCCACCTCAGCAGTATGCTAGGCCTCAACAAACCTACCAACCCTACCAAAACCAACAAAGGCCTCAGCCTGTGCTAGCACAACAACCCCCAGCTCCAGCTAATGTGATTCCGGTAAAGTATGCTGTTGCAGAAGAAAACCTGAATAGAGCTATAGTCCCTATAACATCATTGCTTTCAGAAAGTGATCCCAGTGACCATAGTTTCGATTCTACGCATGTTGAGAGTCCCCAGGCTTACTTCATGCAATCTCCTGAACATGGTGAGTCTTACTATAGTGAAGAGCCAAATGAATCTAGTTGGGAATCGGATTACGCAAATGTCATGTACGCAAACCCCAACCCTAGGCCTCAACCTAGGCAGGTAAGGCCTCCATTCCCAAGAGGACCGTGCTATAGATGCCAAGGAGATCACTTCATTCGTGATTGTCCCTTACCTCCACCTACACAACCCCAGTCAGTGACGATCCAAGGCTTTTGCCAAGATTGTGGAAAAGAGCATCTCTTACGAGATTGCCCTAAGAACCCTAACAATATGCCAAAAATCACTCCTATTAATGTTATTGGGTTAGTAGTAGACTCCTCAGGGAGTGTGACTTCCACTGCTCCAGTACAGGTAGTCACTAGAGCTCAAGCATTGCAGCAAAACCAAGGGGTAGACCAGGAAAAGAGCCCAACAGCTAGTGAAACTGAGAGCATAACCAAGAAAAGGACTAGAGCGTGGAAAGATAGTCGAGAAAGAATGAAAAGACAATGGGCTAAAAAGATGAGTGAACTTGAGGAAAGCATAAGAGAAACCAAAGCCAGGATAACTGAACTCACATCTCAAACTCCCTCTCACACTACCCCACCACCACCTTTCCCATCGCCATCCGACCAGTCACTTTCCAACCCGACTCACCTAAACCCACCACCCCCTAGAGTAGGATCAGTCCTAGCAGATCCCACTCCCGAAGACCTTAATATGATGCTTAAAGCATATCAGGCCAGAATCCAAGAAGGGCCAACCATAACCGATCATGAAAAATGCTACCCTAGAGCCGAGCTAGAGCTTGAACGAACTAAAATTTGTGCCAAAATGGTGGAATTGGCTCAGACCATGTTTGAAGCTAGTCGCCTCTTTAACATCTCTAGCTCAGCTAAGACGCAGTTACATTTTGATGGACTGCTAGAAAGAATAGAGAGGCTAATTGCACAATCAGAAAAGGAACCTGCCCCTCAAAGAAAGGGAAGGGCAAGAGAACGGATAAGCCAGCCTCTTCAGGAAGCCCATGTGCCTCCTCAAGAAGCTTATCTTTCCCCCCAAAAGGCAGATGAGCCTCCCTCGAAAACTCACGTACCTCCACAGGTTGCCTACATTCCTTCTTAGGGAGCATATGAGCCTGTTCGGAAAAGTAATAGAATAAGTAATCCTCCCCAGGAAGCTTGTGCTCCAAACATCTATGAGAGCGAGGAAAGAGCCAACGATAGAATAAGCCCTCCTTCCCAGGTTGCTTATGTGCCTAATTCTACGGAGCCAGACACTTCCTCTTCTATGAATCGGTTTGCACCAGACTTCCTACGAGAAATTCAAGAAGATAAATGGGATAACAAAAGTGAAGTCGCCCCTCCCTTTGAACTTGTGGATGATGCACACGACCAATTCCCACAAGACATCCCATCTATTTACGGGGAACATGAGAGTACTCAGTCTCACGAGAGATTGGACTTTGAATCTAATTCTTTACAGGAATTACCCCACTTCACGGGCCCATGGGAAGCCAAGTCCACGTGTATGAGAGCACCCACAGTCATGGTAAGAAACGAAGATTCAGCCATACCTAGGAACACAGAGGTAGTGAAGAACACTAACGTGCAGTGCAATCTCAAGTTAGAAGAGCTACTCAAGGTTAGACCTGAATTATGGAAACATGTAGCCAAACAAGTACCAGAGATAGCAAAACCTCGTTCCCAGGTAGGATCACATAGGACAGTGCCAGAGATACCCTTGGATAAGATAGGAGATATGTGTGAAGGTGAAGAAGGGAACACCTATCTTCCCATTACTTATCAGGAGAACACCACCAAGGCAATTTTGGACTCAGGTGCAGGAGTTGCAATTGCCACCACCTCCCTATGGAAGCGTTGGGGCAAGCCAGCACTCAGGCCAACGAGAATGAAATTGCAGATGGCCGATGGTCACATAGAGAGACCCTTAGGATTGCTAGAAGGAATAACTCTCACCACCTGTGGTGTCGAGTTTGAGCATACATTTGCTATATGTGACTTCAGCAAAAATCATGCCTATGAGATGATTTTGGGAAGACCATTTATGCGACAGTTGCAAGTGGTACAGGATTGGGGAACCAATTCCTTGTACCTGCAGCACCTAGGTGTTACGACCAAAGTGAATCTCAAAGATTATTCTCATAGAGATGTCCCTCCTATCCAATGGAATCCCATCCATAGAGCCAAAGATGATACGGAATCGGTGTATTCCATAGGGTCAGGATCCTCATGGATGCATGAAGACACCCACTTATGGATGTGCAAAGTAGCAGTAGACGAAGAGAAGAGAGAAAAAGCCAGAGAAGTAGGTGCAAAAGAAACCCATAGATCAATCCAAGACCCAGCCTATGCACCTGTAGTTTTTCCAGACGAAGAATTTGAACCCCATGGCTGGGCAGAAATCCTAGCAACAATGGATGTAGCCATCAATGAGGAACAATGGACACCTCACTGTGATGAGGATGGCTATGACATTTCAGTCTTCTCCATAGAGCCAATCATGGGAGAGGCAGTTCTAGAAGAATGTGAACCTAGCCCTGATGCATTGGAGGATGCAAGTGACTCCGATCTAGAGTCAATCATTATGGATCCACCATTTGCATCAGATGAAGAATACTTCCATGGAATAGAATTTCAACCCCAGAGGCATGGAGAGCTTACAAATGATGTAAGATTAGCAACACATGTGACCTCGAAGGACGAAGGAAAGAAACGAAAGAAGAGAGAAATCACACCAGAAGAGGAAGAATCTTTGTTTGAGGTCCCAGAAAACTTTAAGAAGTATGAGATAGACGACAGGAGAGTCATGATAAGAATGCCTAAACGTGAGGCACAAGCAGGAGAAGCCTATGATAGCAAGGAAACTACCAAGAAAATAGTTGTCGCCATCGAGGAAGGAGAAGAAAGATGCACATACATAGGTCATGACCTAACAGAGGAAGAAGAGCATGCGCTAATAGCCTTGCTAAGAGAATATAGAGATGTGTTCGCATGGAGTTACAAGGATTTGAAAGGTGTTGACCCTGACATATGTTCACACACTATCCCCATGACCTCAGATGCTAAACCCTCTAAGCAAAAGCCTTATACGTATAACGATAATTATGCGGCTAAGATCAAAGAGGAGATAGATAGACTGGTTGAAGCTGGATTTATCTATGAAATTGAGCACACCGAGTGGGTATCCCCCATCGTAGTGGTGCCCAAGAAGAATGGCAAGCTGCGTGTATGCATTAACTTGAAGAAGGTCAATGCAGCCACAATCCGAGATAACTATCCACTTCCCATCACAGAACATCTCTTAGAAAGAGTAGCAGGCAAGGAAGTGTACAACTTTCTTGATGGATTTTCGGGCTACAATCAAGTGGCCATTGCACGAGAAGATCAGCATAAAACGGCTTTTGCCACAGAGTGGGGCATATTTGCCTTTCGTGTAATGCCATTTGGGCTTACCAATGCACCAGCTACCTTCCAAAGGCTGATGTGCCATGTGTTTAAGGAGTTCCTCAGGAAGAATTTAGAAGTCTATGTTGATGATCTTTGTGCTCATTCCAACATTAGACAAACCCATATTCCTGAACTCAGGCAAATCTTTGACAAATGTAGAGAATATCAGGTCTGCCTGAACCCAGAAAAGTGCGTTTTTATGGTCAGGCAAGGCAAGATTTTAGGACACATAGTGTCAAAGAATGGCATATCTACTGACGAAGAGAAAGTGAGAGCCATAGCAGAGCTACCCAGGCCAAGGAATGTCAAGGAAGTACAAGCTTTCATGGGGCATTGTGGTTACTACCACCGGTTCATTCACATGTATGCCGTCATTGCAAAGCCCATGTACGGACTTCTGACTAATTTTGAGCGGACTAATGAATGTGAGAACTCCTTCCAGGAGCTTAAACGAAGATTATGTTCAGCACCAATCTTAACCACACCAGATTGGAACAAGCCCTTCCATGTTCATGTGGATGCATCCAATTATGCCATTGGATGTGTGCTTGCACAACCTACTGGTGAAGGTAATATGGATCTCCCAATTGCCTATGCCAGTAGACAATTGAATGCAGCTGAACGAAATTATACCACTACAGAGAGAGAAGGCTTAGGCATGGTATATGCAGTCAAGAAATTTAGACACTATTTGCTTGCAAACAAGTTTAAATTTTTTACTGATCACCAAGCATTGTTATATCTCGTGAACAAGCCATGCAATACAGGAAGATTAGTAAGATGGTTTCTCTTACTAATGGAATATGACTTTGAGGTTGTGGTAAGAAAAGGAAGGACTCATTTGAGAGCAGATCATCTCTCTAGGCTCACATCTGGAGAAGCCCCACAAGGAGTGTCAGATGACCTCCCTGATGCTTACTTGTTTAATTTGGAAGTTGTACCGCAGTGGGCTAGGCCATTGGTACCAGTATTGACATACGGGCCTAACCATCCAGTGGTAAACACACGGAATAGAGAGGTTGTAAAAGCCCAAAAGTACTACATCATGGCAGGAAGTATGTACAAGAACACAGATCAAGGGATCTTGGCTTGTTATGTAGAAGAGGATGAGTACGCTAAATGGTTGCAATTAGCACATGTAGGTGCATTAGAGCAACACTACTCAAAGCAACGAACTTTACAGACTCTAAAGAGACTCGGAGTCCATTGGCCAACTATGGAAGCTGATGTCCAAAAGTTGTGCAAGGAATGCCCAATCTGTTGCACTAAACCACCTGTGGAACACGCTACTCTATATCAAGTATCCATTGTGCCAGATTGGAGCGAACCTCTAGTATCCTTCCTGAGGACAAACACATTCCCTCCAGACATGACTCTGGCTAGGAAAAGGAGTTTAGAACAAGAAGCCCTGGATTACTCACTCATTGGTGATAATCTATACAAACGCGGTAAAGATGGTTACCTGAGACTGTGTGTCCATGAGAGTGAATATCTTAAGATCTTGGAAACTGCTCACCGAGGTGTAGCAGGAGGACACTTTGGACCAGATCGGGTGATCAAGGCAGTACTATTTGCGGGCTTCTGGTGGCCTACCCTTCACATGGATGCACATACCTATGTGAAACGGTGTGATGTTTGTCAGAGAACTCAGTATCCTATACGAAAAGATGAGATGCCATTGAAACCTATGATGGGTGGACGTGCGTTCTCTAAGTGGGGAATAGACTTCGTAGGTCCTATTAATCCCCCAGCTAAGGGTTCTCATGCAGAATACATCATTGTTGCGACATACTATCTAACTAAGTGGGTAGAGGTCAAGGCTACGACAAAGAACGATGCTCAAACAACTGCTAAATTCTTGTTTGAGAATGTGTTCACAAGATATGGGCTACCTATAGAGCTTGTAAGTGATAGAGGCACTCACTTCTTGAATGAAGTTATTGAAAATCTGCTCCAAGAATTCTTGGTAATACATAAGAAGTCTGCCCCCTATCACCCTCAAGCTAATGGACAAGCCGAAAGCACCAACAAAATCTTATGCAATGTACTGACAAAATTAGTGAACACTAAACGCTCTGATTGGGACAAACAGCTACACCATGCTGTTCGGGCATACCGAGTCGCCTATAAAACGGTACTCCAAGCCACCCCCTTTCAGATGGTATTTGGCCAAAACGCGGTGCTACCTTTAGACTTTTTGATACCTACATTGAAAATAGCACAAGAGCACGAATGGACAGGTCATGAGCTCTCCTCTAGGATCTTTGACCTTGAACGATTAGGAGAAACAAGACTGAGAGCAGCTGCAAGAATCTATGCAGCTAAGAAGAGGCAGAAGGCATACTTTGATGCCCATGTGAAGGATAAAGGCTTGAAAGCAGGAGATCTAGTTTTAGTCTACACATTGAAACAACATGCAAAGAAGCTAGAAAAGAGAGGCTACGGACCTATGATCATCAATAGGATCTCAACAAGTGGAGTAATGCAACTAGCCACATTAGAAGGCGATGTTCTACCAAACTATATTAGCGGATGCAGAGTTAAGTTGTATCAAGAACCTCTCACAGAGGAAATGCTAAGTCGACTCAACACTGCTAAGAAACGCAAAGAGGAAGAAAAGCGAATTCGAGAAGAAGCTCAAGCAGAAGCCCTAGAGCGCATACGAAGAATGAAACTAAGAAGACAAGGTAGAGAGCATCCAAGGCAAGACGCATATGCAGATCAAGGATATGACGTGGCTATGTGTGAAGTTTCAGGTGTTAGCTCACATAGAATAACTGACCGACGTCCTTTCATAACCTTAGATATAGGACAAGGAAAGAGTGCAAGGACTGTAAGGGCCTTGATTGACTCAGGCGCAGCCACCAGTGCTGTTAAATCGTCTTACTGTCAAGAGTTGCAGTTAACTGTCGATCCTGTGGAAGCATATCTCATAGGATTGGGAGGCGTGGAAACCCCTTGCATAGGCGAGGTGGAACTTCCCCTCTATATTCAGGATGAGGCAATGACAGTTAAAGCGCTAGTATGCCAAGACGAGGACCTCACGGAACCCCTTGTCCTGGGTCAAGACTGGATTTATGACCAAGCAGTCAACTTAAACCTAAGAAGTGGACTTCTTCAGGTTTGGGTGAATCAGACTAGAATTACAATGGAGTTAAATAATGGAGCACTCAAGGAACTAGGAAAGGCACAAACTCCTGGTCCCTCCAGGGGTGCACACGAAGCTGACCATGCTGTTCTTGTCCAAGGCTCTGTGATGCAGAAGAATGAAGATCTCAAAAAAGGAGTCAGAACCACAACGGAACTCCCTTCCTTTCCAAAGGCCAGAGGGAGGCAGCAACCAAAGGTGGATCAAAGGCAGAAGAAGCAGAGTACTACCTATGTCGGAGATCAAAAGTACCTGCGCAGCAAAACGTCTCAGCTAGTAAAACAAGTGTGGGTGCGGAAAGGAGAACACCCGGTTGCACTCAAGCCAACCACACGGGCAAAGCCTCTTATTAGTAACCAACAACACGACACTAATAAGAAGTCTTTCAGAAGTTTTTCTGCTAATGTGAAGTCTATTTGGGTGCCCAAGAGGTCGATGAAGGCTAGACCACAATCAAGACAAATCTGGGTGCCTAAGGCTTGTTTGCGGGCTCAAATAGCTACACCAAGACCATATCCCATACAGTATGATCCATTCACTCGCACAGCTGGCATCCACTCGTTTTCAACAATCAGGAACACACCAAGGCCCATGCGCTCGAATAGGATCACTTGTAAATGGGTCCCTAAAAAGCCTCATTTTCAAGCCGACACGCCTATAAAGCTCTCGAGAGTCTCTACGAAACCTAGAGCAAAACCTATCCGCTGCATTTGGCAGCCTAAGAATTGTAACAAACCCCCGGACCCCAATTGTAAATCCATGACCACCTACTAACCACTTCACTCTCACATCATATCATTCCGCTTAGCTTGTAGGTCCATCCAATTCCTAACTACACTCACCAGCACCGAGCACTTATTAACCTACTAACCTCGTCCGGACCTCATGTTAATGTTGTAACGGGGACACGGTGTCATTTTTGTGTCCATTGCAATGTTAACATTTATTCATGTATTCTCACAGAACCAGCTGCGAAGTTCTCAACATGGCTGAGGCAGCAGGAACTAGCTCTCACACAGAAACAAACCCGCAAGTGGTGGATTTAGACAGTTTACCCATTTTGCCTGAGACAAATGAAAGACCAGAAGAATTGCAGGCCGTCAAAATCATACCTATTGTGGACCCCCCGCGTGGCCACACCATGCCCGTAGGAAAGACTTCCCACTGGTTTACCGAGGTGGCAGGACCCTTAGGTGAAGGAACGTACCTATGGGAATCAGAGTTGGACTTCAATGGGAAGCAAGGCAGAACCATTTCTTTACAAGAGAATTTGAGAAATTACAAAATGCAGAAGGTCTACGTCCGATATGGGAAAAGGCAGGATTGAGTGCCTATTTCAGTGCACGCCTCCCAAAACCTGACTTCATGCGATGCTACTATCTTATCAACACCTTGACTCCAAACCTGAACCCAAAAGGTGCAAGCTCATTTGTGATCCCATCTCTGACAAAGGGGAATGAGCTCAAGAGGTTCAGGCTATCAAACAACTTGGTGAGAGAGGCTCTAGATATGCGCGGAATGCATATTCCTACAGAGAAGGAAACCCTAGTACCGGATTACATGAAGAATCGAAGTCTCACCAAACTCAAGGACATGGTGTCCATGACACCTAATATTGCAATACACCTTCGCATGTGCATGCAACACTTTGCTTTTCCTGCACAAGATAGATTCACTATGCTGCACAAAAAGATTTGGTTCAGTTTGTATCTGGCAGAGACACAGAGCCTCACCATCAACTTACCCCACTGGATAATTGATCAGATACACCTAGCTCACAAACGATGGCCGTGGAAACAGGTTTTATATGGTTGCTGTGCTCTAACGAGAATCATTTATAGGTGTTTGGCTTATGACATTCCTATTCAACGGGCCCTAATGTGGAATCGGGTAGAGCAGTTTAGAGGCAGGACATCCACTGGACCCCCTTCGAAGAAGATGAGAGGCACTGTCCAAGTCCCGTGTGCTCAACCACGTGGAGCCACCCTAACACCAGATGTCACCCCTCCACCTCGAAGAGTCCGACCATTCACACTCCGACTTCCAAGACGCAGCACCGATGGTTCCACCTTAATATTCCCTCCTATCCCAACCGATCTTGAATTTCCCAGTGGTGCACCGTTGGAAGAACTCACTAATGAAGATTTCGAACAATTATTACAAGATGTAGAGCTGGAGGCAAAAGAGGCACAACAAGCGGAAAATGTGCAAACGCAGGCCACAACCTCCCAAGCACCAGTCACACCAGTTGAAGTGGATGAAGAGGATGACGGAGATGAAGAACAGGAGGAAGATGAGGAGGATTATGATCAAGAGCATCAAGAGGAGCAATAAGAAGTGCCAGAACTTGTAGGTGCACCAGCATATACAGCTCAACTACGAAGGTTATACGACACAATCAAAGCAGTACAAGAAAGGCATCAACTCTCTCTTGTATCCGGTCAAGCTTTGATGCAAGAAATGCTATCAGATGAAGGGGTGGACCAACATTTCATTGACACCCTCAAATTAGTGTCAGAATCTTTAGGAGTTCCGGAAGCTGTCCACACTGCAGTCCGCCAGTCTGTAAGGTATGACAAACGCAGAGTTGACACGTTACCACGAGCAGGTAAGACTATCAGGATACCCGTCACAGAACAAGAAGTACCCATTGAAACAACAGCTACACCCATAACCACCACTGACCTCTCTGCCGAAACCTTCGTTCAGACATCACCCATCTCACCCCAGCATCCTCCATCACCACCTTCTCCAACCCCACCACCACCTCCCACCATGAAAGAAACGACAGCCATCACCTCTACCCCCACTTACAACCCATCCTCATTCACATCATTCTCATTTCGAGAACCCACCTCACAAGAAACCCTCTTCTCATTCGTCACCAATCCCTTGTACACTTCAACCCCTCCATCCTTTGAACCCATGACTGGCCATCCCATAATTCCAAGTGTAGTTGGAAACCCAGCACCCACCGAAGGCATCCTGTGTTTCCCTTCCTATCCCCCAATACGGGTACCTTCATTCCATGACCCTCACTTCCCATCTGGCCCCTATACCTCTTTCAACCGGACCTCACCACTCCAATACTCGTCCTTTGGGGAGCAGTTCATCCGCTCTCCAATGTTTCAGCGTCACATTGCCCCGACGTCCGCAACGACATCAATTTACACGAACACCACACTCACTTCACCTACCATACCCACCTACATGGTAGCCCCAATACACATCACTTTGTCTGACCCAATGGACATTTCACCCACCACAGCACCTCTCCCCACGATTCCACCATCTCCCCCTCCCTTACCCCCCACCTCACCACATCATTGACACACACAGCATTCACTACTCCCCTCCCCAATCCCACCTCCCCTGCATTTCAAACTTTTCCCCTTGCATCTCATAATGTAAATAGCACGTTCAACACATTACTTCAGTGTGCACATCAACTACAACAAGAGTACCATCAATTGGAAGAACGCACTACGGCCCTCCAGGCAGAATCTCAACGTCTGCAAGCTAGGGTCACCACTCTGGAAGCTGACTACCAAACACTCCTAACCGAGCATACCACCTTACAGCAGGCTCACTCAGAATTGGAATCAAAGACTTCAACAGTAGATGACCAAGCAGTCAAAGAACTAGAAACAGTGCTTCAAGCGCAGATGATATCTAATGCTACACTCAGACACAACATTGGGCTATTAAGGAAGCATATGGCAGCAGCACTAGAAGAGAACAAAAGACTTCATCAACAAAACCAAGACAACTTTGAAGCGGCCATGGAAGGAACTGTAGGAGCCACCATTAGCCCTACCAGATATAGAGCAGTCCCATCGGAAGACATTCGCATCTTACTTGAGGAGCATGCAAATTTCTTGGAATCATATGAAAAGTTAGAGACTGAATGTGCAGATCTAAAGAAACAGATAGCTAGTGTCCCCACAGCTCAACAAGAGCCGGCAATCTTGCAACACTCTACAGAAGAAGTAGAGACCCTCCGGAAACAGGCGGCAGAACTCCAAGCACGCCTCTTACCATATGAAAGGCCACCCTCGCCCATTGAAGAACCAGAACCTGAAACAGTAGTGGAAATCCCCGTCGATGACAGCTATGAAGAGCCATACGAGCCTATGCCGACACCCGGTGGTCGAACTACAGAGGAAGGAGAAGACACTTTAGAAATTCAAGTTCTAGATTGGGTCAAAAGGGTCGAGAAAGTGGGTAAGACACATGATGATCGTGTGGCGGTGCAAGTGCAATCTCTCACAAATCTGGAAGAAACTGTCCTTCGGTCTTCCTACTTTCAAAACTTATCTCATCAACGGTTAATCACAACATCAGAGTCGCAATACATGCCCTATTTTGTCTTACTACATGATTATAATGCAGAAGTTAAAAGACATACAGGGAAGGAGCCCACATTCGCCACTCAATTTGAGATAGGGGATTTACCGACAGATGCACGTGCTGGCTCAATCTTCCAACCTAATTGGCGTGCATGTCTATTAACCGATTACCCAGAGATGATGAGCACCTGGGCAACCATGCCATTATATATCAAGTATAATCCATGCTATTGCCCAGTGGTACGTCGCAGGTCCTGGCAAGCATTTGCAATCAAGGTACGCAACAATAAAGAATGCTCGGCTTGGGTTAACTATCCATATTTTGCTCCGCCTCGGGGGACCCCAACCGTAGCTTACATGATATCAACAATTCGGCACTGGTCTACACGTCTAAATAATGTACCCGACATAGCAGCGAAAATGTGTATGAAGATATTCGAGCTCATGACCATTGTCTTCAAAACCTTTTGGAATGTACAAGCTCCATACATCTCTGCCCCTGGATTCTCTCAAGGTAACAAGGATTTAGTCTACGACATGAGCCAGACCCCCTCGGTCACTGTAATCTTTGCTTGGCATGCACGAATAAAGTACTTACCCGCATGCTTCAAGCAGACATTTGAGGAAATGTTCTCTACGGGATTCTGGGAATATCATTCGGAAATTTTCATTCCCAGACCCACACATTTGCTACACCTATTCGTAGTAGAACAAGCGATCCATGCAGATCAGTTACGTTTGCCACATCCGGACATTCCAGGACCAATTGATTGGGATCGTATGATGACAGATTTGGCCAGAGGACTACGCATACAAGAACATCAGCTTGCCACTCAGGTTGTGGAGTATTACATCCAACACTCCCAGCAACAAGAGTCTGTCAGGGACGACAGACGCGAGAGAGGGGGGGGTGTTGAGAGCAGTATGGGCACCCAAGGAGTGACTAGACAAGGAAGCCAGCGGAGAGAGTCAGAGCGAGGTGAAGGAGTAAGTAGACAAAGCAGTCGACGCAAATCTGGCAGATAGGCCCTTCAAAATTTTCCAAATCAACATCTTTATAACAGTGATCCTTATCACTAACAATCATTGTAAATACCATTTCATATTTTTGTAGCTCCATTTTGTGCAAGCCAAGGAGTCCTTGAGCTTGAGGAGCCTTAGAAGTGCCTACATATCAATTTTCATAATTTTTAGACTCCGTTTAAGCCCTCAAATTGGCCCTGGAACCTAATTTTTAACTAGGCCGGACACTAGGTCTGGACAGGGCCAAAACCTAGTCAAAAACTATAAAAAGAGCTAGAGAGCTCATTTTTGAGGTTAGATTGTAATTGAAACAAACTTGTGAGAGCTTCTTGAAAGTAATCTAAGAACTCCATTGCTCCTCACTCTTTGTCTTGCCGTGTGTGCGCGTGTGTGTGTATGTGTGTGCATGTTTGTGTGCTTCTCACTCACGCACTTGTGCTTCCACTTGCTCGAGGTCTTCATACCATCCTCACGTCTTCCCGGATTGACATTAAAGGAGGTGCTACTCATCACTGAGCTACAGGTACCACTACCAAGGTGTAGATCATGGAAAGCCTTTGCCATTAAGGTAAAAAATAATGCACAATGTAAAGAGTGGGTCAATTATCCATACATCATGCCACCGTATGGACCACCTTCCATATCTTATATGATGGCCACTATACATCATTAGATCCCTCGATTGAAGCCTATGCCGGATGTTGCAGCGCAGATGATGTTGAAAATCTTTGACATGATGCAAATCGTTTTTAAAACCTTTTGCAACCCATAGGCCCCACAAGCAGCCCTCGTGGGATTTACAAATGGCAACTACGACCTCGTGTATGACATGAGCATGACCCCCAACATTCGGATGGCTTATGGTTGGCATGCCTGCATCAGATATCTCCCATCTTGCTATAAGAAAACCTTTGAAGACATGTTTACTATAGGTTTTTGGGAGTATCACTCACAAGTATTCATGCCTAAACCAACACACTTGCTTCAATTATTTGCATGTGAGTAGGTAATATATTTTGAATATTACATGACTCCACACCCTGATATCCCCAATGCCATTCATTGGGATGCATTTCAATTTGATATGGCAAAAGGATAAAGACTCCATGAACATGAACTGGCAACCGATGTCCTCTAGTATTATATTGAACACCCTACATAACAAGGGTCTGTCAAGGATGACAGATGCTAGAGAGGGGGGAGCATTAGAAGCATCAACGGACAAGAAGGCCAAAGAAAGGGGTTAGAAGGAGCAAGAAGATGGAACCATCATGCAGATCAGGCAAAGAATAGGCATAATCAATTTTTCATAAATTATTTTAAATCAAGAGTGATTTTCATCACTACACCAACATTGTAAATATCATTTTTTATAGCTTTAGCTCCATTTTTTTCAAGTCAAAGAGTCTTTGAGCTTGAGGAGTATTAGAATTATCTACATATCAATTTTCCTAATTTTTAGATTCTGTTTGAGCCCTCAAATAAGCCTTGGAACCTAATTTTCAACTAGGTTGGACACTAGGTCTAAATAGGCCCAAAGCTAGTGAAAAAATATAAAAAGAGCTAGAGAGATCATTTTTGAGGTTCACTTGGTAGAGATTGAAGCTTTTGTAATAGAGTTCTTTGGTAATTGAAAGCACTCCATTGTTCCACTCTTTTTTCTTGCCTTGTGTGCGCATGTTTGTGTATATGTGTGTGTAGCTCAGTGATGAGTAGCACCTCCTTTAATGTCAATCCGGGAAGATGTGAGGATGGTATGAAGACCTCGAGCAAGTGGAGGCACAAGTGCGTGAGTGAGAAGCACACAAACATGCACACACATACACACACACGCGCACACACGGCAAGACAAAGAGTGAGAAGCAATGGAGTTCTTAGATTACTTTCAAAAAGCTCTTACAAGTTCGTTTCAATTACAATCTAACCTCAAAAATGAGCTCTCTAGCTCTTTTTATAGTTTTTGACTAGGTTTTGGCCCTGTCCAGACCTAGTGTCCGGCCTAGTTAAAAATTAGGTTCCAGGGCCAATTTGAGGGCTTAAACGGAGTCTAAAAATTACGAAAATTGATATGTAGGTACTTCTAAGGCTCCTCAAGCTCAAGGACTCCTTGGCTTGCACAAAATGGAGCTACAAAAATATGAAATGGTATTTACAATGATTGTTAGTGATAAGAATCACTGTTATAAAGATGTTGATTTGGAAAATTTTGAAGGGCCTATCTGCCAGATTTGGGTCAACTGCTTTGTCTACTTACTCCTTCACCTCGCTCTGACTCTCTCCGCTGGCTTCCTTGTCTAGTCACTCCTTGGGTGCCCATACTGCTCTCAACACCCCCCCCCTCTCTCGCGTCTGTCG
Organism: Ceratopteris richardii; assembly: GCA_020310875.1. NCBI lineage: Eukaryota > Viridiplantae > Streptophyta > Polypodiopsida > Polypodiales > Pteridaceae > Ceratopteris > Ceratopteris richardii. The sequence continues at coordinate 13,395,993 of CM035411.1, forward strand.
TCCCTGACAGACCCTTGTTGCTGGGAGTGTTGGATGTAATATTCCACAACCTGAGTGGCAAGCTGATGTTCTTGTAGGCGTAGTCCTCTGGCCAAGTCTGTCATCATACGATCCCAATCAATTGGTCCTGGAATGTCCGGATGTGGCAGACGTAACTGATCTGCATGGATCGCTTGTTCTACTGCGAATAGATGTAGCAAATGTGTGGGTCTGGGAATGAAGATTTCGGAATGATATTCCCAGAATCCCGTAGAGAACATTTCCTCAAATGTCTGCTTGAAGCATGAGGGTAAGTACTTTATTCGTGCATGCCAGGCAAAGATTATAGTGACCGAGGGAGTCTGGCTCATGTCGTAGACTAAATCCTTGTTACCTTGAGAGAATCCAGGGGCAGAGATGTATGGAGCTTGTACATTCCGAAAGGTTTTGAAGACAATGGTCATGAGCTCGAATATCTTCATACACATTTTCGCTGCTATGTCGGGTACATTATTTAGACGTGTAGACCAGTGCCGAATTGTTGATATCATGTAGGCTACGGTTGGGGTCCCTCGAGGTGGAGCAAGATATGGATAGTTAACCCAAGCCGAGCATTCTTTATTGTTGCGTACCTTGATTGCAAATGCTTGCCAGGATTTGCGACGTACCACTGGGCAATAGCATGGATTATACTTGATATATAGTGGCATGGTTGCCCAGGTGCTCATCATCTCTGGGTAATCGGTTAGTAGACGTGCACGCCAATTAGGTTGGAAGATTGAGCCAGCACGTGCATCTGTCGGTAAATCCCCTAGCTCAAATTGAGTGGCGAATGTGGGCTCCTTCCCTGTATGTCTTTTGACTTCTGCATTATAATCATGTAGTAAGACAAAATAAGGCATGTATTGCGACTCTGATGTTGTGATTAACCGTTGATGGGATAGGTTTTGAAAGTAGGAAGACCGAAGGACAGTTTCTTCCAGATTTGTGAGAGATTGCATTTGCACTGCCACACGATCATCATGTGTCTTACCCACTTTCTCGACCCTTTTGACCCAATCTGGAACTTGAATTTCTAAAGTGTCTTGTCCTTCCTCTGTAGTTCGACCACCGGGTGTCGGCATCGGCTCATATGGCTCTTCATAGCTGTCATCGACGGGGATTTCCACAACTGTTTCAGGTTCTGGTTCTTCAATGGGCGAGGGTGGCCTTTCATATGGTAAGAGGCGTGCTTGGAGTTCTGCCACTTGTTTCCGGAGGGTCTCTACTTCTTCTGTAGAGTGTTGCAAGATTACCGGCTCCTATTGAGCTGTGGGGCCACTGGCTATCTGTTTCTTTAGGTCCGCACATTCAGTCTCTAACTTTTCATATGACTCCAAGAAATTTGCATGCTCCTCAAGTAAGATGCGAATGTCTTCCGATGGGACTGCTCTATATCTGGTAGGGCTAATGGTTGCTCCTACAGTTCCTTCCATAGCCGCTTCAAAATTGTCTTGGTTTTGTTGTTGAAGTCTCTTGTTCTCTTCTAGTGCTGCTGCCATATGCTTCCTTAATAGCACAATGTTGCATCTGAGTGTAGCATTAGATATCATTTGCGCTTGAAGCACTGTTTCTAGTTCCTTGACTGCTTGGTCATCTACTGTTGATGTCTTTGATTCCAATTCGGAGTGAGCCTGCTGTAAGGTTGTATGCTCGGTTAGGAGCGTTTGGTAGTCAGCTTCAAGAGTGGTGACCCTAGCTTGCAGACGTTGAGATTCTGCCTGGAGGGCCGTAGTGCGTTCTTCCAATTGATGGTATTCTTGTTGTAGTTGATGTGCACACTGAAGTAAGGTGTTGAACGTGCTATTTACATTATGAGATGCAAGGGGAAAAGTTTGAAGTGCAGGGGAGGTGGGATTGGGTAGGGGGGTAGTGAGTGCTGTGTGTGTCAATGATGTGAGTGGTGAGGTGGGGGGTAAGGGAGGGGGAGATGGTGGAATCGTGGGGAGGGGTGCTGTGGTTGGTGAAATGTCCATTGGGTCAGACAAAGTGGTGTGTACAGGGGCTACCATGTAGGTGGGTATGGTAGGTGAAGTGAGTGTGGTGTTCGTGTAAATTGATGTCGTTGCGAACATCGGGGAAATGTGCCTCTGAAACATTGGAGAGCGGATGAACTGCTCCACAAAGGACGGGTATTGGGGTGGTGAGGTCAGGTTGAAAGAGGTGTAGGGGCCAGATGGGAAGTGAGGGTCATGGAATGGAGGTACCCATAGTGGGGAATAGGCTGGAAAACACAGGGTGCCTTCAGTGGGTGCCGGGTTTCCAACTACACTGGGAATTATAGGATGGCCAGTCATGGGTTCGGAGGATAGAAGGGATGAAGTGTACAGGGGATTGGTGACGAAGGAGAAGAGGGTGTCTTGTGAGGTGGGTTCTCGAAATGAGAATGATTTGAATGAGGATGGGTTATAAGTGAAGGTAGAGGTGATGACTGTTGTTTCTTCCATGGTGGGAGGTGGTGGTGGGGGTGGAGAAGGTGGTGATGGAGGATGCTGGGGTGAGATGGGTGAAGTCTGAACGAAGGTTTCGGCAGAGAGGTCAGTGGTGGTTGTGGGAGTAGCTGTTGTTTCAATGGGTACTTCTTGTTCTGTGACGGGTATCCTGATAGTCTTACCTGCTCGTGGTAATGTGTCAACTCTGCATTTGTCATACCTCACGGACTGGCGGACTGTAGTGTGGACAGCTTCCGGAACTCCTAAAGATTCTGACACTAATTTGAGGGTGTCAATGAAATGTTGGTCCACCCCTTCATCTGATAGCATTTCTTGCATCAAAGCTTGACCTGATACAAGAGAGAGTTGATGCCTTTCTTGTACTGCTTTGATTGTGTCGTATAACCTTCGTAGTTGAGCTGTATATGCTGGTGCACCTACAAGTTCTGGCACTTCTTGTTGCTCATCTTGATGCTCTTGATCATAGTCCTCCTCCTCTTCCTCCTGTTCTTCATCTCCGTCATCCTCTTCCTCCACTTCAACTGGGGTGACAGGTGCTTGGGAGGTTGTGGCCTGCGTTTGCACGTTTTCCGCTTGTTGTGCCTCTTCTGCCTCCAGCTCTACATCTTGTAATAATTGTTCGAAATCTTCATTAGTGAGTTCTTCCAAAGGTGCACCACTGGGAAATTCAAGATCGGTTGGGATAGGAGGGAATATCAAGGTGGAACCATCGGTGCTGCGTCTTGGAAGTCGGAGTGTGAATGGTCGGACTCTTCGGGGTGGAGGGGTAACATCTGGTGTTAGGGTGGCTCCACGTGGTTGAGCACATGGGACTTGGACAGTGCCTCTCATCTTCTTAGAAGGGGGTCCAGTGGATGTCCTGCCTCTAAACTGCTCTACACGATTCCACATTAGGGCCCGTTGAATAGGAATGTCATAAGCCAAACACCTATAAATGATTCTCGTCAGAGCACAACAACCATATAAAACCTGTTTCCGCGGCCATCGTTTGTGAGCTAGGTGTATCTGATCTATTATCCAGTGTGGTAAGTTGATGGTGAGGCTCTGTGTCTCTGCCAGATACAAACTAAACCAAATCTTTTAGGGAGGCATGGTGAATCTATCTTGTGCAGGAAAAGCAAAGTGTTGCATGCACATGCGAAGGTGTATTGCAATATTAGGCGTCATGGATACCATGTCCTTAAGTTTGGTGAGACTTCGATTCTTCATGTAATCCGGTACTAGGGTTTCCTTCTCTGTAGGAATATGCATTCCGCGCATATCTAGAGCCTCTCTCACCAAGTTGTTTGATAGCCTGAACCTCTTGAGCTCATTCCCCTTTGTCAGAGATGGAATCACAAATGAGCTTGCACCTTTTGGGTTCTGGTTTGGAGTCAAGGTGTTGATGAGATAGTAGCATCGCATGAAGTCAAGCTTTGGGATCCGTGCACTGAAATATGCATCCAATCCTGCCTTTGCCCATATCGAACGTAGACCTTCTGCATTTTGTAATTTCTCGAATTCTCTTGTAAAGAAATGGTATCTACCTTGCTTTCCATTGAAGTCCAACTCTGATTCCCATAGGTACGTTCCTTCACCCAAGGGTCCTGCCACTTCAGTAAACCAGTGGGAAGTCTTTCCTATGGGCATGGTGTGGCCACGCGGAGGGTCCGCAATAGGTATGATTTTGATTGCCTGCAATTCTTCTGGTCTTTCATTTGTCTCAGGCAAAACGGGTAAACTGTCAAGTCCACCACTTGCGGGCTTGTTTCTGTGTGAGAGCTAGTTCCTGCTGCCTCGGCCATGTTGAAAACTTCACAGCTGGTTCTGTGAGAATGTATGAATAAATGTTAACATCGCAATGGACACAAAAATGACACACTGTCCCCAGTTACAACATTAACCTAAAGTTCGGGAGAGGTTAGGGGTTAATAAGTGCTCGGTGCTAGTGTGTGTAGTTAGAAATTGGGTAGACCTACGAGCTAAGCGGAATGATGTAATGTGATAGTGAAGTAGTTAGTAGGTGGTCATGGATTTACAATTGGGGTCCGGGGGTTTATTACAAGTTTTAGGTTGCCAAATGCAACAGATAGGTTTTGAGTTTGACTTTGTGGAGGCTCTGGAAAGTGTGATAGGGTATTTACTTGAAAAAGGGGGTTGTTTAAGGACCCATCTACGAGTGAGTCTGTGCATGCTTCTAGGTGGCAGTGTGTTCGAGTGTATCAGACAAGAGTGGGTGGCGGCTGCTTGAGCGAGTGAACCCTGTCGTGTATGATGTGAATTGTGTGGGGTTATTTGAGCCTGCAAGCAAGCCTTAGGCACCCAAATTTGTCTTGATTGTGGGTCAGCCTTCATCGACTTCTTGGGTACCCAAATGGATTTCACTTTCTCCACAGAGGTTTTAGGAGTCCTCTTATTAGCATCAAGTCGTTGATTACTAATAGGAAGTTGAGACCGTTGTTGCGACTTAGTTACGGTCGGCAGCTCGTCTTTCCGCACCCATATTTGTTTCATCGGCTGAGTTGTTCTGCTTCGCGCGTTCTTTTGGTCTCTTGCCTGGAGAGTCTTGAATGATTGATCTGCCCTTAGTTGCTGCCTCCTTCTGGCCTTTGGAAAAGAAGAGAGTTCCATTGTGGTTATGACTCCTTCTTTGAGATCTTCATTCTTCTGCATCACATAGCCTTGGACAAGAACAGCATGGTCAACTTCATGTGCACCCCTGGAGGGACCAGGAGTCCCTGTCTTTCTAGTTCCTTGAGTGCTCCATTATTTAACTCAATTGTAATTCGAGTCTGATTCACCCATACCTGAAGAAGTCCACTTCTTAGGTTTAAGTTAACTGCTTGGTCATAGATCCAGTCTTGACCCAAGACAAGGGGTTCAGTGAGGTCCTCATCTTGACACACTAGCACTTTAACTGTCATTGCCTCATCATGAATATAGAGGGGGAGTTCCACCTCGCCCATGCAAGGGGTTTCCACGCCTCCCAATCCTATGAGATATGCTTCCACAGGATTGACAGTTAATTGCAACTCTTGACAGTAAGACAATTTAACAACACTAGTGGCTGCACCTGAGTCAATCAAGGCTCTTACAGTCCTTGCACTCTTTCCTTGTCCTATATCTAAGGTTATGAAAGGACGTCAATCAGTTATCTTATGTGAGCTAACATCGGAAACTTCACACATAGCCACGTCATATCCTTGATCTGCATATGCATCTTGCCTAGGGTGCTCTCTACCTTGTCTTCTTAATTTCATTCTTCGTATGCGCTCTAGGGCTTCTGCTTGAGCTTCCTCTCGAATTCGCTTTTCTTCCCCTTTGCGTTTCTTAGCAGTATTGAGTCGACTTAGCATTTCCTCTGTGAGAGGTTCCTGATACAACTTGACTCTGCACCCACTAATGTAACTTGGAAGAACATCGCCTTCTAATGTGGCTAGTTGCACTGCTCCACTTGTTGAGATTCTGTTAATGATCATGGATCCGTAGCCTCTCTTCTCCAGTTTCCTCGCATGTTGCTTCAATGTGTAGACTAAAACTAGATCTCCTGCTTTCAAACCCTTATCCTTCACATGGGCATCAAAGTATGCCTTCTGTCTCTTCTTAGCTGCATATATCCCTGCAGCTGCTCTCAGTCTTGTTTCTCCTAATCGTTCAAGGTCAAAAAGTCTAGAGGAGAGTTCATGACCCGTCCATTCATGCTCTTGTGCCACTTTCAATGTAGGTATCAAAAAGTCTAACGGTAGCACAGCATTTTGACCAAACACCATCTGAAAGGGGGTGGCTTGGAGTACCGTTTTGTAGGCAACTCGGTATGCCCAAACAGCATGGTGTAGCTGTTTGTCCCAATCAGAGCGTTTATTGTTCACTAATTTCGTCAGTACATTGCATAAGATCTTGTTGGTGCTCTCAGCCTGGCCATTTGCTTGAGGGTGATAGGGGGCAGACTTCTTATGTATTACCAAGAATTCTTGGAGCAGATTTTCAATCACTTCATTCAAGAAGTGAGTGCCTCTGTCACTAACTAGCTCTATGGGTAGCCCGTATCTAGTGAACACATTCTCAAATAGAAACTTAGCTGTTGTTTGAGCGTCGTTCTTCGTTGTGGCTTTTACCTCTACCCACTTAGTTAGATAGTCTGTTGCAACAATGATATATTCTGCATGGGAACCCTTAGCTGGGGGATTAATAGGACCTACGAAGTCTATTCCCCACTTAGAGAATGCACGTCCACCCATCATAGGTTTCAGTGGCATCTCATCTTTGCGTATAGGATACTGAGTTCGCTGACAGACATCACACCGTTTCACATAGGCATGTGCATCCATGTGAAGTGTCGGCCACCAGAAGCCCGCAAATAGTATTGCCTTGATCACCCGATCTGGTCCAAAGTGTCCTCCTGCTACACCTTGGTGAGCAGTGTCCAAGATCTTGAGATACTCACTCTCATGGACACATAGTCTCAGGTAACCATCTTTACCACGTTTGTATAGATTATCACCAATAAGTGAGTAATCCTGGGCTTCTTGTTCTAAACTCCTTTTCCTCGCCAGAGTCATGTCTGGAGGGAATGTTTTCGTCCTCAGGAAGGATACTAGAGGTTCACTCCAATCTGGCACTATGGACACCTGATAAAGAGTGGCGTGTTCCACAGGTGGTTTAGTGCAACAGATTGGGCATTCCTTGCACAACCTTTGGACATCAGCTTCCATAGTTGGCCAATGCACTCCGAGTCTCCTTAGTGTCTGTAGGGTTCGTTGTTTTGAGTAGTGTTGCTCTAATGCACCTACATGTGCTAGTTGCAACCATTTAGCGTACTCATCCTCTTCCACACAACAAGCCAAGATTCCTTGATCTGTGTGCTTGCACATACTTCCTGCCATGATGTGATACTTTTGGGCTTTCACAACCTCTCTATTCTGCATGTTTACTACTGGATGGTTAGGCCCGTATGTCAATACTGGCACCAATGGCTTAGCCCACTGCGGCACCACTTCCAAATTAAACAAGTAAGCATCAGGAAGGTCATCTGATACTCCTTGTGGGGCTTCTCCAGATGTGAGCCTAGAGAGATGATCTGCTCTCAAATGAGTCCTCCCTTTTCTTACCACAACCTCAAAGTCGTATTCCATTAGCAAGAGAAACCATCTCACTAATCTTCCTGTATTGCATGGCTTGTTTACGAGGTATAGCAATGCCTGATGATAAGTAAAAAATTTAAACTTATTTGCAAGCAGATAATGTCTAAACTTTTTAACCGCATACACCATGCCTAAGCCTTCTCTCTCAGTAGTGGTGTAATTTCGTTCAGCTGCATTCAATTGTCTACTGGCATAGGCAATTGGAAGATCCATATTACCTTCACCCGTAGGTTGTGCGAGTACACATCCAATAGCATAATTGGATGCATCCACGTGAACATGGAATGGCTTATTCCAATCCGGTGTGGTTAAGATTGGTGCTGAACATAATCGCCGTTTAAGCTCATTGAAGGAATTCTCACATTCCTCAGTCCACTCAAAGTTTGTCAGAAGTCCGTACATGGGCTTTGCAATGACAGCATACATGTGAATGAACCGGCGGTAGTAACCACAATGCCCCATGAAGGCTTGTACTTCCTTGACATTCCTTGGCCTAGGTAGCTCTGCTATGGCTCTCACTTTCTCTTCATCAGTAGATATGCCATTCTTTGACACTATGTGCCCTAGAATCTTGCCTTGCCTGACCATGAAAACGCACTTTTCTGGGTTTAGGCACACTTGATATTCTCTACATTTGTCAAAGATTTGTCTCAGTTCAAGAATATGGGTTTGTCTGATATTGGAATGAGCACAAAGGTCATCAACATAGACTTCTAAGTTTTTCCTCAGGAACTCCTTAAATACATGGCACATTAGTCTCTGGAAGGTAGCTGGTGCATTGGTAAGCCCAAATGGCATTACACAAAAGGCAAATATACCCCACTCTGTGGCAAAAGCTGTTTTATGCTGATCTTCTGGAGCTATGGCTACTTGATTGTAGCCCGAAAATCCATCAAGGAAGCTGTACACTTCCTTGCCTGCTACTCGTTCTAAGAGATGTTCTGTGATGGGAAGCGGATAGTTATCTCGAATTGTGGCTGCATTGACCTTCTTCAAGTTAATGCATACACGCAGCTTGCCATTCTTCTTGGGCACCACTACGATGGGGGATACCCACTCAGTGTCCTCAATTTCATAGATAAATCCCGCTTCAACCAGTCTATCTATCTCCTCTTTGATCTTGGCAGCGTAATTATCGTTATATGTATAGGGCTTTTGGTTAGAGGGTTTAGCATTTGAGGTCATGGGGATAGTGTGTGAGCATATGTCAGGGTCAACACCTTTCAAATCCTTGTAACTCCAAGCGAATACATCTCTGTATTCTCTTAGCAAGGAAATTAACGCATGCTCTTCTTCGTCTGTTAGGTCATGGCCTATGTACGTGCATCTCTCCTCTCCTTCTTCTAGGGCCACTACTATTTTCTTGGTGGTTTCTTTGTTATCATAGGCCTCTCCTACTTGTGCCTCTCGTTTAGGCATTCTTATCATGACTCTCCTTTCGTCTATCTCATACTTCTTAAAATTTTCTGGGACCTCAAACAAAGATTCTTCCTCTTCTGGTGAGACTTCTCTCTTCTTTCGTTTCTTTCCTTCTTCCTTCGGGGTCACATGTGTTGCTAATCTTACATCATTTGTAAGATCTCCATGCCTCTGGGGTTGAAATTCTACTTCATGGAAGTATTCTTCATCTGATGCAAATGGTGGGTCCATAATGATTGACTCTAGATCGGAGTCACTTGCATCCTCAAATGCATCAGGGCTAGGTTCGCATTCTTCTAGAACTGCCTCTCCCATGATTGGCTCTATGGAGAAGACTGAAATGTCATAGCCATCCTCATCACAGTGAGGTGTCCATTGTTCCTCATTGATGGCTACATCCATGGTTGCTAAAATTTTTGCCCAGCCGTGAGGTTCAAATTCTTCGTCTGGAAAAACTACAGGTGCATAGGCTGGGTCTTGGATTGATCTATGGGTTTCTTTCGCACCTACCTCTCTGGCTTTTTCTCTCTTCTCTTCGTCTACTGCTACTTTGCACATCCATAAGTGGGTGTCTTCATGCATCCAAGAGGATCCTGACCCTATGGAATGCACCGATTCCGTATCATCTTTGGCTCTATGGATGGGATTCCATTGGATAGGAGGTACATCTCTATGAGAGTAATCTTTGAGATTTACTTTGGTTGTAACACCTAAGTGTTGCAAATACAAGGAGTTGGTTCCCCAGTCCTGTACCACTTGCAACTGTCGCATAAATGGTCTTCCCAAAATCATCTCATAGGATGACTTTTGCTGAAGTCACATATAGCAAATGTATGCTCAAACTCGACACCACAAGTGGTGAGAGTTATTCCTTCTAGCAATCCTATGGGTCTCTCAATATGACCATCGGCCATCTTCAATTTCATTCTCGTTGGCCTGAGTGCTGGCTTGCCCCAACGCTTCCATAGGGAAGTGGTGGCAATTGCAACTCCTGCACCTGAGTCCAAGATTGCCTTGGTGGTGTACTCCTGGTAGGTAATGGGAAGATAGGTGTTACCTTCTTCACCTTCACACATATCTCCTATCTTATCCAAGGGTATTTCTGGCACTGTTCTCTGGGATCCTACCTGGGAACGAGGTTTGGCTATTTCTGGTACTTGTTTGGCTACATGTTTCCATAATTCAGGTCTAACCTTGAGTAGCTCTTCTAACTTGAGATTGCACTGCACTTTAGTGTTTTTCACTACCTCTGTGTTCCTAGGTAAGACTGAGTCTTCGTTTCTTACCATGACCGTGGGTGCTCTCATACAAGTAGACTTAGCTTCCCATGGGCCTGTGAAGTGGGGTAATTCTTGTAGAGATTTAGACTCAAAGTCTAGTCTGTCCTGAGAGTGGGTGCTCTCCTGCTCCTCATAAATGGATGGGATGTCTTGTGGGAATTGGTCGCGTGCATCATCCATGAGTTCGATAGGAGGAGGGACTTTACTCTCTTTAGCCCATTTTTCTTCTTGAATCTCGCGTAGGAATTTTGGTGTGAACCGATTCATAGAAGATGACGTGTCTGGCTCCGTAGAGTTAGGCACATAGGCTTCAGGCACATAGGCTTCCTGAGCAGGAATGCTTAATCTTTCACTTGCCTTGTCCTTGTGTTGAGAGGCGGGTTCCTTTTCTGATTGTGCAATCAGCTTCTCTATTCTTTCTAACAGTCCCTCAAAGTGCAACTGTGTCTTCGCTGAACTAGAGATGTTAAATAGGTGACTGGCCTCAAACATGGTCTGAGCCAATTCCACCATCTTGGCACAAATTTTGGTTCGTTCTAACTCTAGTTTTGCTCTTGGGTAACACTTTTCATGATCAGTTACGTTTGGCTCTTCTTGGATTCTGGCCTGATATGCTTTAAGCATCATATTAAGGTTTTCGGGAGTGGGATCTGCTAGGACTGATCCTACTCTAGGGGGTGGTGGAATTAGTTGAGGCGGGTCGGAAGGTGGCGGGTCGGATGGAGTTGGGAATGGTGGAAGTGGGGTAATGTGAGAGGGAGTTTGAGATGTGAGTTCAGTTATCTTGGCCTTTGTTTCTCTGAGGCTTTCCTCGAGTTCACTCATCTTTTTTGCCCATTGCCGTTTCATTCTTTCACGGCTATCTCTCCACGCTCTAGTCCTCTTTTTTGTCATGCTCTCCGTTTCATTAACATCTGGGCTCTTTTCCTGACCTACCCCTTGGTTTTGCTGCAATACTTGAGCTCTAGTGACTACCTGTACTGGTGCAATGGAAGTGACACTTCCTGTGGAATCTACCACTAACCCAATAACGTTAATAGGAGTAATTTTTGGCATATTACTAGGATTCCTAGGGCAGTCGCGTAAGAGATGATCCTTTCCACACTCTTGGCAAAAGCCCTGAATCGTCACTGACTGGGGTTGTGTAGGTGGAGGCAAGGGACAATCACGAATGAGGTGATCCCCCTGACATCTGTAGCATGGTCCTCTAGGGAATGGGGGTCTTACCTGCCTAGGTTGAGGTCTAGGGTTGGGGTTTGCATACATGATGTTTGTGTAATCTGACTCCCAACTAGGTTCATTTGGCTCTTCACTATAGTAGGACTCACCATGTTGAGGAGATTGAATGTAGTAAGCCTGGGGACTATCAACATGTGTAGAATTAAAGCTATGGTCACTAGGATCACTTTCTGAAAGCACTGGTGTTACAGGGACTATAGCTCTATTCAGGTTTTCTTCTGCAGCAGCACACTTTACCGGAATCACATTAGCTGGAGCTGGGGGTTGTTGTGCTAGCACAGGCTGAGGCCTTTGTTGGTTTTGGTAGGGTTGGTAGGTTTGTTGAGGCCTCGTATACTGCTGAGGTGGGTACTGGTTCTGGTATCTCCCTTGTTGAGGGTATGGTTGTGGGTACGTCTGCCTAACGGTCTGCTTATTGTAGGGGCAATCTTGCGCAGTGTGATTGGTGTATCTTCGTTTTATGGTGCAGTACTGGCTACTAGGATTAACTTGGGGTTGAGCCATAATGGGGCATACATTCGCCATGTGGTCGCCACCACAAGTATAGCACCTTTTCATGGGGGCAAACCTTGGGATTTGTTTGCTAGTGACACCTAATTTCTGAGCTACTTTCTCTGCAAGTTCCTCAATTGATGTGGATTGCGTGGAAGAGAGATTAGAGGCACTATCTGAATCTTTGTATATCTTGGAAAGCTCTAACTCCTCCCCTAGGTTATCCTCGATGTCAATGCACATACATACACAATCTTCTATGGTCCTAGGGTCCTTCAAGTACACATAAGATCTCAATTTGGTACTTAGCAATCCATCCAAGAATAAAGCCACTTGCTTAGCTGGTGTGGGTAGCTCCGAAACAGGGCATCTTTCTAAGTATTGCCTAAATCTTCTTCCTGCAAGTCTCACGGTTTCTTGAGGGGTTTGCTTGAAGCTGTGAATCAGCGAGGAGGTATTATGCCTTATGCCACTCTTAGAGAATTCAATAATGAAAGCCTCTAGGAGTTGGTCTATGCTCCTGAACTGCCTCTCATTTAGTGGCTAAAACCATGTCAGGGCAGTGTTCCTAAGGGTCAGACCAAAGGCATTGTACTGCGTGAATAGATCCTCCACTTGTTCAGCTCTCAGGACTTGCCTAAACTCAGCCACATGATCGTATGGATCTCCAGTGCCATCGAAGTAGTTCTTCATGGACTTAACTAGCTGAGTCGGTCTCAAAGTCCTTGTGTGCTCTCTAGGTCGTGGTAGAGGGAACTCATCCGCATTTCTTTGATTCCTGTGAGCTCTAAGTATCTCAGGTTCTACTCTATTTGTTTCCGTTCTAGTTCTTTCTCTGCCCACTGGGTTGGCAAAGCTGACTTCTGGTCTATCTCTACTTCTGTCTCTTTGCATTCCATGAGCTTGGGATGTTCCAGCTCTAGGGTGACCATAGGGTACATTCGATCTTGGTTGGGGGAAAACGAATTCACCCTTCCAAGTGTAAGCATGCCTATCATTTTCTGTCACCACAAAGATCCTCTCCGAAGCGTGATCTAAGTAGGTCACTCTACCTGGGCTATCAGGATCCTTAAACTCATAGATCATGATTGTTCCTATATCAATTGGCCGATCAGGTTTGTACCTCCAAAAGGCTTCGTCAGTCTCTCGGTTGAGGAGCAAATCTATGCTCTTATTATCTTGGGGAATCCACTCTGGTGTGATAATCCTAGTGAGAACCGATTTACCTCGAGGGGTTCTAGGTTCTGCACCCATATTTCCTTGCTCCAGGTCACCTAAGTCTGCTTCGGGGATCACATTTCCAAATTCGTCCGTCCTATCTGGGTGACTGGTGACTACGTATATGGTTCCTTCTTTGTCCAAGTATGCTCCGTTTTCGAACTTGACAGCTGGGTGCTCTAGTCCAATGGATTGATCAGGATTCTTAATCTGTACTACAGATCTTCCTAGGCCGTCCTCATAGATGCTGGCACCTAATCGGTTGGTCCTAAGGTATTCCAACTGCGTTTTGTAAGGGCCTTCTACCCTGTGCAGGTATGGCACTCCTAAACTTCCTGTAGGTCTATCCATACCTTGAGACATCTCGGATTCACTAGTCTCAGAACTTGGGTAGTATGAGTGGTGGCTCAACTGCTGGGCCCACGACCTGGCAGTGTGGTTGACACTAGCCTCTGAAGACCTAAGGCTTTGTCTATCCCTTACTAGATGTCGTCCTGATCTAAGGTTCATATGCCTATTTAAGTAGCCCAATTTTTGCCCAGAGTACAACCTCGTTGCCGATCAATTGGTATCAGTCACTTGATTCTTTTTTAGTGTGTTATCATGTTTATGATCTTGTCTGATATTGCATCGTCAGGAATACTTGAGTAGTTTTCGTACTTGGAGTTGATCGTTCCACGTTAGGTTTTTTTTTTTCTTTAGGTTGTCGTTCACACACACAGGTTATCTCTTGACTTGAACTTGATTTCTTAGATAGTATTTGATTTACCTCGTGCCTATCGTTGCCTGGACTTACTTCTAACACTACCCGCACTTAGCCTAAACTAAGAATTGACAGAGGGTGTTGCGGGTTTTCCAACCTTGAGTTCCTTTCCTTGTGTTGTTGCCCTGGTGTGCCCGGGACGCGCGTTCCCAAGCCTGCACTTACTCTTGCTTTGTGTACCCTTCGATGCTCTCAAAGGACCTGTAAAAGGCCCACTGTTAGCTCAAGACTTAAATTCAAAAGACAGAACCAATCACTTTCATTCATGTAACACTTCACCAATTTGCACTATGACTTTTGGACACAACTCTAGAGATCCCTGAATTTTGTTCCCCCTGGGTATGGTCAACTTAAAAATACTCCCCGCGAGCTTTCCAACAAAACAAAAATCACGGCAAACGGATTTCGTATGAGAAAGTTATGACCGTTCAGGGTTCTAGGGTTAAGACAGGGTTCAAACAGGATCATTGAGCAACATGTTTTCCCCAAGTTGTTTCCCTAAGGCCTCCTTATGTGCTCTAGAGTAAAATGTTTATGCCCAAAATTAGCCCAACTCTTCAATTAAAAAACCCTAAAAAATTTGGCAAAAATTGGCTGTCAATCGCGATGGACAGGGCTGTCAATCGCGATGGACAAAGTATCAATCGCGATGGACAGAGTATCAATCGCGATGGACAGGCGATCAGTCAATCGCGACGGACAGGCAATCAATCACGATGGACAGGGGTCAGTCAATCGCGATGGACAGGCAATCAATCGCGATGGACAGAGTATCAATCGCGATGGACAGGCGGTCAGTCAATCGCGACGGACAGGCAATCAATCGTGATGGACAGGGGTCAGTCAATCGCGATGGAGAGGCAGTCAGTCGCGATGGACAGGCAAACAGTCGCGATGGACAGGCAGTCAATCGCGATGGACAGGCAATCAATCGCGATGGACAGGGGTCAGTCAATCGCGACGGACATACAATCAATCGTGATGGACAGGGGTCAGTCAATCGCGATGGACAGGCAGTCAGTCGCGATGGACAGGCAATCAATCGCGATGGACAGGGGTCAGTCAATCGCGATGGACAGGCAGTCAATCGCGATGGACAGGCAATCAATCGCGATGGACAGGGGTCAGTCAATCGCGATGGACAAGCAATCAATCGCGATGGACAGGGGTCAGTCAATCGCAATGGACAGGCAGTCAGTCGCGATGGACAGAGCTGTCAATCGCGATGGACAGAGCTGTCAATCGCGATGGACTGAAATTTTGCAAAATTTTCAAAAATTTTTGTGGAAATGTGGTGTGCAGGGTCTCTAGTCCACGGTGGTGCACTCAGATTTACCAAAAGGTGAAAATTTCTGTCAATCGCGATCGACAGGAGTCGGCGACTGCGAGACAGTTCTGCACATTTCCGTACCTGCACGACGTGCTGGAGGGGATGATGCTACTGAAACCTGCAAGAAACTCCAAAAGCATGCAGAAAATAGCACACAACAGTTCGCTCTCTCGCTCTCTCTCACAAGTGAAATGAGGGAAATGAGGTGGAGAAGGTGATATAATCAAAAAACTGAAATTTTCGCGATGATGGAAGTGGAGGTGGAAGATGGTGATGATGATGATGGTGATGATGGTGGTAAGGTAAGAAAGAGAAAAATAGGAAAAGTAGAGAAATTACCTACAACGCCAACGTCTCCAATCTACGTCTTACCATCACTCGCTCATCCTCAAAGCTCGATCCCCGGCAACGGCGCCAAAATTTGGTGTAGCTCAGTGATGAGTAGCACCTCCTTTAATGTCAATCCGGGAAGATGTGAGGATGGTATGAAGACCTCGAGCAAGTGGAGGCACAAGTGCGTGAGTGAGAAGCACACAAACATGTACACACATACACACACACGCGCACACACGGCAAGACAAAGAGTGAGAAGCAATGGAGTTCTTAGATTACTTTCAAAAAGCTCTTACAAGTTCGTTTCAATTACAATCTAACCTCAAAAATGAGCTCTCTAGCTCTTTTTATAGTTTTTGACTAGGTTTTGGCCCTGTCCAGACCTAGTGTCCGGCCTAGTTAAAAATTAGGTTCCAGGGCCAATTTGAGGGCTTAAACGGAGTCTAAAAATTACGAAAATTGATATGTAGGTACTTCTAAGGCTCCTCAAGCTCAAGGACTCCTTGGCTTGCACAAAATGGAGCTACAAAAATATGAAATGGTATTTACAATGACTGTTAGTGATAAGAATCACTGTTATAAAGATGTTGATTTGGAAAATTTTGAAGGGCCTATCTGCCAGATTTGGGTCGAATGCTTTGTCTACTTACTCCTTCACCTCGCTCTGACTCTCTCCACTGGCTTCCTTGTCTAGTCACTCCTTGGGTGCCCATACTGCTCTCAACAGTGTGCATGCTTGTGTGCTTGTCACTCACTCACTTGTGCACTTCACTTGCTCATGGTCATCATACCACCCTCACATCTCTACATATTGACAATTATGAGGTGGATCTCTGCATATTGGTAATCAGCATTGTGCTAGAGTGACAATGGGTATATAAAATAAAAAAGAATTCAGATGGATCAATTTCCGGGTACAAGGGAAGATTATTTGCCAAAGGATGTTCACAAACGCATGGTATAGACTATGAGGAAACATTCTCACCAGTTGCAAAGATGACTACAATCAAAACCTTGATAAGTGTAGTTGTTGCAAGAAATTGGAGAATCCTCCAACTTGATGTGAGAAATGCATTTATAAACAATTGGATAAGTGAAGAGCTATACATATCACAACCTCTAGGTTTTGAAAACCATAATTATACATCTTATGTTTGTAGACTTAAGAAAGCATTGTATGGATTGAAGTAATCTCTTAGAGCTTGGAATTACATGTTGGTTATGCTGGGTGTGTGTAGAAGTGTGAGAGACACATGGGAAGCACACATAAGGAGCACAAATGCAACAAGACACATGGAGAAGATGGATGGCTGGAATAGCTCTCTCTATTGAGGATGTTCAGAAGTGAAGTAACAGATAAATAATATCCCTGAGTACAAAGTACCACAACATATGAGTGAATCATGTATGTGGTAACATGGGGGAAAAACCTCTAGCCAGCACTAGAGTAAAAAGTGTCCATGTATAGGGAAAAGGTTCACATCAAAGCTACCTGAGGAAAACATAAGTGTAATAACCCCCTTGGATTGAATGATATGAACGCATACAGTGAGTGACATATCAGCCCCTACAAGGTAATAAGCCTAAAGCTTTGCGAAAAGCTTCAAACTTTTTCCATGGAAGAGCTTTGGTGAATATGTCTGCCACATTATCTTGTGTAGGCATGTATACCAAATCAATATCTCTTGCATGAAAGCATTCTCTCACATAGTGATAATGCACCTCAATATGTTTGGTTTGTGCATGAAACATTGAGTTTTGTGCAACAACCAATGCACTCTGACTATCAGCGAAACTATGCATATAAGCATCAATCTCCATGCAAAGATCCATCAATATGCGTCTCATCCATATACACTCCACTATAGCCATGAAAATTGTCCTGTATGCAGCTTCACGACTTGATGTGGCCACTGTAGGTTGCTTCTTACTCAACCAAGATATGCATGAGTCTCCAAGGAAAAAGCAATTACCAATAGTGTACATGCTATTGGAGTTTGAGGTCTGTGGAAGCACACAAACATCACAAGGAAGAAGAAGAAGCTTGGAGCACAACACACAATACTGAATTTATTACTAAGAGAATGTACAAAGATGATTAGCCCATTAGGATAATAGGCGTATATACAAGCCCCGGAAAAAAAAACTCCTAAAGAGGCTATCCTCTGTATCATCCGAAAAAAGTCCCACGACGATCATAGTGTGTTCACACACATCACTACCTAAATATATCAACAAGTCCCCCTTGGGAGTGATGCGGTGAACAAGGAGTTGGCACTCATGTATAAGGAAGTGTCAAGCTATGTGGAATCAATCCACAAAAGGAAGTAAGGCTAAAGCTTTGTGGAAAGCTTCAAACTTCTCCCTAGGCAGAGCCTTTGTGAAAAGGTTTGCAATGTTCTCTTGTGTGGGCACATATGCCAAATTGATCTATCTAGTAGAGAACCTCTCCCTGACATAATGATAGTGCACCTCAATGTGCTTAGTGCAAGCATGGAACATAGGGTTCCTCAAAACTACCAATGTGCTCTCTCTATCAATGAAGATGGTGGTGGCAGAAGACTGACCAACACCCAAATCAGCCATAAGGTATCTGAGCCACACACACTCAATAGTCTCTATGAAAGTTGCCCTATACTTAGCCTCACAATTGGAAGTGCCCATAATAGGCTTCTTCTTGCTCAACCAAGATATACATGAGCTACCATGCATGAAGCAAAAGCCACTAGTGAACACACGTGTCATAGCAACTAGCCCAGTCAGAGTAAAAAAAAGCATGTAAATCTGGCAGTAGTGATCCCCCTTGCGATAAAACAATCCAAGTAGTCGAGCACCACTCAAGTAGTGAAAGATGCACTTAACCACATGCCAATGCTTGACACCTGGGCAATGCATAAACCTGCTCATTTGTGAGACAACAAACTCAATATTTGGCCGAGTAATGCATAAGTAAATCAAGCATCCAACAACCTACTCATAGAGAACAACATCAAATGCATCTTCAGCATTATGGAGACTCAACCGTAAACCTCTCTCCATAGGAGTGGCAATAGGTTTGCTCTCTTCAAGGCCAAAACACTACAATAATGTGTCAATATATTTTGTTTGGCACAAAGCTATTATGCCATCAACTTGCATAAATT
Source organism: Ceratopteris richardii (assembly GCA_020310875.1). Classification (NCBI taxonomy): domain Eukaryota; kingdom Viridiplantae; phylum Streptophyta; class Polypodiopsida; order Polypodiales; family Pteridaceae; genus Ceratopteris; species Ceratopteris richardii. The sequence continues at coordinate 13,414,801 of CM035411.1, forward strand.
AAATGCCCAAATAATGATGCAAATGCCCCAAATCTGACATCTCAAATGAGGCATGAAAAATCAGCCTTCAAATCATCATTATGCTCCTCATGAGGACCAATAAGCAGCATGTCATCAACATAGACAACAATGATCATAAGCACATCATTTTCATGCTTAACATATAAGGTGCTCTCAGTTGGACTATTCTCAAAACGATGTGCAATCAGGTAGGCATGTCATTTTTCATACCAAGCATGTGGTGCTTGCTTCAAACCATATAATTCCGTTTTCAATATGCACACCTGGTTTTCATGCCCTTTCTGCACAACATTCCAACCATGATGAGCTGGACGCGCACAGATGCTACGAGCAGTAGTCGTTCAGCATGTAGGAGCAAAGATCTCATGGAAAACAATGCCTCTTTCCGGAGCATAACCCTTTGCAACAAGCCTAGCCTTATACCTATTTAGTGTTCCATCAGGCTTACGCTTCAACTTGTATACTCACTTAGTGCCAATGGCCTTCTTGCCAGGAGCCATGTCACATAAAGTCTAGGTACCTTTTTTCATGATAGCATCATATTCTCATTGCATAGCATCCATCCAATTTTTTTCATTTTGTGCTTCATCAAACGAGACTGGATCATTCTCGTCACAAAGACTTGAGGCAAATACCTTCCCATATTTTGTTTCCAGATTTCTCCATTTGATTTCTTCCGTAGTTTTGGGATTCGGAGGTATATATCATGCCTTGATTGGGTGGATATTATACTTTAGAAGGAAGCTTCACAATGATACTAATCAGACTTTGGTTCTTTTTCATTACAAGTACTTGTTGTACTCCATCTTTGTGCAGGACATCATCTTGAAACTTGGGAATTTGGGCATTTTTTTAATTGCTATGCCACCTTTTCACCTATGGACAAACGAAGGGCCATAACACTTCAACCTTGATCATGAAGGAACAAGTGGAGTAGCGAATAATCTAAGGTGGCCCAAGTTGGCCTACAACTGGAAGGAACTTTCAAAGATAATCAGTTTTGGAAGTGGGGTGGGCCTCAATAACAATAAATCACAGGTTTATAGGATTTTCCAAAAGATGAACCTTAACATACACACCTTAATGCTCAAAAAGATGATGAGTGGGAGATAGAGACAGAATCGGAAAGATTTCAAGTGTAATAGTAAGTGATGAGGCTTGCCTACACTATCTATATTCCAATGTCAAATTAAAATGTGTGAATATGATACAAACTTACAATATCTGAATCTAGGTAGAAATAGGAACTAGATACAAGAAATTGTGTGCCTAAGAGATATGAAGTGTGTGTGTGTGTGTGTGAATATGGAGAATATGAACACTTTAGAACTGTTTTACAACAAACCCAAATTTTGATCAACCTAAAAAAGAATAAGTGGCCTAGCAAGTATGAACAATATATTTGCTACTCATAGTAAATCAACAATGGATGTTGATGATAAGCTGGCAAAATATCCTTAAGATAATCACCGAGATGTAGACCACAACTCCTCCAAGAGTGTGAGAACTCCTCCTCCAAAATAGAGCACCTCCTAGTGATCAGTTGCAAGATCTCCTTGATTGCTCCTCTTGAAAATATGGCTTGTGTGATGATTGAGAAGTGATTATGGCTTCTCTTTAATAGCTTTGGTTGATGCTTCAAAATAAAAAAGCATAAAGCATGATCACTACCTCTAAAAGCGATAAAGCAAACTCACATCGTAGATCGGTGCTGCTAATTTTATGATAACTAAATCTTGATTTAAAAAAAAAAAACACTTCGTGATTTTGTTGCCCATGGGTTTCTAACACGGGCCTCATGGATAGTAAGACTTCGGCTCAGCCAATGCACCCATCCATTTGCTCTTGAAGAGAGATCTACAAAAAAACATATATTATATCTATTGCTGAGCAGTTTTGGACCATGGGACATTGTTTCCAACAATCCCCCCTTCAATGTTACAATGGTACAAGGTTCAATAACCTGCAACTATCTCTTAATTGATTTCCACTAAGTCTTGAGCTAACTGTGTATGAACCTGGATACTTGAGAAACTATAAACTAAGTGCCTCGATCTATTACATAGATATATCAAGCAACCAACTATTTGATTATATAATGTAGCATCATATGGTTCTAAAACTTCTTCTGATTGTAATGACACATTGACATCTATAGGTGTCTCTACGTAGACTTAGAATCTGACATCACAAACCTTTCCAATAATTTCTCAATGTATTTCAATTGTATCATGTAGGTACACTCATCTCTGTACTTGAATTCAATCCCAAGATAATATAAAACATCTAAGTAATTTGCATCAAAATGTATGCTTAAGTTGTCCCTTAAACAGCTAAAGATCTGAATCTTTGGGACCTGTGATAATCATATCACTTTGTAGTGCATCTTGACCACTAGCTGGTTCATTCTCAATGGAAGTAAGAGTTAAAACATTATGAATCTCAAAATGCTCTACATAATTTACATGGTCTTCTTGTTGTCTCCTTGTTTGACTTCTAGTTCTTCCAATGTATTCCTTTATAACAATGTCCTTCCAAGTTTGATATAACCATGTTGGTGTATTCTTGAAAAGTGGTGGTATCCTTTTTGGTTCTTCAGTATTTCTTTCTTCTGGAACTTTCGAACCTTCTCCAACTTCGTAAGTCAGAACTTCAAGAGGTACTGATGATGGAATAGGTACTGATGATGGAATAGGTATTGATGTAGGTAATGAAACACTCTCTTCACTTGTATCTTTTAGGGTTTGAGAAGGCTCATCACCCCCCTTGTACGGTTGAATGTAAGAATCCAAGTTCCTTATGAAAAATGCATAGTCATATACTTTTATGAAATCTGAAATCTCTTCCTTCTTATCATAAATTTGACTTTTTGCTATATATGTGTTGGGGATTCGTGGACAACAAGGAGTTTGAGGGTTTGTAGGAGAAAAAAGAGATGATGAAAATGAAATAACAGTGAGAACTTCTGTAAGAGAGTACTCCTGGAAACCTTGAATATTGATTATCTTGCAACAGTTACAATGACTGAATATAGTCCAATCAATGACTAAATACAACTTCAGAGAATATCAATTACTGAAGGCCAATTATCTCAAGTCCTCTGGCAGCGGCCTCTCCTGCACCAATCCTTCACTTGCTTCACGCTTCCCTTGTGCGCACCTTGCACTAAGCTTCCACCAAGCTAAGGAGTTGGTATCTCGGCGCGCACACACAATAGACCTAGGGACTCTTGGAATCCAACTCGCCTTCTCTGCACACCTTCCTCTTGACACCTCTTGCACTCTTCAGTGTCGTCGCACACTGGTGGCTCTTCTTGCTTCCTCTGAGCTCTCTCTTGCTCTTTTTCAATGTGTCCCCAAGAATAGCCTTTGTCCTTCCTCTTGAATCCGCCGGTCCCGTGACTTCTAACTGCCATGGACTCTTGGGCTTCCTTTGATGTCCCAAGATTCTCTTTTTAGTTGGCGGCAAACGAATTGCCCTTTGTCCTGTAGTGACTTTAGTGTAAAACCAAAAATTTTAATGGGGGTCATACTTTCACTTGTGCGTACACTTTTCCGCTTCACATGCCTTCACATTCCCTTTTAATTCTTCCTTTGTGTACTAAAGGGGGTTCACCTAAACCTTCCTAAACACTTTAAAACACATTCTGATCTTTAGGAAAATTAGAGAAAATACGCAACCCGCTTCTCCAATTTACCCTTTGCGGGACAATTAATTGTCACTTAGGCACTTTGACTTTGCACCTGTTGGCTTGACCTTGACCTTGTTGACTTTGACCGGTTGGCTTTGACCATCATGACTTTTATGGGCTCAACAGATGCCCACCACCTAAAGGAATCTCCGACCCGGAGAGACAACACACTAGATACAAGAACTGCTTAAGAACCAAAATGAACATGTATATGAACAGAGAGGAAGTAAAGTCGAAAAAGAGAGAAAGGATACTTTTATTGATTACTAAAGAAAGGAAGAACAAGTTCCGATGATTATTGAATTCTGATTGCAGAAGGATGATACAATTATTGGGAAGCTAGAACTAAGGCTAGAGCCATGTAATTTATTGAAAAGTGGTAAGGACATTATTAAACCGGGATTGAGATTATTGAGGAGGTGGCTGAGGTGAAGATGGGAGGGGAACGGAAGCTTGCTCTATAAGGTGTTGGACAGAACTAAGGCAATTGCGAAGATGGTCCCGTTCGCGCTTGATACGCCGACACGCTGCATTATCACATAAACCTAACTGGAAACGATTTTGAAGATCCTCTAAAGTCTGGAGCGCAGAATCCGCAATGTCTCGATACCTATCTCGCTCCTCCTTGAGCAAGCGGGCGGATTCAGTGAGAGATTGCCACTGTGAAGTGGCCATGCAATTTATGTTATCTATAGTCGAAATATATTGTTGATGAATGCTGGCTGCAGCTGAAATGGAGTCCATGGACAACTTGGAAGCGTCAGCACTTCCCTGAGCAATGTTACTGGCTTCGCGAAGTAATAGGAAAAAAGATGGTTCAGCCTGGTTATCAGATGGAGGAACAGGTTCGACCGGCGGAGTTGGAGAATTGGTTGGAATGGGAGAGGGCCTGGGTGGGGAATGAAGATTGGACTGATGGGGTTGGGTGGGTGGTGCATTACTTGGAGTTGGAAATTGTGAAACAGGGGGACGTGTGGGAGTACAGGTGGGGTTGTGCGGGTTCAGCTGGGTTTGAATGAGTGGGCAGAATGAAGAAGAGCCATGTGGGGGGGCAGGAGCAGGAGGAGGAGTGGTGGCCGTGGCAGGAGATGTGGTGAGGATAGGAGAAGGAGACGGATGATTAAGTGGAGGGATATCCGGGGGTGCAGAGTGTTGGGTTGAAGCGGATGTTGAGCCAGTGGAGAGTGAAGGGGATGGGGGAGGCCGGGATATGGAAGGGATAGTGGGATCGCTGGGCGGGTTGCTAACAGGGAATTGAGGGGATGTGGAAATAGTGGAAGGGTTAGCCAATGGTGCAGGGATTTGATAGACCCAAGCTAGGAGGGGGGCAAAATATATGTTAAAGGTACGGGAGCGGCGAGGGATAGCCTCACGGAGTCTACGGGAGCGCACGCTCAAGGAACTATAGAGGAGGGCGGCGTAAGGGTAGGGGCGGCTAGTTAGGAAGCAGTACAGTGGATCTGCAATACGAATGTCTGAAAGGGGAATCGTAGCGGTGGGGCTTCTAAGTAAAAAGAAGAAGATAAATGAAGTCAGAATTGCTTGCATGCGGATGGAAAAACGGGCTTGGTTCTCAAAACGCTCTTTACAAAAAGCAATTGTTTCCGCGGGTGACACTCCCGAATATAAGAGTGGAGGACTGATGAAGTCGATGAGGGAGGAACCTATACGGTGCGCAATGTCAGGAATGGTAAGAGTGCCGGTGCGAAAGTTGGGGAACAACCGAAGAGTTTCATATACGTCATTAAGTGTGGAAGGGTCCTGCAACAGAACGTCTGCCAAGCCTAAGAGTCCTGCATACCGAAGATTTTCTGTCGAGAAAAGATTGCGGAGGTCAATTGGAGGTGGAGATAAATGAATTTTTATTTGGATAGGTAGATCAGTTGGGAGGAAAAGGCTCATATAATCGCCTGTAGGGATCGAATTATGGGAAGCAGAAGGAGAGGGAGAAGGTGAAGGGGGGCGGGGGAGAATAAGGGTCGGTGGATTCTGATGGAATTGAGTAAGTAGGAATATTAATAAGGGGAGGATGAATAGCGGAAGGCGATGCAGATGCTGTAGGAGAGTTGGTGATGGCGGATGGCGGAATCAGTGGGGTAAGAGAGGCGGGCACTGACGGAGTAGGAGTGGTGGTGGGAAACGCCGAAGGATCGTCCGGTGGGGGTGGATTAGCCATAGAAGAATTTGGAGGATGCCGAGAAAGGGGAGTTCCGGATAAGGAGGAATTCCACGGATTTAGTGGATGTCGCGGAAGATTCTTGGAGTTATGGGAATTATGCTTGGGATAAGGGGAAGTGGGGATGGCGGAGGGTCGGGGGAGGAGAACGCGGGTTGGGGGGCGCTTGTAGGGAACTGAAGGTAGTGCGGAGGAGAGGGATATGTGCGGGGGTGGGCGGTGCCCGCTGGGGCTTGGGGGTGGTTAGCAGTGGCTTGGGGGTGGAGAGGGATTGGGAGCGGAGGGGCGGATGGGCGGAGGGGCGGAAGGAGAGGGTTGGGGAAAAGGTTGGTGGCGGAGTAGGGGTGTGGCGGATAGGGGTGGGGTGCTTGGAGAGGGGTGGGGTGCGTGGGGGTTGGAGGGGATTGTTGAGCGAATGAGGGCGGAGGAGGGAGGTGTGCAGGTGGGGGAGAGGAATTGGATAAGGCGGGGGGTGTGTGTGCGGGGGTGGCGGGGAATATTGCGGGGGATGATGGCGGAGGGTTTAGGGGGGGGTGGCTGAGGGTTGAGGGAGTGGAGGGGAGGGAGTGGAGGAGGACTAGGCGGAGGCTAGGGGAAGATTGCGGGGGATGATGACGGAGGGTTTAGGGGGGGGTGGCTGAGGGCTGAGGGAGTGGAGGGTGACTAGGCGGAGGCTAAGCAAGGCGGGGGAGAGGTAGTGGTGGCGGAGGGGGAAGGCAACTGGGCTGGCAAGGCAGCGGGGCGGGCGGGCTGTGGTCGGCGGAGGAGGTTGGGCGGAAGAGGGAATGCGGGCGTAGGACGGTTACCGCGGAGGCGGAGGGCGGGTGTTGGGCGGCGGCGCGGAGGGATGCGGGAGAATTGAGAAGGGGGGTGCCGCGGGACGGCGCGAAGGGAGGCGGTAGAATTGAGAAGGGGGGCCGCGGGAGCAACGGCCAAGGGCGGAGGCGGGGCATCGGGCAGAGGACACCAGTGGGGTACCGGTGGTGATGGCAAGGCCACGGGGAGGTTGAAGGGAAGGTAGGGCGGCGGACGGCGGAAGGTTCGGCTTCGGAGTCGGAGGTGGCGGCGGAGCTGCGGTCGGCGGTCGGCGGATGCGGGAGGCAGGGCGCGGGCGCGGGCGGAATAGGGCGAAGGGCGAAGGGGGTATGCGGGCGGAGGGGAATACGGCGAGGCGGAGGAGGGGGGTTGGAAGGGGTTAGGGCGGAGGGCGGGCGGAAGGGGGGGTTGGAAGGGGTTAGGGCGAAGGGCGGGAGGGGTTCTTGGCGGAGGAGGATGGGCAGAAGGGCGGAGGATCGCGGACGGCGGAGGGCGGGAGGGGACGGCCACCGGCGGAGGGCGGAGGCGCGATCGGCGGAGGGCGGGAGGGGACGGCCACCGGCGGAGGGCGGAGGGCGGTCTTCTGCGGGTACCGACGGCGGAGGCTCGTGCGGAGGGGATGGGGGATACTGCGGGGCGGAGGGGGTAGGCGCCGGCGGCTGCACCTGCGGGGGAGCTGGAAGCGGGGGTGCTGGAAGGATGGGCGAAGGCAGCGGGGAGGTCGGCGGAGGGGGAAGGGCTGGAGGAGGAAGGGAAGTCGGCGGATGGAGGAGGGCGTGGCGGTCGGCGGAGCAGAGCAGCGGAGGGTGCGGACAGCGGAAGGCGGGTGGGAGGAGGTCTGAGGGCGGGGTGGTGCGGACAGCGGAGGGGGTGGGAAAAAGGGTGGCGGAGGGGCGGGCAACTCCAGTGTAGAGGCGACGGAGGTGGAGCGTGCCGGAGGGAGGCGGGTCGGATGGTCAGGTGCGGGTGGCGGTTAGAGAGGCGGCGGGGGTTGGTTGAGGGCTGCAAGGCGGAGGTTGGGAGGGCGGAGGTTGGGAGGGATGACCGCGGCGGTTGAGGGCGGAGGCTTGTGGATGGAGAGGTGTGGGGAGGGCGGGTGAGGGCGGATGAGGGGGGTGGCGAATGGGTACGATGAGGTGGGTGTGGAGCTGGGCTGAGGAGGATTCGTGGACCGGCGGGAGGGCGGGGCGGCGGGGGGTTGGTTGAGGGCGGCAAGGCGGAGGTTGGGAGGGATGACCGCGGCGGTTGAGGGTAGAGGCTGGTGGATGGGTGCGGAGGTGGGCTGAGGGGGGGGTTGGTTGGGGTGTAGGCGGGGGGCGCTCAAGGGGTTGGGTGGGTGTAAGAGGGGGAAGGTTGTGAGAGTTGGGGAGGGAGGGCCGCCGGGTTGGAGGGGAGTTGAGGTGGAGGAGAGGGGTGGAGGTGCGCGAGGGAGGGTTGGAGGGCAGGAAAGGGAAGGTAGTCGAGGGTGGAGGAGGGTGGAGGAGGGAGGGTGGGATGAGGAGGCTGGAGGGTAGTGGGCCGCCGAGGGTGGAGGAGGGTGGAGGGGGGTGGCCGCCTTCGGGATAAGGAGGGTGGTGGGATGAGGAGGATGGAGGGTGAGGGGCGGCGAGGGTGGAGGAGGGTGGATGTGGGTGTAGAGATCTCAAGAAGAGATTCGTATCCTTCCAAAATTCAATAGTGAATAAATTGAATTGACGTCGAACTTCGATCTTCCTGAGTAATAGACAGCTGAAACTGATGATGATAACCGTACTGATGCTGAGGGGATCAAGAATGAAGGAGAAAGCACATTATATAGCAAGGAGGAATGAAAGATTACCTCACAGGAATGGATGGTTCAACCCAAAAGAGAGCTCAAAAGAGAGGAGATACAAGTTCTACTCTCATCCACCCAAAAGATAAACAAAAGAAAGGGAAGTATTGAAAGTTGTAATGAGAAGCAAGGGCCATCCAAAATAATGCGCCCACTTTTATTGAAATTCATTTAGTGGGTGAAAATAAAAAAAATGGATGCCAAAAAAAAAATGCGTGAGCATTTTGATTATTATTGAACCTTATTAAAGCATTTCAAAAACACTGAGGAACAAAATAGGAAAAAAGCAATGTTTATGATTTTTGGTGGTAACCCTTGAGTCTGGAGATGTTTACCAAGGGTAGTGTGTCGCCATCCAGTGTTTCCAATAGCACAGCACCCCACTGCAGCATCTTCGTAATGCGAAAAGGGCCTTCCCAGTGAGGGATCCATTTCCCTTTAGTTTGATTAGACAATTGTGGTCTGTGTAATAGGGCTAAATCACCGGGCTTCAAGTTGTTCTGCCATAAATTTCGGTCATGAGCCTCCTTCCTTTTTATCTGAGTCTCTATCAATTGTTTGGTCGCAAGTAGACGAATCTCCTCCACTTTATGTAGTGCTCCTAGCCTCAGAGAGATGTCACAATCCTTCTTTCCCTGCATGAATGCTATCTTAGGTGATCCATGTAAAAATTCAAAGGGCTCGATAGGTAAGATGCCATAGACCAGTTGGAATGGGGAATAGATAGTGGCCTCTTTGTAGGCTAGCTTGTATGCCCAAAGTGTTCCTAGGTACGCAATGCCCCATGAAGTGGGTTGCAACATACACTCCTTTCTTAACATTGCAATTAAAACCTTATTTGTCGACTCAGCCTGTCCATTTGCTCGTGGATAGTAAGCACAAGAGGTCCTATGAAGAATTCTATACCTGTTGAAGATTTCTTGCAGGACTTTATTGACAAAATGGGTACCTTGATCGGTACAAATTTCAAGTGGACAACCAAACCTGCAAATGATGTTACTATAAATGAAATCAGCAACAGTTTGGGCCGTGCAATCGGAGGAGGCAATAGCTTCAGCCCACTTTGTGGCATAATCAGTAGCTATCAGGAGATATTTTTCTCTTTTTGGAAACGCGGGAGGGTAGATTGGCCCTACAAAATCTAACCCCCACTTCTCAAATGGTTGCCAGGAGGTGGAAATAACCAAGGGGTTATATCTCTGCTTTGTTGGCTTAGGTCCACACCTCTGGCAAATGTCACATGCTTTTCCCCATTCATCTGCATCCCTAAATAGTGTAGGCCACCATAGACCGCATCCAGTATCCTCTGACTCATAATGTGTCCTGGGAGGTGCCCACCACCTGTACCTTCATGTGCAGAGTGAAGGACTTCCCTCACTTCTTCTTCTTCCAAACATTTCCTGAACCGGTCATCTTTGCCCTGTCTGTACAATTTATCTTCGATGAAGGTATATGGTCTACTCTTGATTAGCAGGTTCTTCTTTTGTACAGCACTAGCCTTTTCTGGATACAATCCAGTTTGAATGAAATTTTTAATGTCGTAATACCAGCCTTGAGCTTTTACAGCAAACAGATGAGCGTCTGGAAAGTCATCATTGATTCCACTAGATTGATTCATCATATTTATTCTGGATAAGTGATCCGCCATAACATTGTCTTTTCCTGGTTTATGGACTACAGAAAAATCAAACTCTTGGAACAACAATAGCCACCTCCATATTCTCCCGGTGGCCTGGGGTTTGTTGAGTAGGTATTTTAGTGGTTGGTGATCTGATATAATAATAAATTTTACCCCCAGTAAGTAATGGCGGAATTTTTGGACGGCAAAGACCATTGCTAGTGCTTCCCTTTCAGTAGTACTGTAATTCCTTTCAGCCTTGGTCAAGATTCTATTGGCATATTGAATTGGCCTGTCCATTTTAAATTCTTCATTGGGTTGAGTCAGAACTGCCCCCACTGCATATGCACTGGCATCGACATGTATATGGAAGATTTTTGACCACTCCGGGGTGACCAAGATAGGAGCACACACTAACCGTGACCGTAATGTCTGATATGCTTTTTCCTCCTCTTCTTCCCATTTGAAGGGTACTTCCTTACCTGTAAGTCTAGTCAGAGGTCTAGCTATCTCTGCATACATTTTTATGAACCTTCTATGATAACCAGTATGCCCCAAGAAACTCTATATCTCTTTAGGGGATTTAGGTTTAGGCAACTTTAATATAGAAATGATTTTGTCAGGATCTGGGGCCATACCTTTAGCCGACACCACATGGCCTAAGAGGGTTCCTTCTGTCACAAGGAAATGACATTTGTTTGGATTGAGCTTTAACTTAGTCTCCCTGCATCTTTTGAAAACATTCTGCAACTGCCTCAAGTGGTGGTCCAAACAATCTAGAGGAGTTTCCTTGTGAGATCCTGAAAACGAAGAGAAGTCATCCATGAAGATTCTAAGTGATTCCAGCAATAGGGGGCCAAAAATAAGATTGACCGTTCTGTTAAAGGTGGCTGGAGCATTTCTGAGCCCAAATGGCATTTTTACATACACATATGTTCCCCAAGGTGTGATAAAAGCAGTCTTTTCCCGATCCTCTGGATGTATTGATATTTGATTATAGCCACTGAATCCATCCATAAAACTATATAAGGCATGCCCAGCCACTTCTTCAATGACCTGTTCTGCAAAAGGCATAGGGAGCCCATCTGGAATGGTCACCTTGTTGAGAGCTCTAAAGTCAACACAAATTCTGATTTTATTTGTATTCTTCTTCGGTACTATAACCATAGGTGAGAGCCACTCTGAGTGCTGCACAGGAATGATGATTCCTGCATCCTCCATCTTTTGGATTTCCACTTAGACGGCTTCGGCATACTTTGGATTGAGTCTATAGCTCCTTCCTCTGATGGGTCTGGCTCCATCAACTAGAGGGATTCTGTGCTCTCCATAAGATGCAGGCACTCCTTCTAAGTCTTTATAATGCCAGGCAAAAACATCTGCATACTGAGTCAAGAATGATTTTACTTTTTCCAGGAGCTCTGGGTGGCTCCACAACCAAGTGGCCACCAGAACTGGTTGATTATTGTTTTGAGTGCCTAAGTATATTTCTTGGACCGGATTTCTTGTTACCATATTATCTCCCTGTGCCTCTGCTTCCTTGTCTTCTTCTACTAGCTTTTCGTGCATTGCTTCATAAGCAGGTGTATTTTGGACTACGATGTGTTCCTCCTTGTCCTGCATCCATCCTGCAGGGATTTCTTGAATTGGGAAAGAATATTCAACCTCAGAATTTTTTACCTTGTTTTTAGCTTTAGAAACTTCGTTATCCGTTGTTGACACATCCTCCTCCAATTTGTATTTGAGGGGTATCTTCCTGCCCCTTCTGTGGTCAGTGATGGGCTCTCCTAATCCATCAACCTGGACCTTTTCCTTGTCTTCATCATAATCTTCAGTCGTGCCAGAATTATCAAGAAAAATTCCAAAACAAGAAGAAGAGTTGCCTGCTTGGAGCCAACTTAGAATATCCTCTTCTTCCTCAAAATCTATTTGGGGTTGATCCTCCGCTTCTGTTCCCATGCAAATGCTCACTGTTTGCATCATACTAGTGTTTCCTTGATTGTCTGGGCCTTCTTCTAAATGAATTTGTGTCAGCTCCTGCCCTTTCTTTTGAACCCACATAGTGTCCTTACCCCAATCATGAATGACACTGGCATGCCTCAGCCAAGGTCTTCCAATTAAGAGAGGAAATCCTCCTTCAACCTGGGGCAATCTTAAAACCACAAAATCCAGAATGAATAGATTACCTTGTACTTCAAGTGGAACTTTTGGGATTACCCCCAAGGGCCTTACTTTGCTCTGATCTGCCAAAGTAACCGTGAAATTTGCAGGTCTTGAAGGGTGGAGTCCAATCCTTTTCATGGTATGTTCATGCATCAAGTTAATGCCAGAACCACCATCTACAATAACACCTTGAAATTCATGATCCTTGATTGATATTGTAAGCCGAGGACTTTTATAATCTGTGAGGGGTGCTTCCCCCCTAATTATCCCTTTATGTAAAATAGCAGTCTTGGCCACTAAGCTTGTAGTAGAAGCCTCATCAATTATCTGCAATAATTCTGACCTGAATTTTCCATCCATCTTTATTAATTCAAGAATACTAACCTCCTTCTTCATTGACTTGAGTAGTTTTGAAGCCTCTGACTCTTTAAGAGAGTGAGCTTCATTTGCTTTGTTAAACTCTTCTTGAGCCCTGTTGAAGGCATGCCCAATGGCATCACTGGTGCCTATGAGACATTCATTTTGGTTTGTGTCTGCCCTTGTAGTATCTTTGTCTTCAATTGCAACTCTGTCTTTGTTCAATTCCTTAATTATCGATTCTTGATTTTCTACCACTTTTGCCGTTCCCTTGCTTCTTGTCTGTACTGCAAAAGATTCGAGTTCTTCTAATTGTACCACTCTAGTAGATGGTGAGGGTTCATTCACCTCAGGGAGTGTTTCCTCCTTGAATACAGAGATCATTTGGAGATGGGGTCCGGAAGTAGAGGCTTGATTCTTAGGACAACAGTTTGTATAGTGATCCCTGGCCTCTGGACAGTTCCTGCAAGGAGGTGCATTTTCTAGGAGAGTGCATCTAGACTGGTAGTGCCTGCATTCTCCACATCTGAAGCAAATAATTGGCCTTCTAGGCCCATTTGCAAAGTTAGTTCTCGGTCTAGGATTATAGTTGATACCTTGGTTTGCTGCTGCTGCCATTACATTTGCTGGTGGCAAAAGTCCTCCTTGTGTCCAGTATGTCGTTGTCGGCATTCCCCTTACTTGGCATTCATGGGCCTCATGCCCAATCTTCCTGCATAATTGACAAGTCACATTTAGCAAAGGACATTCACTTACTATGTGCCCTTGCTTGCTGCACATGGAGCACCAGAGTCCGTTCTTAATGCCGCCTCCTTTGAGTTCTTGCAACTCCTGTCTCAGCTGAGCTAGTTCTTCTGCTTGGGCTTCCTCTTCCTTTTGGAGCTTGAGGGCTTCAATCTCTTTTCTCAGCTGAGCTACAGTAGTCTCCTCCTCTGTGTAGGGCTTATTCCTTTTCAAGCCCTCCAGTTCCCTTCTTAACTGGCTCACTGGGTCCTCCAGTTCTGTACCATATGATGGTTGGGAAGAAGTTGCACCATACTGGTGCCTTATCTGTTCCAAGCGTGTGGCCGTATTGATGAACTCCTCAACAGAGGCAGTGGGTAGCACTAACTCTTTTATTTTGCATTGGGTGACCACAGGTAGAGGTTTGGCTAACCACTTCTTGACAAAGAAGTCGTGCGGTGGATCCGGTAGTTTAGCCATTAGTGCTTTGGCCCTGGTCACGAACTCTGGGAACTTTTCTCCTGGACCCAATTTCAAGTTTTCCAATTCTTCTATAATGATCTCAGCCGTGTTGCCATGCTGAAATTGATTTTTAAAAGCCTCTTTCATCAAATCCCAAGAGGTAAAGTGATTTTCAGCAAACTGGCTAAACCACTTGTCTGCCAGACCTTCCAATGTGGCGGGGAAGAGTATCAAGAAAGCATCTTCCCTACCCATTAGCCCTCTAGTCTTACATAATGCAAGAAATCTTCGAATGTGCTCATCTGGGTCCTCATGGGCTAAACCTCTGAAGGAGGGAAATTTTATGTTTAGTCTGGAGAGCAAGATTTCTAGGTCCACCTGTCCTGCCATGCTTCCTACCGATGAAGTCGATGAAAGTGGACTCGATGATCTTCTGTTCGTCTTTCTTCTTGTCTGCTTGCACTTGATCCTCAAGGTTTGTGACTGGGTCGCGGTCATGAGCTATTCATAGTCCACTTAAAATGAGACACTTGATAAAAGTATGTACCTTTTGGCCCACTGGAGTAGTGTTGTCGACACTGGAATATTGCTCTCCAATGGCAATATATAGTCTCCTATGCTCAAATCTCCTTGGAGGTCCCACCGGGCGTGCCAAATTTGTTGGGGATTCGTGGACAAGAAGGAGTTTGAGGGTTTGTAGGAGAAAAAAGAGATGATGAAAATGAAATAACAGTGAGAACTTCTGTAAGAGAGTACTCCTGGAAACCTTGAATATTGATTATCTTGCAACAGTTACAATGACTGAATATAGTCCAATCAATGACTAAATACAACTTCAGAGAATATCAATTACTGAAGGCCAATTATCTCAAGTCCTCTGGCAGCGGCCTCTCCTGCACCAATCCTTCACTTGCTTCACGCTTCCCTTGTGCGCACCTTGCACTAAGCTTCCACCAAGCTAAGGAGTTGGTATCTCGGCGCGCACACACAATAGACCTAGGGACTCTTGGAATCCAACTCGCCTTCTCTGCACACCTTCCTCTTGACACCTCTTGCACTCTTCAGTGTCGTCGCACACTGGTGGCTCTTCTTGCTTCCTCTGAGCTCTCTCTTGCTCTTTTTCAATGTGTCCCCAAGAATAGCCTTTGTCCTTCCTCTTGAATCCGCCGGTCCCGTGACTTCTAACTGCCATGGACTCTTGGGCTTCCTTTGATGTCCCAAGATTCTCTTTTTAGTTGGCGGCAAACGAATTGCCCTTTGTCCTGTAGTGACTTTAGTGTAAAACCAAAAATTTTAATGGGGGTCATACTTTCACTTGTGCATACACTTTTCCGCTTCACATGCCTTCACATTCCCTTTTAATTCTTCCTTTGTGTACTAAAGGGGGTTCACCTAAACCTTCCTAAACACTTTAAAACACATTCTGATCTTTAGGAAAATTAGAGAAAATACGCAACCCGCTTCTCCAATTTACCCTTTGCGGGACAATTAATTGTCACTTAGGCACTTTGACTTTGCACCTGTTGGCTTGACCTTGACCTTGTTGTCTTTGACCGGTTGGCTTTGACCATCATGACTTTTATGGGCTCAACAATATGCATTGCATGAGAGTAGGATATCACATATATCTAGAACATAGAATATGTATCATTTGCTTTCAATTGCATAACCAATAAGGACCACTTTAATGGCTTTTACATCAAGCTTACCATGATCTATCTTCTCAATGTGAACATAAGATGGGGAACCAAAAATTTTGAAGTAACTCACATTGGGTTTCTTCCCATGATAAGTTTCATAAGGTGTGATGACCTTCAAAGATTTTGTGGAAGACCTACTTAGAATGTGATTAGCTGTATGTATTACATCAAAACAAAATTTGGGAGAAAGATTTTTGGATGACATCCTACTATGCATCATCTCAACAAGTATCATATTCTTTCTTTTTGCAACACCATTCTGTTTTGGAGTGTAAGCAATAGTGAGTTGATGAGAGATACCTTTGTCTTCAAGAAAAGGCTCAAAGTCTTTAGACATGTACTCTCCTCCTCTATCACTTCTCAAAATCTAGATCTTTGATTGACTTTCATTTTCAACCATAGCTAATAACTTCTTGAAAGTAGGAAAAACCTCTGACTTCACTTTAAGACTGTAAATCCATGAATATCTTGAGAAATCAATCAATGAACATAACAAAGTACTTGTAACCTTGAATATAATATCTTGTCATCAAACCATTCACATATGAATGTATGATCGGCAACTTCCTTGTGGCTATGATGTATCCATGCTTCTTGAAAGGTAGTTTGTGAAGCTTTCCTTC
Source organism: Ceratopteris richardii (assembly GCA_020310875.1). Classification (NCBI taxonomy): domain Eukaryota; kingdom Viridiplantae; phylum Streptophyta; class Polypodiopsida; order Polypodiales; family Pteridaceae; genus Ceratopteris; species Ceratopteris richardii. The sequence continues at coordinate 13,430,961 of CM035411.1, forward strand.
AAGACATCCTTCACATGAGTCTGCATGATTTGGTAAAGCAAAAGTAGGCAAACTCTCCATCATAGCCTGATCTTTGATATGCTTGAGAGTTGTGTAACTAATATGACCAAATCTAGCATGCCATAACTTCATGTTCTCCATAGGCATAGTAGACCTAGAAACATTAGTATGACTAATTTTGGATAACAAAAACATGCCACTTCTGTTTTCACCTTGTAGTAGACAATGTTTCTCATCAGGTGAGAGGATCTAACATGAACCTTTCTTAAAAACAACTTTATAACCATCTGATAAGAGAGTAGAGATAGAGAAAATTCTCCTTCATATCTACTACATAAAGAACATTGGAAATTGTGAAATTGCAACTTGTTCTTGAATTTAGGTTGGCTTCTCCAACACCTACAACATCCAAATCATGACCATCTACAATGGTCACTCTTCTACTTTAAGAATTAGAAAGGGAAGAAAATACCTTTCTGCAACCTATCATATGCTTAGTAGCTCGATAATAGAAAATCCAAGGATTATCTAAGATTGCATTTGATGCTGCCAAATCGAAAGCTACTTCTTCAATAGTACTACATGCATATGAATTTACCTTTGAAGATTTAGTTTTTGGATCATCTTCTTCAACACTATTACCTGATTCTTTTTTCTTCTCATTAAAAATCCTTGCTTTGAATTCTGCTATGTAATGACCTTGTTTCTTATAGTAATGGCATACTCCTTTCTTTGAATCAAATGTAGCCGAAGACTTTTCTTTGGGTGTAGAGGAAGCATTAGGAAAATGACTAGAAGATTTAGGATTAAAAAACTTACTTTCCTTCTTGGATTGCTGCATCATCTTCTCCTTCTGCATCTTTCCCTTTGATGATGATAACATAGCTTCATCATTCTCTTTCATACCCTTTTGTCAATCTTCATCTTGAAGTCACAAGAACTATAGGTCTTCAAATGAAAGTTCTTTATCTCTTGTAGAGAGAGATAAAGAAGTAACAAAAGCACAATATGTAGATGGGAATGATTTTAGAAGTGTGTTTACCATCTCTTCATCTAAAATATTTACTCCAACATTGAGTAATTGGTCTCGTAAATCTTTGAGCTTCAAAATATATGACTGAACTGATTCACCAACTTTCATCCTTGTGTTGGCTAGTTGTCTCCTTAGATGAGCTTTCATAGCATGTTTTTTGCTCTAATAGAGATTCTCTAACTCCAACCAAGCCTACCGAGAGGTTTTGTAAGACCTGATCTCGGGTATAATATGCCTCTTGACTCCCATAGCAATATATGAAAGTGCTAGTGCATCCCTTGAATCCCATCTAGATTGCTCTTCTGTAGGAAGTAATCTAGTAGTAGTATAGACTCATGATGATGAAAGAGTTTCTTCTTCTTCACTAACCTCCTATTGAGCAGAAATAGGAACAAAAGGTCTACTAGAAGATGAAGCAACATCTTCTCTCACTTGTCTTGGCCTTGGATAAGTACCATTGACAATATTCCATAAGTCCTTTGATACTAACAGATTCATCATCATAAAACTCAACATTTGATAAAGAGACATGCCCTCAATCTTGTCTTCATTCTCAAGTCTATAATCACTCATTTTATTAAGGGTGATTTCAACTATGCTATGATACCAAATGTTGGTATTCTAAGCTCTAATACCAAATGTTGGAAGTGGGGTGGGTCTCAATAACAATAAATCATAGGTTTACAAGATCTTCCAATAGATGATCCTTTACATACCTTAATACTCAAAAAGATGATGAGTGAGAGATAGAGAGAGAATAGGCAAGATTTCAAAAGAAACAATAAGCTTTGAGGATCACCTACACTACCTATATTCCAATGTCAAATTACAATGTGTGAACATGATATAAACTGACAATATCTGAATCTAGCCAGAAATAGGAACTAGTTACAAGAAATTGTGTGCCTACGAGGTATGAAGTGTGTGTGTGTGTGTGTGCGTATGCATGTGAAAATATGGAGAATATGAACAGTTTAGAATTGTTTTACAACAAACATAAATTTTGATCAAACTAAATCAGAAATGAGTGACCTAGCAAGTAAGAACAGAAATAGACTTGCTATTTACAGTAAATCAATAATGGATGTTGATGGTAAGCTGGTAGAATCTCCTCTAGATAATCACCGAGATGTAGACCAAAACTCCTCCAAGAGTGTGAGAACTCCTCCTCCAAAATAGAGCACCTCCTAAGGATCACCTCCAAGATCTCCTTGATTTCTCCTCTTGAGAAGATGCCTTGTGTGATGATTGAGAAGTGAGTACAACTTCTCTTGTAGATCGATGATGCTTCAAAATCAAAAAGCATAAAGCATGATCGCTACCTCTAAAAGCAATAAAGGAAACTCACATTGTAAATCGGTTCTGCTAATTTTTACGATAGCTAAATCTTGATAAAAAAAAATGCGTCATGATTTTGTTGACCCATGGGTTTTGAACCCGGGCCACATGGATAGGAAGACTTTGGTCCAGCCAACATGCCCACACATTTTTAATTGAAAGAATATAGAAAAACATATTATAGTGACTACTCAGGAGTTTTGGACCATGGACCATGGGACATTGTTTCCAACATTTAGAGGAAGTACTCAATGTATTCAAATTTGTTTTTGCTTTGATATTAGGAACAACACTTTTTCATTTTTAGTTGATTTCCAAAGTATTCAATGGGAGATCCTTATGCTAGCAGTATTTTGTTAGATAAACCTAGACAAAAAGTAGATTATGCGCCATAGGAAGGGGTTAGACAAGTAGAATACACTCCAGGTCTCCCTAAAATAGGACAACACGAACGACAAGAAGTTAATATTTATAAAGAATTAAATGAGTTGGATGAGAAGATGAATGATATCCAAGTAGATATGCTCATTGTTAAGGAGATCCAAATCAAGATGGGGACCCTTCGTACTTCGATTAATGAAGTAAAAGGGAAGATGGAACAAATATTGGATACACTTTGTCCAACGTTTACCCTACCTGCCCAAATGGGTTCTTTGTCAATTCAACCAAGGAACCCATCCTTGAGTAAAGGAACAGATGCTCCTTTATTGATCCATAGTAACTTGTCTTTAAAAAATAAAAGTGAGGAAGTAACCATAAATCCTCCGCTCACTTCCATTAGGTTTAGGAGTCTTTCATTTGCGAAACACTTAAAACCACCTCAATTCTCAGGGGAAGATAAAGACCAAAACAAGGATGTAGTCTTGACATTTTTGGAAAAATGGCAAGAGTTACATCAGTTAAAAAACACCCTTGAAGCGTATCAAGTCTTAGAAACAAGTTTTTCACTTGGACCTTAGGCCTATAAATGGTGGATGATCTTAAAAGCGTCTCAAAGAATCCCTAGAACTTGGAGCCGATTTGAGGAGCTCTTTAAAAAAGAATTCCTACCAAAAAACGAAGACGAGAAAAACTAGGAAGAGTGGGACAAGGTCCTTCAATGAGGACATCCCCTCTCCTTGTACATTTCTCATTACTGAGAAATAGTCCTAAAACTTCAAAACCTAGATGATTTTCTTAAAGTTAGAGGTTTCATCCATGGTCTCAACACTACTAGAAATGTTTTTTCATGTCTTATTTTGGTCCTATTTTTTGTGTACTTTCTTGCTTTTGTTAGTTGTTTTTTATAATGTGTATGTGTTTGTGTTCTCTATCTTGGGTTCATAAGTTTGGATAACTTTGAACTCATCAAGGTATATATATATATATATATATATATATATATATATATATATATATATATATATATATATATAGTGTTTATTAAATTAATTTATTTTATTGAAGTGAATGATATGAATGAAATGTACTAATGATTTTTATTACAATTTATATTTAACATGCAATTTATTATTTTAATTGTATAATTCTTTCATATTATTAGTGTGTTTGTGTGTGTATATGTGTGTATGTATGTGTAGTTATGTGTGTATATGTATGTATGCAGATGTAGGTATATATCTATATTTGTGTATGTGTGTGTGTGTGTATCTGCATGTGTATGTGTGTGTATCTGAATGTGTATATGTATGTGTGTGTGCATGTTTGTATATGTGTATGTTTTTATATGCATGTGTATATGTATGTGTGTATATGTATGAACATGTGTGCATGTGCATTGTTGGGTTGTAGGGTATGCACACATCCTCATTTGTGCATAAGAACCCTTCTTAAGCCCATGAGAATAACCCTTTTTTGTATATACTTGAGTGGCACATATGAACACTCTCCTAAATCACTTTTTGATATTTCCTGATACCATAGTGTAGGTGACCTTGGGTATTTTTCCTTTCTTGCTCTCTTAAAGCAAATCCCACGTAGAAATCGTAGAAATCCCCACGCATGCTTTTATGAAGATTTGTTTGTTAGGGAAGAATATCCTAGAAGATTGGCAATTAGAGAGAGAATCACTTTTTGACTTTTCGAAGAGGCACATGGGGAATATAGCTTAGCCTATAAATAGAAGCTCATTTTTGTAAAGAGAGGAGCTTTTGGTCGACGTGCTCTCATGTAATATCTCTTGTCAATGGAAGATGCTCTCATTTACTCCAAGAAGACTATTTACATTTACATGCATTGTGTCTTGTGAGTGTGTGAGAGTGGTGTGTGTGTGCCTATGCATGTCTCTCCTTTGTGTGAGTAGAGTAGTTGCATTCTCTTGTATTTTCCTCATGGACTAGGATCCTTGACTCCCTATTCTCCTTGTTTTCAAGCATGTGGCAAAGCATGGGGCTCTTGCCAATGGCTTGAACATGTGGGAGTTGGGGGTGGATGAGAGGAGAGTCACTCTTGAGCCTTCCTTCTTGCTTCCATGCAAGGTGGTGGGGGTTTTTGGTCATTCCTTGCTAAAACCTCAACACTTTTTGGTGCCGTTGCCGGGGATGGTCGGCCTTTCATCACTTGGAGAGCTCAAAAACGTGTGGTAAAGTATTGTGTTGCAATCTTTTTTGCTCAATTACGTAGGATTTGAGTTTGTGCATGGCAATTTCACCCTTCCATTGGGCCATTTGCTCCCATTTTCTTGTTTTGAGTAGTGTAGTTTCAGTTTATTTTGTTTGTTGCACAAAAACACCCCCTTACCCCTTCGCTCTCTCACTCTTCTACACATACACACTTCCACACACTCATTGGGACATCACTCTCACCACTTCCACCTCTTTTTCAGTGATTGTCTTGGGTAGAGGGATGAGGGGTGCCTCCTTCTTGGCCCCTCCCTTCTGCTCAATTTTCCTCAAGAAACGCCCCACAAAAAGAAGTAAATGTAGAACTCGGATGCACCCATTCCCTTCCTTCTAGTTTTCAAGAAACTGTGAATGTTCTTTTTTTTTACGTATATTGTGATTTTGGGGAAATGTCTTTAATGACTAGACATGTGTACATCGAAAAGTCGGCTGTATTGGTTTCTCCATCATATAGGTATGCAGCCTGCAGGTAATAGTCTGGCCGTCGGTTCAGTTTAATGGGTAGATGGCATCATTAAAACTCCACTCCTTTTCTATTTTTCGAAAGTTGCAAAGGCCTTTGTACGTTGGGTTGTGGGAGGTATTTCATTTATCCTTTTTCCCCCCCTTTTTCTCCTTCCCTCGTACCCCCTCTGTGTGCCTCTCCTGCGTAGCTGATGGCCATGGCGAATTGACTTCTCTACTGCCGTTGGGGGAGTTGGGGGGGAGGCATGCCTTCCCCTCATCCCTTACTTCCTCGTGGCACAAGTCTCCTTCTTCTCCTTTGCGCGCAAGAGCCTGGCTCCATATATGCTTGTCTGCGGACGCTCGTAATGAAGCCATTGACTCTGAACCTATGCGGGTGTATTCGGTGTATTCGTCTACCAGAATTCTGCTTCATCCATGCCTTTCATGTCTGAGATTTGGCTTGCTCTCCACCTGGGTGCTACTGTTCTCCTCTTCTCGGCTTGGAGTTGAGTTTTTGTGCTTTGTTTCGCTCTGTGTATGGGTTTGTGCTTCTGCCTACGACCCTATACACACTCGCTCATGCGGGGTTGAGCTTGCGGGCTCTCCCTCGGTCGCTTATGTTGGGATTGATGCACACTAATTTTTGGCCCCTCTGCACTCGGCACCTGGTTGGAGCTTCACCTCGAAATCTACTGCCTGTTCCAGATCGGGCTTGGCTCTTATTACGACTGTTGATGGAGGAGCCTGCCTTCCCTCGCATTATGCTTCTCCTCAAACTATGGCTTACCGCTCGGTTACTTTTGGGGCATCCACCACTCTGGTTGTGTGTAGCTTGCTTCCCCTATCGTGTTTTAACCATGGCGGGCGTAGTTTATGGTTCTCTATCTACATGCACGTCAAGTTGTGCTCAAACGGGGCAAGCTATCGGGATTGCCCTTCCTTTCCCCTCAGGAAGCTACGTTGAACAAATAATGATCCTTTCCCATCTGCTCAGCAAACAACCACTAACTTCCATCATCTTTTTGGTGTTATGTGGGGATAATTGCTTCATGAGGTTCCCCTCTTGGTCATTATCTCACTCATTAGCAACAAGGAGGTTGCTAAACCTTCGATTATAGGTACTTTTTATCTCCCTGCAAACAAGCATATGTTGCAATTGGACTGCAATATGTATTATGGACTGCAATAGTCTTTTTGCCCTCGCTATGAGATGGAAATCTATTCATATTACTGCACATCAAGCTTCAAAATTGTTCTCTGAAAACTTTTTCTTTCTAGCTCATCCTGTTTTGGTTAATCAAGGCCAAGGCGGGGAGGGTTTTCTTGCCCCCTTGCCTGCTTGAGGTACTGCACCTCTGGAGGTTTCTATCATTTATCTTTTGGTCTTGCATTCTTTGTTGAGTACTACCATGATCATTGGATCTACGAGTTTTGTCCGATCTTTTCGGTGTTGGTTGCAGGTTTCCTATTCGGGGTTTGGTGAATGACCTTTAGTGACACCTCATAGTTGTACTAGGGTGGATGATTCTACTACAGACATGTATCGTAGAATGAAGCCATGTGGGTTGATTCTTGAGTCTTCTCCAGTAAAGTTATTAAGTTTTGGTAGAAGGAACTTGTATGTGGCTAGCAATGTCTTTCTGTGGCTCCTCCATGATAGTGCAAACTCGATAAATTTTGTGAAAATTACATGTGATTACTAGGTCAAAATGTCTATATCAATCAGGGGGAAAGGTGCTATCATGCTAAGTTGCTGGCTCTTCTCTTGTGATGTTGGTATGTTTTCATGCATTCTTTACAAGTTTCTGGATGTTCTTGATTCCTTTTTGGCATTATTAAAGAAAGGGGGCTGCTCAGACAAAGAAGCCATTGAGTTTCATAAATATAGTTTGATCTCTTTAGGGATGGTGCCTCCACAAACATAACACTCTTTTTGTTTGAGTCATATGAACCATCAGCTATGTTGCAATCCTATAGATCTTTGCAGATTAGGGGGAGTTAAGGGTTTTAGGACTGTTATTTGACCGAAAGCCTCTAAGACCTTTTGGGAACGATAGAGGATTAAAGCCTATGTGATTTCCTAATGGTTGATGACCATGTTAAAATTAAACACCTCAACAGGAGTTGGTTGTTTGGCTAAAACTCATAAAGGAGTAACAATCAATGATTAACATAACAAACAAATACATATGATTCTCCATAGGAGGATGATGAACAAATACCACCTCCAAGATAGGAAACTTGAAGGAAAAGAGGGGATGTGGATATGACTTGCACTAGTATCACAATTGTTTATGCATAATTGACTTTGGAGATGTGACTCAATAGCTTGGCATGGTGCTATAATGTATTTACAGGTTTTGATACTAGTTTCAAGAGATCGACCCATGTGGAACTGGTTGAGGAATCCCAACCTATCAAATGTATGGTCCAAATCTGTCACAGGCATGCTATTGGCATATGTTTTTGGTGCCTCACTCAGATGCTCTTAGACAGGTAAGGAACGAAGCTTTGAGGAAGCAGGACCTCGAGTGCTGCAGATCTCAAAGTACACATCTACAAGATTTTTTTTTACGTCAAAAATATCACATGTGAACAATTTGCGGTTGTTGAACCTTGCATATAAATCACATAAACTATGTATTTTCTCAAAACCCGTTTTATGATGAGCTGAATCCATCTTAAATTATATAAGTGACTCATTTGGGTGCACATGAATCTCACCTTCTGATGTGTTGGAGTTATGAAACCTGCTTCAAGAACATTTGGACACCCATAAGAAATACCTAGGAAACATCCAACAAGTTGCATTTCATGAATGCTTGGGGTTGTTTATGCACTGTGTGTTAACAACTTGACTACTTTTTTGCTTTCTACACCGCCTGCTTAATATTATCTAATAATGTCTGGATGAAATCTTGTTCCAACAAAGCTGGAAACACTATGTGTATCCAGTTACAAGATCCGAGTGCTTGTTTTTTGCCAGGGATGTAATTCTCTAGTTTTACAATGCCCATTTATGGCTTATCATGCATTGCAGGCCAACACACTCATAACTTCAGAATTGATGATTTGCTACTATGCTTTGCAGGAATAACCTTGGATAAAATTGTTTGCATTTCCTAAATGCTTGTAGAATGATAAGAGTCATAATGTTGCACCATTGTCCTATCTTTTAGCAAGCTTTTGGATATGAGCATATGGCAGGACCATAAAGTAATCATGAAACCACATGCATCTCATGCAATGCAATACAATATGTCTCACACTCACTTGGGGGTAGCATATTTAGGAATGACAATATGACATCACAAAGATATAAGGGACATATGGGTTCTTATGATCCTTGCTCTTTAGCTATAATTCTTGGATTGGAGGAACCATCAAATTTTTAGGACTTCTCTCTAGAGGATGCCCCTGAAGTGGAAACTAAATTTGAAGTGAATGTTTAACTCAGTATTAGATGCAGTCTACTAGCTCTTTTTTATGACATTTCAGGTATGGGAGCTTCTGGAGAAGGCATCCAGCCTTACAAAAGACTACATAGTGGCAGGAATGCTGGGTTGATTGCCCCCCAAGGGGATTGTGTTGCCCAGCTTTGAAGATTGAAGATTTGCAGCTTGAAGTAAAGACTGAAGACTTGCAACCTGAAGCCTTGCAAAGTGAAGAATTGCAGATTTTGAAGACCTGAAGATTTCAACTTGGATAAAGTTCAGTTGTGTATGATCCTCTCCTCTTAGCTTTGTCGAGGACGACAAAGTCTAGGAAGGGGAGAGTGTTGGGTTGTAGGGCATGCACACATCCTCATTTGTGCATAAGAACCCTTCTTAAGACCATGATAATAACCCTTTTTTGTATATACTTGAGTGGCACATATGAACACTCTCCTAAATCACTTTTTGATATTTCCTTATACCATAGTGTAGGTGACCTTGGGTATTTTTCCTTTCTTGCTCTCTTAAAGCAAATCCCACATAGAAATCGTAGAAATCCCCATGCATGCTTTTATGGAGATTTCTTCGTTAGGAAAGAATATCCTAGAAGATGGCAGTTAGAGAGAGAATCACTTTTTGACTTTTCAAAGAGGCACATGGGGAATAGAGCTTAGCCTATAAATAGAAGCTCATTTTTGTAAAGAGAGGGTGCTTAGGTGTGAGAAAATCCAAGTGTCATGACCTCCCAAGGTCGAGTGTCGTGACATCCAAGTGTCATGACATCCAAGTGTCGTGACCTCCCAAGGTCGAGTGTTGCGACATCCAAGTGTCATGACCTCCCAAGGTCGAGTGTCATGACATCCAAGGGTCGTGACCTCCCAAGGTCGAGTGTCACGACATCAAAGTGTCGTGACCTCCCAAGGTGGAGTGTCGTGACATCCAAGTGTCATGACATTGAGCCCAGTGTCGCAATATCCTGGTATCATGTGACATTGAGCCAAGTGTCACGATATCCTGGTATCATCTAAGATTGGATCGAGTGTTGCGACATCCAAGTATCATGTGTCATTTCCATAAGGTGTCGAGTGTCATTTAATCGAAGGTATCGTGCATCGAGAGATCCTAGGTATCGTGTGTCGATAGTCATCCAAGTATCGAGTGTCACCAACTGTAGGTGTTGTGTGGAGCCAAGTATCATGTGTCGTGGAGCCAGATATCGTGGGAAGCTAGGTATCGAGTGTCGTCTAAAGAGCAAGTGTCGTGTGTTGTGCTAGTGAATTTCAGTGATACCTCATCAAGGAGACTCCAAATTAAGAAAAAATACATATATATCTATAAATTCTAGAAAGCATTTTGGAGCCAAGGTCTGTCTAGATTCAAATAGAGCCATTGGTGAATGAACTTGAGATCGGGAAGAGTCCTAGGAAGCCGAATGAGTGTGGTATCATCAGTAGGAAGTGTAGCCAAGCCTCCTAGTATTCATTCACATTACTCTGAGACCTCGAGTGTGTTTGAGGAAGAAACCGTTATGACCTCTGAAGCCATGCATAGCTCTATACCCATATCAGGCCTAATGTCTGTCATTGAGGGAGAGTATAGAACCTCCTTAGAATATGTGACCACCAATCAACATGAACTACCCATCTACATAGATGGATTGAATAGATCAGTGGCAAGGTTGAAGAAAGGCAGAGATGATGACATAGTGCCTAGAGGAGCAGTCAAGTACGTGGGAGGATTCTATATGGATAAAACAAGGATTATGTATGCAATCACGGAGCATCCAAAGAGCATCAATGAGCAAAGGGAAGAAGATAATACCCAAAACCCTAATGAAGGGGGATAATAAAAACAGGTGTTAACCCCTAGAGGAAAGTCCATTGTAATTAGGGTTTAGAGAGGAGACTTAATTCCCCAGGATGACTCCTTAATGGATGTCTACATGGTGAACGGAATGGATCATTTGCTTAAAACCAACTCTTCATTGTGGGAAGAAGTGACAAACCCAACCACCATCTATGAGTTATAGGATCCTGAAAACCCCACTCACATTACTGACTTAGACAAGAATGAGAGAAGATATTGGCCCATGATTGAATTGGAGAGAGCTAGGCTGAGATATTAGAACATATCTATATTCTCGCCTAGGGATCAAGCCACTACTTCTCAAAATCCCCAAGGAACTTATCACAATTCATCTTATCAACATTCAGGCCAGACACAACAATAGAGCATTCCTGTTAGACCTCAAGTCCAGTTTGCTACACCAGGTGTTAACCCCAACTATTGACCTCCTACAAATGCAAAACCAAGAAATAGGATCCCTGTTCTTGAGAGACCGCCAGTAGGAAGAGATGTAGGTATCCCTTTAGGACGTTCGATTTTCCCTATAATGCAAAGACCACCTGAACCTAGAAGACGACTAAGACCAATTCAAGTTGCCAAATGCATGAGAAGCCACTATGATGGTTCTGGTGAGCCATACAACCACATTACTGAATTCAAGCAAGTGGTGAGAGTTGAACAAGTAGAAGACTTCCTGGTCCAATATGAATCATTTGGCCTAATCCTCACAGAAACGGCCTTAGCATGGTTCCAGCCATTAGAGCCCAATAATTTCAAAACATGGAACAAGTATATGAGGAATTGATCAAGGAATTCACTAGGACTAGAATAAAAAACAACTCTTCATCATTAATCCATAGTTTCAAGCAGTTGCCCACTGAATCAGTGAGGTTAGCGGCAAGACGATTCAAGAAATATGTGGATAGATGCCCTATGGAAGAGACACCCACCCAACATAAAATGGTCTCATTATTTCTGGAAGGATTGGTAAATGGGTCCTTGAGATCCTTAGTATATGTGAAGAGATTCCAAAACATAAATGAGTGTATGAAAGAGTGCATTGACCTATAAGACAATTTTGCAGAAGACTTAAAAATACCTCAAGGAAGTTTAAGGAGTGAGGATAGTGCTAGTAGTACTTCAAATCCAAGGAACAATGTAGAAGAGATAGCCGATTTAGTGGCTAAGAAGCTGAATGTTCAAGGACAAAAAAATTATCCCAATCCTCCCTTGAGAGTGCCTATGCTCAGGAGATGTGTTCACTGTGGAGGAGATCATCCTTCTCACATGTGCAAAAGGGGAGTAGTCCCATCGCCTCCATATGCCTATAGCAGACCACCCGTCCAAGGCCCAACTCATTACTGTCGCATAGAACAAAGGTACACAAATCACAGTATAGAGAATTTTCATTACAATCGACAACCAAGACCTACACACCCACCATTTAGGCCTTATGTGTATCAAGGATACAATCAACCTCAACCGGTACTAGGACAACAACCGCCTCACCCACAAAATGTAGTCCTAGTGAAAATCGCTCAAATGGAAGAGAATCTTGAAAGAGCAATAGTACCAGCCACCCCATTAACTAATATTGAGACTTATGATCAATCTTATGACCTTATTCAAGGAAGTTATTCCACCTATGAAAATACTATGGCTGAGTATGGACAATCCTATGAGCCATATACATATGGAGTTGATAGTTATGATAGTTCTCTGGGATATGATCAAGACTATGTGTCACTAATGTACACTACTCCTATAGCATCAATACCTCCAACGCCAATGAGTAGACCACCTACCCCTAGAGGACCATGTTATAGATGCGGAGGTCATCACTTTATTAGGGAGTGCACATTACCCAATCCACCTCCACATCAAAAAGTTTGGGAAGGCTAGTGTAGTGATTGTGGCAAGGAACACCTTTTTAGGGATTGCCCTAAAAATCCCAATAAAATCAATCCCACTGCACAATTAAATGTTATAGAAGTGGTAGAGTCACCAGGGAGTGATAAGGAATACACTATGCCATTGAAAGCGATAACTAGGGCCCTCGATAAATTCAGAGAAAATGATAACCAAGACAAAGAGTCGAACACCCCATCACCACAAGTAGTTGTAGATCTTGAAGAGTCTGAGAAAAGTGCTAAGTCTAAACAAACTGAAAGATGGAATACTTGTAGAGAAAAGATAAAACACAAGAGATCGCAACAAAAGTTAGAGAATGAGAACAAAAAGCAGAGCCAAGATGAGGAACAAGAACCTAAAGGAAAATCTAACAAGGAAACAGAGAAACATCAAAGAAAAGAGGCAGGATCAGTTTTAGCCGATCCAATGCCAGAAGATTTAGCCATGTGGATTAAAGCATATCAAGCACGAATAAAGGCAAGCCCCTCCATCGAGCAACATGAAAGAGAATACCCAAGGGGTGACTTAGAGAAAGAGAGACTGGAAATATGTAAGAAGTTAATTGAAGTGGCTCAGCAAACTTTAGAAAAACCTGTTCAGCCACTACCCAGCACAAGGATTCCGGAAAAAGAATTTCAAGAATGTGTAGCACCTAGTTATCCTAGGGAAGGAAAGAAAAACGAGAACTATGAAGAAAAATGCCATCAAAGTAAAGAAGAAGGATCTGTAATCCCTGAAGTAGACATGGAATGGCCTAAAGACTTATGGGCAAGAGTCCAAGAAGATAGATGGAAGAAAGCAGAAGGAATTGAACCACCTTTTGAGGAGTTAGAAGCAATAGGTGAGCTTGAATTGTCAACTCCTAAATTAAACCTAGAGAGATCATGTCAACTTGATGACAACAAAGATGATGAAGGCTGTGTGAATGCATTACCAAACTATATGGGGGAGTATGAACATAACTTTGAATTATATCATGTTCCCTCAGTGAGGAGAAAGGAGCAGACCCCATCAATCCAAACCTCTGACATAATACACCACCTTAAAAAAGTAAAAATACCATGTACTCTGACTCTGGAAGAACTCTTGAAAGTGAAGCCTCAATTAAGAGCGAAAATCACCAGCCAGTTAGAGACAAAGTCAGACAAAAGCGAGATGCGAGATGAAGTGGCCATTGTTAAAATCCCAGTTGACAAGGTTGGAGAATTCAGTGAGGGAGATGAAGGAAACACATGCCACCCTATCACTTATAGAGGTTATACCACTCAAGCCATATTAGATTCGGGAGCTGGAGTAGGAATTGCGACCAAAGAAATATGGGAGAAATGGGGAAAGCCATCCCTACGACCCACTAGGATGAAGATACAAATGGCAAATGGACACACGGAATGACCCTTAGGATTATTAGAAAACGTAGTATTTACCACTTGCGGAGTCGAATTCGAGCACACCTTAGCAATATGTCAATTCAAAAAGGCTAGCAATTATGAGATGATACTTGGAAGGCCTTTCATGAGACAGCTCAAGGTAGTGCAAGACTGGGGCAAAGACGTAGTATACTTGCAGCATGGAGGGATGACAACTAGGATAAACATCCATACTTATACTTATCAAGATGTCCCTCCTCTACAATGGAACCCGATACACAAGGAAGACGATAATTTATCCATTCATAGTGTAGGATCGAGTAGTCACACATGGATGAATGAAGATACTCACCTATGGATGTGTAAGGCAGCTGAAAGGGAAGAAGAAAGGAGACAAAGATGGCAGCCAGGACAAGGATTGTCTAGACCTATAGAAGATCCTGCTTACGTGCCTCAACTATTCTTAGATGAAGAGTTCAAACCCCATGGTTGATGGAGATTTTAGCCACTCTTGACGTATGCGTAAATGAGGAAGTAATAATTATGAATGGATGCATAGATGAGGAAGGATATGATGTAAATCTATACATGGATGTTCTCCAAGAAGCAGATGAAGGAGAGGTAATTGAAAAAGAATGGAATGAAGATTATGAGATAATAGAAATGGAATTGGAACCTATTGAGGAAGAAAGGAAAAAGAAGGAAGAGATTGAAGCTAGTCTAGATTTGACTCAAGACGTGCTACAACCTATAATAGATGAACCAAACATGGAAAAAGAAAAAGAAGATAGTACACCTCAAGATCAATTCGAGGCACCTGAGCATTTCAAGAAGTATGAAGTAGAAGAAAGAAAGATTGCTATTCAGATGCCAAAATGAGAAGCACAACCAGGGATAGCATACAACAATAAAGAGTAGACCAAGAAGATTGTAGTAGCTATTGAAGAAGGAGAAGAGAGATGCACTTTCATAGGACAAGATGTCTCGCTGGAGGAAGAACAAGAATTAATACAACTTATAAGAGAGTATCGAGATGTCTTTGCATGGACTTATAAGGATTTAAAAGTTGTAGATCCTTCTATTTGTGATCATCGAATCCCTATGACGACAGAAGCCAAGCCCTCCAAGCAAAGACCATACACCTATAATGATGTTTACTTGGCAAAGATTAAGGAGGAGATAGATAAATTGTTGGATTTGGGCTTCATTTATGAAACTGAACACACAGAATGGGTATCACCATTAGTAGTAGTGCTGAAAAAGAATGGAAAATTAAGGGTGTGCATTAATCTTAAAAAGTTAAACGTAGCCACCATACATGATAGTTACCCATTACCCATCACAGATCATTTGTTGAAAAGGGTTGCAGGCAAGGAATTCTATAGATTCCTTGATGGCTTTTCAGGATATAATCAGGTAGCCATTGCTCCTGAAGACCAACATAAGACAACCTTTGCAACTGAATGGGGACTCTATCCTTTTAGGGTTATGCCATTTGGTCTAACTAACACCATAGCCACTTTCCAAAGACTGATGTGCCATGTGTTCAAGGAATTTTTGAGAAAGCGTATGGAGGTATACATGGATGATTTATGTACCTATTCAGCTATAAGACTAGAGCACATCCTAGAACTAAGAAAAATATTTGCCAAATGTTGTATAGAGTATGCCTTAATCCGGAAAAATGTGTCTTCATGGGTCGACAAGGAAAGATCTTAGGACACATTGTCTCTAAGAATGGAATTTCCACTAATGAAGACAAAATCAAAGTAATTCTAGGTTTGCCAAGATTGAAGATTGGTAAAGAAGTGCAGGCGTTTATGGGACATTGTGGATATTATCATAGATTCATTCACATGTATGCCATAATTGCGAGGCCTCTTTATGGATTGTTGACTCAGTTTACTTGGACAGAAGAATGTGAAAAGGCGTTCAACAAATTAAAGATTCGTTTGAGTTCAGCACCAATTTTGAAAGAACCAGATTGGAATAATCCAGTTCATATTCATGTGGATGCCTCCAAGTTTGCCATTGGTTGCATCTTAGCACAACCAATAGAAACAGGAAAGCTAGACCACCCTATAGCCTATGCTAGTAGAAAATTAAACCAAGTGGAGCATAATTATACCACTACGGAACGAGAAGGCTTAGGAATGGTATACGCAAGAAATTTAGACACTACTTATTGGCAGACAAATTCAAATTTTTCATTGATCATCAGGCTCTATTACATCTAGTCAATAAGCCTTGTAATACCGGATGACTAGTACAATGGTTTCTATTGTTGATGGAATTTGATTTTGAAGTAGTAGTCAAAAAATGAAATACACACATCCGTGCCAATCACCTATCAAGAATGACACATGGAGAACCTCCTACAGGGGTGCCAACTGATTTGCCAGATACTTATCTTTTCAACCTGGAAGTATGTCCATGATGGGCTGAAAAATTGATTCCCATACTCACGCATGGACCTCAACATAGGATCAATTTAAACAAGAGCCAGGAGTTATGGAAATTTAAAAATCTCCATATCATAGCTGGAAGCTTATCTCACCAAGAGTCAAGTGGATTACTTCTGGGATGTGTGGAAGAAGATGAGCAAGAAATGTGGATTCAGAGAGCACGCGTGAATCAATGGAACTCATCGAAGTGTTAATGGGACTTGGCAAGAGCTTAAGATATTAGGAATATATTGGCCAAATCTACAGAGAAATACACATAACTATGTCTCTACATGCCCCACATGTCTAGAAAGAGCACCTGAAGAGAACTCCACTCTGTGTTACCCTACAGTAGCACCTAGGTGGAGTATGACTCTAGTGAAATTCTTGAAAACACAAGAGTACCCAGAAGGAGCTGGTTTGGCAAGAAAATGTGTCCTTGAGGAACAATGCAAAGACTATGTACTCGTAGGCAAACAACTTTTCAAGAGAGGAAGGGACAACTAATTAAGAATGTGCATCCATGAAGATGAGTATGTTTCAGTTTTGGAAATGGCTCATAAGGGTGCTGTAAGAGGACAACTTTTTGCAAATAAAACTACAAAAATGATTCTCTTTGTTGGATTATGGTGGCCAACTCTATATCAAGATGCAGCCACATATATCCACAGGTGTGACGCTTGCCAATGAACAAAGTATCCTATTAGAAGAGATGAAATGCCATTAAGGCCTATGATAAGTGCAAGAGCATTTACCAAATGGGGAATAGATTTTGTAGGATCTATTAGCCCACCAGCGAAAGGTTCTCATGTCGAGTATTTAATTGTCGCAACCGATTATTTGACCAAATGGGTAGAAGCCAAGGCAACAAAGAAGAACGATGCAAGGACCACGGCTAAGTTTCTCTTTGAGAACATATTCACTAGATTTGGATTGCCAATAGAAATAGTGAGTGATAGAGGCACACACTTCATCAATGAAGTAATAGAAGCCTTGATGAATGAATTCTTGGTAATTCATAAGAAATCAGCTCCCTATCACCCATAAGCGGCCAATGGACAGGCTGAAAGTTCTAATAAGACCTTATGTACAGAGCTTACAAAAATAGTTAATAATGGAAGATATGACTGGGATAAGCAGTTGCACCATGCTTTATGGGCATTTGGAGTAGCATATAAAACACCCATAGGAACTACTCCTTTTAATCTAGTGTATGGCCAGAATGCCATCTTACCAATTGATTTTTTAGTTTCTACTCTAAGAGTAGCCTCAAACTACGAATGGACTGGACATGAGTTATCTAATCAATTGGACCAACTCGAGAAGCTACATGAAACTAGATTACAAGCAATAACAGGCATTTATGCTGCAAAAAGTGACAAAAAGCATACTTTGATGCTCATATCAAGGATAAAGGATCGAAAGAAGGAGATTTAGTCCTTGTATATACTTTAAAGCAACATGCAAAGAAGCTACAAAAAAGAGGATATTGTCCCTTGGTGATCAATCACATATCAACTAGCGAAGCCATCAATCTAGCAACCCTAGATGGAGAGGTACTACCAAATTATATAAGTGGCTATCGAGTGAAGAAGTATTTAGAGCCATTAACAGAGGAGATGCTGTCAAGACTTCTAGTAGCAAGGGCGAGAAGAAGACGAAAAAATATGCGAGGTAGCACGATAGGAAGCCCTAAAATGAATAAGGAAACGGAAAGAATGGATGAGAGAGAGGGATGAAAGATATCGGCTATGAGAGGAGCCCATCCCAATGGCTAACTTTAGAGCCTCAAAAACCCTAGGAAATCAAGTGCGGCAACCATATTTGAACTTAGGTGTGGGAATAGAGGAGTACCACTTGGTGGATGCCCTCATTGACATAGGGGCAGTTATCATCTACATCAGATCCTCTTTGACTCATAAGCTCAAAGCCCAATTACATCCAACCAAACCACATCTGATTGGAATAGGAGGTAATGTCATAGGATTGCTTGGTGAGATAACCTTATCATTGCACCTAGGAAATAACACGATGCAACAAAAACTATTAGTGTGCCACGATCAAGATCTATTAGAAGAACTTGTGTTAGGTCAAGATTGGATATACGAATATGAGGTAACCATCCAACTAGCCTTAGGCTACATATCAGCCAAGATAGGGCATCGCAAAGTATTTAGTTTATTAGAAGAAGGACCTATCAAAGCCACTTGTCTAGCACTGAAAGATCAAGTAAGCATGCATGAATGTGAATGTGCACCTACCTCTAATGTGGAACCCACATCTCCAAGTAATTTACCTGTGCCTACACCCTCTATTGGTCTTCTACCACTCAACCCTTCATCAAACCTTGAGAGCCCTAGAAAGGAGCTTAGTCCTAGTAAGACAGTCCATAGTAATCAACCAGAACCTTCCAACATTCGAATATATCCCATTCAAGGAACCAGACAGGTATGGATTCGAAAAGACCAAGTAGCAGCATATCATCAGCCACAAGGTCAACATCGACAAAGGAACCATCAAAAGGTCACGACCACAAGACAAGCTAGAGCACGATGTCTGTGTACCTAAGTACCAACCTAGGGACTTGTGGAGAAAGAGACTATACCTCTATCCCCCTCAAGTGCATATAGCGGGGATTCACGCTTTGTTTATCAATCCGAGGAGTATCAAAACCTAGCCGAGTGTATGAAGACATGCATTGAAATGATGATCAATGCAAATGAGCTTCCCAAAGAGTGCAAATAAGTCCAAGCATATTCCAAACAAGTGTCAAGAATCTATGGAGATGCCACGATACTTGAAGTAGCAGCCAACAGTAAATCGAGCTTTTCTCTCAGCTCCAAACTCCGAATATAGCAAGTAGCATGTTAATTTCGAAGCTCTCAAGAAGACGCATCCAATGGTGGTATTTTCACTCAATTTTGATGCTTTTGCTTCAAGTTATGAGCAAAATACTGAGTCACGGGAATGACCTTCCTACACTTCAGCACTCCCTACACTTCACACACACCTTAACAACAACAAACAAGCACTTTCATGGATAGACAACACTTCTTAACACTCTTTTCAAGCATCACACATGCATACAAGCTCACAAAGAAGAAGATACAGAGAGGAGAAGACACAAATTCGAAATTCTGTGCTCTTGATTCTCACAATGGCAAAAAGTCTTTACAAAGAGTCACAAATTGACTTACATACATGTGCCCTAAAAATGGTCCTTTCACACAAGAGACCGGCACTTTATTCACTAAAAGGTTAATTTCCTACTAATTTACATGGGTAAGCTACTAATCTCCATGGGTATGCATCTAGAGGACTCCTCTAGTGCATTTACATCCGAAAATATGTTACAAAATGGCTATGATACAAAAATAAAGTGTCAGAATTGGAAAAATTTTGGGGCCCCTCTTTTTTTGCCTTTTGCTCTTCTTAGCTCTGCAACACTGTCCTCCTCTTTGCCTCTGTCGTCCCTTGACAGGCTTTACTTCTTGTCTCTGGTGTTGTGGCCATAGTCGATCACTACCCGCCTCTGTGGAAGTTGTAATGATGTCGTTTTACTAGTGGGCAAGGAACTGATCATAACTCGGGACCTGTTGTATTGGTCGTGGCCTCTTTTTCTCTTTTCTCCGTACGCAACCCCTGGAATTGGAGTACCTGAAATTTGTAGTCTAGTTCACCAATAACCTCTTGTAAATGTGGGTTGCTGTGTTAAGTCGAGCTGCCACGCACGCCACCAGTGGAAGGTATGAAGGTATGGTCCTTCAGCCTTTGATCTGGACCTTCCGAAGACCCAGATGTTGAAGGACCTCCTTGAGGATCAGGACCTGCTGGATATATTCTTGCACTTCTTCATGGATACTTCCTGGCCCTGGTCCGTCCTTCCCATGAAATGTCCTGGTTTTGATGGTTCTTTAATTCCATTCCTCAGGACCTAGGTGTTTGGCGTTGTTGCCTGATGCGTGCCCCTGTGGGGCTCTGTGCAGAGACGGGTGTTGTGTGCCCCTACGAGGCTTCTTGCAGAGACATATCTTCAGATATAATCTTTTTAATGAAGCTTCTTTCTTTGTCTTATTCTTTTCTTCTTTTTGCTAGATTCTCCCTCAACACTACCCCCCTCCTGAACTTTGTCGTCCCCGACAGGCTTTGGAAGTCGGCGGGAGTATGTTCTGTAAACTTTTTTCTCTATCTCGTTAAGCAGATTAGCTTCACGTATCATAAGTTGCTTCCATTGTTCTGCTTTCACACCGTCATGTGGTGGCTGCCTGTGATCAGCGAAGAAGCTTAATTCATATGCCACCAATCTGGCATTCAAATTGGATGACATCTTTAAGAAAATTTCTGAATCAATTTCAAAAATCCTGTGAAGAAAGCTTCTTCGAATGTTTGCATATATGTACTTGGTAAAAACATAAGCCTAAAATAATATGCCATTATTGTGGGTCGGCTAGGCATAACAGACAGATAAAAAATGAGGATATCTGTTCCTTGATTAATACCAATGAAATTTAAAAATGTATAAGCCGCGTGCTTGAACACCTTCAAAACTATAAGGATCATGCTGAGGATTTTATTCATCATTTTGATAGTTAAATCGGGGACTGTTGCATAACAATGCAGCCAAAATTCAATGGTTTTTACCATGTAATCCTCCATCGGTAAATAATTATGAGGCGGACTAGGAAGTAGCGGATAATTCAGCCACTGTTTATTGATCGCACCACTCTTTTGCATGTCCAAAATTCTTTTGCTTCTCTACGACGTGGTGTTGGGAAAAATGAAGGGTTTACCTGTAAAAGATATGGTGCTGCTTACTAGTGCACCCTCAAAGTCGGATTTTTCTCCAAAAATTTTATCCTCCATATTGGCTATGTAGCTTCAAATTCCTCTTGGGTATAATTGAATGTATTATATATGAAATGCAGCTGCTCATCTGGATTTTTCTGTGTGATCTTCTTTATGTATTGCCTCGTTTTCTCTTTCAATAGTCCATACGGAATGTTGAAAGGGTTCATGATCGTATCCAGATCTTTTCCTTTTATTTTGGCCTCTTTCATGACTTTGACCACTTCATTTTCAAAATTCTCGGTCAATCGGGACACCAATAGTGCCCGTTCCTTCTGACCTATTTCTGCAGTATATGGCATGGGATGATCATCACATGGTTCTGCCATCTGCTCTTTTATTGGAGAATTATAGATCGGGGGAGATAGAGGACGTACCTCTACCTCGTCAGTAGGACTCTTTTGTTGTGGCTCTACTGGTGTCCTGATGGATACTGTCTCTTCTGCTTTGGTTTCTAATTGGGAAAGGTGTTCAGTCTTCTGTTTAACTTCTTGAAGAGCTGCCCGGAGTGCTTCTTTTGTAGCAAGTAACTCATTACCACTCTTTGCTACCTGATCCATATTTTCACTATAACTCACTGCAAGTTTTCCATTGGTAGTGTTCAATTGTTTCTTGAGCTCATTGGTTTCGTTAATGTACCTGCGTTCCCATTCTTCTTTTAGGGCTTGCTCTTGTTTCAGCAGATCTACATATTTATCAATCTGATCTCTCAGTTCCTTCTGGTCAGTAGATGAAGTCTCTTGTTTTTCTATAGGTTGGTCATACAGCAATGCCTTCATCAGTTCTTTATTTCTGCTGCGTAAGTTATCATTTTCCTCCATGTATACTTTTAGTTGTGTTTCGAGCAGATTGCTTCGAGCTTCCATCCTCTCTTTTTTTGCTTCACTAGCTTCATGTTGTCTTTGTAAATCCGTCAGTTGTGTCTGGAGCTGATGATGCTGCTTCATCAATGTATTACATTGTTCCTTGACTGCGATTATCTCCGTTTCCTTGTTTGAAATCTCTTGTTGGGCTTGGATGAGCTGTGCAGACAATTGATCACTCATTACTTGAAATTGATTCTTTTCTCGCATGGCCTTGTCGTAATCTGCATCCGTTTCCATCATTTGTTGTTGCGTATCCATGGCCATTTGTATCATCTGCTTAACAATAGGTTTCAATTGAGTAACGTCAACATTCAACCATATGGTAGGGATGCTAGGTTCTTCACCCGTGATAACATCTTTCCCCTGTGCCACGTGTAAAGTAGTATCA
Source organism: Ceratopteris richardii (assembly GCA_020310875.1). Lineage (NCBI taxonomy): Eukaryota > Viridiplantae > Streptophyta > Polypodiopsida > Polypodiales > Pteridaceae > Ceratopteris > Ceratopteris richardii. The sequence goes on from CM035411.1 coordinate 13,453,500, forward strand.
TGCGGCTACCGAATATGGAGTTGTATCCGTGGCTCAGCCTCCCTGTGGTCAATCTTGCCTTGTGGTGTATCATCAGGTACTTCAATCGCAATTTGTTCCTTATTTTGTTGTAAACTATCTTCTTTGTCCATGTGTGTTTGCATTTCCTCTTTTACCGGTTGCACAACATCTTTATTTGTGATTGGAGCTTCCTTGATGCTGATTTTGGACTGATCATTCAATTGAATAATATGTACTGGTTCAGTGGGTGCTTCTTGGTTCTTTACCTGTGACTGTTGATTGTCAGGTAGGACCTCGACCTGATTTATCTCTGTCCATTCCTCATTGTTCATTTCTGTTCTTAGGTCAGTGTCTAATGTGTCTTTCTCAGGGCTAGATTCTTCATTAGAGCTTGAATCGTATAATCCCAGTACTTTATATTTGGCAGCTTGTTCTAGGGTGTGTTCGTTATTCTTTTGTTGCCTTCCTTGGGTTTCCTGTCTGTATTGATGTCCTTGCTAGTGCTGCTGAGAGGTCTCTTTTTGTAATTGGCTGTTGTGTCAAAGGAATCTTTGGCAAAGTATGGGTCCTCTTTGATTGTGGTGTCTCTTGAGATTCTTCTTCTCTAATGCGTTTAGTCCCTCTCATGGGTTTCTTTGAGCTGGTTCCCACTTCTTCAATGGAGATGACTGTTTTCTTTTTCTTTGGAACCGTCGCTGACTTTGCATATTTTGCGATCTCTGTTGAAGTTGGCATCAAGTGTAAGCAATCCTTCATTTCAAGTGCCTCATAAATGAGTAAGGTCAATGCCGAACTTCCATTCAAAAATTTCTTCTGACTCCACTTCTTCTTGGCTTCAAATAGGTGGTCTTGAATATATGGAGTCATGTTTACTTGATTTCCTACTTGCCTCATTGCATGGGAAAGTAATTGCACGACAATTTTCTGAGGTGTTGTGTATCTATGCATACTAGGAAAAAAAAATTGTTGGTGTACCAATCGAACCGAGTCTTCGATATCTGTTCGGTTGATTTCCAAAAATGTTCTCTTTTTGTGATCATGACATTCATCCTTGACATTGGTGAGGCCATTTTGGCTCCATCCAAAAGCTCTATTGATTAGCTCATGAGTGAATCTAATTGTTTTCCATGTACCAACTTTGTCAAGCACTCTTGCTTCCGGGATTGATGGCTTATCTGATGCAGACTGCAGTGTGTCCATCACTCTCTGAAAATCTGGCGAATATATTGGAAGTCTTAGAAACGCATCAATGCCAGCTCTTGTCCATACATCCGTCATGCGCGGTAATCCTTGTATGATAGTCTGGAAATCTTGTGACATGATAGGAAAGTAGTGATCCCTATCCATGATCTTAATGGTAGCCATAAAAAGAAGCTCGGACACTGGTTGATCATCAAGAAACCAATGACCTCTTGCCTTTGTGATTGACTCCAAGGGAAGAAGCAGGACCTCTTCCTCTTGCATAGCCTCGGAATTGGAAGATGCCATCTGCACTCAATATATACCAGTAATTAGTGGCAAGCTTGTATCAAGAATCATCCTTCATTTCTCCTTCTTGAATTTGGCAACTCTCCAAGTGAATTGTGTCGTCCCTTCCCCGTGGGTGTGAGAAAGGTAATACTTGGGAATTTTCATACTATTTATATTGTTTTTATGTTTGTGTCTGAAAGAAAACAGAAAGGTTAGTTCATAGCCGAAGTGGTTATTGAATCATTAGTTTTTCTTTTTGGATTATTTTACAAGTGCTCTCCTATTTCCCAAGAGGGAAATGTGCTTCACTATCCTGCAGTAGAAGAAGAATGTGTCGAATGCTTGGCCTTGTAATGTGGCCCTATTATGCATACTTTGGATTCTTGTGACTCCAAATGTGTGCAAACTGAATTATTTGGTCGATGCGTGCAGATTGTTTTGCCTGTAGGCCTCCAAAACTGCTTTAATCCACTGGAAATGACTCTATCTCCACCATTCCTGGTAAATGTAGTGCTTCTCATGTTGTGCATTTGGTTTGTCTGATTTTTTACTCCTTGAATGATTTTCGTTGTGTCTCTAGGCTCCTGGTTTGTCCTGTAGTTGTTTATCTTTGGTTGTTTTACCTTTAGATCATACTGATTCTCCATATGTCTTGACTTGTCTTTTTTGATGATTGTTACTTGGGCACATGACTTGGGAATCCATATTTGTGTTCAGGTCGGTTGTGCGGCTATCACCTTCTTTGGAATCCATACTCTAACAATCCTTTGCGGACCTGAGTGTCCAATGTGACTTGCATTCTCATTCTGTTGTTGTTTCCGATGTCGAGAGTAGTTATGTTGTTGAAGATATGCTGTCACTTGATCTTTTCTGATCCAAGCCTGTCTAGTGTAAGGAATAGGGTAAATTCTAATGTGTGCAGGTTTTTGACAGTCGTGCTGACTAGTCCCCTTTGTGCTTGGTTCCTCATTGAGGCTTTTGTTGGAGAAGACACTAATCATGTGATTTACTGGTTTAGAAGATTGTGTGAAAGCAAGATTTGGTGCATTCTCACATGAAGTACTTGGTGGAGGGGTTTCCATAGTGTGAGTGAACATGCATTCATCATCGCGCTCGTTTGAGTGATCTCTTGGGTCTATACATTTGGCTTTGACCGATCGTTCGTCTAACATGCTGAATACCTCACGATGTCCTATCTTGGCAGAGGTGTATCCTAGGGCCAATTGAATAGTAAATTCATACTCATATATCCAATCTTGACCTAACACGAGCTCTTCTAATAAGTCTTGATCATGACAAACTACTAGTTTTTGTTCCATCGTGTTGTTTCCGAGTGTAGAGGTAAGGTAATCTCACCTATACATTGAGTGACTTTGCCTCCTATTCCTATCAGTTGTGCGTTAGATGGGCGTAATTCTTCTTTGAGTTTCTGAGTCAATGAAAATTTGATACAACTTATGGCTGCTCCTATGTCAATGACAGCATCCACTAAGTGGTACTCTTCTGTTCCCACACCCAAGTTCAAATAAGGTTGCTTTATTTGCTGTCCTAGGTTTTCAGTGGCTCTAAAGTTAGCCATTGGGATGAGTTCCTCTCCTTGTCGATATCTTTTGTCTCTTTCTCTCATCCACTCTTTTCGTTTCCTGATTCGTTCTAGCGCTTCTTGTTTGGCTTCTTCTCGTATTCTTTCTTCCTCTCTGCGCCTATTTTTCCCCGTTATTAGTCGTGACATTATCTCTTCGGTCAATGGCTCTAAATGTTCTTTTACTTGGAAACCATTGATATAGTTAGGCAATACTTCTCCATCTAGGGTTGCTAAGCTGATAGCTTCGTTGGTAGATATACGATTGATGATCAATGGGCCATATCCTCTTTTTCAGAGTTTCTTAGCATATTGCTTCAAAGTATAGACCAAAACTAAGTCTCCTTCCTTTGAGTTTTTGTCTTTAATGTGAGCATCAAAATATGTCTTCTGTCGCCTTTTAGCAGCATAAAGCCCTGCTACCGCTTGTAACCTTGTTTCGTGTAACTTCTCTATTTGATCCAATTGAGTTGATAATTCATGTCCAGTCCACTCATAAGTTGTTGCTACTTTGAGAGTGGGTACTAAGAAATCGATTGGCAAGATGGCATTTTGTCCATACACTAAGTTAAAAGGGGTAGTTCCTATGGCTGTTTTGTAGGCTACTCAGAATGCCCATAAAGCATGATATAATTGCTTATCCCAATCATATCTACCATTTTTCACAATTTTAGTGAGGACTGTACACAAGATTTTGTTTGAACTTTCGGCCTGTCCATTGGCTTGTGGGTGATATGGGGCTGATTTCTTATGAATTACTAAGAATTCATTCAGTAGGGCTTCTATCACTTCATTCACAAACTGTGTGCCTCTATCACTCACAATTTCTATAGGCAACCCAAATCTAGTGAATACGTTCTCAAAGAGAAACTTGGTCGTAGTCCTCGCATCGTTTTTCTTGGTTGCTTTGGCTTCAAACCATTTGGTCAAATAGTTTGTGGCTACGAGTATGTACTCGGCATGGGATCCTTTAGCTGGTGGGCTAATAGGTCCTATGATTTCTATTCCCCATTTAGTAAAGGCTCTCGCACTCATCATGGGTTTCAACGGCATTTCATCTCTTCGAATTGGATATTTTGTTCGTTGGCAGGTATCACATCATTGAACATATGTGGCTACATCTTGATGTAGAGTTGGCCACCACATTCCTGGAAAGAGAATCATTTTTGCAGTTTTATCTGCAGAAAAATGCCCTCCTGCAGCTCCTGTATGTGCCATCTCTAAAACAGCAAGATACTCATCTTCATGAATGCACATTCGTAAATGATTGTCTCTACCTCGCTTGAAGAGCTGTTTTCCTATAAGAGCATAGTCCTTGCTCTGTTATGTGAGTGCACGTTTCCTTGCTAGATTGGCTCCTTCTGGGTACTCTTGGGTCTTCAAGAACTTCACCAGAGGCATGCTCCATCTTGGTGCTACTGTGAAGTAGCATAGAGTAAAGTTCTCTTCTGGATTTCGTTCTTGACAAGTAGGGAAAGCTGATACATAGTTATGTGTATCCCTCTACATGGTTGGCCAATATATGGCTAATCTCTTCAGTGTTTGCCATGTTCCGTTCATATTTAAATGAGTTTTCCATTGATTTACATGTGCTTTTTGAAGCCACATTTCTTGTTCCTCTTCTTCCACACATCTCATGATAAATCCGCTCGAGTCTTGGTGGTATAAACTTCTAGCAATGATATGAAGGTTTTTAGTCTTCCATAGATATTGGTTTTGGTTTGGTGTGATCCCATGTTTAGGTCCATATGTGAGTATAGGGATCAAGTTTTTTGCCCATTGGGGACATACTTCGAGATTAAAAAGGTAAGATCTGGTAGATCGTCCGGTACTCCTATGGGTGGTTCTCCATGTGTCAATCTCGATAAGTGATCCACTCTAATGTGTGTAATCCCTTTCTTGACTACCACTTCAAAATCAAATTCCATCAACAATAGAAACCATCGTACTAGTCATCCTATATTACAAGGCTTATTGACTAAGTACAATAAAGCTTGATGATCGATGAAGAATTTGAATTTATTTGCCAAAAGTTAATGTCAAAACTTCTTCACTGCGTACACCATTCCTAAACCCTCTTTCTCAATCGTGGTATAATTGGACTCTGCCTGATTCAATTGTCTACTGGCATAGGCTATAGGGTGATCTAACTTCCCTGTATCTGCAGGTTGAGCTAATATGCAACCAATGGCAAACTTGGAAGCATCTACGTGAATGTGAAATGGTATGTTCCAATTAGGTACTCGAAGGATTGGTGCTGAACTTAATCGACTCTTTGATTCGTTAAAGGCCTTTTCACATTCTTCTGTCCAATTAAACTGAGACAATAATGCATAAAGAGGTCTAGCAATTATGACATACATGTGTATAAATCTACAGTAGTATCCGCAGTGTCCCATAAATGCTTGCACTTCTTTAGCCGTCTTTGGTCTCGACAAATCCAGAATCACTTTAATTTTGTCTTCATCAGTGGAAATTCCATTTTTAGAGACAATGTGTCCTAAGATCTTTCCTTGTCTAACCATGAAGACACACTTTTCTGGATTGAGGCATACTCTATATTGTCGACATTTGGCAAAAATCTTTCCTAGTTCAGGGATATGTTCTGATCGTATAGCTGAATAAGTGCATAAATCCTCCACATACACTTCCATGCTTTTTCTTAAGAATTCCTTGAATACATGGCACATCAATCTTTGGAAAGTGGTTGGGGCATTGGTTAGACCAAAAGGCATAATCCTATCGAGAAAACTATAAACTTCCTTCCCTGCCACACTTTCCAAAAGATGATCAGTGATGGGTAATGGGTAACTATCTATTATGGTGGTAGCATTTACTTTTTTCAAGTTAATGCATACCCTTAACTTGCCATTCTTTTTTGGTACAACCACCAAAGGTGACACCCATTCCGTGTTTTCGATCTCATAAATGAACCCAACATCTAGCAACTTATCTATTTCCTCCTTAATTTTTGCTGAGTAAATGTCATTATAAGTGTATGGTCTTTCTTTGGAAGGTTTAGCTTCAGATGTCATAGGAATTCTATGGACACAAATAGAAGGATCTACTCCTTTCAAATCCTTATATGTCTAAGCAAAGATGTCCCTATATTCTCGTATGAGTTGTATTAACTCTTGCTCTTCATCCATTGAGACATCCTATCCTATAAAAGTACATCGTTCTTCTCCTTCCTCCGGGGTTACTACTATTTTCTTGGTCTGTTCCTTGTTGTCATATCCTATTCCTGGTTGTGCTTCTTGTTTTGGCATTTGAATAGCAATTTTCCTCTCTTCTACTTCATATTTATTGAAGTGAGCGAGCACTTCGAATTGATCTTGAGGCTTGTTGTCTCCGTCATCTTTTTCTTTATCTAGTCCATGCTCTTCTTCTCCTGTTATTTCTTGATTAATTTCACTAGTTATGACACTGATTCTTTGATTGTCACTTCCTGACTCAATTTGTTCATGCTCCATTTCAATGTTCTCATAATCCTCCTTCCATTCTTTTTTAATTACTTCTCCTTCTTTCGCCTCTTGAAGAACTACCACATATAGGCTTACGTCATATCCTTCCTCATCAATGCATTCATTCATGGTTATGACTTCTTCATTTACACACACATCAAGAGTGGCTGAAATCTCCATCCAACCATGAGGTTCGAATTCTTCATCTAGGAATATTTGAGGCATGTAAGCTGGATCTTGTACAGACCTAGCGACTCCTTGCCTTTGTCGCCATCCTTTCCTTCTTTCCTCTTCCTTTTTCATGGTCTGGCATATCCATAGATGAGTGTCTTCGTTCCTCCATGATTGGTCACTTGATCCTATACTGTGAATAGACTGTTCGTCCTCCTCCTTATGAATCGGATTCCATTGCAAGGGGGGAACATCTTGATACGTGTATGTATGGAGATTTATTTTGGTCGTGGTTCCTTCGTGCTGTAAGTATACCGCGTCTTTTCCCCAATCTTGCACTACCTTCAGCTGTCTCATGAATGTTGGAGCAAGTCTATGACAAGCCTAAGTATTGGCTTGAGTCCCACAAAGTCATAGAAGAAGCTTTAAAATGAAGACTATGCAAAGTTCACTTGTGAACTACCTCTTGTAACTTTTGAAGAGTTTACTTAATGTAAAAATGAGAGAGTCTTAAGTGGTTAAGTCCAATTGATCAAAAAGGGAAAGAGGAGCCACGAATTCGTGATTTGTGGTAGGTAGAGAATCAAATCAATCACTAATTGATTGAAGAGTGATTGAGGGAAGTTAGCCTTCCAAACTCAACTATAAATAGATGGCAGCTTTAGTCGTGGTTAGAGAGATCTATGTGAAGACCTCGAAGAGCTGAGCTTTATGCCATATCAAGGTGTGATTCCAAGGCACACATATGTATCAGTAAGTCCATTGTATTGTACAAGCAATATACTTTCATTTTCATGATCATTTGAGTTCATATTTCCATGTTCTTGTGAAGTGTACTACTCACTACCATATCTCTCAGTTTTCATAGTCAGATTGCAGAGATGGTTTCTTTGAGCTTGGTGCATCATTTTCAATGATTTAACTTGGTAAAGTTAGCTCTATAAGTATACTATATGCTCATCAATTTTCATTTCATTTGGGTATTGCAACCTTTAGTTATGTTCAGTTGAAGTCAACCATGTCTGTCATTTTCACTTCTCTGTCAGGTACCCAACTTTTTTACTCATCTTGTTAGAGTTGTTTCTCAGTGTGTACTTATCCAAATTCAATGATTTAAAGGTTGTTGGATTCAACTTTTTGTCTAGTATAAGAATACAAATTTTCATAATCATGGGATTCTTAAATCTGGAGTTATTTTCATTTTCTGCTCACTGGTCTCAAACTGTAGCAGCCCGTGAAAATCGGGATGATGTCATCAGTTGCTAAACATCATTCTCAGTGTGTGGTTCATTATTTTTTATGATATTACTGGCATGAAGTTTGCAAGGCTGAATGGCATCCAGTTTAACAACATATTTTCAGTGATTATCCTTAAAAGTCAATTCCTGTGCGGACCAATCCTGTATGACTTTAGCCTGTTTTAACCAGGGTCGTCCGAAAAGAAGATTATAGTCAAGACTAGACTCCATTAGTTCTAAGACTACAAAAGTCATCTTAAACGTTGTACCCTGCAAGGTTATCGGGACATTCCGTACGAGTCCCACCGCATGGACTCGAGATTGATCTACCATTCTGACGAAAAATTGAACAGGCTCGATTTGCGTCCATCCCAACTTCTTACAAAGCGCTCCAGTAGTGATGTTTACACTAGACCCACCATCAATTAGTACTTGAGTAATCTTGTGATTTTTGTACCATACCGTAATTAAGGGGACCGAATGATCCACCGTAGAATCAGCTTCCGGTTGTACCGTCGCGGTCGCTGGAATGCAGGAAGACCCAAGACTGAGTTGTTGCTGAAATTGCTGCCGAACTCCCGGCACTAGTGCAAGTAACTGTCCAAGAGGGAGAGTAATGGATGCCTTAGATAGAATTTCCCATGCCTGATCTGCTTGAATTGTACTTTTCACCGATTCTAAAGATGATGCACCTGTTACTGGGGTAGAATCTTGGTCCTACGATCCTTCCTTTGGCAGCGGAACTTGTGTCACCGGAATTGGATCTGGGAACACTGTAGGCTCTTTGGTGGTCCATTGGTTGGCTTTGCTATACATTCTCTACTGTTCACGAATGCCCGGTTCAAACACCTCAGCTGCTGGTTGCAACTGCTTACCGCATCTTGTCTGGACCACTACAGCTTGTGTTTCCACTGGTGAAATATAGACCATATTGGTCATCGGGTTCTGACGCTCTTTCTTCCTCTGATCATATTCGGCTGCATCTTTACAGAATCTTCGAATGTGATCCAACTCACCGCAAAAATGACAGCGAGGGGGTGGCAAAGAAGTACCTTCCTGCGATGTACCTGTCTGCCAGCGATTTGCATTGAAGTTGGTATTCCTCTGTCCCCGATAATTTTTGTATCCTTGCTGCTGATTATTTCTCATCTAAGGTGGTACATAATGGGTGGCGGACTAACCTGGTTCTTGTATAATGGCATTTACAATTGCTGGTCCCTGCACTTTGGCGTTATATGCACAATTTTTGGTGGAATGTTTGGTGGTATTGCAGATAGCGCAATACATCTGATTAAGGGCACAGGTGGCACTGGTATGCCCTGGATTCTTGCACTTAGTGGAGTACATCTATCTAGCCGGATCCTCTACAACATTTTTACTGGCTTTCAATCACTCCAGGTCTTCGGTAAAGCCTCCAACCTTATGCTCGATCTGCAAGGCCATTGTAATAACCGCATCTAGCGTCATAGCTCCCACACAACGGATGATCATAATCTGTCTGAGCTGCAGAGTCAAACCATTAATAAACCACTGAGTGATGACATCATCCGGCAGGTTGGCATGGGCCGGCAGTAGTTGTCTCAAATGAGTTCTAAACACGGTGGCATATTCCTGCAGAGTCTGGTGCAGCTTCTGTTTATTGTTTTGCAAGTAATCGAAAATTTCGGTAGGGTTCTTCTTCAATCGGAACCTCTGTAAAAATGCATCCCTTACCGCTTCATAGGTAACAAAATGATTGAATTCATACTCTGTGAGCCACCTTGCTGCTTCATTAACTAATGTTGACTGGAATACGATGGCCTTGTATGCCGGATCGGGTGGATGGTTTAGCACTGCATAACTTATTTCAAAGGTGCGTACATGGGCATCAGGATCGTCACCTGGAAATCCATCGAATTTGGTGTAAGTTACTCCTGTTGGAATCGGCCGGAGTGGAAGTGGCTGTTGTTGTTGCGGTTGTTGTTGTTTGTTGTTGTTTGTTGTTGTTGTTGTCCACTCATGGTGCTAATAGTTGTACTGTTACTATCCCCTGAGTTATGAGGTGGTGTTTCCCGTCCTCCAGATTCTGTATGATCAGACTGCTCTCCTTCCGACTTGAAAATAGCGCTCAGCATCTTATTGATTTCCAATTCGAATAGCCTATCCTCTTCTTTAGTATCAAATGTAGGCACACTTACCCCGAACAATGGTGTTCGGAATGAAGATTCACCAGGAAGTATAACACTTCCATCGAAAAATTGTAAATTCCCTGCAACTGGGACTGAACTGTCACCGGAATTAGTCGAACTTTCCCCAACCCAGGATATTCTTTCATCAGCAATGGTTTCTCTGGATAACACACCTCTATCCTCAGAGAGTTTTGAATCTTGACCAGACGATGTCGGGTCAACTGCACACTGCGTTCCTGTAGACTCCGAAGTTAGTGTATCTTCTGTAGACTGTGCCAAAAGTACACCGGAATCTACCGGAATTGCAGTATGTTCGGCTGGAATGCTACCGGAATCACTACTAGCATGCTTCGCTTCTTCGATGACCGGGGCTAACCGCTCTGTGCTTCTGCCTCCTGAGGGTGTCCTTAACAAATTCGGTACTGCCCAAGGCTGTCGGTCTCGCCTATACTTTGGATACGACTCGCCGGACCGAGTAACCGGCATATATCACCTTTACAACACTTGCGTACTACTCCACCTTACTGTTGATTCACACTCTATGGTCACCTTCCCACAATCAATTTGTAACACTCTATTTCCACATTCCTATACTTAATTTGTAACACTCTGGTGCCACATTCCCACAGACGGCACCAGTGTTAAACGCCCGTTGCCGTCAGAGACACGTTTAAGCTCTTTTCGGGTTCTTGGGAGTGGTAGGGGTCTGCTAATCAGAGGCCCTAAGACTTGATTTTCCCAATTAACTCATTCACAAAGCAGTACACAAGTGTTCAAACAACTCTGTTAACACGAATTACTATCACTACTCTGGTTCTTTCTCTCACAGATTCCCAGTTCGTACACAGATTAAGATTTTCTGAGTGCATAATGCAAAAAGTAAACATTACCGTAACCCAAACTTACAACACTTAACTTAATGGAAAAGTGCTAACCACAAGTTAAGGTAATCAAACAACGACGACTAAAAATAAACACAATACTACTCAGAATTCTCCAACACACAACTATGGAAACTCCACAGAACGTATCGCCCAGACAGACAGTCTGGGGATTCTTCTGGTTGTTACCGAAGCGTCTTTTCATTGATTTATAAGTAATTACAATTCTTCGCAACGACCTTTCGGTTCGTGCGGAATATGAAAAGAAAAAGATTTACAATTGCCAATCCGGTAGCTTACACAAGGCACACATATGTATCAATAAGTCCATTGTATTGTACAAGCAATATACTTTCATTTTCATGATCATTTGAGTTCATATTTCCATGTTCTTGTGAAGTGTACTACTCACTGCCATATCTCTCAGTTTTCTAAGACACATTGCAGAGATGGTTTCTCTGAGCTTGGTGCATCATTTTCAGTGATGTAACTTGGTAATGTTAGCTCTATACATCTAATATATGCTCATCAGATTTCATTTCATTTGGGTATTGCAATCTTCAGTTATGTTCAGTTGAAGCCAACCCTGTCTATCATTTTCACTTCTCTGTTAGGTACCCGACTTTTTTACTCATCGTGTCAGAGCTGTTTCTGAGTGTGTACTTACCCAAATTCAATGATTTAAAGCTTGTTGGATTCAACTTCCAGTCTAGTAAAAGCATACAAATTTTCATAATCATTGAATTCTTAAATCTGGAGTTATGTTCATTTTTCTGCTCACTGTTCTCAAACTGTAGCAGCCCGTGAAAATCGGGATGATGTCATCAGTTGTTAAACATCATTCTCAGTGTGTGGTTCATTTTTTTTTATGAGATTACTCTTGAAAGTTAGCTCTTTAAGTGAACTAGAGTTCCCCAAGAGGAATTATGCTAATTGCTGTTGTGCTCAAAGAATTATGCAAAACACTGGACAGGTGTATGAACCAAAAATAGCAAGTTCTTCACCTCTGAGCTAACTCCAACTTATCTGTTTTGATCTATCTTTTTGTGAGTGATCTTCCAAGGTACATAGGGTGTCTAATACATCCATTGGCAAGCTAAAAGGGCCCACCATATACTCCTAGAGTTCATTTGGCTGGTGTAGATCAAGGATTTTGCAACACCTCTTCATCTTCAAGCATATACCTATCCATCTCTTCACAGTGGTATCAGAGCAAGGTTGGACAACATGGCAGATGGATTTCCTTCATCAATTGACAAATTGGACAGAGGTAACTACTCAGCTTGGTCATTAAGAATGGAGGCTTATCTCCAAGGTAGAAGTTTATATGGTTATGTGGCTAGAGATGAAGTTATGCCAAGTTTCAGGAACAAAAGTCAACCAACACAAGAAGAGCAAGAAAGATTGAGCACATGGTGCTCCAAGGATGCACCTGCAAGGTCTTATCTCCTCAACTCTATCTCAGATTTTTTGTTGCCTCACGTTAGAAGTTGTAAGACATCTCAGGAAGTGTGGGATGCACTTGAAGCCTTCTTCTCTTCAAGTACCAAAGCTAGGAAGCATCAACTATGGCTGGATTTCACAACTCTCAAGAAGGCTCCCAAACAAAATGTGACTGATTTTGTCACAAAGCTCAAGGACATAGCGGATCAGTTGGGAAGCATTGGAGAGGTAATAGATGAAGAGTGAATTGTAAGGCAGGTCATCAATGGCTTGAAGGCAGATGACAAGTGGGAAGCATTCACCACAGCTATGAATTTGTACATGGACATGCATGTACCTGATTTAAATACACTCATTGGACAACTACTTACTCAAGAGGCAGAGCTTATCAAAAATGGATAAAGCTCTAAAGTTAATCAATCTTCAGCTTTATACATTGATAAAAGCAAGTCCAAAGATAACAAAGGAAAGGCAAAGAAAGTGGATGATGAAGCAGGTACATATCAAGTTAACTATACAGGTAGAGGAAGACATGGCAGAGGTAGAGGAAGAGGAGGTAGACAAGGCAGGGCGAGATCCCAAGCCTCCAACTCATGTTCTATTTGTGGATTTACTAATCATACAACTGAAAATTGCTTTAGGAATTCCAAGAATCAAAGAGGCAGAGGATACAATAGAGGAAGTTATGGCTACTCAAGAGGAAGGTTCAACAATTATCATGGCAACTACAACAAATACAATCATTCAAACTATCAAGGAGGTTAAAAAGGAAGGAGAGACTTCAATAACTACATAGAAGACTCAAACAAAGAGGATTCATTATTGATCATGAACATGGCTATGCCACAAGGTAAATCTGATGAGCATGTTTTCTACATAGATTCAGGTTGTTCAAATCATGTGGCAGGAAATGTGGCACTCCTATCAGATTTAGAAGATCAAAAGAATAAGCATGAGGTACAAACAGGAGACGATACAAGACATCTTGTGGAGAAAATAGGCAATGTCAAAGCACCTGATGGAAACATCAACCTACTCAGTAAGGTACTCTATGTCCCTACCATTACAAAGAATTTGATAAGTGTTGGGAAGATAGTAGAGAAAGGGTTGCAAGTCAGGTTCACAAAAGTAGGAGCATTTGTTGAAGATCCAAGTCAAGGATTCAGAAGAATTGCAAAAGGTGAAAAGATAGGTAGATTGTTCACATTTGAATTACAAGACACTAGAAACGTTGCTCTCTTTAATTATGGTAGTCAGACACTCACAGAATTGGAAGTATGGCACAAAAGGTTAGCACATATTGGTGAAAGGTCATTAAAGCAAATTTGTAGGGACCAAAGTGTACTTGGACTCCCTAATTTTCAAAACAACATATGATTTATAAGTGTAGTGCATGTCAATTTGGAAAGTCTCACAGGTTACCATTCATGAAGAAAGGTTATATGCATGGAGATCTCTTGGAGTTGGTTCATACAGATGTATGGGGACCTAGCAAGGAAGCTTCAATATCCGGATCAAGGTTTTTTATTGATGATTGTAGCAGATAGACTATCCTATTCTTTATGAAACACAAGATGAATTTTTCTCATGTTTCAAAAGATATTTGGCTCTTGTGGAGAATCAAACAGGTAAATCACTAAAAAGGCTAAGGTTAGATGGGGGAGAATACTTCTCCCATGAGTTTGATTCTTTTCTTCAAGAAAGAGGAATCAAAACAGAGGTAACTACAAGGTACACTCCTGAGCAAAATGGAGTGGTAGAAAGGAGGAATAGGACAATTGTTGAAGCTGCACAGTCCATGTTAAATGAAAAGCATTTGCCTAATTATCTATGGGCTGAGGCTGTATCTACAGCCACTTACTTGATTAACATGTTGCCTTCAAAATCCCTTGATGGGATGACTCCATATGAGGCTTGGAATGGAAGAAGACCAAGCTTAGATCATTGTACAATTTTTGGATGTATTGCTTTTGCTCATGTTCCTTCACTGGTTAGAGGCAAGATGGATCCAAAGGCAGAAAGGTGTGTATTTATTGGATATGACAACAATCAAAAGGGCTACAGGTTATACAACCCTACCAACAAAGGATTCTTGGTAAGCAGAGATGTAGTTTTTGATGAAAACAATTCATGGTATGAAGATTCATGCAGGAAGGTCAATTTACCATATGATCTTGAAGAAGATTTTCCAAAGCTTGGTAGAGAACAACCGAAGATTGAAGAACAAGACACCTCAGAGGATGATGAAGAATCTCAGATGGAAAAGATCAAAGCATGGAAGTCTAAAGGTAAAGCAAAATTGTAGGAACTTGGACATGAGGCAGAATCATCACATCATGGCCTAAGAAGATCTATGAGGGAAAAGAAAAAACCAAAAAGGTATGGGTTTGACACCTCATTAGTAATTAAACATTCTATCTACATAGCACAGGACATAAACCAAGAGGAGCCATCATCCTTTGAAGAGGCCAAAGCAAAATCAGAATGGAAGCATGCAATGAAGGAAGAGATTGAAGCACTTGAGGAAAACAACACTTGGGATTTGGTGCCCAAGACTTCATCCATGAAGGTAATAGGCTCAAGATGGGTCTATAAACTCAAGAAGAATTCCGATGGTTCCATTAACAGGTATAAGGCAAGGCTTGTAGCAAAAGGCTTTGCACAAACTCAGGGAATTGATTATGAGGAGACCTTCTCTCCTCTGGCAAAGATGCCTACTATTAGGGCTTTGCTTAGTATTGCCTCTTCCAAGAATTGGAAGATACTTCAACTAGATGTAAAGAATGCACTCTTCAATGGTTGGATAACAGAAGAGGTATATATGGCACAACCACCTAGTTTTGAGAATCAAATTTATCCTGATTATGTGTGTAAATTTAACAAAGCATTGTATGGTCTCAAACAAGCCCCAAGAGCTTGGAATTTCAGGCTTGTTTCATTCTTGCAGGACAAAGGCTTTCAACCAAGCAAGGCAGATCCTTCACTCTTGATTAAAAAGAGTAATTCTGAGATCATCTACTTATGTGTATATGTAGATGATATTATATTGACAGGGAATGATGCAGATGGTATGAAAAAGATCAAAGATCAAATGAGAGAAGAGTTCAAAATAAGTGATTTGGGTTCACTTACCTACTTCCTAGGTTTGGAAGTTGTCTACAAAGATCATGGGTTGTTTCTCACTCAAAGAAAGTACATTAAGGACATGTTGGCAAAATTCAAGATGCAAGATTGTAAGATTGCAGGTACTCCAATGGAGGTCAATCACAAATTGAGCTCACATGAAGGTGAACTCATAGAGGACATCACATCATATCAAAGTCTAGTGGGTAGCCTCAACTATGCCACATTGACAAGAGTAGATATATGTTACAGTGTGAGTGTGCTAAGTCAATTTATGCACACACCAAGGAAACCACATATGGATGCTGCCAAAAGGATTCTCAAGTATCTCAAAGGAGCCATAAATGAAGGACTTTATTATCCTTATGTATCTGATTTAGGTTTGAAGCTATTTTCTTATGCAGATTGGGCTGGTTCCAAGGAAGATAGAAGGAGCACTTCAGGTTATCTTACCTTTGCAGGTTCAAAGCTTATTTCATGGTCATCCAAGAAGCAACCCACAGTTGCTCTCTTGAAGCTGAATACAGAGGTCTTGCCATAGCTACAGAAGAAGCTATGTGGATGAAGACATTATTCAAAGATATTGGATTGGAGTTTGGAACTCCAACTATTTATGATGACAATATGAGTTCTAGTCATTTGGCTGCTAATCCTATTTTTTCATGCAAGGAATAAACATATTAAAGTTCATTATCACTATGTAAGAGAGAAGGTTCTAAGAAAAGAGATTCAAATATCATATGTGTCCACTCATCAACAATGTGCAGATATTCTAACCAAAGCATTGGATGGTACAAAGCTTTGCAAATTCAAGGCTATGATAGGTTTGCAGGTAATCTTGGAAGATTGAAGACCTCAAGCATACTTGGCTTGAGGGGGAGCTGTTGGAGCAAGTCTATGACAAGCCTAAGTATTGGCTTGAGTCCCACAAAGTCATAGAAGAAGCTTTAAAATGAAGACTATGTAAAGTTCAATTGTGAACTACCTCTTGTAACTTTTGAAGAGTTTACTTAATGTAAAAGTGAAAGAATCTTAAGTGGTTGAGTCCACTTGCTCAAAAAGGGAAAGAGGAGCCACGAATTTGTGATTTGTGGTAGATAGAGAATCAAATCAATCACTAATTGATTGGAGAGTGATTGAGGGAAGTTATCCTCCCAAACTCAACTATAAATAGATGGCAGTTTTAGTCATGGTTAGAGAGACCTATGTGAAGACCTCCAAGAGTTGAGCTTTATGCCATATCAAGGTGTGATTCTAAGGCACACATATGTATCAGTAAGTCCATTGTATTGTACAAGCAATATACTTTCATTTCCATGATCATTTGAGTTCATATTTCCATGTTCTTGCGAAGTCTACTACTCACTGCCATATCTCTCAGTTTTCTCAGTCAAATTGCAGAGATGGTTTCTCTAAACTTGGTGCATCGTTTTCAGTGATTTAACTTGTTAAAGTTATCTCTACAAGTCTAATATATGCGCATCAAATTTCATTTCATTTGGGTATTGCAATCTTCAGTTATGTTCAGTTGAAGTCAACCTTGTCTATCATTTTCACTTCTCTGTCAGGTACCCGACTTTTTTACTCATCATGTCAGAGCTGTTTCTCAGTGTGTACTTACCCAAATTCAATGCTTCAAAGCTTGTTGGATTCAGCTTACCGTCTAGTAAAAGCATACAAGTTTTCATAATCATTGAATTCTTAAATTTGGAGTTATGTTCATTTTTCTGCTCCCTGGTCTCAAATTATAGCAGCCCGTGAAAATCGGGATGATGTCATCAGTTGTTAAACATCATTCTCAGTGTGTGGTCCATTATTTTTTATGAGACTACTCTTGAAAGTTAGCTCTTTAAGTGAGCTAGACTTCCCTAAGAGGAATTAAGCTAATTTCTGTTGTGCTCAGAGAATTATGCAAAACACTGGACAGGTGTATGAACCAAAAATAGCAAGTTCTTCACCTCTGAGCTAACTCCAACTTATCTGTTTTGATCTATCTTTTTGTGAGTGATCTTGCAAGGTACATAGGGTGTCTAATACATCCATTCGCAAGCTAAAAGGGCCCACCACATACTCTTGGAGTTCATTTGGCTGGTGTAGATCAAGGATTTTGCAACACCTCTTCATCTTCAAGCACATACCTATCCATCTCTTCACAACTAGAATATATGAGAATCAATACAAGGAGTGTTTTCAAGAGAATGACCAGAAACCAAAATAGGAAGATAGCAAGGAGGAACTACCTAGCACTCATGACAAATCAATTTTTGTAATCCCTGAACTAGAAGCTGATTGGCCAAGAGAGTTGTGGGCCATGATTCGAGAAGATCGATGGAAAAAGAACGGAAATTCAAGACCACATTTTGAGGAATTAGATGTTGAGGAAAATCAGCCAACCCCAAATTTGGAGGAATTATATGAAGACGCTTCCATGTTAGACCGAAATAGGGAGGAATCACACAGCATTTTTACCCTACCAAACTACATGGGAGAATATGAGAAAGAATCCATAATCTTCCATGCTCCCACAGTACGAGGAAAGGAAAATGATTCTTCAGGTAAGACTTCTCACAATCTAGCAGAACTCAAGAAGACCAAGATACAATGTCGGTTGATTGTGGAAGAATCGCTACGTGCCAAGCCACAAATATGGAAACTGTTAGTGGAACAATTGAAATTAGAGAATGAGGAGAATAAAAAAGAAAATAAAGAAACTGCAGTCGCTTCTACTATACAAATCCCTGTGGATAAAGTCGAAGAATTTAGTGAAGGATATGAGGGCAACACATGTTTACCCATCACATATAATGGATACATGACCAAAGCCATTCTAGATACAGGGGCAGGTGTAGGCATAGCCACCAAAGAGTTTTGGGAGAAATGGGGAAAGCCAGCCCTGCGACCAACACGTATGAAGCTTCAATTAGCAGATGGTCATGTAGAGAGACCCCTTGGAATACAAGTGAAAATTAAGTTAGCCACCTACAGAGTGGTATTTGAGCACATGTTAGCAGTATGTCAATTTGGAAAAGGGAATAACTATGAAATGATATTAGGACGACCATCATGAGACAACTCAGGGTAGTACAAGACTGGGGAAGAGATGCTTTATACCTGCAACATCAAGGAACTACTACCAAGATAAATTTGCATACATTTGCATATAGGGATGTACCCCCACTACAATGGAATTCCACACACAAGGAAGAGGATGACTTGTCAATTCATAGTGCTGGTTCAAGTGACCAATCATGGATGCACAAAGGCGCACGATTATGGATGTGTAAGGAAGCAAAAAGAAAAGAGAAAAAAACTCAAATATGGCCTATCGGGCATCAAGATTACTGACCCATAGAGGATCCTATGTATATGCCCCAAGTTTTCCCTGATGAAGCATTCAAACCACACGGTTGGATGGAGATTCTAGCCACCTTGGATATATGCATAAATGAAGAGGTATTAACCATGAATGGATGTGTGGATGAAGAAGGTTATTATGTAAGCTTTTACATGGTAGTCCTTCAGGAGGTAGATGCAGGAGAAGTGCTAGAAAAGGAATGGAAGGAAGAGTATGAAAGCATAGAGATGGAACCAGAGTTTGATTCAGAGGAACGGTATTTAGAAGCAATCCAAACCGATAACAGAGAAGGAACACCCAATGTTAGCAAAAGAAGTAGTTCAGATGACATGAAACCATGAGGAAACATTAGATAATATCGAATCAACCCCAGACCTGTTTGAAGTTCCAGAACCCTTCAAAAGATATGAAGTAGAGGAGAGGAAGATAGCCATTCATATGCCTAAGAGAGAGGCAAGGGAAGGAGAAGCATATGACAACAAGGAACAAACGAAGAAAGTAGTAGTACTATAGAAGATGGGGAAGAAAGATGCATGTACATAGGAAAAGATGTGTCACACAAGGAGGGAGAAGAATTGATAAGACTGATTCGAGAGTATTGAGATGTGTTTGCATGGACCTACAAGGACCTCAAAGGTGTAGAACCATCTATTTGTTCTCATCGAATACCCATGACACTTGATGCAAAACTGTCGAAGCAATGCCCTTACACTTATAATGATGTCTATTCAACAAAAAAATTAAGGAGGAGATAGAGAAGCTATTAGCACTCTGTTGAGCCCATAGAAGTCAATTGTTCAAAGTCAACTAGTCAAAGTCAACAAGGTCAAGGTCAAAGTCAATAGGTGCAAAGTCAAAATGCGTAAGTGCAGGTGTCAAAGTGCACCGGTAGTGCACAATGAATTGTCCACAAAGGGTAAATTGGAGAAAATGGGTTGCAGGTTGCAGAGGTATTTTCTCTAATTTCCCTAAGGTTCAAAGTGTGTTTTAAAGTGTTTGGAAGGTTCAGGTGAACCCCCTCTTATGTGCAAAAGTGAAGACTTAAAAGGAAATGTGAAGGTATGTGAAGCCGAAAAGTGTACGCACAGGTGAAAGTATGCCCCCCCATTAAAATTTTGGTTTTAGTCTAAAGTCACTACAGGACAAAACAGTGAGTCGTTGGCTCCCACTTGTGAGGACAATCTTGGGACATCAAAGTGAGGACCAAGATACCATTGCAGTTAGGAGCGTACGTGATCAACACACTCACATCAAGGCAAGGGCTATTATTGGACCAATCTTAGAGTAAGCAAGAGAGCATAGTCTAAGAAAAAAAGAGGAAGAAGTGCAAGAGTCACCAGTGCGATGACGCAGAGAAGTGGAAGTGAAGGAGTGCATAGGGAGTGCCTAAGGGATTGTGCAGAGAGTGCTAAGCTAGTCCCCCAAGTATCTCAAGGTCCCATTGTAGTGGGCACGTGCCTACAGAAGGTATTCACTCCTCCCCCTTGTGGAAGCTTGGTGCAAGGTGTACACAAGGATAAGCTTGAAGCAGGTGGAGGTCTGGTGCAGAGGAGAACGGCGGCAAGAAGACTTTGGGATATTTGGTATTTTGTAATTGGGCACTCTGTGGGATTGTGCACAGAGGTATTGGCTTGTCTTGTACTTCAAACCTTGTAATTGTCTTACTGTAATCAATCGGCAGAAGCTTCAAGGTGTATTTTCTCTTCTTGTTTCTTCCCCTTTTCTCCTACAAACCCTCAAACTCCTTCTTGTCTAAGAAACCACCAACAAAATTGGCACGCACGGTGGGACTTCCAAGGAGATTTGAGCTTAGGAGAAACCAAGTGCCAAGCATAAAAGAGATCAAGTGTCGACAGAACCACAGTGCTACTTCATCAAACAAAAGGTAAATATATTCTTATCAAGTGTCTTACATTCAGTGGGCTATGAGCTGCTCATGACCACAACCCGGTCCCAAGTATTGAGGGTCACCTGCAAGCAGACAAGGAGGAAGGTTGTTAGAAGGTCCCCCAGTCCACTATCTTCCACATCATCAGTCAAGGGCATGGCGGGTCAGGTAGACTTGGAAACTTTACTCTCTAGATTAAATATAAAGTTTCCTTCTTTCAAAGGCCTAGCTCAGGAGGATCCAGATGAACATATTAGAAGGTTTTTAGCACTATGTAAGACTAGAGGCCTAATGGGTAGGGAGGATGCTTTTTTGATTCTCTTCCCTGCCACATTAGAGGGATTAGCTGATAAGTGGTTCAGCCAGTTTGCTGAAAACCATTTTACCACTTGGGATGTGATGAAAGATGCTTTTAAAAATCAGTTCTAGCATGGAAACACTGCGGAGATTATCATAGAAGAGCTAGAAAATTTAAGATTAGGTCCAGGAGAAAATTTCCTAGAGTTTGTGACTCGGGCCAAAGCACTAATGGCTAAATTGCCAAATCCACCCCACGATTTTTTTGTCAAGAAATGGTTGGCTAAGCCCCTACCAGTGGCCACCCAATGCAAAATAAAGGAGTTAGTGCTACCTACAGCCTCCATAGAGGAGTTCATCAGCACAGCCACACGCTTGGAGCAGATAAGGTACCAGTATGGAGCAACCTCTTCCCAACCAACATATGGTACAGAAATGGAGGATCCAGTGATACAGCTAAGGAAAGAGTTGGAGGGCTTAAAGAGAAATAAGCCCTACAAAGAGGAAGAGAGTGTTGTTGCTCAGTTGAGAAGAGAGACTGAAGCACTAAAGCTCCAAAAGGAGGAGGAGGCCCAGGTAGAGGAATTGGCTCAGCTGCAACAGGAGTTGCAGGAGTTCAAAGGAGGTGGCATCAAGAGTGGACTTTGGTGTTCCATGTGCAGCAAGCAAGGTCACATAGTAAGTGAATGTCCTCTGTTAAGTGTGACTTGTCAATTATGCAGGAAGGTTGGCCATGCGGCCCATGAATGCCAATCAAGAGGAATGCCTGCAATGACATACTGGACACAAGGAGGACCCCCAACACCAGCAAATGTGATGGCTGCTGCACCAAATCAAGGTAACAACTATAATCCTAGACAGAGGAATAACTTTGGAAATGGGCCTAGGAGGCCAATCATCTGTTTCAGATGTGGAGAATGTGGGCATTATCAAAGTAGGTGCACCCTACCAGAAAATGCCCCTCCCTGCAGGAACTGCCCTGATGCAAGAGACCATTATACAAATTGTTGTCCTAAGAATCAAGCCTCTTCCTCCGGGCCCCACATTCAAATGATTTCTGTGCACAAGGAAGAAGTGTGTGATCCAATCAATGAACCATCTCCATCTACCAGGGTGGTGCAATTAGAAGAAATAGAATCTTTGACTGTACAGACAAGAAGCAAGGGGAAGGCTCAAGTAGACATAGGACAAGAATAAAAAATTAAGGAAGGGAATCAAAATAGAGAAACATCTGAAGATAAAGTCACCACAGGTGCAGATACAAGTCAAAAAGGAGATCTCATATGCACCAGTGATGCCATTGGGCATGCCTTCAACAGGGCTCATGAGGAGCTTGATAAGTCAACTGGAGTCCAAGCTCTCAAGGAATCAGAGGCTTCAAAACTACTCAAGTCCATGAAGAAGGAGGTTAGTATTTTTGAATTAATAAAGATGGATGGGAAATTCAGATGAGAGTTATTGCAGATAATTGATGAGGCTTCCACTACAAGTTTGGTGGCAAAGGCTACTGTTTTACATAAAGGAAAAATTGTAGGGGAAGCACCCCTTACAGATTATAAAAGTCCTCGGATGACAGTATCTATCAAAGGTCATGAATTTCAAGGAGTTATTGTGGATGGTGGTTCTGGCATTAACTTGATGCTTGAACACACAATGAAAAAGATTGGACTCCATCCTTCAAGGCCTGCAAATTTCACTGTTACTTTGGCAGATCAGAGCAAAGTAAGGCCCTTGGGAGTGATCCCAAAATTTCCACTTGAAGTACAAGGTAATCTATTCATTCTGGATTTTGTGGTTTTAAGATTGCCCCAGGTTGAAGGAGGATTTCCTCTCTTAATTGGACGACCATGGCTGAGGCATGCAAGTGTCATTCATGATTGGGGCAAGGACACTATGTGGGTACAAAAGAAAGGGCAAGAGCTGACACAGGTTCATTTAGAAGAGGGCCCAGATAATCAAGGAAACACTAGCATGATGCAAACAGTTGGCATTTGCATGGAAACAGAATCGGAGGATCAACCCCAAATAGATTTCGAGGAAGAAGAGGATATTCTAAATTGGCTCCAAGCAGGCAACTCTTCCTCTTGTTTTGGAATTTTTCTTAATAATTCTTGCACGACTGAAGGTTATGATGAAGATAAGGAAAAAGTCCAGGTTGATGGATTGGGAGAGCCCATCACAGACCACAGAAGGGGCAGGAAGACACCCCTCAAATACAACTTGGAGGAGGATATGACAACCACAGATAAAGAAGTTTCTAAAGATAAAGACAAGGTAAAAAATTCTAGTGAAGAATGGTCTTTCCCAATTCAAGAGATCCCTGCAGGATGGATGCAGGACAAGGAGGAACACATTGAAGTCCAAAATACACCTGCTTATGAAGCAATGTACGAAAAGCTAGTAGAAGAAGAAAAGGAAGCAGATGCACAAGAAGATAATATGGTAGAGAGAAATCCTGTCCAAGAAATACAATTAGGCACTCAAGACAATAATCGGCCAGTTTTGGTGGCCACTTGGTTGTGGAGCCACTCAGGGCTCCTTGAAAATGTAAAATCATTCTTGACCCAGTATGTAGATGTTTTTGCCTGGCAATATAAAGACTTAGAAGGAGTGCCTGCAACCTATGGAGAGCATAGAATCCCTCTGGTTGATGGAGCCAAACCCATAAGAGGAAAGAGTTATAGACTTAATCCAAAATATGCTGAAGCTGTCTATGTGGAAATCCAAAAGATGGAGGATGCAGGAATCATCATTCCTGTTGAACAATCAGAGTGGCTCTCACCTATGGTTATTGTACCAAAGAAGAATACTAATAAAATCAGAATTTGTGTTGACTTTAGAGCACTCAACAAGATAACCATTCCAGATGGTTTCCCAATGCCTTTTGCAGAACAGGTCATTGAAGAAGTGGCTGGGCATGCATTATATAGCTTTATGGATGGATTCAGTGGCTATAACCAAATATCAATACATCTAGAGGATCGTGACAAGACTGCTTTTATCACACCTTGGGGAACATATGTGTATGTAAAATTGCCATTTGGGCTCAAAAATGCTCTAGCCACCTTTAATAGAACAATCAATCTCATTTTTGGCCCCCTATTGCTGGAATCACTTAGAATCTTCATGGATGACTTCTCTTCGTTTTCAGGATCTCACAAAGAAACTCCTCTAGATTGTTTGGACCACCACTTGAGGCAGCTGCAGAATGTTTTCAAAAGATGCAGGGAGACTAAGTTAAAGCTCAATCCAAACAAATGTTATTTCCTTGTGACAGAAGGAACTCTCTTAGGACATGTTGGTGTCGGCTAAAGGTATGGCCCCAAATCCTGATAAAATCATTTCTATATTAAAGTTGCCTAAACCTAAATCCCCTAAAGAGATCCAGAGTTTCTTGGGGCATACTGGATACCATAGAAGGTTTATAAAAATGTATGCAGAGATAGCTAGACCTCTGGCTAGACTTACAGGTAAGGAAGTACCTTTCAATCATTACGGTCAAGGTTAGTGTCTCCTCCTATTTTGGTCACACCTGAGTGGTCAAAAATCTTTCATATACATGTAGATGCCAGTGCCTATGCAGTGGGGGCAGTTTTGACCCAACCCAATGAAGAATTTAAAGTGGACAAACCAATTCAATATGCCAATAGAATCTTGACCAAGGCTGAAAGGAATTACAGTACTACAGAAAGGGAAGCCCTAGCAATGGTTTTTGCTGTCCAAAAATTCCATCATTACTTACTGGGAGTAAAATTTATTATTATAATAGATCACCAACCACTAAAATACCTACTCAATAAACCACAAGCCACTGGTAGAATATGGAGGTGGTTATTGTTGTTCCAAGAGTTTGATTTTTCTGTAGTCCATAAACCAGGTAAAGAAAATGTTATGGCGGATCACTTATCCAGAATCAATATGATGAATCAAACTAGTGGAATCAATGATGACTTTCCAGATGCTCATCTGTTTGCTGTACAAGCTCAAGGTTGGTATTATGACATCAGAAATTTCATTAAAACTGGGTTGTATCCAGAAAAGGCTAGTGTTGTACAAAAGAAGAGACTGCTAATCAAGAGTAGACCATATACCTTCATTGAAGATAAATTGTATAGACAGGGCAAGGATGACAGGTTCAGGAAGTGTTTGGACGAAGAAGAAGTGAGGGAAGTCCTTCACTCTGCACATGAAGGAACAGGTGGTGGGCACCTTCCAGGGCATATTATGAGTCAGAGGATACTGGATGCTGGTCTATGGTGGCCTACACTATTTAGGGATGTAGATGAATGGGGAAAGGCATGTGATGTTTGCCAGAGGTGTGGACCTAAGCCAACAAAGCAGAGGCATAACCCCTTGGTTGTTTCCACTTCCTGGCAACCATTTGAGAAGTGGGGGCTAGATTTTGTAGGGCCCATCTACCCTCCAACAATTCCAAAAAGAGAAAAATATCTCTTGATAGCTACAGATTATGCTACAAAGTGGGCTGAAGCTATTGCCTCCCCCGATTGCACTGCACAAACTGTTGCCGATTTCATTTATAGTAGCATCATTTGCAGGTTTGGATGCCCACTTGAAATTTGTATAGATCAAGGTACACATTTTGTCAATAAGGTCCTGCAGGAAATTTTTAACAGGTATAGAATTCTACATAGGAGCTCTTGTGCTTACTATCCAAAAGCCAATGGACAGGCTGAGTCGACAAATAAGGTTTTAATCTCAATGTTAAGAAAGGAGTGTATGTTGCAGCCCACTTCATGGGGCATTGCTTATCAAGGTACACTGTGGGCATACATGCTAGCCTACAAAGAGGCCATAGGATATTCTCCATTCCAGCTAGTTTATGGCATATTGCCCATTGAGCCCTTTGAATTTTTACATGGTTCACCTAAGATTGCATTCATGCAGGGCAAGAGGGATTGTGAGGTCTCTCAGAGGCTCGGAGCACTACATAAAGTAGAGGAGATTCGTCTACTAGCAACGAAACAATTGATAGAGACTCAGATGAAGAGGAAGGAGGCACACGATCGACATCTGTGGAACAGCAACATTGAAGCAGGCATGTTAGTTCTTCTCCATAGACCTCATCTTCATACACAACTGAGAGGAAAATGGCTTCCACATTGGGAAGGACCTTATAGAGTCAAAACAATGCTGAATTGGGGTGCTGTGGAGTTAGAGACGCTGAAAGGAGAGGCCTTGCCACTAGTCAACATATCAAGGCTCAAGGCCTATCATCAACACACTTGAAGAAGTATGGATCACCTGGAACTGCAAAATCTGTCCAGGTTGTACATAGCTTTCTCATCAAAATTTGCTCAGTTTTAGTAGTTTTCTTTATCATTTTCATTCTTGATACTGGGGGTTTTTAGACAACCTAGAAGGCATTCCATAAGCTCTGCAAAAGTAAAACTTTTGAGTATTTTTGGAAATTTTTTCTAGCATTTTTAGCATTTTTTTTTGGCATTTTTATCCCTTTCCGATGTCATTTTCTTGCCAAATTTGAGTAATCAAGGAAGCTCCCGGTAGGTTTGATTGCAAAATTCTTGCTTAGGCCTGTAGTAAAATTTTTGAGAATTTTCTTGAAAATTGTTTGAATTTTTTTGCAATTTTTTTGGATTTTTTATGTATTTTCTTTGATTTTTGGGACAATTAAAAAAAAAAGGCCCCATAGGGGGCGTTTTCTCTTTCTGCAAAAAAAAAAAAAACCGTGCCCCCCCCCCCCCGCCCCCCCTATATATATTACTCTTCCCTCTTCACTCAGCCGTCACCTCATGCGGCCCTCCCAAACAGGTACTTTTTTTTCTTCTTTATGTTATTTTATTTTTTCTTTTTTTATTTATTTTATTTATTTTATTTATTATTTTTTTATTATTTATTTTTTTAATTTTTATTTTCTTTTTATTTTAGTTTATTTTAATTTTAATTTTATTTTATTTTATTTTCTTTTATTTTAGTTTCTTTTATTTTAGTTTCTTTTATTTTAGTTTCTTTTATTTTATTTTAGTTTACTTTTTATTTATTTCTTCTCTTTTATTTTATTTTATTATTTGTTTACTTTCTTCTTTTATTTTTTATTTTTATTTTTTCTTTCATTTTTTGTATATAGTTTCACTCTCTAATGTTGCTTCCGCTGTATTTATCTTTGTACCCATCTGTTTTTCGCGTTTTTACAGTCATTTTTAGGGTATTTGCTCATGCCGGATCCATTTTTTGGGTTCTCTACTCCCAGTTCATATGTTTTACTAGGTTTTTTTCCCAGTTAAATTCGAGCTATCTTCTTAAGCCATTGCTATCTGTGGTTGCAGTAGCACTTTGTACCAGCATTTTGCTCTCTGCACTTATGGCGTCTTCCATTCCCCAGCAGGATTCTTCCATGGCTACCGAGGCGTACTCAGAGCTTGCTCCTTCAGCCTTGGATTTTGGTCCTTTCCAGCCCGAGGTAGGCTCCCTATTGCCTCTGGCTCCATCCCAGTCCACCACTCTGGCCTCCATCTCGACCGTCCCTGCCGCCACCCTCCACCCTGCCCTTCGGGTCACCCTTCCCTCCATAGTCCACCCCGTCCCTCGCGCACCACGCCCTATTTTGCCTTCCACCCCTACCCATTTACAGGGTAGTCAGCCTTTCGCGGGTTCCCTTCCGTGCCTCTCCTTCTCTGGTTCCTCGTTACATAGCCCCAGACCTCGTTCCCCAAGTCCCCACCTTCCCGTTGCAGCGCCGCCTCCCACATCCGTGTCGACGCTTTCCGATAGTTCTAGTGGCCGACCCGCACGTAGTTTCGGTAGTCATTCCACCTCTCCTGTTCGCCGTCCACCCTCATCCTCCATCGTTGACTATCGCGACCCATCTTCGACCCTATCCATCCGCCTGCATTTAGCCTTGCCTCCCATCCCGCTCATCGATCTCCTTCCCAAGGGTTGCTTGCGTCAGGCCAGTCTGTGGCGACTGGCCTCCCTCCTCTTATCCGAGGCAGAAGGGTCCGATATTTGCACAGCCTTGCTTGAGTTCCCTCATTTTCCATTCGGTTCGCTGACCCCTGCGGTCATAGCTGCCGGCATAGGTTCTAGCATTCATTCGTTTCATGCTCCGCAGTCCATTTACTCGGGGTTATCTCGGGAAGAGACCATCGCTTTCTGCATTTCATTATATGGCGTTGATGCCATGCCCACCCACTACCAGCTCGCTGTCCTTCATTCGTTCATCTTCTTCTTCTTATTCCGTAGTCCCTCCTCAGACCTTCCGTTGCACGATATTCATATCCCCTCTTCTATTTTTTACATGGCCGCCCATTTCCATACGGCACTCTCATGTTCCAGTCGTTCCTCCTGCGCTCTCGCCGATTCCATACTGCCCTCCACCGGGGCACCCGTTCGTTCTCCGTTTATTTCGCCCCAGTGTTGGCTTGGCTATTTCATCTGCCTGGTACACAACTCATAGCATCAAGCCGCACTCTTGACCCCGCCCATCCTCCACCTATTGTCCATTCTTCCCATCCCCCTCCTCCGCCACCACTTGTCGTACCCACCACCCCTGGCACTCTTCCGCAGGCATCTGTTCCCATCGCCGCCTCCACTCCCTCTCTAGCTCGCCGCGTCCGTACGCGTTTGATGGATTCCTTTCCTACCCCTACCCCTGCCTCGCCCATTCATTTCCACCCCTCGGCAGCTTCCTCCCAGCCCCCTTCCTCTCCAGCTATATCCCTTGAGTCCGCTTCCACCTCCCGTCATCCTACCTCACCCCCGGCTTCTCCCACTTACCCCCAGCCTACCCAGGCCCCACCCCCACCACCACCCGCCACGCAGCCTTCCGACCCGCAGCCTTCCATTCTGGCTAGCCTCGACGACGACCCACCATTTTTGGGCCTACTTTGTGATGCGAGCCTCGTCGCGAGTGATGGCGCCGATGCAGCCCGTCTCTCCCTTGATTCCGTCTCAGCGACCGCTGCACTTCACCAGCAGTATGCTATGACGATAGATCGCATTCGTGCTGCTTCCGCCGCTCAGAGGCAGACCTCGCGGGATGCGTTGCGGGCTATGTAGCAGGACCGGGACCGGTATCGAGATGAGGCTGATGTTGCGACTCGTGCTCTCATGGAGATCCGCCAGCATGCGTCATTAGGCATTTGTGATAGTCCTGCGTGTCGGTTGGTCCGCCGAGAGCGCGATCACCTCCGCAGGTACAGGAGCAGGATTGTTGCCTACACTGAGGAGGCAGCCATCATTCCCCCCGGCTCACCCGACTTACCTCTACCTCGGGACGATGTTCCTCCCGGAGAGAGGCCTCCTTCCCTGCCGTTGCCATATTCATGCATTCCGTATCTATCCACTAGGTTCTATGTATTCACTCATACTTACGTTCCAGTTTCATTGGTTTTTCCATAGACTCATTTTGTTGTGAGGCTCGGTGTAGGATGCATCTACTTATCCCGTTTGGTTCCCTTGTCATTCCTTAGCTCATCACTTCCTTCTAATCGACAGCTCCTTGCCAGTCCTTGGCACTTCATGTACTCACCATGGACAGTTGTTTCCTTGTTCATTTCCTTGTTCATTTCTGCTTTTATATGAGTTATGGTTCAGTGTTCATTGTGTGTTCATTTTGTAATCTCTGGTTGATTATTGGTTGTTTTATTACTCTGACTGTGTACTACAGGATGGTTTCTCTCTGGTTGGGTTGGGTTTCTTTCATTGCCACCCTCCATCAATTCCTCTTTTCCCCCTCTGCCTCACCCCGCCCCCACACCCCATCCTTCCCCCCCTTCCCCTCTTCCACACACCACCCCCCCCCCTCCACCCTTGTCCCCGCCCCACCTTGCTGAGTACACTCTGGTGCTTTCTGCGATACTCTTGATGGTCTTGGTTGCTGCTCAGCTGTCCTATTACAGTTTTAATCCTCTCTTGTCATGATGTCCTATATGCTATGGGTTTGGCTGTAGCTCTCCGGGACGGAGAGCACATTAGGTGGTGGGCAACTGTTGAGCCCATAAAAGTCAATTGGTCAAAGTCAACTGGTCAAAGTCAACAAGGTCAAAGTCAACAGTTGCAAAGTCAAAGTGCGTAAGTGCAGGTGTCAAAGTGCACAGGTAGTGCACAATGAATTGTCCACAAAGGGTAAATTGGAGAAAATGGGTTGCAGGTTGCAGAGGTATTTTCTCTAATTTCCCTAAGGTTCAAAGTGTGTTTTAAAGTGTTTGGAAGGTTCAGGTGAACCCCCTCTTATGTGCAAAAGTGAAGACTTAAAAGGAAATGTGAAGGTATGTGAAGCGGAAAAGTGTACGCACAGGTGAAAGTATGCCCCCCCAATTAAAATTTTGGTTTTAGTCTAAAGTCACTACAGGACAAAACAGTGAGTCGTTGGCTGCCACTTGTGAGGACAATCTTGGGACATCAAAGTGAGGACCAAGATACCATTGCAGTTAGGAGCGTACGTGATCAACACACTCACATCAAGGCAAGGGCTATTATTGGACCAATCTTAGAGTAAGCAAGAGAGCATAGTCTAAGAAAAAAAGAGGAAGAAGTGCAAGAGTCACCAGTGCGACGACCCAGAGAAGTGGAAGTGAAGAAGTGCATAGGGAGTGCCTAAGGGATTGTGTAGAGAGTGCTAAGCTAGTCCCCCAAGTATCTCAAGGTCCCATTGTAGTGGGCGCATGCCGACAGAAGGTATTCACTCCTCCCCCTTGTGGAAGCTTGGTGCAAGGTGTGCAGAAGGATAAGCTTGAAGCAGGTGGAGGTCTGGTGCAGAGGAGGCCGGCGGCAAGAAGACTTTGGGATATTTGGTATTTTGTAATTGGGCACTCTGTGGGATTGTGCACAGAGGTATTGGCTTGTCTTGTACTTCAAACCTTGTAATTGTCTTACTGTAATCAATCGGCAGAAGCTTCCAGGTGTATTTTCTCTTCTTGTTTCTTCCCCTTTTCTCCTACAAACCCTCAAACTCCTTCTTGTCTAAGAAACCACCAACACACTCGGATCATTTACGAGATAGAGCACATCAAATGGGTGTCACCATTAGTGGTCGTACCCAAAAAGAATGGAAAGTTAAGAGTGTGTCTTAACCTGAAGAAAGTAAATGCAGCTACGATCCGTGATAGCTATCCATTACCTATCATTGATCATTTTTTGGAAAGAGTTGTAGGTATGGAGGTCTATAGCTTCTTGGATGGATTCTCTGGATACAACCAAGTAGCGATCACTACAGAGGACCAACATAAGATTGCATTCACAACTGAATGGGGAGTTTATGCTTTTAGGGTGATGCCTTTTGGATCACGAATGCCCCTGCTATTTTCCAAAGGTTGATGTGTCATGTCTTCAAAGAATTCTTAAGGAAGAGTATTGAGGTATACGTAGATGACTTATGCACGTACTCAAGTCGGAGACAGGAGCATATTCCGGAGTTGCAAAGGATATTTGCGAAGTGTCGACAATATAGAGTGTGCCTGAATCCTGAGAAATGCATCTTTATGGTGAGACAAGGAAAAATCCTAGGCCACATCGTATCAGGCAAAATAGAACATAAAGAAATCTTTAGCTTGTTAGAAGAAAGACCTTCTTATGTTCATGAAGTTATCAAGCTTGAGGAAGACACCATAGAAAATGAAATAGAAGATGAATCAAGCGAGAGCATACCCAAAGAACACCCTAAGCTAGAATTGCCTACAAATACGAACGTGTTACTTGATGTTGTGCCTTTTTTTCCCATGAGAGATGAATCTAAGAGAGAAAGTGAGGATTATGCTCCTAAAATTACCTACAACAAGGGACAAACATCCACATGGAAGTCTACTACTCGAGCATCATATCCAGGAATGCTCAACTACAATGGATGTGGAAGGATCGAATGACTAAACCAGATGATTCAACTCAGAAGCAGACCAGTCATTTAGGGAAAACAAGGAGAGATAACCACTACTCATAATCACCATGACTAATTCGGGTGTGGCTTCCAAAATCATTAGTAGAAGCCCAGAAAACACAATAGCATATGTGGATCCCAAAGAAGGTCAGACAGGCTGTGAACCAAGAGCTGGACAAGTTTAATGAGATATTATGCTAGCAAAACGAAATAAGGAGGTCCAAAAGGAATCAGCACAAGCACCAAAGGACTGCGGTGTCAACCAATAAGACTTCACGAAAGAAGGCAACAAAGACTAGAGAGCGACCAGAATGACGGAACCAAATACTTAAAACACCAACTACAAAATGGATATGGATATCCAAGAGGAAGCCAGGACAAGAACAACCGACTCAACAAGATTCCACTTGCACTCATGAAAAATCTAGTGCACCTAGAGTATGCATGCCAGGGCCACATTACAAGGCCATGCATTCGGCACATTATCTGTTCAAAAAAACTAGTGGTGCACCTTTCCATCATTAGAATAGGTCTTAGATTCTACTTCCATAGGAATGAACATACAATGTAAATAAATAAATGCTTCGGTTAGAACTAATTTTTGTTTTCTTTCAGGATTAAAAATCAAGAGAGGTGTGGTAAGAGGCCTTACTTACTTAAACAAGGGAAAATGGAGTGACGCAATAAGCAACATATCACTAAACCACACATAACACATGACTTGATCTCTACTAGAAGCTGATTTTCTCTCTATTACAAGTGCAGATGGCTTCTGAGGACTCCGAAGCAACTATTCAAGAAGAGGTGCTAGAGTTCCCATTACAGAGTGTGACAAAAGCCAAAGGTCATTAGTTTTGAGAGGATCAGCCCGTTAGGGATTATCTTTTCTTAGTCACAATAAAGATTATGGACACTGACCATCGGTTCCCAGTGATGTCTCAGGATTTCAAAGTCGTACATGAACTCTCGTCAAAAGTAGACGTAATGACAAAGGCAAGAATTCAAAAATACTTTGAACTACCAATCTACAAACCAGACTTCCAAAGATGTACTCAGGTGATGAATACCCTCCAACCAACTTTACATGAACCGTTAGTGCCACAAGCAAGAGTTATAGACGTGGCTGAGGAATGGGTAATCATCTAACTCACTCATGACTTAATCAAAGAAGCCTTTGGATGGGAAAAATATGGAAAGACAATTTTGAAAGATGAAAGCCGAGGGACTAAGACACAAACATTCACGGACATAAATCGCATTGATATAGAAGAAGAAGTCTATCTGATTCATCAACACTTTTGCTTTCCAAATATGCATCGATTCACTGCACCATAGAAAATCATAGTGCAAATGCTATCTCATGCTATCAAACAGATCGGTGTTAGCAGTAGTCAAGGAACTGAAGGACTAACAAGACAAGGAAGCCAACGAAGGGAGTCGGAGCGAAGAGAAGGTACAAGAAGATAGAGTAGTCAAAGAAGATTGGGCAAGTAGGCCATTATTTTTTCAAGAAGCTAAAGCATATCAAAGAGGTGGACACATAAGGAGAAGGAGCAAGAAGGGAGCTCGAAGATGTGTATGTCAAATCGTTAGAGGAAATCCCTACAAAAATAGTGATTTGCATCACTAAAATCCATTGTAAATACCATTTCATATTTTTGTAGCTCCATTTTGTGCAAGCCAAGGAGTCCTTGAGCTTGAGGAGCATTAGAAGTAGCTACCTACCAGTTTTCATAATTTTTAGACTCCATTTGAGCCTTCAAATGGGACCTAGAACCTAATTTTTAACTAGGTCGGACACTAGGTCTGGACACGGCCAAAACCTAGTCAAAAACTATAAATAGAGCTAGAGAGCTCATTTTTGAGGTTAGCTTGTAATTGATTTGAAGTTGTATGAGCATTTTGGAAGTAATCTAAAGAACTCCATTGCTTCTCTCTCTTTGTCTTACCTTGTGTGCGCGTGTGTGTATGTGTGTGCATGTTGGTGTGCTTTTCACTCACGCACTTGTCTTCACTTGCTCGAGGTCATCATACCATCCTCACGTCTTCCCGGATTGACATTAAAGGAGGTGCTACTCATCACTGAGCTACACCAAATTTTGGCGCCGTTGCCGGGGATCGAGCTTTGAGGACGAGCGTGTGATGGTAAGACGTAGATTTGAGACGTTGGCGTAGTAGGTAATTTCTTTACTTTTGTTTATTTTTCTCTTTCTTATTTCATCATCATCATCACCATCATCATCCTCACCACCTCCCACCTCCATCTCCACCATCGCGAAAAATTTCAGTTTTTGATCATATCACCTTCTTCCTTCCATGTCCCTCATTTCACTTGTGAAAGAGAGCAAGAGAGCGAATTGTGTGCATTGCTTTTTGCCTGTTTTCTGAGTGATCTTGCAAGTACAGCTGTATCATCCCCTCCAGCACGCTGCGCAGGTACGGACAAACTCGGAACTGTCTCTGTGTCGCAGACCTCTGTTGATCGCGATCAACAGAAAATTTTGCCTTTTGGTAAAACACAGTGCACCACCATGACATGCAGAAGGAGCACATTCCAAATCACTAGACAAAACTAAAAAATTTCGTGTTTTTTTTGTCAATCGTGATTGACACTGTCGATCGCGATCGATAGCCATGATCGATAGATTCTGTCAATCGCGACCGATAGATTCTGTCGATCGCAACCGATAGATTCTGTCGATCGCGACCGATAGAGATGATCGACTGACCCTGTCAGTCGCGATTGACACCGTCGATCGCGACCGACAGCCACGACCGACACCTCTGTCGATCGTGATTGACACCATCGATCGCGACCGAGTGAATTTTGACGATTGACTGAATTTCTCGCGTTGCCACGTGTCCATCGCGACAGACACATCCCCGATCGACTGAAATTACGGTGAAAATCCTGGAAAACGTGTCGATCGTGATTGACACCATCGATCGCAATTGACAGGACCCACGCCTGACTCTGTCGATCGTGATTGACACTGTCAATCGCGACTGACGTGTCGATCGCGACCGACAGGCCCCGACGGACACCTCTGTCAATCGCGATTGACAGATGTGTCGATCGTGATTGATAGGCTTTTTTGGCCAAATTTCTAGGGTTTTTAATATCAAGTTTTGGGGTAATTGTTGGCATACTTGTCAACCAATTAGTGATTTGTGAGGTCCCTACAAGCGTGTTTTGAGAAAAAATCATGGGATTTGTCAGCCTATTTGAGCCCTGTTTTAACCCCAAAACCTTGAATTGTCATAACTTCCTCATACGAAATCCGTTTGCTGTGATTCTTGGCTTGTTGGAAAGCTCGTGGGGAGTACAACCAAAACTTCCATTGGGTACGGTGAAATTAATATCAGGATTATTAGATATAGTATTTTGAAAGTGACCATATTCAGGGGGAACAAAGCCAAGGGATCTCTATATTGTTTTCCATAAAAGAAAAAAGGCTAATTAGTATCTAAGTTACATAAATGAAAGTGCTCGGTTCTGTCTTTTGAATTTAAGTCTTGAGCTAATTTTGGGACTCTTACAGGTCTAGTGAGAGCATCAAAGGGCGATCGGAGCAAGAGTAAGTGCAAGCTTGGGAACACACCTCCTGAGCACACAAGGGCAGCCAAGGGAGAAACTCAAGGTTGGAAGATTCTCAACTCCCTCTGTCAATCCCTAGCTTAGGCTAAGTTCGAGTAGTGCTAGAAGTAAGTCAGGGCAACGATAGGCACGAGACAAGTCAAGATTATCTAAGGAATCAAGTTCAAGTCAAGAGATAACCTGTGTGACCGTCAACTTTAAAGGAAAAGAACCTAACGTGAGACGATCAACATTCAAGTGCGGACATTAACTCAAGTGTTCCTGACGACGTGATATCAGACAAGATCATAAACACGATAATCAACTAAAAAGAATCAAGTGATTGATACAAAAGAACTCAGCAACGAGGTTGTACCTTGGGTAAAAATTGGGATTGCTCAGCTAAGCATATGAACCTTAGATCATGGCGACACCTAGGAAGAGATAGACAGAGTCTTAGATCTTCAGAGGCTAGTGTCAACCATACTGCTAGGTCTTGGGCCCAGCAGTTGAGCCATTATTCACACTACCCTAGCTCTGAAACTAGTGAGTCAGAGATGTCCCACGGTATGGAGAGACCTACAGGAAGTTCAGGTGTGCCATGTTTACATAGGGTAGAAGGCCCTTACAAGGCGCAACTCGAATACCTTAGGACCAACCGATTAGGTGCTAGCATCTATGAGGACGACCTACGAAGATCTGTGGTCCAGATTAAAAACCCTGACCAATCCATTGGACTAGAGCACCCAACTGTCAAGTTTGAAAACGGAGCATACCTAGACAAGGAAGGAACCATATATGTAGTCACCAGTCATCCAGATAGGACAGATGAATTTGGGAATGTGATCCCAGAAACGGACTTAGGTGACTTCGAGCAAGGAAACATGGGTGTAGAACCTAGAACCCCTCGAGGCAAATCTGTTCTCACCAGGATTATCACACCAGAGCGGATTTCCCAAGACAATAAGAGCATAGATCTACTCCTGAACTGAGAGACTGATGAAGCCTTTTGGAGGTATAGATCTGATCAGCCAAATGAGGTAGGAACAATCATGATATATGAGTTCAAAGATCTTGATAGCCCGGGCAGAGTGACCTACTTAGATCACGCTTCAGAGAGGATCTTTGTGGTTACAGAAAATGATAGGCATGCTTACACTTGGAAAGGTGAATTTATTTTCCCCCAACCAAGATCGAATGTGTCTTTTGGTCACCCAGGAGCTAGAACGTCCCAAGCTCATGGAGCTCAAAGAGACAGACATAGAGATAGACGGGAGGTAAGCTTTGCCAACACAGTGGGAAGAGAAAGAATGAGAACGGAAACAAATAGAGTGGAACGTGAGGGACTTAGAGCCCCAAGGAACCAAAGGAATGCTGATGATTTCCCTCTACCAAGGCCTAGGGAACACACCAGAACCTTGAGACCTACACAGGTGGTTAAGTCCATGAAGAACTATTTCGATGGCACAGGAGACCCATATGACCATGTGGCTGAGTTTAGGCAAGTCTTGAGAGCTGAACAAGTTGAGGACCTATTCACGCAGTATAATGCCTTTGGTCTAACTCTTAGGAACAAAGCCCTTATGTGGTTTCAACCATTGAATGAGAGAGAGTTCAGGAGCATAGACCAACTCTTAGAGGCTTTCATCACTGAATTCTCTAAAAGTGGCATAAGGCATAACACTTCCTCATTGATAAATAACTTCAAGCAGACCCCTCAAGAGACCGTGAGACTTGCAGGAAGAAGATTTAGGCAATACCTAGAGAGATGCCCTGTTCCAGAGTTACCCACACCAGCCAAACAGGTGGCATTATTCTTGGATGGATTGCTAAGTACCAAATTGAGGTCATATGTGTACTTGAAGGACCCTAGGACCATTGAAGAGTGTGTACGCATGTGCATTGACATAGAGGATAACCTAGGGGAAGAGTTAGAGCTTTCCAAAATCTATAAAGATTCAGATAGTGCCTCTAGTTTTTCTTCCACACAATCTACATCTATTGAGGAACTCGCAGAAAAGGTAGCTAAAAAACTAGGTGTCTCTAGCAAACAAATTCCAAGATTTGCCCTAGTTAAGAGATGCTATACTTGCGGTGGTGACCACATGGTGAATGTATGTCCCATTATGGCTCAACCCCAAGTAAATCCTAGTAGCCAGTACTGCACCATAGAACGGAGGTACACCAATCACACCGTGCAAGATTGCCCCTACAATAAGCAAGCAGTTAGGTAGACGTACCCACAACCATACCCTCAACAAGGAAGATACCAGAACCAATACCCATCGCAGAATTATGCTAGGCCTCAACAAACCTACCAACCACAATACCAAAACCAACAAAGGCCTCAGCTTGTGTTAGCACAACAACCCCCTGCCCCAGCTAATGTAATTCCGGTAAAGTATGCAGCTGTAGAAGAGAATTTGAATAGAGCTATAGTGCCAGTGACACCATTGCTTTCAAAAAGTGATCCCAGTGACCATAGCTTTGATTCTACACATATTGATAGTCCCCAGGCTTACTACATGCAATCTCCTGAACATGGTGAGTCCTACTACAGTGAAGAACCAAGTGAACCTAGTTGGGAGCCAGAGTACACAAATGTAATGTACACAAACCCTAACTCTAGACCCCAACCTAGGCAGGTAAGACCCCCATTCCCTAGAGGACCATGCTACAGATGTCAGGGAGATCACCTCATTCGTGATTGCCCCTTACCTCCACCTACACAACCCCAGTTAGTGATAATTCAAGGCTTTTGCCAAGATTGTGGAAAGGAGCATCTCTTAGGAGATTGCCCAAAAAACCCCAATACTATGCCAAAAACTACTCCTATCAATGTTATTGGGTAGTAGTAGACTGTACAAGAAGTGTGACGTCCATTGCACCAGTACAAGTAGTCACTAGAGCTCAGGCATTGTAGCAAAACCAAGGGGTAGGCCAGGAAAAGAGCTCAGAGGCTAGTGAAACTGAGAGCATAACCAAGAAGAGAACTAGAGCCTGGAGAGATAGTAGAGAAAGAATGAAGAGGCAATGGGCTAAGAAAATGAGTGAACTCGAGGAAAGCCTAAGAGAAACAAAAGCCATGATAGTTGAACTTACATCTCAAACTCCCTCTCACACTACTCCATCACCACCATTCCCATCTCCATCTGACCCACCACCTTCCAACCCGCCTCATGCTACTCCACCACCCCCTAGAGTAGGATCAGTCCTAGCCGATCCCACTCTGGAGGACCTAAATATGATGCTTAAGGCATACCAGGCCAGAATCCAAGAAGGGCCAAATGTAACTGATCATGAAAAGTGTTACCCTAGAGCAGAACTAGAGCTTGAACGAACCAAAATTTGTGCTAAGATGGTGGAATTGGCTCAAACCATGTTTGAAGCCAGTCGCCTCTTCAACATCTCTAGTTCAGCTAAGATGCAGTTGCACTTTGATGGACTGCTAGAAAGGTTGGAGAGGCTAATAGCACTTTGAAAGATGAAAGCCGAGGGACTAAGACACAAACATTCACGGACATAAATTGCATTGATATAGAAGAAGAAGTCTATCTGATTCATCAACACTTTTGCTTTCGAAATATGCATCGATTCACTACACCATAGAAAATCATAGTGCAAATGCTATCTCATGCTATCAAACAGATCGGTGTTAGCAGTAGTCAAGGAACTGAAGGACTAATAAGACAAGGAAGCCAACGAAGGGAGTCGGAGCGAAGCGAAGGTACAAGCAGACAGAGTAGTCAAAGAAGATCGGGCAAGTAGGCCATTATTTTTTCAAGAAGCTAAAGCATATCAAACAGGTGGACACATAAGGAGAAGGAGCAAGGAGGGAGCTCGAAGATGTGTATGTCAAATCGTTAGAGGAAATCCCTACAAAAATAGTGATTTGCATCACTAAAATCCATTGTAAATACCATTTCATATTTTTGTAGCTCCATTTTGTGCAAGCCAAGGATTCCTTGAGCTTGAGGAGCATTAGAAGTAGCTACCTACCAGTTTTCATAATTTTTAGACTCCATTTGAGCCTTCAAATGGGACCTAGAACCTAATTTTTAACTAGGCTGGACACTAGGTCTGGACACGGCCAAAACCTAGTCAAAAACTATAAATAGAGCTAGAGAGCTCATTTTTGAGGTTAGCTTGTAATTGATTTGAAGTTGTATGAGCATTTTGGAAGTAATCTAAAGAACTCCATTGCTTCTCTCTCTTTGTCTTACCTTGTGTGCACGTGTGTGTATGTGTGTGCATGTTGGTGTGCTTCTCACTCACGCACTTGTGCCTTCACTTGCTCGAGGTCATCATACCATCCTCACGTCTTCTCGGATTGACATTAAAGGAGGTGCTACTCATCACTGAGCTACACCAAATTTTGGCGCCGTTGCTGGGGATCGAGCTTTGAGGACGAGCGTGTGATGGTAAGACATAGATTTGAGACGTTGGCGTAGTAGGTAATTTCTTTACTTTTCTTTATTTCTCTCTTTCTTATTTCATCATCATCATCACCATCATCATCCTCACCACCTCCCACCTCCATCTCCACCATCGTGCAAAATTTCAGTTTTTGATCATATCACCTTCTTCCTTCCATGTCCCTCATTTCACTTGTGAGAGAGAGCGAGAGAGCGAATTGTGTGCATTGCTTTTTGCCTGTTTTCTGACTGATCTTGCAGGTACAGCTGTATCATCCCCTCCAGCATGTTGTGCAGGTACGGACGAACTCGAAACTGTCTCTGTGTCGCAGACCTCTGTCGATCGCGATCGACAGAAAATTTTGCCTTTTGGTAAAACAAAGTGCACCACCATGACATGCACAAGGAGCACATTCCAAATCACTAGACAAAACTAAAAAATTCCGTGTTTTTTTGTCAATCGCGATTGGCACTGTCGATCGCGATCGATAGCCACGATCGACAGATTCTGTCGATTGTGACCAATAGAGACGACCGACTGACACCTCTGTCGATCGCGATTGACACCATCGATCGTGACTGACTGAATTTTGACGATTGACTGAATTTCTCGCGTCGCCACGTGTCCATCATGATGGACACATCCCCGATCGACTGAAATTACGGTGGAAATCCTGGAAAATGTGTCGATCGTGATTGACACCATCGATCGCGATTGACAGCACCCACGACTCACTCTGCCGATCGCGATTGACACTGTCAATCGCGACTGACGTGTCGATCAGGACCGACAGGCCCCGACAGACACCTCTGTCAATCACGATTAACAGACCTGTCTATCGTGATTGACAGGCTTTTTCGGCCAAATTTCTAGGGTTTTTAATATCACGTTTTGGGGTAATTGTTGGCATACTTGTCCACCAATTAGTGATTTGTGAGGTCCCTACAAGTGTGTTTTGAGAAAAAATCCTGGGATTTGTCAGCCTGTTTGAGCCCTGTTTTAACCCCAAAACCCTGAATTGTCATAACTTCCTCATAGGAAATCCGTTTGCTGTGATTCTTGGCTTGTTGGAAAGCTCGTGGGGAGTACAACCAAAACTTCCACTGGGTACGGTGAAATTAATATCATGATTATTAGATATAGTATTTTGAAAGTGACCATTTTCAGGGGGAACAAAGCCAAGGGATCTCTAGATTGTTTTCCATAAAGACAAAAGGCTGATTAGTATCTAAGTTACATAAATGAAAGTGCTCGGTTCTGTCTTTTGAATTTAATTCTTGAGCTAATTTTGGGACTCTTACAGGTCCAGTGAGAGCATCAAAGGGTGATCGGAGCAAGACTAAGTGCAAGCTTGGGAACACACCTCCTGAGCACACAAGGGCAGCCAAGGGAGAAACTCAAGGTTGGAAGATTTTCAACTCCCTCTGTCAATCCCTAGCTTAGGCTAAGTTCGAGTAGTGCTAGAAGTAAGTCAGGGCAATGATAGGCACGAGATAAGTCAAGATTATCTAAGAAATCAAGTTCAAGTCAAGAGATAACCTGTGTGTGACCGACAACTTTAAAGGAAAAGAACCTAACGTGAGACGATCAACATTCAAGTGCGGAAATTAACTCAAGTGTTCATGACGATGTGATATCAGACAAGATCATAAACACGATAATCAACTAAAAAGAATCAAGTGAGTGATACAAAAGAACTCAGCAACGAGGTTGTACCTTGGGTAAAAATTGGGATTGCTCAGCTAAGCATATGAACCTTAGATCAGGGCGACACCTAGGAAGAGATAGACAGAGTTTTAGATCTTCAGAGGCTAGTGGCAACCATACTGCTAGGTCTTGGGCCCAGCAGTTGAGCCATTATTCACACTACCCTAGCTCTGAAACTAGTGAGTCAGAGATGTCCCACGGTATGGAGAGAACTACAGGAAGTTCAGGTGTGCCATATTTACATAGGGTAGAAGGCCCTTACAAGACGCAACTCGAATACCTTAGGACCAACCGATTAGGTGCTAGCATCTATGAGGACGGCCTAGGAAGATCTGTGGTCCAGAATAAAAACCCTGACCAATCCATTGGACTAGAGCACCCAGCTGTCAAGTTTGAAAACGGAGCATACCTAGACAAGGAAGGAACCATATATGTAGTCACCAGTCATCCAGATAGGACATATGAATTTGGGAATGTGATCCTAGAAACGGACTTAGGTGACCTCGAGCAAGGAAACATGGGTGTAGAACCTAGAACCGCCCGAGGCAAATCTGTTCACACCAAGATTATCACACCAGAGTGGATTTCCCAAGACAATAAGAGCATAGATCTACTCCTGAACTGAGAGACTGATGAAGCCTTTTGGAGGTAATGATCTGATCAGCCAAATGAGGTAGGAACAATCATGATATATGAGTTCAAAGATCTTGATAGCCCGGGCAGAGTGACCTACTTAGATCACGCTTCATAGAGGATCTTTGTGGTTACAAAAAAGGATAGGCATGCTTACACTTGGAAAGGTGAATTTATTTTCCCCCAACCAAGATCGAATCTGTCTTTTGGTCACCCAGGAGCTGGAACGTCCCAAGCTCATGGAGCTCAAAGAGACAGACATAGAGATAGACTGGAGGTAAGCTTTGCCAACACAGTGGGAAGAGAAAGAACGAGAACGGAAACAAATAGAGTGGAACCTAAGGGACTTAGAGTCCCAAGGAACCAAAGGAATGCTGATGATTTCCCTTTGCCAAGGCCTAGGGAACACACCAGAACCTTGAGACCTACACAGCTGGTTAAGTCCATGAAGAACTATTTCGATGGCACAGGAGACCCATATGACCATGTGGCTAAGTTTAGGCAAGTCTTGAGAGCTGAACAAGTTGAGGACCTATTCACGCAGTATAATGCCTTTGGTCTAACTCTTAGGAACACAGCCCTTACGTGGTTTCAACCATTGAATGAGAGACAGTTCAGGAGCATAGACCAACTCTTAGAGGCTTTCATCACTGAATTCTCTAAAAGTGGCATAAGGCATAATACTTCCTCATTGATACATAGCTTCAAGCAGACCCCTCAAGAGACTGTGAGACTTGCAGGAAGAAGATTTAGGCAATACCTAGAGAGATGCCTTGTTCTAGAGTTACCCACACCAGCCAAACAGGTGGCATTATTCTTGGATGGATTGCTAAGTACCAAATTGAGGTCATATGTGTACTTGAAGGACTCTAGGACCATTGAAGAGTGTGTACGCATGTGCATTGACATAGAGGATAACCTAGGGGAAGAGTTAGAGCTTTCCAAAATCTATAAAGATTCAGATAGTGCCTCTAGTTTTTCTTCCACACAATCTACATCTATTGAGGAACTCGCAGAAAAGGTAGCTCAAAAACTAGGTGTCTCTAGAAAACAAATTCCAAGATTTGCCCCGGTAAAGAGATGCTATACTTGCGGTGGTGACCACATGGCGAATATATGTCCCATTATGGCTCAACCCCAAGTAAATCCTAGTAGCCAGTACTACACCATAGAACGGAGGTACACCAATCACACCGCGCAAGATTGCC
Organism: Ceratopteris richardii; assembly: GCA_020310875.1. Lineage (NCBI taxonomy): Eukaryota > Viridiplantae > Streptophyta > Polypodiopsida > Polypodiales > Pteridaceae > Ceratopteris > Ceratopteris richardii. The sequence continues at coordinate 13,496,973 of CM035411.1, forward strand.
CCTACAATAAGCAAGCAGTTAGGCAGACGTACCCACAACCATACCCTCAACAAGGAAGATACCAGAACCAGTACCCACCGCAGCATTTTCTAGGCCTCAACAAACCTACCAACCACAATACCAAAACCAACAAAGGCCTCAGCCTGTGTTAGCACAACAACCCCCTGCCCCAGCTAATGTAATTCCGGTAAAGTATGCAGCTGTAGAAGAGAATTTGAATAGAGCTATAGTGCCAGTGACACCATTGCTTTCAGAAAGTGATCCCAGTGACCATAGCTTTGACTCTACACATATTGATAGTCCCCAGGCTTACTACATGCAATCTCCTGAACATGGTGAGTCCTACTACATTGAAGAACCAAGTGAACCTAGTTGGGAGCCAAAGTACACAAATGTAATGTACACAAACCCTAACTCTAGACCCCAACCTAGGCAGGTAAGACCCCCATTCCCTAGAGGACCATGCTACAGATGTTAGGGAGATCACCTCATTCGTGATTGCCCCTTACCTCCACCTACACAACCCCAATCAGTGACAATTCAAGGCTTTTGCCAAGATTGTGGAAAGGAGCATCTCTTACGAGATTTCCCAAAAAACCCCAATAATATGCCAAAAATTACTCCTATCAATGTTATTGGGTTAGTAGTAGACTCTACAGGAAGTGTGACGTCCACTGCACCAGTACAAGTAGTCACTAGAGCTCAGGCATTGCAGCAAAACCAAGGGGTAGGCCAAGAAAAGAGCTCAGAGGCTAGTGAAACTGAGAGCATAACCAAGAAGAGAACTAGAGCCTGGAGAGATAGTAGAGAAAGAATGAAGAGGCAATGGGCTAAGAAAATGAGTGAACTCGAGGAAAGCCTAAGAGAAACAAAAGCCAGGATAGTTGAACTTACATCTCAAACTCCCTCTCACACTACTCCACCACCACCATTCCCATCTCCATCCGACCCACCACCTTCCAACCCGCCTCATGCTACTCCACCACCCCCTAGAGTAGGATCAGTCCTAGCCGATCCCACTCCGGAGGACCTAAATATGATGCTTAAGGCATACCAGGCCAGAATCCAAGAAGGGCCAAATGTAACTGATCATGAAAAGTGTTACCCTAGAGCAGAACTAGAGCTTGAACGAACCAAAATTTGTGCTAAGATGGTGGAATTGGCTCAAACCATGTTTGAAGCCAGTTGCCTCTTCAACATCTATAGTTCAGCTAAGATGCAGTTGCACTTTGATGGACTGCTAGAAAAGTTGGAGAGGATAATAGCACAATCAGAAAAGGAACCTGTCTCTCAAAATGAGGGCAAGGCAAGTAAAAGAGAAAGCCTACCTGTCCAGGAAGCCTATGTGCCTAACTCTACGGAGCCAGACACATCTTCTTCTATGAATCGGTTCACACCAGAATTCCTACGAGAGATTCAAGAAGACAAATGGGCTAAAGAAAGTGAAGTCCCTCCTCCCATTGAACTTGTGGATGATGCACATGATCAATTCCCACAAGATATTCCCTCCATTTATGGAGAGCAGGAGAGCACCCAGTCTCAAGAGAGATTAGACTTTGAGTCTAATTCTTTACATGAATTACCCCACTTCACAGGCCCATGGGAAGCTAAGTCCACTTGTATGAGAGCACCCACAGTCATGGTAAGAAACGAAGACTCGGTCATACCTAGGAACACAGAGGTAGTGAAAAACACTAAAGTGCAGTGTAACCTCACTTTAGAAGAGCTACTCAAAGTAAGGCCAGAACTATGGAAACATGTAGCCAAACAAGTACCAGAGATAGCAAAACCTCATTCCCAGGTAGGATCTCATCGCACAGTGCCAGAGATACCTTTGGACAAGATAGGAGACATGAGTGAAGGTGAAGAAGGAAACACCTATATTCCCATTACCCATCAGGGGTACACAACCAAGGCAATTCTCGACTCTGGTGTAGGAGTTGCATTGCTACCACTTCCCTATGGAAACGTTGGGGCAAGCCATCACTCAGGCCCACGAGGATGAAATTGCAAATGGCTGATGGTCACCTAGAGAGACCCTTGGGTTTGCTATAAGGAATAACTCTCACCACATGTGGTGTTGAGTTTGAGCACACATTTGCTATATGTGACTTTAGCAAAAATCATGCCTATGAGATGATTTTGGGAAGACCATTTATGCGATAGTTGCAAGTGGTATAGGATTGGGGAACCAAATCCTTGTAGTTGCAACACTTAGGCGTCACGACCAAGGTTAATCTCAAAGATTACTCTCATAGAGATGCCCCTCCTATCCAATGGAATCCTATTCATAGAGCCAAAGATGATACAGAGTATGTGCACTCCATAGGATCAGGATCCTCATGGATGCATGAAGACACTCACTTATGGATGTGTAAAGTCGCAGTGGAAGAAGAGAAGAGAGAAAAAGCCAGAGAGGTAGGTGCGAAGGAAACCCATAGATCAATTCAAGACCCAGCCTATGGGCCTGTTAAATTCCCTTACGAAGAATTTGAACCCCACGGCTGGGCAGAAATTCTAGCAACAATGGATGTAGCCATCAATGAGGAACAATGGACACCACACTGTGATGAGGATGGCTATGATATTTCAGTATTCTCCATAGAGCCAATCATGGGAGATGCGGTTTTAGAAGAATGCGAACCTAGCCCTGATGCATTTGAGGATGCGAGTGACTCCGATCTAGAGTCAATCATTATGGACCCACCCTTTGCATCAGATGAAGAATACTTCTATGAAGTAGAATTTCAACCCCAGAGACACGGAGAGTTTACAAATGATGTAAGGTTAGCCACACAAGTGATCCCTAAGGATGAAGGGAAGAAAAGAAAGAAGAGAGAAGTCACACCAGAAGAGGAAGAATCTTTGTTTGAGGTCCCTAAAAACTTTAAAAAGTATGAGATAGACGATAGGAGAGTCATGGTAAGGATGCCAAAACGTGAGGCTCAATCAGGAGAGGCCTATGATAACAAAGAAACCACCAAGAAAATAGTGGTAGCCCTAGAAGAGGGAGAGGAGAGATGCACGTACATAGGCCATGACCTAACAGAGGAAGAAGAGCATGCATTAATAGCCTTGCTAAGAGAATACAGAGATGTATTCGCTTGGAGTTACAAGGATTTGAAAGGTGTAGACCCGGACATATGCTCACACACTATCCCCATGACCTCATATGCTAAGCCTTCTAAGCAAAAGCCATACACATACAATGATAATTATGCTGCTAAGATCAATGAGGAGATAGATAGACTCGTAGAAGCTGGATTTATCTATGAAATTGAGCACACCGAGTGGGTATCCCCCATTGTAGTTGTACCCAAGAAGAATGGAAAGCTACGCGTGTGCATTAACTTGAAGAAGGTTAATGCAGCCACTATTCGAGACAACTATCCGCTTCCTATAACTGAGCATCTACTAGAAAGGGTAGCGGGCAAGTGTACAGCTTCCTTGATGGATTTTCGGGCTACAATCAGGTAGCCATAGCTCCAGAAGATCAGCATAAGACAGCTTTTGCCATAGAGTGGGGCATATTTGCCTTTAGAGTAATGCAATTTGGGCTTACCAATGCTCCTGCAACTTTCCAAAGATTGATGTGTCACGTGTTTAAAGAGTTCTTGAGGAAGAATTTAGAGGTCTAGGTTGATGATCTCTGTGCTCATTCCAACATTAGACAAACCCATATCCCTGAACTCAGACAAATCTTTGACAAATGTCGAGAGTATCAAGTTTGCTTGAACCCAGAAAAGTGTGTTTTCATGGTCAGGCAAGGCAAGATTCTAGGACACATAGTGTCAAAGAATGGCATATCCACCGATGAAGAGAAAGTAAGAGCAATCGTCAAGCTACCTAAGCCAAAGAATGTCAAGGAAGTACAAGCTTTCATGGGGCATTGTGGTTATTACCGACGCTTTATACACATGTACGCTATCATTGCCAAGCCTCTGTACGGACTTTTGACCAACTTTGAGTGGATTGATGAATGTGAGAATTCCTTCAATGAGCTTAAATGGCGATTATGTTCAGCACTAATCTTGACCACACCAGATTGGAATAAGCCTTTTCATGTTCATGTAGATGCATCCAATTATGCTATTGGATGTGTACTCGCTTAACCTACGGGCAAAGGTAATATGGATCTTCCAATTGCCTATGCTAGTAGACAGTTGAATGCAGCTGAACGAAACTATACCACCACCGAACGAGAAGGATTAGGCATGGTATATGCAGTTAAAAAGCTTAGACACTATTTGCTTGCCAATAAGTTTAAATTTTTTCTGATCATCAGGCATTATTGTACTTGGTAAACAAACCATGCAATACAGGCCGATTAGTAAGATGGTTTCTCTTACTAATGGAGTATGACTTTGAAGTAGTGGTGAGGAAAGGGAAAACTCACTTGAGAGCAGACCATCTCTCTAGGCTCACATCTGGAGAAGCCCCACAAGGAGTGTCGGATGACCTTCCTGATGCATACTTGTTTAATTTGGAAGTTGTACCTTAGTGGGCTAAGCCATTAGTGCCAGTATTGACATACGGGCCCAATCACCCAGTCATAAACACTCAAGATAGGGAGATAATAAAAGCCCAAAAATACCAGATCATGGTAGGAAGTATGTACAAGCACACAGATCAAGGGATCCTAGCTTATTGTGTGGAAGAGGATGAGTACGCTAAATGGTTGCAATTGGCACATGTAGGTGCATTAGAGCGACACTACTCAAAGCAACGAACCCCACAGGCTCTAAGGAGACTCGGAGTGCATTGGTCGACTATGGAGGCTGATGTCCACAAGTTGTGCAAGGAATGCCCAATCTGTTGCACTAAACCACCTGTGGAGCATGCCACTCTTTATCAAGTGTCCATAGTGCCAGATTGAAGTGAACCATTAGTAGATTTCGTGAGGATGAGAACATTTCCTCAAGATATGACACTAGCCAGACAAAGAAGTCTAGAACAAGAAGCCCTAGATTACTCACTCATTGGTGATAATCTATACAAGTGTGGTAAAGATGGTTACCTTAGACTATGTGTCCATGAGAGCGAATATCTCAAGATCTTGGAAGCAGCTCACCAAGGTGTAGCAGGAGGACATTTTGGACCAGATCGGGTGATCAAGGCAATACTATTTGCGGTCTTCTGGTGGCCGACCCTTCACATGGATGCACATACCTATGTGAAACAGTGTGATGTCTGTCAGAGAACTCAGTACCCTATACGCAAGGAGGAGATGCCACTGAAACCTATGATGGGTGGACGTGCATTCTCTAAGTGGGGAATAGACTTTGTAGGTCCTATTAATCCCCCAACTAAGGGTTCACATGCTGAATACATCATTGTTGCCACAGACTATCTAACAAAGTGGGTAGAGGTAAAAGCTACGACAAAGAATGATGCTCAGACAACTGCTAAATTCCTATTTGAGAATGTGTTCACAAGATACGGGCTACCTATAGAGCTGGTAAGTGATAGAGGCACTCACTTCTTGAATGAAGTAATTGAAAATCTGCTCCAAGAGTTCTTGGTTGTACACAAGAAGTCTTCTCCCTATCACCCACAAGCTAATGGACAAGCCGAAAGCATAAAAAGATCCTGTGCAATGTGTTGACCAAACTAGTGAATAATAAACGCTCTGATTGGGACAAACAGCTACACCATGCTGTTTGGGCATACCGAGTTGCCTATAAAACGGTACTCCAAGCCACCCCCTTTCAGATGGTATTTGGCCAAAATGCAGTGCTACCATTGGACTTCTTGATACCTACATTAAAAATAGCACAAGAGCATGAATGGACGGGTCATGAACTCTCCTCTAGACTCTTTGACCTTGAATGGTTAGGAGAAACAAGACTGAGGGCGGCTGCGAGGATATATGCAGCTAAGAAACGACAGAAGGCATACTTTGATGCCCATGTTAAGGATAAAGGCTTGAAGGCCAAAGACTTAGTGTTGGTGTATACCCTAAAACAACATGCAAGAAAGCTCAAAAAGAGAGGTTATGGACCTATGATCATAAATAGGATCTCAACCAGTGGAGCAGTTCAACTCGCTACACTGGAAGGTGATGTTCTCCCTAGCTACATCAGCGGGTGCAGAGTCAAATTATATCAAGAACCCCTAACTGAAGAGATGTTAGATCGACTTAACACTACCAAGAAACGCAAGGAAGAAGAAAAGCGAATTCGAGAAGAGGCGCAAGCAGAAGCTTTAGAATGCATCCAAAGGATGAAGTTGAGAAGAATGGGTAGGGATCAGCCTAGGGTAGATGACTATGCGGACCCAGGATATCATATGGCAATATGTGAAGTCTCAGGAATAAGATCTCATAGAATAATTGATAGACAAACTTTTGTAACATTAGAGATAGGACAAGGAAAGGGTGCAAGGACTGTAAGAGCCTTGATTGACTCACGTGCAGCCACTAGTGCTGTTAAATTTTCTTACTGTCAAAAGTTGAAATTAACTGTCAATCCTATAGAAGCATATCTCATAGGATTGGGAGGTGTGGAAACCCCTTGCATGGGTGAGGTGGAACTTCCCCTCTACATTCAAGACGAAGTAATGACAGTTAAAGTGCTGGTGTGTCAAGATGAGGACCTCACGGAGCCTCTTGTCTTGGGTCAAGACTGGATCTATGATCATGCAGTCAACCTAAACCTAAGAAGTGGACTCCTTCAGGTCTGGGTAAATCAGAATTGTGTTACAATTGAGTTAGAAAATGAAGCACTCAAGGAATTAGACAAAGCACACACTCTTGGTCCTTCCAAGGGTACACATGAAGATGATCATGTTATTCTTGTCCAAAATTGTGTGATGCAGAGGAATGATGATTTCAATCAAGAAGTCAGGGGCGCAACGGAACTCCCTTCTTTTCCAGAGACCAGAGGGATGCAGCAACCAAAGGCAGATCAAATACCTATGCTGGAGGACAAAAGAACGTGCGAAGCAGAATGTCTCAGCCATTGAAACAAGTGTGGGTGCGGAAAGGCGAACACCCTATTGCAATCAAGCCAACCACACGGGCAAAACTTCTTATTAATAATCAACAACATGACACTAATAAGAAGTTTTTCATAAATTCTTCTGCGAAAGTAAAGTCTATTTGGGTACCCAAGAAGTCGATGAAGGCCATCCCACACTCACGACAAATTTGGGTGCATAAAGCTTGCTTGCACGCTCAAATAGTTACACCGAGGCCACACCCTGTACAACATGGTTCACTCACTCAAACATCTGATACCCTTTCTTATACAACACGCACGGACACACATTGGTCCATGAGCACAAGGAGAATCACTTGTAAATGGGTCCTTAAAAAGCCTCATTTCCAAGTAGACACTCCTGAACAGCCCTCCAGAGTCCCCACAAAATCAAGACCAACAGCAAATCTGTTTGTTTGGAAGCCCAAAACGTGTAATAAACCACCCGAACCTCATTTGTAAATTCATATCCACTTACTCACTGCATCACTCATACACCGCATCTTTCCATTTAGCTCCTAGGAATATCCATTCACTAACTACACACACGATCCCCAAGCACTTATTGACCTACTAACCTCTCACTAAAATCATGTTAATGTTGTAATGGGGACGCATGAACGCTTGGTGTCCATTTGCAATGTTAACATCCATTTGTCTATTCTCACAGAACCGGTGACCAGTCTCTTCACCATGGCCGAGGCAGGAACTAGCTCCCAGGCAGGCACCAGCCCCCAAATCGTGGACATTGAAAGTCTTCCCATTGAAGAGGAATTGAAGGAGCGCCCAGTGGCTTTGAGGGCATTACACGCCATACCAATTCAGAATCCTCCACAGGGGCACACAATGCCAGTCAGCAAAAACTCACATTGGTTCAGTGATGTGGCCGGGTCTCTGGGTGAAGGCACTTACATGTGGGAGGCCGAGATAGAGTTCAACGGGCGATGGGGCAGATATCATTTTTTTACCAGGGAATTTGAGAGGCTTCAAAATGATGAAGGTCTGAAACCCATCTGGAAGAAGGCTGGACTATACGACTACTTCAAGGCTCAGTTACCCAAACCAGACTTTCTACGGTGTTCCTATTTAATTAGCACTCTGACCCCTAGTAAAGAGAAAAAGGGATATAGTACCTTCGTTCTACCATCACTTACCAAAGGTAATGAATTAAAGCATTTCAAACTGACGAACAATTTGGTGAGGGAAGCGCTTGACATGAAAGGCATGCATATCCCCATCGAAAAAGAGACGATGGTCCCGGATAACATGAAGAACAGGAACCTCAAAAGACATGGTGGCAATGACACCCACAATCGCCATTCACTTGCGAATGGTCATGCAACATTTCGTGTTCCCAGCTCAAGAGCGGTTCACAATGCCACCCAAGAAAATATGGTTCATTCTATATTTAGCAGATGCCTTCAATTTGACAATCAACATGCCGCATTGGATTATCGACCAAATCCACTTGGCACATCAACGGTGGTATAAAAAGCAAAAGTCAGTACTGTATATATGTTGTGCCCTCACCAAGATTGTGTATGGATGTTTGGCTTATGATGTGCCAGTTCAAAGGGCATTAATTTGGACTAGGGTACAGGAATTTCAACGTAGACTATCAACCGCAGGGCCTCCATCAAAGAAAATGAGAGGCGCAGTTCAGATGCCCTGTGCAATAGCTCGCGGTGCGACACTAACATCAGAGACAACTCCATGACTTCCGAGGCGTGTACAAACCTTCACTATCAGATTACCAAGACACAGCACTGATGGACCGAATCTGGTGTTTCCACCTATACCAACCGACCTAGAGTTTCCTCACGACTTCACATTAGAAGACCTAACTGATGAGGAGGTAGCCAGAATAATCGAGGCTGTAAACGCAGAAGTCGAGGCAGAGCAAGTTAGTGGGCAACAACTGCTACAGACCAACCCCATCCTAGATAGCCAGAGGTAGTTGAAGTGGATGAAGAAGAAGAAGAACAAGAGGAGGAACGAGGAGGACAAATAGAGGAAGAAGAGCAGGAATATGAACAAGAATTTCTACAGGAACTTGAGGGTGCCCCAGCTTATACGAAGGAATTGAAAAAGCTGTATGATACCATCAACAGAGTTCAAGAACAACACAAACTGTCCTTAGCAGCAGGAAAAGCCCTCATGAACCAAATCCTTGAAGAGGACGGTGTGGACGAGCAATACTGAGAAACCTTGGATATGATTTCTGATGCATTGGGGGTACCTGAGATGATGCATATAGCTCTTGCACACTCGAGAAGATCGGAGCGACGATATGGCAGATGCCCCCCTCGATCACGAAAACAAATGAATATCTTAGTATCAGAACCACACGGCACCACATCCACAACCACGAGCACAGCTCATATCATTCAGGAAACTGAGGAAGCCCATACATCCAGTGCACCCCTATCACCCCCTTTACCACCCCTACCTCCAACTCCACCAACTTCACCTCCCACTACCAGTGTAACCACTACTATCACCGCCTCAGAGTCCACTACCCATACTGAAGCACAGACTGTCAGTCAATCCACACAACCCACACACCCTATCACCACCTCACTTGTATACACTACCACTGACACTGTAATTCTAACTGCAGCCACGGAAAACCCCGATCCCCCGATCACACTTCCTAGCGGTTCATATTCACAACTACACACACCACTTTACACTTTCACCACCATCACCGCACCCACAATTCCCATGTTCACAATCACTCCCACGACTGCATCCACTTTTGACCTCATGGACATATCACCCACCTCCGCACCTCTCCCTCCCCCCATACGTCCACAATCTCCCATTCCCCCACCACCAACTTCACCCTTTTCGAGCACAGCATACACGCCCCCATTCCCCTTTCCCTTCCCTTCTGCATTCAACACCTTTCCCGCATCCACTCCCATTAATAATGTATTTAATAACATGTACCAGTGTATGTCTCAGCTGCAACAGCATTATCAGCACCTAGATGCTCAGCATACAAGTCTGTTCAGAAGCCATGAAACATTACAAGGACGACTCATTGACTTAGAGAAGGAAAAGCGGCTACTACAACAACAATATGTCACTTTACAAGAACAACATGAACAGTTAGTGGCCAATCCACCCCAGTCAGATGCGGAAGAAAAACAACAACTTGATGATCTGTTACACTCCTAGATAACAGAGAACCTCAAACTTCGACGCAACCTGGCCTTATTACGGAAACACATGTCTACAACACTCGAGGAAAATAAGCGACTACAGAGACAGAACGAAGAAAACTTGGAAGCAGCAATGGAGGGTTCACCACAGGAAATCGACCTAGAGAAATTCAAGGCTATCCCATTTGAAAGAGTGAATTGAGCTATAAGACAATTTTGCAGAAGACTTAAAAATACCTCAAGGAAGTTCAAGGAGTGAGGATAGTGCTAGTAGTACTTCAAATCCAAGGAACAATGTAGAAGAGATAGCCAATTTAGTGGCTAAGAAGCTGAATGTTCAAGGACAAAGAAATTATCCCAATCCTCCCTTGAGAGTGCCTATGCTCAGGAGATGTGTTCACTGTGGAGGAGATCATCCTTCTCACATGTGCAAAAGGGGAGTAGTCCCATCGCCTCCATATGCCTATAGCAGACCACACGTCCAAGGCCCAACTCATTACTGTCGCATAGAACAAAGGTACACAAATCACAGTACAGAGAATTTTCATTACAATCGACAACCAAGACCTACACACCCACCATTTAGGCCTTATGTGTATCAAGGATACAATCAACCTCAACCGGTACTAGGACAACAACCACCTCACCCACAAAATGTAGTCCCAATGAAAATCACTCAAATGGAAGAGAATCCTGAAAGAGCAATAGTACCAGCAACCCCATTAACTAATATTGAGACTTATGATCAATCTTATGACCTTATTCAGGGAAGTTATTCCACCTATGAAAATACTATGGCTGCGTATGGACAATCCTATGAGCCATATACATATGGAGCTGATAGTTATGATAGTTCTCTGGGATATGATCAAGACTATGTGTCACTAATGTACACTGCTCCTAGAGCATCAATACCTCCAACGCCAATGAGTAGACCACCTACCCCTAGAGGACCATGTTATAGATGCGGAGGTCATCACTTTATCAGGGAGTGCACATTACCCAATCCACCTCCACATCAAAAAGTTTGGGAAGGCTAGTGTAGTGATTGTAGCAAGGAACACCTTTTTAGGGATTGCCCTAAAAATCCCAATAAAATCAATCCCACTGCACAATTAAATGTTATAGAAGTGGTAGAGTCACCAGGGAGTGATAAGGAATACACTGTGCCATTGAAAGCGATAACTAGGGCCCTCGATAAATTCAGAGAAAATGATAACCAAGACAAAGAGTCAAACACCCCATCACCACAAGTAGTTGCAGATCCTGAAGAGTCTGAGAAAAGTGCTAAATCTAAACAAACTGAAAGATGGAATAATTGTAGAGAAAAGATAAAACACAAGAGATCGCAACAAAAGTTAGAGAATGAGAACAAAAAGTAGAGCCAAGATGAGGAACAAGAACCTAAAGGAAAATCTAACAAGGAAACAGAGAAACATCAAAGACAAGAGGCAGGATCAGTTTTAGTCGATCCAATGCCAGAAGATTTAGCCATGTGGATTAAAGCATATCAAGCACGAATAAAGGCAGGCCCCTCCATTGAGCAACATGAAAGAGAATACCCAAGGGGTGACTTAGAGAAAGAGAGACTGGAAATATGTAAGAAGTTAATTGAAGTGGCTCAGCAAACTTTAGAAAAACTTGTTCAGCCACTACCCAGCACAAGGATTCCCGAAAAAGAATTTCAAGAATGTGTTGCACCTAGTTATCCTAGGGAAGGAAAGAAAAACAAGAACTATGAAGAAAAATGCCATCAAAGTAAAGAAGAAGGATCTGTAATCCCTGAAGTAGACATGGAATGGCCTAGAGACTTATGGGCAAGATTCCAAGAAGATAGATGGAAGAAAGCAGAAGGAATTGAACCACCCTTTGAGGAGTTAGAAGCAATAGGTGAGCTTGAATTGTCAACTCCTAAATTAAACCTAGAGAGATCATGTCAACTTGATGACAACAAAGATGATGAAGGCAGTGTGAATGCATTACCAAACTATATGGGGGAGTATGAACATAACTTTGAATTATATCATGTTCCCTTAGTGAGGAGAAAGGAGCAGACCCCATCAATCCAAACCTCTGACATAATACACCACCTTAAAAAAGTAAAAATACCATGTACTTTGACTCTGGAAGAACTCTTGAAAGTGAAGCCTCAATTAAGAGAGAAAATCACCAGCCAGTTAGACACAAAGTCAGACAAAAGCAAGATGCGAGATGAAGTGGCCATTGTTAAAATCCCAGTTGACAAGGTTGGAGAATTCAGTGAGGGAGATGAAGGAAACACATGCCACCCTATCACTTATAGAGGTTATACCACTCAAGCCATATTAGATTCGGGAGCTGGAGTAGGAATTGCGACCAAAGAAATATGGGAGAAATGGGGAAAGCCATCCCTACGACCCACTAGGATGAAGATACAAATGGCAAATGGACACACGGAATGACCCTTAGGATTATTAGAAAAACGTAGTATTTACCACTTGCGGAGTCGAATTCGAGCACACCTTAGCAATATGTCAATTCAAAAAGGCTAGCAATTATGAGATGATACTTGGAAGGCCTTTCATGAGACAACTCAAGGTAGTGCAAGACTGGGGCAAAGACGCAGTATACTTGCAGCATGGAGGGACAACAACTAGGATAAACATCCATACTTATACTTATCAAGATGTCCCTCCTCTACAATGGAACCCGATACACAAGGAAGACGATAATTTATCCATTCATAGTGTAGGATCGAGTAGTCAAACATGGATGAATGAAGATACTCACCTATGGATGTGTAAGGCAGCTAAAAGGGAAGAAGAAAGGAGACAAAGATGGCAGCCAGGACAAGGATTGTCTAGACCTATAGAAGATCGTGCTTACGTGCCTCAAATATTCTTAGATGAAGAGTTCGAACCCCATGGTTGATGGAGATTTTAGCCACTCTTGACGTATGCATAAATGAGGAAGTAATAATTATGAATGGATGCATAGATGAGGAAGGATATGATGTAAATCTATACATGGATGTTCTCCAAGAAGCAAATGAAGGAGAGGTAATTGAAAAAGAATGGAATGAAGATTATGAGATAATAGAAATGGAATTGGAACCTATTGAGGAAGAAAGGAAAAAGAAGGAAGAGATTGAAGCTAGTCTAGATTTGACTCAAGATGTGCTACAACCTATAATAGATGAACCAAACATGGAAAAAGAAAAAGAAGATAGTACACCTCAAGATCAATTCGAGGCACCTGAGCATTTCAAGAAGTATGAAGTAGAAGAAAGAAAGATTGCTATTCAGATGCCAAAACGAGAAGCACAACCAGGGATAGCATACAACAATAAAGAGTAGACCAAGAAGATTGTAGTAGCTATTGAAGAAGGAGAAGAGAGATGCACTTTCATAGGACAAGATGTCTCGCCGGAGGAAGAACAAGAATTAATACAACTTATAAGAGAGTATCGAGATGTCTTTGCATGGACTTATAAGGATTTAAAAGTTGTAGATCCTTCTAGTTGTGATCATCGAATCCCTATGACAACAGAAGCCAAGCCCTCCAAGCAAAGACCATACACCTATAATGATGTTTACTTGGCAAAGATTAAGGAGGAGATAGATAAATTGTTGGATTCGGGCTTCATTTATGAAATTGAACACACGGAATGGGTATCACCATTAGTAGTAGTGCTGAAAAAGAATGGAAAATTAAGGGTGTGCATTAATCTTAAAAAGTTAAATGTAGCCACCATACATGATAGTTACCCATTACCCATCACAGATCATTTGTTGGAAAGGGTTGCAGGCAAGGAATTCTATAGATTCCTTGACGGCTTTTCAGGATATAATCAGGTAGCCATTGCTCCTGAAGACCAACATAAGACAACCTTTGCAACTGAATGGGGACTCTATCCTTTTAGGGTTATGCCATTTGGTCTAACTAACACCATAGCCACTTTCCAAAGACTGATGTGCCATGTGTTCAAGGAATTTTTGAGAAAGCGTATGGAGGTATACATGGATGATTTATGTACCTATTCAGCTATAAGACTAGAGCACATCCGAGAACTAAGAAAAATATTTGCCAAATGTTGTATAGAGTATGCCTTAATCCGGAAAAATGTGTCTTCATGGGTCGACAAGGAAAGATCTTAGGACACATTGTCTCTAAGAATGGAATTTCCACTAATGAAGACAAAATCAAAGTAATTCTAGATTTGCCAAGATTGAAGATTGCTAAAGAAGTGCAGGCATTTATGGGACATTGTGGATATTATCATAGATTCATTCACATGTACGCCATAATTGCGAGGCCTCTTTATGGATTGTTGACTCAGTTTACTTGGACAGAAGAATGTGAAAAGGCGTTCAACAAATTAAAGATTCGTTTGAGTTCAGCACCAATTTTGAAAGAACCAGATTGGAATAATCCAGTTCATATTCATGTGGATGCCTCCAAGTTTGCAATTGCTTGCATCTTAGCACAACCAACAGATACAGGAAAGCTAGACCACCCTATAGCCTATGCTAGTAGACAATTAAACCAAGTGGAGCATAATTATACCACTATGGAACGAGAAGGCTTAGGAATGGTATACGCAAGAAATTTAGACACTACTTATTGGCAGACAAATTCAAATTTTTCATTGATCATCAGGCTCTATTACATCTAGTCAATAAGCCTTGTAATACCGGACGACTAGTACGATGGTTTCTATTGTTGATGGAATTTGATTTTGAAGTAGTAGTCAAAAAATGAAATACACACATCCGTGCCGATCACCTATCAAGAATGACACATGAAGAACCTCCTACAGGGGTGGCAGATGATTTGCCAGATACTTATCTTTTCAACCTGGAAGTATGTCCATGATGGGTTGAAAAATTGATTCCCATACTCACGCATGGACCTCAACATAGGATCAATTTAAACAAGAGCCAGGAGTTATGGAAAACTAAAAATCTCCATATCATAGCTGGAAGCTTATATCACCAAGAGTCAAGTGGATTACTTCTGAGATGTGTGGAAGAAGATGAGCAAGAAATGTGGATTCAGAGAGCACGCGTGAATCAATGGAACTTATCGAAGTGTTAATGGGACTTGGCAAGAGCTTAAGATATTAGGAATATATTGGCCAAATCTACAGAGAAATACACATAACTATGTCTCTACATGCCCCACATGTCTAGAAAGAGCACCTGAAGAGAACTCTACTCTGTGTTACCCTACAGTAGCACCTAGGTGGAGTATGACTCTAGTGAAATTCTTGAAAACACAAGAGTACCCAGAAGGAGCTGGTTTGGCCAGAAAATGTGTCCTTGAGGAACAAAGCAAAGACTATGTGCTCGTAGGCGAACAACTTTTCAAGAGAGGAAGGGACAACTAATTAAGAATGTGCATCCATGAAGATGAGTATGTTTCAGTTTTGGAAATGGCTCATAAGGGAGTTGTAAGAGGACATTTTTTTGCAAATAAAACTGCAAAAATGATTCTCTTTGTTGGATTATGGTGGCCAACTCTATATCAAGATGGAGCCACATATATCCACAGGTGTGACACTTGCCAATGAGCAAAGTATCCTATTAGAAGAGATGAAATGCCATTAAGTCCTATGATAAGTGCAAGAGCATTTACCAAATGGGGAATAGATTTTGTAGGATCTATTAGCCCACCAGCGAAAGGTTCTCATGTCGAGTATTTAATTGTCGCAACCAATTATTTGACCAAATGGGTAGAAGCCAAGGCAACAAAGAAGAACGATGCAAGGACCACGGCTAAGTTTCTCTTTGAGAACATATTCACTAGATTTGGATTGCCAATAGAAATAGTGAGTGATAGAGGCACACACTTCATCAATGAAGTAATAGAAGCCTTGATGAATGAATTCTTAGTAATTCACAAGAAATCAGCTCCCTATCACCCACAAGCCAATGGACAGGCTGAAAGTTCTAATAAGACCTTATGTACAGAGCTTACAAAAATAGTTAATAATGGAAGATCTGACTGGGATAAGCAGTTGCACCATGCTTTATGGGCATTTGGAGTAGCATATAAAACACCCATAGGAACTACTCCTTTTAATCTAGTGTATGGCCAGAATGCCATCTTACCAATTGATTTTTTAGTTTCTACTCTGAGAGTAGCCTCAAACTACGAATGGACTAGACATGAGTTATCTAATCAATTGGACCAACTCGAGAAGCTACATGAAACAAGATTACAAGCAGTAACAGGCATTTATGCTGCAAAAAGTGACAAAAAGCATACTTTGATGCTCATATCAAGGATAAAGGATCGAAAGAAGGAGATTTAGTCCTTGTATATACTTTAAAGCAACATGCAAAGAAGCTACAAAAAAGAGGATATTGTCCCTTGGTGATCAATCACATATCAACTAACGAAGCTATCAATCTAGCAACCCTAGATGGAGAGGTACTACCAAATTATATAAGTGGCTATCGAGTGAAGAAGTATTTAGAGCCATTAACAGAGGAGATGTTGTCAAGACTTCTAGCAGCAAGGGCGAGAAGAAGACGAAAAAATATGCGAGGTAGCACGATAGGAAGCCCTAAAATGAATAAGGAAACAGAAAGAATGGATGAGAGAGAGGGATGAAAGATATTGGCTATGAGAGGAGCCCATCCCAATGGCTAACTTTAGAGCCTCAAAAACCCTAGGAAATCAAGTGCGGCAACCATATTTGAACTTAGGTGTGGGAATAGAGGAGTACCACTTGGTGGATGCCCTCATTGACATAGGGGCAGTTATCAGCTACATCAGATCCTCTTTGACTCATAAGCTCAAAGCCCAATTACATCCAACCAAACCACATCTGATTGGAATAGGAGGTAATGTCATAGGATTGCTTGGTGAGATAACCTTATCATTGCACCTAGGAAATAACACGATGCAACAAAAACTATTAGTGTGCCACGATCAAGATCTATTAGAAGAACTTGTGTTAGGTCAAGATTGGATATACGAATATGAGGTAACCATCCAACTAGCCTTAGGCTACATATCAGCCAAGATAGGGCATCACAAAGTATTTAGTTTATTAGAAGAACGACCTATCAAAGCCACTTGTCTAGCACTGAAAGATCAAGTAAGCATGCATGAATGTGAATGTGCACCTACCTCTAATGTGGAACCCACATCTCCAAGTAATTTACCTGTGCCTACACCCTCTATTGGTCTTCTACCACTCAACCCTTCATCAAACCTTGAGAGCCCTAGAAAGGAGCTTAGTCCTAGAAAGACAGTCCATAGTAATCAACCAGAACCTTCCAACATTCGAATATATCCCATTCAAGGAACCAGACAGGTATGGATTCGAAATGACCAAGTAGCAGCATATCATCAGCCACAAGGTCAACATCGACAAAGGAACCATCAAAAGGTCACGACCACAAGACAAGCTAGAGCACGATGTCTGTGTACCTAAGTACAAACCTAGGGACTTGTGGAGAAAGAGACTATACCTCGATCCCCCTCAAGTGCATATAGCGGGGATTCATGCTTTGTTTATCAATCCGAGGAGTATCAAAACCTAGCCGAGTGTATGAAGACATGCATTGAAATGATGATCAATGCAAATGATCTTCCCAAAGAGTGCAAATAAGTCCAAGCATATTCTAAACAAGTGTCAAGAATCTATGGAGATGCCATGATACTTGAAGTAGCAGCCAACAGTAAATCGAGCTTTTCTCTCAGCTCCGAACTCCAAATATAGGAAGTAGCAGGTTACTTTCGAAGATCTCAAGAAGACGCATCCAATGGTGGTCTTTTCACTCAATTCTGATGCTTCTGCTTCAGGTTATGAGCAAAATACTGAGTCACGGGAATGACCTTCCTACACTTCAGCACTCCCTACACTTCACACACACCTTAACAACAGCAAACAAGCACTTTCATGGATAGACAACACTTCCTAACACTCTTTTCAAGCATCACACATGCATACAAGCTCACAAAGAAGAAGATACAGAGAGGGGAAGACACAAATTCGAAATTCTGTGCTCTTGATTCTCACAATGGCAAAAAGTCTTTACAAAGAGTCACAAATTGACTTATATACATGTGCCCTAAAAATGGTCCTTTCACACAAGAGACCGGCACTTTATTCACTAAAAGGTTAAGTTCCTAGTAATTTACATGGGTAAGCTACTAATCTCCATGGGTATGCATCTAGAGGACTCGTCTAGTGCATTTACATCGGAAAATATGTTACAAAATGGCTATGATACAAAAATAAAGTGTCTGAATCGGAAACATTTTGGGGCCCCTCTTTTTTTTCCTTTTGCTCTTCTTAGCTCTGCAACACTGTCCTCCTCTTTGCCTGTGTCGTCCCTTGACAGGCTTTACTTCTTGTCTTTGGTGTTGTGGCCATAGTCGATCACTGCCCGCCTCTGTGGAAGTTGTAATGATGTCGTTTTACTAGTGGGCAAGGAACTGATCATAACTCCAGACCTGTTGTATTGGTCGTGGCCTCTTTTTCTCTTTTCTCCGTACGCAACCCGTGGAATTGGACTACCTGAAAATTGTAGTCTAGTTCACCAATAACCTCTTTTAAATCTGGGTTGCTATGTTAAGTCGGGCTGCCACGCACGCCACCAGTGGAAGGTATGAAGGTATGGTCCTTCAGCCTTCGATCTGGACCTTCCGAAGACCCAGATGTTGAAGGACCTCCTTGAGGATCAGGACCTGCAAGATATCTTCTTGCACTTCTTCATGGATACTTCCTAGCCCTAGTCCGTCCTTCCCATGAAATATCATGGTTCTGATTGTTCTTTAATTCCATTCCTCAGGACCTAGGTGTTTGGCGTTGTTGCCTAATGCGTGCCCCTGCGGGGCTCTGTGCAGAGACGGGTGTTGTGTGCCCCTGCGAGGCTTCTTGCAGAGACATATCTTCAGAGATAATCTTTTTAATGAAGCTTCTTTCTTTGTCTTCTTCTTTTCTTCTTTTTGCTGGATTCTCCCTCAACACTGCCCCCCTCCTGAACTCTGTCATCCCTGACAGGCTTTGGAAGTCGGCGGGAGTATGTTCTGTAAACTTTTTGCTCTGTCTCGTTAAGCAGATTAGCTTCACGTATCATAAGTTGCTTCCATTGTTCTGCTTTCACACCGTCATGTGGTGGCTGCCTGTGATCAGCGAAGAAGCTTAATTCATATGCCACTAATATGGCATTCAAATTGGATGACATCTTTAAGAAAATTTCTGAATCAATTTCAAAAATCCTGTGAAGAAAGCTTCTTCGAATGTTTGCATATATGTACTTGGTAAAAACATAAGCCTAGAATAATATGCCATTATTGTGGGTCGGCTAGGCATATCAGACAGATAAAAAACGAGGATATCTGTTCCTTGATTAATACCAATGAAATTTAAAAATGTATAAGCCGCGTGCTTGAACACCTTCAAAATTGTAAGGATCATGCTGAGGATTTTATTCGCCATTTTGATAGTTAAATCGGGGACTGTTGCATAACAATGCAGCCAAAATTCAATGGTTTTTACCATGTAATCCTCCGTCGGTAAATAATTATGAGGTGGACTAGGAATTAGCGGATAATTCAGCCACTGTTTATTGATCGCACCACTCTTTTGCATGTCCAAAATTCTTTTGCTTCTCTGCGACGTGGTGTTGGAAAAAATGAAGGGTTTACCTGTAAAAGATACAGTGCTGCTTGCCAGTGCACCCTCAAAGTCGGATTTTTCTCCAAAAATTTTCTCCTCCATATCGGTTGTGCAGCTTCAAATTCCTCTTGGGTATAATTGAATGTACTATCTTTGAAATGCAGCTGCTCATTTGGATTTTTCTGTGTGCTCTTCTTTATGTATTGCCTCGTTTTCTCTTTCAATAGTCCATACGGAATGTTGAAAGGGTTCATGATCGTATCCAGATCTTTTCCTTTTATTTTGGCCTCTTTCATGACTTTGACCACTTCATTTTCAAAATTCTCTGTCAATCAGGACACCAATAGTGCCCGTTCCTTCTGACCTATTTCTGCAGTATATGGTATGGGATGATCATCACATGGTTTTGCCATCTGCTCTTTTATTGGAGAATTATAGATCGGGGGAGATAGAGGACGTACCTCTACCTCATCAGTAGGACTCTTTTGTCATGGCTCTACTGGTGTCCTGATGGATACTGTCTCTTCTGCTTTGGTTTCTAATTGGGAAAGGTGTTCAGTCTTCTGTTTAACTTCTTGAAGAGCTGCCTGGAGTGCTTCTTTTGTAGCAAGTACCTCATTACCAATCTCTGCTACCTAATCCATATTTTCACTGTAACTCACTACAAGTTTTCCATTGGCAGTGTTCAGTTGTTTCTTGAGCTCATTGGTTTCGTTAATGTACCTGCGTTCCCATTCTTCTTTTAGAGCTTGCTCTTGTTTCAGCAGATCTACATATTTCTCAATCTGATCTCTCAGTTCCTTCTGGTCAGTAGATGAAGTCTCTTGATTTTCTATAGGTTGGTCATACAGCAATGCCTTCATCAGTTCTTTATTTCTGCTGCGTAAGTTATCATTTTCCTCCATGTATACTTTTAGTTGTGTTTCGAGCAGATTGCTTCGAGCTTTCATCCTCTCTTTTTCTGCTTCACTAGCTTCATGCTGTCTTTGTAAATCCGTTAGTTGTGTCTGGAGCTGATGATGCTGCTTCATCAATGTATTACATTGTTCCTTGACTGCGATTATCTCTATTTCCTTGTTTGAAATCTCTTGTTGGGCCTGGATGAGATGTGCAGACAATTGCTCACTCATTACTTGAAATTGATTCTTTTCTCGCATGGCCTTGTCGTAATCTGCATCTGTTTCCATCATTTGTTGTTGCGTATCCATGGCCGTTTGTATCATCTGATTAACAACAGGTTTCAATTGAGTAACGTCAACATTCAACCATATGGTAGGGATGCTAGGTTCTTCACCCGTGGTAACATCTTTCCCCTGTGCCACATGTAAAGTAGTATCATGCGGCTACCGAATATGGAGTTGTATCCGTGGCTCAGCCTCCCTGTGGTCAATCTTGCCTTGTGGTGTATCATCACGTACTTCAATCACAATTTGTTCCTTATTTTGTTGTAAACTATCTTCTTTGTCCATGTGTGTTTGCATTTCCTCTTTTACCGGTTGCACTACATCTTTATTTGTGATTGGAGCTTCCTTGATGCTGATTTTGGATTGATCATTCAATTGAATAATATGTACTGGTTCAGTGGGTCCTTCTTGGTTCTTTACCTGTGACTGTTGATTGTTAGGTAGGACCTCGACCTGATTTATCTCTGTCCATTCCTCATTGTTCATTTTTGTTCTTAGTTCAGTGTCTAATGTGTCTTTCTCAGGGCTAGATTCTTCATTAGAGCTTGAATTGTATAATCCCAGTGCTTTATGTTTGGCAGCTTGTTCTGGGGTGTGTTCTTTATTCTTTTGTTGCCTTCCTTGGCTTTCCTGTCTATATTGATGTCCTTGCTAGTGCTGTTGAGAGGTCTCTTTTTGTAATTGGCTATTGTGTCAAAGGAATCTTTGGCAAAGTATGGGTCCTCTTTGATTGTGGTGTCTCTTGAGATTCTTCTTCTCTAATGTGTTTAGTCCCTCTCATGGGTTTCTTTGAACTGGTTCCCACTTCTTCAATGGAGATGACTATTTTCTTTTTCTTTGGAACCGTCGCTGACTTTGCATATTTTGTGATCTCTGTTGAAGTTGGCATCAAGTGTAAGCAATCCTTCATTTCAAGTGCCTCATAAATGAGTAAGGTCAATGCCGAACTTCCATTCAAAAATTTCTTCTGACTCCACTTCTTCTTGGCTTCAAATAGGCGGTCTTGAATATATGGAGTCATGTTTACTTGATTTCCTACTTGCCTCATTGCATGGGAAAGTAATTGCACGACAATTTTCTGAGGTGTTGTGTATCTATGCATACTACGAAAACAAAAATGTTGGTCTACCAATTGAACCGAGTCTTCGATATCTGTTTGGTTGATTTCCAAAAATGTTCTCTTTTTGTGATCATGACATTCATCCTTGACATTGGTGAGGCCATTTTGGCTCCATCCAAAAGCTCTGTTGATTAGCTCATGAGTGAATCTAATTGTTTTCCATGTACCAACTTTGTCAAGCACTCTTGCTTACGAGATTGATGGCTTATCTGATGCAGCCTGCAGTGTGTCCATCACTCTCTGAAAATCTGGCGAATATATTGGAAGTCTTAGAAACGCATCAATGCCAGCTCTTGTCCATACATCCGTCATGCGCGGTAATCCTTGTATGGTAGTCTGGAAATCTTGTGACATGATAGGAAAGTAGTGATCCCTATCCATGATCTTAATGGTAGCCATAAAAAGAAGCTCGGTCACTGGTTGATCATCAAGAAACCAATGACCTCTTGCCTTTGTGATTGATTCCAAGGGAATAAGCAGGACCTCTTCCTCTTGCGTAGCCTCGGAATTGGAAGATGCCATCTGCACTCAATACATACCAGTAATTAGTGGCAAGCTTGTATCAAGAATCATCCTTCATTTCTCCTTCTTGAATTTGGCAACTCTCCAAGTGAATTGTGTCGTCCCTTCCCCGTGGATGTGAGAAAGGTAATACTTGGGAATTTTCATACTTATTTATACTGTTTTTATGTTTGTGTCTGAAAGAAAACAGAAAGGTTAGTTCATAGCCGAAGCGGTTATTGAATCATTATTTTTTTTTTGGATTATTTTACAAGTGCTCTCCTATTTCCCAAGAGGGAAATGTGCTTCACTATCTTGCAGTAGAAGAAGAATGTGCCAAATGCTTGGCCTTGTAATGTGGCCCTATTATGCATACTTTGGATTCTTGTGACTCCAAATGTGTGCAAACTGAATTATTCGGTCGATGCGTGTAGATTGTTTTGCCTGTAGGCCTCCAAAACTACTTTAATCCACTGGAAATGACTGTATCTCCAGCATTCCTGGTAAATGTAGTACTTCTCATGTTGTGCTTTTGGTTTGTTTGATTTTTTACTCCTTGAATGATTTTCGTTGTGTCTCTAGGCTCCTGCTTTGTCCTGTAGTTGTTTATCTTTGGTTGTTTTACCTTTAGATCATACTGATTCTCCATATGTCTTGACTTGTCTTTTTTGATGATTGTTACTTGGGCACATGACTTGGGAATCCATATTTGTGTTCGGGTCGGTTGTGCGGCTATCACCTTCTTTGGAATCCATACTCTAACAATCCTTTGTGGACCTGAGTGTCCAATGTGACTTGCATTCTCATTCTGTTGTTGTTTCCGATGTCGAGAGTAGTTATGTTGTTGAAGATATGCTCTCACTTGATCTTTTCTTATCCAAGCCTGTCTAGTGTAAGGAATAGGGTAAATTCTAATGTGTGCAGGTTTTTGACAGTCGTGCTGACTAGTCCCCTTTGTGCTTGGTTCCTCACTGAGGCTTTTGTTGGAGAAGACACTAATCATGTGATCTACTGGTTTAGAAGATTGTGTGAAAGCAAGATTTGGTGCATTCTCACATGAAGTACTTGGTGGAGGGGTTTCCATAGTGTGAGTGAACATGCATTCATCATCGTGCTCGTTTGAGTGATCTCTTGGGTCTATACATTTGGCTTTGACCGCTCGTTCCTCTAACATGCTGAATACCTCACGATGTCCTATCTTGGCAGAGGTGTATCCTAGGGCCAATTGAATAGTAAATTCATACTCATATATCCAATCTTGACCTAACATGAGCTCTTCTAATAAGTCCTGATCATGACAAACTACTAGTTTCTATTCCATCGTGTTGTTTCCGAGTGTAGAGGTAAGGTAATCTCACCTATACATTGAGTGACTTTGCCTCCTATTCCTATCAGTTGTACCTTAGATGGGTGTAATTCTTCTTTGAGTTTCTGAGTCAATGAAAATTTGATACAACTTATGGCTGCTCCTATGTCAATGACAGCATCCACTAAGTGGTACTCTTCTATTCGTGCACCCAAGTTCAAATAAGGTTGCTTTATTTGTTGTCCTAGGTTTTCAGTGGCTCTAAAGTTAGCCATTGGGATGAGTTCCTCTCCTTGTCGATATCTTTTGTCTCTTTCTCTCATCCACTCTTTTCGTTTCTTGATTCGTTCTAGCACTTCTTGTCTGGCTTCTTCTCGTATTCTTTCTTCCTCTCTATGCCTATTTTTCCCCGTTATTAGTCGTGACATTATCTCTTCGGTCAATGGCTCTATATGTTTTTTTACTCGGAAACCATTGATATAGTTAGGCAATACTTCTCCATCTAGGGTTGCTAAGCTGATAGCTCCGCTGGTAGATGTACGATTGATGATCAATGGGCCATATCTTCTTTTTTAGAGTTTCTTAGCATGTTGCTTCAAAGTATAGACCAAAACTAAGTCTCCTTCCTTTGAGTTTTTGTCTTTAATGTGAGCATCAAAATATGTTTTCTGTCGCCTTTTAGCAGCATAAATCCCTGCTACCGCTTGTAACCTTGTTTCGTGTAACTTCTCTATTTGATCCAATTGAGTTGATAATTCATGTCCAATCCACTCATAAGTTGTTGCTACTTTGAGAGTGGGTACTAAGAAATCGATTGGCAAGATGGCATTTTGTCCATACACTAAGTTAAAAGGGGTAGTTCCTATGGCTGTTTTGTAGGCTACTAAGAATGCCCATAAAGCATGATGTAATTGCTTATCCCAATCAGATCTACCATTGTTCACAATTTTAGTGAGGACTGTACACAATATTTTGTTTGAACTTTCGGCCTGTCCATTGGCTTGTGGGTGATATGGGGCTGATTTCTTATGAATTACTAAGAATTCATTCAGTAGGGCTTCTATCACTTCATTCACAAAGTGTGTGCCTCTATCACTCAAAATTTCTATAGGCAACCCAAATCTAGTGAATACGTTCTCAAAGAGAAACTTGGTCGTAGTCCTCGCATCGTTTTTCTTGGTTGCTTTGGCTTCAACCATTTGGTCAAATAGTCTGTGGCTATGATTATGTACTCGGCATGGGATCCTTTAGCTAGTGGGCTAATAGGTCCTATGAAGTCTATTCCCCATTTAGTAAAGGCTATGGCACTCATCATGGGTTTCAGCGGCATTTCATCTCTTCGAATTGGATATGTTCGTTGGCAGGTATCACATCGTTGAACATATGTGGCTACATCTTGATGTAGAGTTGGCCACCACATTCCTGCAAAGAGAATCATTTTTGCAGTTTTATCTGCAGAAAAATGCCCTCCTGCAGCTCCTGTATGTGCCATCTCTAAAACAGCAAGATACTAATCTTCATGAATGCACATTCGTGAATAATTGTCTCTACCTCGCTTGAAGAGCTGTTTTCCTATAAGAGCATAGTCCTTGCTCTGTTCTGTGAGTGCACATTTCCTTGCTAGACTGGCTCCTTCTGGGTACTCTTGGGTCTTCAAGAACTTCACCAGAGGCATGCTCCATCTTGGTGCTATTGTGAAGTAGCATAGAGTAAAGTTCTCTTCTCGATTTCGTTCTTGACAAGTAGGGCAAGCTGATACATAGTTATGTGTATCCCTCTGCATGGTTGGCCAATATATGCCTAATCTCTTCAGTGTTTGCCATGTTCCGTTCACATTTAAATGAGTTTTCCATTGATTTACATGTGCTTTTTGAAGCCACATTTCTTGTTCCTCTTCTTCCACGCATCTCATGATTAATCCACTCGAGTCTTGGTGATATAAACTTCTAGCAATGATATGAAGGTTTTTAGTCTTCCATAGATCTTGGTTTCGGTTTGGTGTGATCCCATGTTTAGGTCCATATGTGAGTATAGGGATCAAGGTTTCTGCCCATTGGGGACATGCTTTGAGATTAAAAAGGTAAGTATCTGGTAGATCATCCGGTACTCCTATGGGTGGTTCTCCATGTGTCAATCTCGATAAGTGATCCACTCTAATGTGCATATTCCCTTTCTTGAATACCACTTCAAAATCAAATTCCATCAACAATAGAAACCATCGTACTAGTCGTCCTATATTACAAGGCTTATTGACTAAGTACAATAAAGCTTGATGATCGATGAAGAATTTGAATTTATTTGCCAAAAGTTAATGTCAAAACTTCTTCACTGCGTACACCAGTCCTAAACCCTCTTTCTCAGTCGTGGTATAATTGCACTCTGCCTGATTCAATTGTCTACTGGCATAGGCTATAGGGTGGTCTAACTTCCCTGTATCTACAGGTTGAGCTAATATGCAACCAATGGCAAACTTGGAAGCATCTATGTGAATGTGAAATGGTTTGTTCCAATTAGGTACTCGAAGGATTGGTGCTGAACTTAATCGACTCTTTGATTCGTTAAAGGCCTTTTCACATTCTTTTGTCCAATTAAACTGAGACAATAATGCATAAAGAGGTCTAGCAATTATGGCATACATGTGTATAAATCTACGGTAGTATCCGTAGTGTCCCATAAATGCTTGCACTTCTTTAGCAGTCTTTGGTCTTGACAAATCCAGAATCACTTTGATTTTGTCTTCATCAGTGGAAATTCCATTTTTAGAGACAATGTGGCCTAATATCTTTCCTTGTCTAACCATGAAGACACACTTTTCTGGATTGAGGCATACTCTATATTGTTAACATTTGGCAAAAATCTTTCCTAGTTCAGGGATATGTTCTGATCGTATAGCTGAATAAGTGCATAAATCCTCCATGTACACTTCCATGATTTTTCTTAAGAATTCCTGGAATACATGGCACATCAATCTTTGGAAAGTGGTTGGGGCATTGGTTAGACCAAAAGGCATAATCCTATCGAGAAAACTATAAACTTCCTTCCCTGCCACGCTTTCCAAAAGATGACCAGTGATGGGTAATGGGTAACTATCTCTTATGGTGGTAGCATTTACTTTTTTCAAGTTAATGCATACCCTTAACTTGCCATTCTTTTTCGGTACAACCACCAAAGGTGACACCCATTCCGTGTGTTCGATCTCATAAATGAACCTAGCATCTAGCAACTTATCTATTTCCTCCTTAATTTTTGCTGAGTAAATGTCGTTATAAGTGTATGGTCTTTCTTTGGAAGGTTTAGCTTCAAATGTCATAGGAATTCTATGGGCACAAATAGAAGGATCTACTCCTTTCAAATCCTCATATGTCCAAGCAAAGACGTCCCTATATTCTCGTATGAGTTGTATTAACTCTTGCTCTTCATCCATTGAGACATCCTGTCCTATAAAAGTACATCGTTCTTCTCCTTCCTCCGGGGTTACTACTATTTTCTTGGTCTGTTCCTTGTTGTCATATGCTATTCCTAGTTGTGCTTCTTGTTTTGGCATTTGAATAGCAATTTTCCTCTCTTCTACTTCATATTTTTTGAAGTGAGTGAGCACTTCGAATTGATCTTGAGGCTTGTTGTCTCCATCATCTTTTTCTTTATCTAGTCCATGCTCTTCTTCTCCTGTTATTTCTTGATTTATTTCACTAGTTATGACACTAATTCTTTGATTGTCACTTCCTGACTCAATTTGTTCATGCTCCATTTCAATGTTCTCATAATCCTCCTTCCATTCTTTTTCAATTACTTCTCCTTCTTTCGCCTCTTGAAGAACTACCACGTATAGGCTTACGTCATATCCTTCCTCGTCAATGCATTCATTCATGGTTATCACTTCTTCATTTACACACACGTCAAGAGTGGCTGAAATCTCCATCCAACCATGAGGTTTGAATTCTTCATCTAAGAATATTTGAGGCATGTAAGCTGGATCTTGTACAGACCTAACGACTCCTTGCCTTTGTCGCCATCCTTTCCTTCTTTCCTCTTCCTTTTTCATGGTCTGGCATATCCATAGATGAGTGTCTTCGTTCCTCCATGATTGGTCACTTGATCCTATATTGTGAATCAACTGTTCGTCCTAAGAATCTAGGGCATACCAGTGCCACCTGTGCCCTTAATCAGATGTATTGCGCTATCTGCAATACCACCAAAAATTCCACCGAAAATTATGCATATAACGCCAAAGTGCAGGGACCAGCAACTGTAAATGCCATTATACAAGAACCAGGGCAGTTGGCCACCCATTATGTACCACCTCAGATGAGAAATAATCAGCAGCAAGGATACAGAAATTATCGGGGACAGAGGAATACCAACTTCAATGCAAATCGCTGGCAGACAGGTACATCGCAGGAAGGTACTTCTTTGCCACCCCCTCGCTGTCATTTTTGCGGTGAGTTGGGTCACATTCGAAGATTCTGTAAAGATGCAGCCGAATATGATCAGAGGAAGAAAGAGCATCAGAACCCGATTTTAATATGGTCTATATTTCACCAGTGGAAACACAAGCTTCAGTGGTCCAAACAAGATCCGGTAAGCAGCTGCAACCAGCAGCTGAGGTGTTTGAACCGGGCATTCGTGAACAGCAGAGAATGTATAACAAAGCCAACCAATGGACCACCAAAGAGCCTACAGTGTTCCCAGATCCAGTTCCGGTGACACAAGTTCCACTGCCAAACGAAGGATCGCAAGACCAAGATTCTATCCCAGTAACAGGCGCATCATCTTCACAATCGGTGAAAAGTACAATTCAAGCAGATCAGGCATGGGAAATTCTATCTAAGGCATCCATTTCTCTCCCTCTTGGACAGTTACTTGCACTAGTGCCGAGAGTTCGGTAACAATTTTAGCAACAACTCAGTCCTGGGTCTTCCTGCATTCCACTGACCGCAACGGTACAACCGGAAGCTGATTCTACAGTGGATCATTCGGTCCCCTTAATTACGGTATGGTACAAAAATCACAAGATTACTCAAGTACTAATTGATGGTGGGTCTGGTGTAAACATCGCCACTGCAGCGCTTTGTAAGAAGTTGGGATGGACGCAAATCGAGCTTGTTCAATTTTTCGTCAGAATGGTAGATCAATCTCGAGTCCATGCGGTGGGACTCGTACGGAATGTCCCAATAACCTTGCAGGGTACAACGTTTAAGATGACTTTTGTAGTCTTAGAACTACCGGAGTCTAGTCTTGACTATAATCTTCTTTTCAGACGACCCTGGTTAAAACAGGATAAAGTCATATAGGATTGGTCCGCACAGGAAGTGACTTTTAAGGATAATCACCGAAAATATGTTGTTAAACTAGATGCCATTCAGCCTTGCGAACTTCATGCCAGTAATATCATCAAAAATAATGAACCACACACTGACAATGATGTTTAGCAACTGATGACATCATCCCGATTTTCACGGGCTGCTACAGTTTGAGACTAGTGAGCAGAAAAATAAACATAACTCCAGATTTAAGAATCCCATGATTATGAAAATTTGTATTCTTATACTAGACAGTAAGTTGAATCCAACAAGCTTTCAATCATTGAATTTGGATAAGTACACACTGAGAAACAACTCTAACAAGATGAGTAAAAAAGTTGGGTACCTGACAGAGAAGTGAAAATGATAGACATGGTTAACTTCAACTGAACATAACTAAAGGTTGCAATACCCAAATGAAATGAAAATTGATGAGCATATAGTATACTTATAGAGCTAACTTTACCAAGTTAGATCACTGAAAATGATGCACCAAGCTCAGAGAAACCATCTCTGCAATCTGACTGCGAAAACTGAGAGATATGGCAGTGAGTAGTACACTTCACAAGAACATGGAAATATGAACTCAAATGACCATGAAAATGGAAGTATATTGCTTGTACAATACAATGGACTTACTGATACATATGTGTGCCTTGGAATCACACCTTGATATGGCATAAAGCTCAGCTCTTGGAGGTCTTCACATAGATCTCTCTAACCACGACTAAAGCTGCCATCTATTTATAGTTGAGTTTGGAAGGCTAACTTCCCTCGATCACTCTTCAATCAATTAGTGATTGATTTGATTCTCTACCTACCACAAATCACGAATTCGTGGCTCCTCTTTCCCTTTTTGATCAAGTGGACTCAACCACTTAAGATTCTCTCATTTTTACATTAAGTAAACTCTTCAAAAGTTACAAGAGGTAGTTCACAAGTGAACTTTGCATAGTCTTCATTTTAAAGCTTCTTCTATGACTTTGTGGGTCTCAAGCCAATACTTAAGCTTGTCATAGACTTGCTCCAACATTCATGAGACAGCTGAAGGTAGTGCAAGATTGGGGAAAAGACACTGTATACTTACATCACGAAGGAACAGTACACCTGTCTAGCCGGATCCTCTACAACATTTTTACTGGCTTTCAACCACTCCAGGTCTTCGGTAAAGCCTCCAACCTTATGCTCGATCTGCAAGGCCATTGTAATAACCGCATCTAGTGTCATAGCTCCCACACAACGGATGATCATAATCTGTCTGAGCTACGGAGTCAAACCATTAATAAACCACTGAGTGATGACATCATCCGGCAGGTTGGCATGGGCCAGCGGTAGTTGTCTCAAATGAATTCTAAACAGGGTGGCATATTCGTGCACAGTCTGGTGCAGCTTCTGTTTATTATTCTACAAGTAATCGAAAATTTCGGTAGGGTTCTTCTTCAACCTGAACCTCTGTAAAAACACATCCCTTACCGCTTCATAGGTAACAAAATGATTGAAATCATACTCTGTGAGCCACCTTGCTGCTTCATTAACTAATGTTGACTGGAATACGATGGCCTTGTATGCCGGATCGGGTGGATGGTTTAGCACTGCATAACTTATTTCAAAGGTGCGTACATGGGCATCAGGATCGTCACCTCGAAATCCACCGAATTCGGTGTTAGTTACTCCTGTTGGAATCGGCTAGAGTGGAAGTGGTTGTTGTTGTTGTTGTTGTTGTTGTTGTTGTTGTTGTTGTTGTTGTTGTCCACTCATGGTGCTAATAGTTGTACTGTTACTCATGGTGCTAATAGTTGTACTGTTACTATCCCCTGAGTTCTGAGGTGGTGTTTCCGGTCCTTCAGATTCTGTATGATCAGACTGCTCTCCTTCCGACTTGAAAATAGCGCTCAGCCTCTTACTGATTTCCAATTCGAATAGCCTATCCTCTTCTTTAGTATCAAATGTAGGCACACTTACCCCGAACAATGGTGTTCGGAATGAAGATTCACCAGGAAGTATAACACTGCCACCGAAAAATTGTAAATTCCCTGCAACTGGGACCGAACTGTCACCGGAATTAGTCGAACTTTCCCCAACCCAGGATATTCTTTCATCAGCAATGGTTTCTCTGGATAACACACCTCTATCCTCAGAGAGGTTTGAATCTTGACCAGACGGTGTCGGGTCAACTGCACACTGCGTTCCTGTAGACTCCGAAGTTACTGTATCTTCTGCAGACTGTGCCAAAATTACACCGGAATCTACCGGAATTGCAGTATGTTCGGTCGGAATGCTACCAGAATCACTACTAGCGTGCTTCGCTTCTTCGACGACCGGGCCTAACCGCTCTGTGCTTCTGCCTCCTGAGGGTGTCCTTAACAAATTCGGTACTGCCCAAGGCTGTCGGTCTCGCCTATACTT
Organism: Ceratopteris richardii; assembly: GCA_020310875.1. Taxonomy (NCBI): domain Eukaryota; kingdom Viridiplantae; phylum Streptophyta; class Polypodiopsida; order Polypodiales; family Pteridaceae; genus Ceratopteris; species Ceratopteris richardii. The sequence continues at coordinate 13,528,553 of CM035411.1, forward strand.
TGGATACGACTCGCCGGACCGAGTAACCGGCATATATCACCTTTACAACACTTGCGTACTACTCCCACCTTACTGTTGATTCACACTCTATGGTCACCTTCCCACAATCAATTTGTAACACTCTATTGCCACATTCCTATACTTAATTTGTAACACTTTGGTGCCACATTCCCACAGATGGCGCTAGTGTTAAACACGCATTGCCGTTAGAGACGCGTTTAAGCTCTTTTCGGGTTCTTGGGAGTGGTAGGGGTCTGCTAATCAGAGGCCTTAAGACTTGATTTTCCCAATTAACTCATTCACAAAGCAGTACACAAGTGTTCAAAGAACTCTGTTAACACGAATTACTATCACTACTCTGGTTCGTTCTCTCACAGATTCCCAGTTCGTACACAGATTAAGATTTTCTCAGTGCATAATGCAAAAAGTAAACATTACCGTAACCCAAACTTACAACACTTAACTTAATGGAAAAGTGCTAACCACTAGTTAAGGTAATCAAACAACGACGACTAAAAATAAACACAGTACTACTCAGAATTCTCCAACACAACACTACGGAAACTCCACAGAACGTATCGCCCAGACAGACAGTCTGGCGATTCTTCTGGTTGTTACCGAAGCGTCTTTTCATTGATTTATAAGTAATTACAATTCTTCGCAATGAACTTTTGATTCGTGCGGAATATGAAAAGAAAAAGATTTACAATTGCCAATCCGGTGGCTTACACAAGGCACACATATGTATCAGTAAATCCATTGTATTGTACAAGCAATATACTTTCATTTTCATGATAATTTGAGTTCATATTTCCATGTTCTTGTGAAGTGTACTACTCACTGCCATATCTCTCAGTTTCTCAATCAGATTGCAGATTGCTCATCAAATTTCATTTCATTTGGGTATTGCAATCTTCAGTTATGTTTAGTTGAAGTCAACCATGTCTATCATTTTCACTTCTCTGTCAGGTACCCGACTTTTTTACTCATCGTGTCAGAGCTGTTTCTCAGTGTGTACTTACCCAAATTCAATGCTTTAAAGCTTGTTGGATTCAACTTCTGGTCTAGTAAAAGCATACAAATTTTCATAATCATTGAATTCTTAAATCTGGAGTTATGTTTATTTTTCTGCTCACTGGTCTCAAACTGTAGCAGCCCGTGAAAAGCGGGATGATGTCATCAGTTGTAAAACATCATTCTCAGTGTGTGGTTCATTATTTTTTATGAGATTACTCTTTAAAGTTAGCTCTTTAAGTGAACTAGAGTTCCCCAAGAGGAATTAAGCTAATTGCTGTTGTGCTCAGAGAATTATGCAAAACTCTAGACATGTGTATGAACCAAAAATAGCAAGTTCTTCACCTCTGAGCTAACTCCAACTTATCTGTTTTGATCTATCTTTTTGTGAGTGATCTTCCAAGGTATATAGGGTGTCTAATACATCCATTGGCAAGCTAAAAGGGCCCACCATATACTCCTGGAGTTCATTTGGCTAGTGTAGATCAAGGATTTTGCAACACCTCTTCATCTTCAAGCACATACCTATCCATCTCTTCACAGTGGTATCAGAGCAAGGTTGGACAACATGGCAGATGGATTTCCTTCATCAATTGACAAATTGGACAGAGGTAACTACTCAGCTTGGTCATTAAGAATGGAAGCTTATCTCCAAGGTAGAATTTTATATGGTTATGTGGCTGGAGATGAAGTTATGCCAAGTTTCAGGAACAAAAGTCAACCAACACAAGAAGAGCAAGAAAGATTGAGCACATGGTGCTCCAACGATGCACTTGCAAGGTCTTATCTCCTCAACTCTATCTCAGATTTTTTGTTGCCTCACATTAGAAGTTGTAAGACATCTCAGGAAGTGTGGGATGCACTTGAATCCTTCTTCTCTTCAAGTACCAAAGCTAGGAAGCATCAACTATGGCTGGATTTCACAACTCTCAAGAAGGATCCCAAACAAAATGTGACTAATTTTGTCACAAAGCTCAAGGACATAGCAGATCAGTTGGGAAGCATTGGAGAGGTAATAGATGAAGAGCGAATTGTAATGCAGGTCATCAATGGCTTGAAGGCAGATGACAAGTGGGAAGCATTCACCACAGCTATGGATTTGTACATGGACATGCATGTACCTGATTTCAATACACTCATTGGACAACTACTTACTCAAGAGGCAAAGCTTATCAAAAATGGAGAAAGCTCTAAAGTTAATCAATCTTCAGCTTTATACATTGATAAAAGCAATTCCAAAGATAACAAAGGAAAGGCAAAGAAAGTGGATGATGAAGCAGGTACATATCAAGTTAACTATGCAGGTAGAGGAAGACATGGCAGAGGTAGAGGAAGAGGAGGTTGACAAGGCAGGGGGAGATCCCAAGACTCCAACTCATGTTCTATTTGTGGATTTACTAATCATACAACTGAAAATTGCTTTAGGAATTCCAGGAATCAAAGAGGCAGAGGATACAATAGAGGAAGTTATGGCTACTCAAGAGGAAGGTTCAACAATTATCATGGCAACTACAACAACTACAATCATTCAAACTATCAAGGAGGTTACAAAGGAAGGAGAGACTTCAATAACTACACAGAAGACTCAAACAAAGAGGATTCATTATTGATCATGAACATGGCTATGCCACAAGGTAAATCTGATGAGCATGTTTTCTACATAGATTCAGGTTGTTCAAATCATGTGGCAGGAAATGTGGCACTCCTATCAGACTTAGAAGATCCAAAGAATAAGTATGAGGTACAAACAGGAGACGATACAAGACATCTTGTGGAGAAAATAGGCAATGTCAAAGTGTTGCGAACATTTGTTTTATGTAGGGTACAAGTTTCAAATTATGTAAATACCTTTGGGAAGTCTTCAAATACTTCAAGAAGGCTCATATTATTCATAAAATGTAGCAAAAATACCACGTGAGTTCTAGAACATGGTGAGTCAAATTAGTGAGTCACAAAGGAGCTTTAGTGGTGTCCTAGTGGAAGGTCGATGTGGCTAGTTCTCAAAGTCCATCAATACTTTGCTTATTTGAGCACTTGAGTCATGTAATACCTCCATCCAAGTGTCTACCACGAATTTAGATGTATTAGGAAGGTTTTAGATTAGTTTCCCATGCTATAAAAAGAGGAGAAAAGTCGTGATCTTGTGGGATGTCCAAGAGAGTCATATGTGTATCTCTACACTGCTGTAGTTTTGTATGCAGAGATTGCAGAGCTTGTATCACCCTCACTATATATCCAGATTACATGTTTGATAGCTCATTGGAAAGCTCTTACTGTCTACTTGCTTCGTGTAAATTTTCATAATCATTAGAGTTGTGAGCTGAGAGAAGTACTCTCTGCAAGTAGTGTGTGTTCTCTTTTTTTAATCCCTGCTGAAGGTCTCCATTAAACCTCAAACTTGCAGAGGTCATATCTCCTTGTGTATGTATCCAAATCATGTGTTCTTTGGCTTGTTAGAAAGCTCTTTAAGTCTACTTACATTCTGTAAAGTTTCAAAGTCATTGGAGTTTTGAGCTAAGAGCAGTAGTCTCTGCAAGTGATGTGTGTCCTCAGGTTCATCTCTGTTTCAAGGTCTCCATTAAAGCTGCATATTGCAGAGGTCATAGCTCATTGTGTATTTATCCATTTGAGGTGTTCTATATCTTGTTGGAAAGCTCATAGAGTCTAGTTTATGTGTGTGAAACAGTTTTGGAAAATTCTAAGTGAGTAAAGAGCAATTTGCTCTGCAAGAAAATTGGTCTATGCATACAAGTTTGTGAAAAAGTCAACTAGGTCCTGTTGGGTTTCACCTACTTCTAGCTGTACTTTGGAGATCAATAAACTCCAACATTGGTATTAGAGCAAGTACTTGGAGGCTTGGAGAAGGTTATCATACCTTGACGAAGAATTTGAAGCTATCAAAGAAGCAGTTCATCATCAACACTACACAAAGGTAGAAGAAGATTGCAAGGAGGCATCTGAAGCAACATCCAAGCAAAGAAAGGTGCACATACCTCATTTACAAGGTAAATATTATATTTCTTCTCATCACACACATTGGAAAGGAGGCTTAAAGGAGGAAGCTTAGCATTTGTATTATGGGAGACCAACATGCACAAATAGAGAAGCTTGATAAGACCAATTATCAGGCATGGAAGTTTAGAATCACAGCATACTTGCAAGGTAGAGGCTTGTATGGTTTGATTGACGGCACAGATATCAAACCCACATTACCAGAGGACCCAAATCAGCAACAATTGAGGGAGTTTAGACTTTGGAATGAGAGAGACAAAAGGGTTATATTCATTTTATCACAAAATATTCAAGATTCAATGGTAGGACACATACAAGATCTAGACACAAGTAGAGATGTTTGGCTTGCATTGGAAAGGTTGTATGCTACAGGTACAAGAGCAAGGAAGATTCAACTCAAAATGAGTTGAATAACATAAAGAAAGATACAAGGACATCGTTCAATGATTACATATTGAAAGTTAAAGAGATTGCAGATCAACTAGGATCAATTCAAGCTCATGTGGAGGACGACGACTTGGTTGCACATACTCTCAACGGACTCAAGGATGATGAGAGATGGAAACCATTCATTACTTCAGTTTATGTCAGAGGAGAATTACCAGATTTTGATCAACTTATTGCCCTCATGGTCATGGAGGAGATGAATCTAAATGGTTCTACTTCAAATCAAAAAGGATCTCAAGGACAAGCTCTTTATGTAGGATCATCAAGAGGTGGAAACAGAGGTGGAAGAGGTTCAAATAGAGGTCGAGGAAGAAGGAGCGATGATCAAAGGACTTCAAGTGGCTTCTTCAACACAAGAGGAAGAGGAAGATCAAGCGCTAGAGGTACGAGAGGCTACTACAACTACAACCAAAGACAAAGGAGTGAAGATAATAAGAACAATTGCTATATATGTGGAAGGTATGGACACTATGCCAAAGATTGTTATCAAAATGAAAATAATCAAGGTGGTAATCGAAGAGGAGGCTATTCAAGAAGAGGTAAACAACAAGGAAATTATGCAGTTGAAGGTAAAAGTGATGATTATGATTCTCTTCTTATGATGAATGTAGAAACTAAGATGAATTGCAATAGCGATGTATGGTATGTAGATAGTGGTTGTTCTAATCACATGTCTCATGATGCTTCATGGTTTTCAAATATGCATAATCCATCATGTAAAGGTCATGTTGAAACAGGAAATGATACAACACATAAGATTATGCAGGTTGGAGATGTTGTTATGCAGGATAAGAGCAAGAAAAATTGCTTGAAGGATGTACTTTATGTGCCAACGATCACTAAGAATTTGATGTCGGTTGGTCAAATGGTAGAAAAAGGTCTACAAGTGAGATTTAATCATGCAGGTTGCTTCATTGAGGATCCAAAGCAAAGGAGGTTAATTGCTAGAGGTCAAAAACAAGGTAGATTGTTTACATTCAAGGTAAACCCAAATCATACAAACTATTTCTCTTATGGTATGCATCGAATAGCAGAGCTTGATCTATGGCACAAAAGGATTGGACACATGAATGTACACAGGTTAAAGGAGCTATCAAAGAAGAGGATTGTTGAAGGATTACCTGATCTTACTAAGCAACATATGGTGCATCTTTGTGAAGCATGTCAAATGGGTAAGCAGAGTAGACAACCATTCAAGCATTCAAGCTATGTAAGTGATGGTTTGTTAGATCTCATACACACAGATGTGTGGGGACCTACTAAAGAGGCATCCTTGGTTGGTAATAAGTACTATGTATCATTCATTGACGATCATAGTAGAATGACATTTGTGTATTTTATTAAACATAAGAGTGAGGTCTTTGATTGTTTCAAGAAGTTCAAATCATATGTCGAAAAGCAAACAGGAAGGTATATTAAGAAGCTAAGATCCGATGGAGGGGGAGAGTATTTCTCTCAAGCTTTTACTAATTTTTTGCATGATGAAGGTATCAAAAGAGAAGTTACATGCAGGTATACTCCACAACAAAATGGAGTCGTAGAAAGAAGAAACAGAATCATAGCAGAAGCATCTAGAAGCACGCTTAATGATATGTGTTTGCCTAATTATTTTTGGGCTGAAGCTGTTAGCACAAGTGTTTACATTATGAATAGATTTCCGACTGCTGGAGTTCATCATTTGACACCATATGAAGTATGGCATGGAAGGAAACCAAGTGTAAGTCATTTGAAAGTATTTGGTTGTGTATGTTATGTACATGTACCTAGTGAGGTGAGATCTAAACTTGATGCGAAATCAGAAAAATGTATATTTATTGGTTATGCAGATACTCAAAGAGGATATAGATGCTATAATCCTCATACCAATAAGGTTGTTGTGTCAAGAGATGTAAACTTTGATGAATCACTTTCATGGTATGCAGATAAGAATTGTTTGCAGGTCATGGATGAAAATGAAGAAGGTGTGGTTGAAGGAGATGAATGCATAGTTCAGCCATCAGGAAGTTTAAATGATGAAAGGAGTGGTTTAGATGAAGAAAGAGGATCACCTTTCAATGGAAGATTAAGGCAAGAGTCACCTCCAAGTGTTAAAAGTAAAGGTAAACTCAAACTTGTTGAAGTTAATGATGAAGGAGAGGAAATTAGTGATGTATGTGAGTATGGAGAATCATCAAAGGTTCCTAATAAGAAAGGAGGAGCATCTACATTGGAGGTAAGAAGAACTTCAAGAGTAAGTAAGCAACCTGAAAGGTATACTTATGAATCTTTCATGAATACTCATTATGCTTTTATGACAAAAGTTGAGCAGGAAAATGAACCCACATGTTATGAGGAGGCCAAAGGAGATGAAAAGTGGGAGAAAGCAATGAGAGAAGAAATGGAAGCACTACAGGATAACAAGACTTGGAATTTAGTTCCAAGTACACCAAAGCAAAAGGTAATTGGTTGCAAGTGGGTTTTTAAGATTAAAAGAAATAGTGATGGTAGTGTGTCTAGATATAAGGCTAGACTTGTAGCAAAAGGATATAATCAAACTCAAGGTGTGGACTATGAGGAAACATTTAGTCTAGTAGCAAATATGGCAACGGTGAGAACTTTGTTGGCTTTAGCTGCAAGTAAAAGGTGGAATATATATCAACTCGATATAAAGAATGCCTTTCTTAATGGTGAGTTAAATGAAGAAGTGTATATGTCACAACCAGATGGTTATGTGGATGCAAAATGTCCTAATCATGTATGCAGATTAAAGAAGGCATTGTATGGTCTTAAGCAGGCACCAAGGGCATGGAATGCAAGGTTGGTAAAGTATCTTATGCTGCAAGGATACACAGCGAGTCATGCTGATCCTTCACTTTATGTAAAACATGTAGATGGCATATGTGTCTATGTATGCATTTATGTGGATGACTTGTTGATTCCAGGGAATGATGCAAAAGCAATTGATGAGATAAAAGGTAATTTGGGAAAGGAATTTAAAATTTCAGATCTTGGTTTGCTCAGATACTTTCTTGGGATTGAAATTGTGTATAGCGATGAAGGTATGTGGTTGATACAAAGAAAGTATATATGTGATATGCTGAAAAGGTTTGGTATGCAGGAATGTAAATTTGTTTCTACTCCAATGGAATGTAATGTAAAGCTGAGTGCAAAGGAAGGTGATGAGTTGCATGATATGAATGTATATAGATCCATGGTAGGATCTTTGATTTATGCAACAAAAACTAGACCTGATATATGTTATGCAGTGGGAGTATTGTCACAGTTTATGCATGAACCTAGAGTACCTCATATACATGCAGCGAAAAGAGTGCTTAGGTATTTAAAAGGTACCATGAACGAAGGATTATTTTATAGTCATGATGCTGATCTAACTCTTAAAGTCTTTAGTGATGCAGATTGGGCTGGAAGCAAAGATGACAGAAGATCCACAAGTGGATATGTGGTAATAGCAGGAAACAAGATATTAACATGGAGTTCAAAGAAACAGCCTACAGTTGCTTTATCTTCTACAGAGGCTGAGTATAGAGGTTTAGCATTGGCTACTACTGAGGTTATGTGGTTTAAAAATTTGTTTCATGAATTGAATGTGCAGGTTGATGTACCACTGATATATGGGGATAACTTGAGCAGCATTCATATGACCTCAAATCCTATTTTTCATGCTAGAACAAAGCATATAGAGGTTCACTATCATTATGTTCGAGAGAAGGCCATGAACAATGAAGTGCAGGTTTCTTTTGTTGGAACAAAGGATCAAGTTGCAGATATCTTCACCAAATCCTTGGATGGACCAAAGCTTCAAAGATTCAACTATATTCTTGGCATGAAGGAAATACCCTTTGAAACTTGAGGGGGAGAATGTTGCGAACATTTGTTTTATGTAGGGTACAAGTTTCAAATTATGTAAATACCTTTGGGAAGTCTTCAAATACTTCAAGAAGGCTCCTATTATTCATAAAATGTAGCAAAAATACCACGTGAGTTCTAGAACATGGTGAGTCAAATTAGTGAGTCACAAAGGAGCTTCAGTGGTGTCCTAGTGGAAGGTCGATGGGGCTAGTTCTCAAAGTCCATCAATACTTTGCTTATTTGAGCACTTGAGTCATGTAATACCTCCATCCAAGTGTCTACCACGAATTTAGATGTATTAGGAAGGTTTTAGATTAGTTTCCCATGCTATAAAAAGAGGAGAAAAGTCGTGATCTTGTGGGATGTCCAAGAGAGTCATATGTGTATCTCTACACTGCTGTAGTTTTGTATGCAGAGATTGCAGAGCTTGTATCTCCCTCGCTATATATTCAAATTACATGTTTGATAGCTCATTGGAAAGCCTTACTGACTACTTGCTTCCTGTAAATTTTCATAATCATTGGAGTTGTGAGCTGAGAGCAGTACTCTCTGCAAGTAGTGTGTGTTCTCTTTTTTTTATCCCTGCTGAAGGTCTCCATTAAACCTCAAACTTGCAGAGGTCATATCTCCTTGTGTATGTATCCAAATCATGTGTTCTTTGGCTTGTTAGAAAGCTCTTTAAGTCTGCTTGTATTCTATAAAGTTTCAAAGTCATTGGAGTTGTGAGTTAAGAGCAGTAGTCTCTGCAAGTGATGTGTGTCCTCAGGTTCATCTCTGTTTCAAGGTCTCCATTAAAGCTGCATATTGCAGAGGTCATAGCTCATTGTGTATTTATCCATTTGAGGTGTTCTATATCTTGTTGGAAAGCTCGTAGAGTCTAGTTTATGTGTGTGAAACAGTTTTGGAAAATTCTAAGTGAGTAAAGAGCAATTTGCTCTGCAAGAAAATTGGTCTATGCATACAAGTTTGTGAAAAAGTCAACTAGGTCCTGTTGGGTTTCACCTACTTCTAGCTGTACTTTGGAGATCAATAAACTCCAACACAAAGCACCTGATGGAAACATCAACCTACTCAGTAAGGTACTCTATGTCCCTACCATTACAAAGAATTTGATAAGTGTTGGGAAGATAGTAGAGAAAGGGTTGCAAGTCAGGTTCACAAAAGCAGGAGCATTTGTTGAAGATCCAAGTCAAGGATTCACAAGAATTGCAAAAGGTGAAAAGATAGGTAGATTGTTCACATTTGAATTACAAGACACTAGAAACATTGCTCTCTTTAATTATGGTAGTCAGACACTCACAGAATTGGAAGCATGGCACAAAAGGTTAGCACATATTGGTGAAAGATCATTAAAGCAAATTTGCAGGGACCAAAGTGTACTTGGACTCCCTAATTTTTCAAAACAACATATGATTTATAAGTGTAGTGCATGTCAATTTGGAAAGTCTCACAGGTTACCATTCATGAAGAAAGGTTATATGCATGGAGATCTCTTGGAGTTGGTTCATACAGATGTATGGGGACCTAGCAAGGAAGCTTCAATATCCGGATCAAGGTATTATGTCTCCTTTATTGATGATTGCAGTAGATGGACTATCCTATTCTTTATGAAATACAAGATGAATTTTTTTCATGTTTCAAAAGATATTTGGCTCTTGTGGAGAATCAAACAGGTAAATCACTAAAAAGGCTAAGGTCAGATGGAGGGGGAGAATACTTCTCCCATGAGTTTGATTCTTTTCTTCAAGAAAGAGGAATCAAAAGAGAGGTAACTACAAGGTACACTCCTGAGCAAAATGGAGTGGCAGAAAGGAGGAATAGGACAATTGTTGAAGGTGCACAGTCCATGTTAAATGAAAAGCATTTGCCTAATTATCTATGGGCTGAGGCTGTATCTACAGCCACTTACTTGATTAACATGTTGCCTTCGAAATCCCTTGATGGGATGACTCCATATGAGGCTTGGAATGGAAGAAGACCAAGCTTAGATCATTGTAAAATTTTTGGATGTATTGCTTTTGCTCATGTTCCTTCACATGTTAGAGGCAAGATGGATCCAAAGGCAGAAAGGTGTGTATTTATTGGATATGACAACAATCAAAAGGGCTACAGGTTATACAACCCTACCAACAAAGGATTCTTGGTAAGCAGAGATGTAGTTTTTGATGAAAACAATTCATGGTATGAAGATTCATGCAGGAAGGTCAATTTACCATATGATCTTGAAGAAGATTTTCCAAAGCTTGGTAGAGAACAACCGAAGATTGAAGAACAAGACACCTCAGAGGATGATGAAGAATCTCAGATGGAAAAGATCAAAGCATGGAAGTCTAAAGGTAAAGCAAAATTGTAGGAACTTGGACATGAGGCAAAATCATCACATCATGGCCTAAGAAGATCTATGAGGGAAAAGAAAAAACCAAAAAGGTATGGGTTTGACACCTCATTAGTAATTAAACATTCTATCTACATAGCACAGGACATAAACCAAGAGGAGACATCATCCTTTGAAGAGGCCAAAGCAAAATCAGAATGGAAGCATGCAATGAAGGAAGAGATTGAAGCACTTGAGGAAAACAACACTTGGGATTTGGTGCCCAAGACTTCATCCATGAAGGTAATAGGCTCAAGATGGGTCTGTAAACTCAAGAAGAATTCCGATGGTTCCATTAACAGGTATAAGGCAAGGCTTGTAGCAAAAGGTTTTGCACAAACTTAGGGAATTGATTATGAGGAGACCTTCTCTCCTGTGGCAAAGATGCCTACTATTAGGGCTTTGCTTAGTATTGCCTCTTCCAAGAATTGGAAGATACTTCAACTAGATGTAAAGAATGCACTCTTCAATGGTTGGATAACAGAAGAGGTATATATGGCACAACCACCTAGTTTTGAGAATCAAATTTATCCTGGTTATGTGTGTAAACTTAACAAAGCATTGTATGGTCTCAAACAAGCCCCAAGAGCTTGGAATTTCAGGCTTGTTTCATTCTTATAGGACAAAGGCTTTCAACCAAGCAAGGCAGATCCTTCACTCTTGATTAAAAAGAGTAATTCTGAGATCATCTACTTATGTGTATATGTAGATGATATTATATTGACAAGGAATGATGCAGATGGTATGAAGAAGATCAAAGATCAGATGAGAGAAGAGTTCAAAATAAGTGATTTGGGTTCACTTACCTACTTCCTAGGTTTGGAAGTTGTCTACAAAGATCATGGTTTGTTTCTCACTCAAAGAAAGTACATTAAGGACATGTTGGCAAAATTCAAGATGCAAGATTGTAAGATTGCAGGTACTCCAATGGAGGTCAATCACAAATTGAGCTCACATGAAGGTGAACTCATAGAGGACATCACATCATATCAAAGTCTAGTGGGTAGCCTCAACTATGCCACATTGACAAGAGTAGATATATGTTACACTGTGAGTGTGCTAAGTCGATTTATGCACACACCAAGGAAACCACATATGGATGCTGCCAAAAAAATTCTCAAGTATCTCAAAGGAACCATAAATGAAGGACTTTATTATCCTTATGTATCTTATTTAGGTTTGAAGCTATTTTCTGATGCAGATTGGGCTGGTTCCAAGGAAGATAGAAGGAGCACTTCAGGTTATCTTACCTTTGCAGGTTCAAAGCTTATTTCATGGTCATCCAAGAAGCAACCCACAGTTGATCTCTCTTCTATTGAAGCTGAATACAGAGGTCTTGCCATAGCTACACAAGAAGCTATGTGGATGAAGACATTATTCAAAGATCTTGGATTGGAGTTTGGAACTCCAACTATTTATGGTGACAATATGAGTTCTATTCATTTGGCTGCTAATCCTATTTTTTCATGCAAGGACTAAACATATTGAAGTTCATTATCACTATGTAAGAGAGAAGGTTCTAAGAAAAGAGATTCAAATATCATATGTGTCCACTCATCAACAATGTGCAGATATTCTAACCAAAGCATTGGATGGTACAAAGCTTTGCAAATTCAAGGCTATGATAGGTTTGTAGGTAATCTTGGAAGATTGAAGACCTCAAGCATACTTGGCTTGAGGGGGAGCTGTTGGAGCAAGTCTATGACAAGCCTAAGTATTGGCTTGAGTCCCACAAAGTCATAGAAGAAGCTTTAAAATGAAGACTATGTAAAGTTCACTTGTGAACTACCTCTTGTAACTTTTGAAGAGTTTACTTAATGTAAAAGTGAAAGAATCTTAAATGGTTGAGTCCACTTGATCAAAAAGGGAAAGAGGAGCCACGAATTCGTGATTTGTGGTAGATAGAGAATCAAATCAATCACTAATTGATTGGAGAGTGATTGAGGGAAGTTAGCCTCCCAAACTCAACTATAAATAGATGGCAGTTTTAGTCATGGTTAGAGAGACCTATGTGAAGACCTCCAAGAGTTGAGCTTTATGCCATATCAAGGTGTGATTCCAAGGCACACATATGTATCAGTAAGTCAATTGTATTGTACAAGCAATATAATTTCATTTTCATGATCATTTGAGTTCATATTTCCATGTTCTTGTGAAGTGTACTACTCACTGCCATATCTCTCAGTTTTCTCAGTCAGATTGCAGAGATGGTTTCTCTAAACTTGGTGCATCCTTTTCAGTGATTTAACTTGGTAAAGTTAGCTCTATAAGTCTAATATATGCGCATCAAATTTCATTTCATTTGGGTATTGCAATCTTCAGTTATGTTCAGTTGAAGTCAACCTTGTCTATCATTTTCACTTCTCTGTAAGGTACCCGACTTTTTTACTCATCGTGTCAGAGCTGTTTCTTAGTGTGTACTTACCCAAATTCAATTATTCAAAGCTTCTTGGATTCAGATTACCATCTAGTAAAAGCATACAAATTTTCATAATCATTGAATTCTTAAATCTGGATTTATGTTTATTTTTCTTCTCCCTGGTCTCAAATTATAGCAGCCCATGAAAATCGGGATGATGTCATCAGTTGTTAAACATCATTCTCAATGTGTGGTTCATTATTTTTTATGAGATTACTCTTGAAAGTTAGCTCTTTAAGTGAACTAGACTTCCCTAAGAGGAATTAAGCTGATTGCTGCTGTGCTCAGAGAATTATGCAAAACACTGGACAGGTGTATGAACCAAAAATAGCAAGTTCTTCACCTCTGAGCTAACTCCAACTTATCTGTTTTGATCTATGTTTTTGTGAGTGATCTTCCAAGGTACATAGGGTGTTTAATACATCCATTGGCAAGCTAAAAGGGCCCACCACATACTCTTGGAGTTCATTTGGCTGGTGTAGATCAAGGATTTTGCAACACCTCTTCATCTTCAAGCACATACCTATCCATCTCTTCACAACTAGAATATATGAGAATCAATACAAGGAGTGTTTTCAAGAGAATGACCAGAAACCAAAATAGGAAGATAGCAAGGAGGAACTACCTAGCACTCAGGACAAATCAATTTTTGTAATCCCTGAACTAGATGCTGATTGGCCAAGAGAGTTGTGGGCCAAGATTCGAGAAGATCGATGGAAAAAAAATGGAAATTCAAGACCACCTTTTGAGGAATTAAATGTTGAGGACAATCAACCAACCCCAAATTTGGAGGAAGTATATGAAGATGCTTCCATGTTAGACAACTCAGCACAGCACCTATTTTGAAGACACCCAACTGGAACAAGCCTTTTCATATTCATGTAGATGCTTCCAACTATGCAATAGGATGCATTCTAGCTCAATTGGTAGATGAATGAAAATTGGACCACCCTATTGCCTATGCAAGGAGACAATTGAATCAAGGTGAAAGGAACTATACAACTACGGAACAAGAAGGTTTAGGGATGGTGTACGTGAAGAAATTTAGACACTACCTTCTAGCCAACAAGTTCAAGTTCTTCATAGATCACTAGGCCTTATTGTGCTTAGTCAATAAGCCTTGTAACACGGGAAGGCTAGTAAGATGGTTTCTGTTACTAATGGAGTTCGACTTCGAAGTGATAGTAAAAAAGGGAAATACCCATGTTAGAATCTATCTAGGTTATCTAGGTTATCTCGGTTATCTATCTATCTATCTAGGGGGTGGCAGATGATTTACCAGACACTTATCTCTTCAATTTGGAAGTATGTCCTAAGTGGGCAGAGAAGTTAATTTCAATACTCACCCATGGACGACAACACCCAATTAACAAGGAGATTAGGAAGGGAGTTTTGCAATCATGTAACTTACACATTGTCGCAGGAAGTGTGTACCATAAAGAACCTAATGGTGTATTGTCAAGATGTGTAGAAGAACACAAACAAAAGAATTTGATTGAGCAAGCTCATGTAAACAGATCGAGAATTGACACTGTCGATCGCGATCGATAGCCACGATCGACAGATTCTGTCGATGGCGATCGATAGAGACGACCGACTGACCCTGTCAGTCGCGATTGACACCGTCGATCGCGACCGACAGCCACAACCGACACCTCTGTTGATCGCAATTGACACCATCGATCGCGACCGACTGAATTTTGACGATTGACTGAATTTCTCACGTTGCCACATGTCCGTCGCGACGGACACATCCTCGATCGACTGAAATTACGGTGAAAATCCCAAAAAATGTGTCGATCGTGATTGAAACCATCGATCGCGATTGAAACCATCGATCGCGATTGACAGGACCCATGACTGACTCTGTTGATCGCGATTGACACTGTCAATCATGACTGACGTGTCGATCGCGACCGATGGGCCCCGACGGACACCTCTGTCAATCGCGATTGACAGACCTGTCGATCGTGATTGACAGGCTTTTTCGGCCAAATTTCTAGGGTTTTTAATATCAATTTTTGGGGTAATTGTTGGCATACTTGTCAACCAATTAGTGATTTGTGAGGTCCCTACAAGCGTGTTTTGAGAAAAAATCCTGGGATTTGTCAGCCTGTTTGAGCCCTGTTTTAACCCCAAAACCCTGAATTGTCATAACTTCCTCATACGAAATCCGTTTTCTATGATTCTTGGCTTGTTGGAAAGCTCGTGGGGAGTACAACCAAAATTTCCACTGGGTACGGTGAAATTAATATCAGGATTATTAGATATAGTATTTTGAAAGTGACCATATTCAGGGGGAACAAAGCCAAGGGATCTCTAGATTGTTTTCCATAAAGACAAAAGGCTAATTAGTATCTAAGTTACATAAATGAAAGTGCTCGGTCCTGTCTTTTGAATTTAAGTCTTGAGCTAATTTTGGGACTCTTACAGGTCCAGTGAGAGCATCAAAGGGCGATCGGAGCAAGAGTAAGTGCAAGCTTGGGAACACACCTCCTGAGCACACAAGGGCAGCCAAGGGAGAAACTCAAGGTTGGAAGATTCTCAACTCCCTCTGTCAATCCCTAGCTTAGGCTAAGTTCGAGTAGTGCTAGAAGTAAGTCACGGCAACGATAGGCACGAGACAAGTCAAGATTATCTAAGAAATCAAGTTCAAGTCAAGAGATAACCTGTGTGTGACTACCAACTTTAAAGGAAAAGAACCTAACGTGAGACGATCAACATTCAAGTGCGGAAATTAACTCAAGTGTTCCTGACGACGTGATATCAGACAAGATCATAAACACGATAATCAACTAAAAAGAATCAAGTGACTGATACAAAAGAACTCAGCAACGAGGTTGTACCTTGGGTAAAAATTGGGATTGCTCAGCTAAGCATATGAACCTTAGATCAGGGCGACACCTAGGAAGAGATAGACAGAGTCTTAGATCTTCAGAGGCTAGTGTCAACCATACTGCTAGGTCTTGGGCCCAACAGTTGAGCCATTATTCACACTACCCTAGCTTTGAAACTAGTGAGTCAGAGATGTCCCACGGTATGGAGAGACCTACAGGAAGTTCAGGTGTGCCATATTTACATAGGGTAGAAGGCCCTTACAAGACGCAACTCGAATACATTAGGACCAACTGATTAGGTGCTAGCATCTATGAGGACGGCCTAGGAAGATCTGTGGTCCAGATTAAAAACCCTGACCAATCCATTGGACTAGAGCACCCAGCTGTCAAGTTTGAAAATGGAGCATACCTAGACAAGGAAGGAACCATATATGTAGTCACCAGTCATCCAGATAGGACAGATGAATTTGGGAATGTGATCCGAGAAACGGACTTAGGTGACCTCGAGCAAGGAAACATGGGTGTAGAACCTAGAACCCCCCGAGGCAAATCTGTTCTCACCAGGATTATCACACCAGAGTGGATTTCCCAAGACAATAAGAGCATAGATCTACTCCTAAACTGAGAGATTGATGAAGCCTTTTGGAGGTATAGATCTGATCAGCCAAATGAGGTAGGAACAATCATGATATATGAGTTCAAAGATCTTGATAGCCCGGGTAGAGTGACCTACTTAGATCACACTTCAGAGAGGATCTTTGTGGTTACAGAAAATGATAGGCATGCCTACACTTGGAAAGGTGAATTTATTTTCCCCCAACCAAGATCGAATGTGTCTTTTGGTCACCCAGGAGCTGGAACGTCCCAAGCTCATGGAGCTCAAAGAGACAAACATAGAGATAGACCAGAGGTAAGCTTTGCCAACACAGTGGGAAGAGAAAGAACGAGAACGGAAACAAATAGAGTGGAATCTGAGGGACTTAGAGCCCCAAGGAACCAAAGGAATGCTGATGGTTTCCCTCTGCCAAGGCCTAGGGAACACACCAGAACCTTGAGACCTACACAGCTGGTTAAGTCCATGAAGAACTATTTCGATGGCACAGGAGACCCATATGACCATGTGGCTGAGTTTAGGCAAGTCTTGAGAGTTTAACAAGTTGAGGACCTATTCACGCAGTATAATGCCTTTGGTCTAACTCCTAGGAACACAGCCCTTACGTGGTCTCAACCATTGAATGAGAGACAGTTCAGGAGCATAGACCAAATCTTAGAGGCTTTCATCACTGAATTCTCTAAAAGTGGCATAAGGCATAATACTTCCTCATTGATACATAGCTTCAAGCAGACCCCTCAAGAGACCGTGAGACTTGCAGGAAGAAGATTTAGGCAATACCTAGAGAGATGCCCTATTCCAGAGTTACCCACACCAGCCAAACAGGTGGCATTATTCTTGGATGGATTGCTAAGTACCAAATTGAGGTCATATGTGTACTTGAAGGACCCTAGGACCATTGAAGAGTGTGTACGCATGTGCATTGACATAGAGGATAACCTAGGGGAAGAGTTAGAGCTTTCCAAAATCTATAAAGATTCAGATAGTGCCTCTAGTTTTTCTTCCACACAATCTACATCTATTGAGGAACTCGCAGAAAAGGTAGCTCAAAAACTATGTGTCTCTAGCAAACAAATTCCAAGATTTGCCCCAGTAAAGAGATGTTATACTTGCGGTGGTGACCACATGGCGAACGTATGTCCCATTATGGCTCAACCCCAAGTAAATCCTAGTAGCCAGTACTGCACCATAGAACAGAGGTATACCAATCACACCGCGCAAGATTGCCCCTACAATAAGCAAGCAGTTAGGCAGACGTACCCACAACCATACCCTCAACAAGGAAGATACCAGAACCAGTACCCACCGCAACATTATGCTAGACCTCAACAAACCTACCAACCACAATACCAAAACCAACAAAGGCCTCAGCCTATGTTAGCACAACAACCCCCTGCCCCAGCTAATGTAATTCTGGTAAAGTATGCAGCTGTAGAAGAGAATTTGAATAGAGCTATAGTGCTAGTGACACCATTGCTTTCAGAAAGTGATCCCAGTGACCATAGCTTTGATTCTACACATATTGATAGTCCCCAGGCTTACTACATGCAATCTCCTGAACATGGTGAGTCCTACTACAGTGAAGAACCAAGTGAACCTAGTTGGGAGCCAGAGTACACAAATGTAATGTACACAAACCCTAACTCTAGACCCCAACCTAGGCAGGTAAGACCCCCATTCCCTAGAGGACCATGCTACAGATGTCAGGGAGATCACCTCATTCGTGATTGGCCCTTACCTCCACCTACACAACCCCAGTCAGTGACAATTCAAGGCTTTTGCCAAGATTGTGGAAAGGAGCATCTCTTACAAGATTGCCCCAAAAACCCCAATAATATGCCAAAAATTACTCCTATCAATGTTATTGGGTTAGTAGTAGACTCTACAGGAAGTGTGACGTCCACTGCACCAGTATAGGTAGTCACTAGAGCTCAGGCATTGCAGCAAAACCAAGTAGGCCAGGAAAAGAGCTCAGAGGCTAGTGAAACTGAGAGCATAACCAAGAAGAGAACTAGAGCCTGGAGAGATAGTAGAGAAAGAATGAAGAGGCAATGGGCTAAGAAAATGAGTGAACTCGAGGAAAGCCTAAGAGAAACAAAAGCCAGGATAGTTGAACTTACATCCCAAACTCCCTCTCACACTACTCCATCACCACCATTCCCATCTCCATCCGACCCACCACCTTCCAACCCGCCTCATGCTACTCCACCACCCCCTAGAGTAGGATCAGTCCTAGCCGATCCCACTCTGGAGGACCTAAATATGATGCTTAAGGCATATCAGGCCAGAATCCAAGAAGGGCCAAATGTAACTGATCATGAAAAGTGTTACCCTAGAGCAGAACTAGAGCTTGAACAAACCAAAATTTGTGCTAAGATGGTGGAATTGGCTCAAACCATGTTTGAAGCCAGTCGCCTCTTCAACATCTCTAGTTCAGCTAAGACGCAGTTGCACTTTGATGGACTGCTAGAAAGGTTGGAGAGGCTAATAGCACAATCAGAAAAGGAACCTATCTCTCAAAATGAGGGCAAGGCAAGTAAAAGAGAAAGCCTACCTGTCCAGGAAGCCTATGTGCTTTACTCTACGGAGCCAGATGCATCTTCTTCTATGAAACGGTTCACACCAGAATTCCTACGAGAGATTCAAGAAGACAAATGGGCTAAAGAAAGTGAAGTCCCTCCTCCCATTGAACTTGTGGATGATGCACATGATCAATTCCCACAAGATATTCCCTCCATTTATGGAGAGCAGGAGAGCACCCAGTCTCAAGAGAGATTAGACTTTGAGTCTAATTCTTTACATGAATTGTTGGTGCATTTTACCCAAGCCTACATGCTTGATATATTTGATATCATCCTCATTTGTAAGTCACATGAGTAGTCATGTGAACACCTCTTGTAAAAGAGTTCATTTTTATCTCTTGTAATTGAAAAAAGAAAAAGGAAAAGGATGGCTTACCTCATGCATGATGTAAAAGCAATTTCGTGGCTCTAACTGATGGAGAGTGTTAATCTCCAAAAGAACAACCTACTCTTGTGATTAGAGCACCTCTATACCAAGAGTAAGTCAAAACTTTTACCAAATTAGAGGTCCAATCTCCAAATTATCAAAAACTTGAAAATTCTGTGAAGAAGATGAAACACAGAAAGTCTGCTGCACAATTTCTTCTCATTGATTTATCAAACCTTTAAAGTTTTCTATGAAATTTTGTATGGAGTGTCGCCTAGAGATTGCGCACCTCCTCCAAGTTAAAGTTCTTCAAAAGGTTTAATATAACTTGAGAAATCAACTTCACAAGTTACCTATGTCTGAATCTGCACTTCTGAGAAGTCGATTTGACACCCCTAACTTCTTAACTTTGATTCTCACAATGTCGAACCCGTTTTGCCAAATCCTTTTGGCTGTAGATAGCTTATCTCTCAACTTAGATTTTGAGCTATCACATGTGTAAAACTTTACACTGTGCACTGAGCACTACTCATTTCTTTGGACTCGAAAATTGCGCCTGTTTTAGGAGCCTGTGAACATTCAATACATATGAATGTTCCTACAGATAATTCTCCTAACCTGTTTACAATTAGACTCTAAAATTTTGGTCACAAACTCATCAACTATCAACTTAGATATCCTCAAAAGGATTTCACAAATGATTTACCACAGAAGGAGCAGACACGAAAAGATCGGGTGCAATATTTCTTTCATTTCTGGAGAAGACTACAACTGAAAGTGAGAGAGAGAATTCCTACACTTCTCATGTATCTACTGACATTTACAATCACTTATTTCTCTATTCCTATGCTCATACATAGTCTCTCATTGTCTTCTCTCTGTGCCCCGACATTTTCCAAGAGTATTTATAGGCAATTATGTACAAACTTTTATCAAAACATAAGTATATGTAACCTATGTCATAACTAATGTACATATGTGTACATGTTCTTCATTCTTGTGAATGTATCCACCTTCTTTGCTTTACATATTCAATTGGTGATTGATATGCACCAACAGCTCCCCCTCAATCATCAATTGAGATTTCTCCTTTCTTCTTTATACCTGCTATGTCTTTAAACTTCTGTAGCTTTGGTCCATCCAAGCTCTTTGTAAGCATATCAGCTATCTGATCCTTTGTTGAAGTATGTATGACTTCAATCTCCTTGTCCATCACTTTCTCCCTTAGAAAGTGATACTGAATCTCAATGTGTTTGGTCTTGGCATGGAAAACAGGATTAGCAGCTAAATACAATGAACTCATGTTATCTCCATATATAATTGGTATCCCATGTACAATGTCAAGACTATTCATTAAGGTCTTGAGCCAAATCACTTCCTTTGCAGCTTCAACCATGCCTTTGTATTCTGCTTCTGTAGAAGACAAAGCAACTGTATGTTGCTTTTTGGAACACCATGAGATAAGTTTATCTCCCACATAACACATGTATCCAAAAGTAGATCTTCTATCATCTGGATTACCTGCCCAATCTGCATCACTATAGATTTTGATATTTGTATCTGAGGTAAACCCATAATACAAACCTTCATTGAGTGTACCCTTAATGTACCTCAATACTCTTTGACCTGCAATCCAATGCTCTTTCCTAGGACAATGCATAAATTGAGACAAGACTCCAACTGCATATGATAAATCAAGTCTAGTTAAAGTAGCATAGATAAGACTACCAATCAGACTCTGATATTGTCTCATGTCCTTGAACTCTTCACCTCCAAATTTACTCAATTTGTGATTCACCTCCATTGGTGTAGGTGCTACCCTGCAATCATCCATTTTAAACTTGATTAACAAGTTCTTCAAATACCTTTCTTGGGTCACAAATACTCCATGTTGAGTATATGTAATCTCCATGCCCAAGAAGTATGATAAGTCTCCCAAGTCACTTATTTTGAATTCCTTTTCCATCTGCTTCTTGAGTCTTTGTATTCCTTCTTCATCTGTACCTGTAAGGATTATATCATCAACATATATGCACATGTATATGAAACCATTTTCACTTGCTTTGACAAGCAAGCTACTATCTGCTTTAGACACCTGAAATCCAAGTTCCTTCAAGAACTTTACAAGTCTATAGTTCCATGCCCTTGGGGCCTGCTTCAAGCCATACAAAGCTCTCTTGAGCTTGCACACATGATCTGGATGCCTTTTATCTTTGAACCCTTGAGGTTGCTCCATGAACACATCATCTGAAATATAACCATTCAGAAAAGCATTTTTCACATCAAGTTGACATAACTTCCAACCTTTACATGCAGCAATAGCTATAAGTGTCCTGATGGTTGTCATCTTTGCCACAGGACTATAAGTCTCATCATAGTCAACACCATAAGTCTGAGCAAACCCTTTGACAACAAGTCTAGCTTTGTATCTAGACACACTTCCATCTGCAAACCTCTTGGTTTTGTAAACCCATTTACATCCAATGATTTTCTGACTATTTGGTTTTGGAACCAAATCCCATGTTTGATTCTCCATCAATGCATCATATTCTTCCTGCATAGCTTTCTCCCATTTTTCCTTACCTCTTGCCTCTTCATATGTAGAAGGGTCTTCATCTGTATTCATCATATAAGCATAATCTTTTGTGGCCAAAAATGAAGTATCATAGCTATACCTTGTAGGTTGCCATTTGTTCCTTGTAGACCTCCTAAGCTCTCCACTTCTTGAGGTTTCTGGTTCTTCATATTCAGGATCAAATCTTGGTATTTCTTCCACTTCAATCTGCACTTCATTATTCTCTTGTTCATCAAATATTTGAACCTTTGATTTACCTTTCCTTTGGCTCACTTCTTCTTCATTACCTGTATTGATAATAATTGTACCTGCATACCAAGTGCTCTGCTCATCAAATGTCACATCTTTAGAAACCATGAATTGCTTTGTAGATGGACTCCACAATCTATAGCCCATTTGCTTATCATCATAACCAATGAAAACATATTTTTCAGCTTTAGGCTCCAACTTGTGCCTTAATTGTGATGGCACATAAGCATATGCCACACATCCAAAAACTCTGCAATGATCCAAGGTAGGTCTCTTACCCCACCAAGCCTCATATGGTGTCATACCCTGCAAGGCTTTACATGGTAATCTATTAACCAAATAAGTAGCTGTATTTACAGCTTCAGCCCACAAATAATTAGGGCAATTTTTCTCCTTCATCATGGATCTTGCAAACTCAACAAGTGTTCTATTTCTCCTTTCTGCTACACCATTTTGTTGAGGAGAGTACCTGCAAGTAACTTCCCTTTTTATACCTGCATTCCACAAATAATCACTGAACTCATTAGAAAAATACTCTCCCCCTCCATCTGACCTTAGTCTCTTCAACTTATGACCTGTAATTCTTTCTGCATATGCATGATAGTGTTTAAATGTATTAAACACTTCTGACTTATCTTTGATCACATAGATAGTGATCCATCTGGTAGCATCATCAACATAAATCACATAATACCTTGAACCATTTATACTGAAATCCTTTGATGGCCCCCACACATCTGTGTGTACCAATTCAAGCTTCTCTGAGTACATGAAACCATGCTTGGAGTAAGAATTCTTATGAGCCTTACCTAATTGACATGCCTCACATCTGTATGTCATATGTTGACCTGCAACATTAGGCAAACCAAGCACTGAACCATTGTTAATCATGTCTTTAATACCTCTTTCATTGAAATGTCCAAGCCTCTTATGCCAAAGATCTAACTCAGAGATCTTATGTCCTCCATATGTGAACATAGCATGACCAATATTGCCTTGAATCTTCAATGTAAATAGTCTTCCTTCTTTCTTCCCTAAAACAATCTGTTTATACCCTTGGCTAGGGTCTTCCACATATACTCCATCATTAGTGAACCTTACTTCATAACCTTTTTCCACAATTTGTCCTACACTTATCAAATTCTTAGGAATTGTAGGAACATACAAGACCTTACTCAATAAGGTACTACCATCCTTAGCCTTCACTGATCCAATTGACTTCACATTGTGCTTTGTGTTGTCACCTGTTTGAACAACATGATTAAACACCTTATTCTCCAAATCAGTCATCAAAGATATATTACCACTCAGGTGGTTGCTACACCCTGAGTCAATGTAGAAGACTCTCTGATCTTCACTCTGACTTTCACAAGTAGCATTCATTATTAATGTTGAATCCTCCTTTTGATCTGAAGCATAATTGTAGTAGGTGTTGTTGTATTGTTGACTTTGGAATCCTCTACCTGCATTTCTTCCAAAGTAACTCCTACCACCTCTGCCTCTGAAATTACCTCTTTGATTTCTGCCTCCTCTTCCTCTAGAGTTATAGTTCTGATTATATCCATTATTATTCTGAGTATTATGCCAATAATCATTAGCTAAGTGATTTGTCTTACCACAAATCCAGCAAGCTTTGCCTCCATCTTTGTTATTCCTGCCTCTTCCTCTACCTTTGCCACCTCCTCTACCTCTTAGGAAGTTGGCTTGAGTAGTTGTGCCTTCATCTTCATTTGTTTGTTGCTTTCCTTTGCTATTCTTCTTCTTGTCCTTTGAGTACATTGCATGACCTGCACTCTTGTCACTATCTCCTTTAACATCCTGCTCAAATGTTAGCATATGACCTAGCAACTGATTTAAATCAGGAGTGAAATGATCAAGTGATAACTCTGTAGACAAAATGAATGGCTTCCATTTGTCATCACCTCTTAAGCCTGTAAGAATTTGCCTTACCAATTTATCCTCCTCAATGTCTTCATCAACAGCTCCTAATGCATCTGCAATGTCTTTCATCCTTGTTACATAGTCTGAAATAGATTGAGAAGCCTTCTTCTTGAAGGTTGTAAACTCTGCCCATAAGGATGCCTTCCTTGACTTTGTAGTATTCTGGAAATGCTCCTCCAAAGCATTCCAAATATCAGTTGCACTTTCAAGACCTCGAATATGAGGCAACAAGTAATCATTGACTGCCATATATATAATGCTCCTAGCTTGAGCATCTTTCTTCATCCAATTTTTCAAATCTGCTAACTCTTCCCTAGTTGGAACACTAGGATCTCTGAAACTTGGCTTCTCCTCTTCACCTGTGATGTAGGCTATTAAATCTTTGCTCATAAGATGAGCTTCCATCCTCATTGACCATGCAGGATAGTTTTCCCTATCCAATTTCTCTATCTGAAGAGAATCTCCCATCTTGTGTCCTCCTGTGTATTGAAAACTTCAACCTTTATGAACAATATGTGTACCTTTACTTCGAATTAGACTCCTTTTGTCCTTCTTGATGTTGTATGGTCTCCTCCTCAAGCTTTGCCTTCAAACTTTCATCTTCTAGCTTTTCAATTGTTGAAATTTTTGAATCTGCAGCAGTCGGGATCCTCCTTTCCTTGATTTTGATGTCTCCTGCTCTGATACCACTGATGGAGAGTGTTAATCTCCAAAAGAACAACCTACTCTTGTGATTAGAGCACCTCTATACCAAGAGTAAGTCAAAACTTTTACCAAATTAGAGGTCCAATCTCCAAATTATCAAAAACTTGAAAATTATGTGAAGAAGATGAAACACAGAAAGTCTGCTGCACAATTTCTTCTCATTGATTTATCAAACCTTTAAAGTTTTCTATGAAATTTTGTATGGAGTGTCGCCTAGAGATTGCGCACCTCCTCCAAGTTAAAGTTCTTCAAAAGGTTTAATATAACTTGAGAAATCAACTTCACAAGTTACCTATGTCTGAATCTGCACTTCTGAGAAGTCGATTTGACACCCCTAACTTCTTAACTTTGATTCTCACAATGTCGAACCCGTTTTGCCAAATCCTTTTGGCTGTAGATAGCTTATCTCTCAACTTAGATTTTGAGCTATCACATGTGTAAAACTTTACACTGTGCACTGAGCACTACTCATTTCTTTGGACTCGAAAACTGCGCCTGTTTTAGGAGCCTGTGAACATTCAATACATATGAATGTTCCTACAGATAATTCTCCTAACCTGTTTACAATTAGACTCTAAAATTTTGGTCACAAACTCATCAACTATCAACTTAGATATCCTCAAAAGGATTTCACAAATGATTTACCACAGAAGGAGCAGACACGAAAAGATCGGGCGCAATATTTCTTTCATTTCTGGAGAAGACTACAACTGAAAGTGAGAGAGAGAATTCCTACACTTCTCATGTATCTACTGACATTTACAATCACTTATTTCTCTATTCCTATGCTCATACATAGTCTCTCATTGTCTTCTCTCTGTGCCCCGACATTTTCCAAGAGTATTTATAGGCAATTATGTACAAACTTTTATCAAAACATAAGTATATGTAACCTATGTCATAACTAATGTACATATGTGTACATGTTCTTCATTCTTGTGAATGTATCCACCTTCTTTGCTTTACATATTCAATTGGTGATTGATATGCACCAACACTAACTACCAAAACCCATGATATTTTGAGGTGAGGGAATATCTCCTAACTTTGGGGATCACTTTTAGGTGGAGCCATTCGAATTCGAATTCAAAACTCCCTCCAAGAATAGCTATAAAAGGAGCAAGAAGGAAGAGGCGATTAGCAAGCCTTGTAAGTGACCACTTCATGTCATTTTGTAGAGATTGAAGAGCTTACTCCATAGCTCTATCATTCTACTCCCACTGTGCAAAGATTCATTGCGAATGTGGTTGTAATCATATGTGAATCTATACATTTATCATCATTTACTTCTCTGTTTTGTTCTCTGTTATACTCACTCAGAGCAGTAGTTTCAGAAGGTCATATCTCGAGTTTTACTGAACATTTTTCAGTGATTTAACGTGCCTTGGATAGCTCTTATTGTCTCGTTTTTGCATATCAATTTTCAAGGTCATTGAATTTATAATTCTGGAGATATCTGCATGTTACTGCTCAATGGTCTATCTCTGCAGAGCCCCGAGAATGGTGGGCATGTTCCAGAAATTGATAAATCTTGTTCTCAATGCTCAGTCCATCATTTGAAGTGTTTTAACTTGGATTGGGAAGCTTGCTAAGTCTATTTGCTATGCCCAAAAGGAATTTTTCTAATTCCTTCCAGGTTGAGAGCACTGTTTATTTTTTCCAGCAGGTGTATGTCCAAAAATAGCAAGTTTTGGGAGCTAGTCATTTCGCAACTAGTCTGTCTTGACTTAAACTTTTGGGATACATGTTCCAAAGTACTTGGCTGATATTTTGGTGGATTTAGGAAGCTTAAAGGGTCTACTAATCAACTCTGAAGTCTCAGTTGGCTGGTGTGAAGCTAGTTGTAGCAGCACCTACTCATCTTTGGATTGCATCCACCATCTCTCTTCACAGTGGTATCAGAGCATAGTCAAGCAACATGGGAGATGGATTTCCATCAACAATTGATAAATTGGATCGAAACAACTACCCGGCATGGTCTCTAAGGATGTAGGCTTACCTTCAAGGGAGGAATCTATATGGATTCATATCCGGAGATGAAGCAATGCCAACCATGAGGAACAAAGGGCAACCATCACATGAAGAAGTGGAAGGACTTTCCAATTGGTGTTCGAAGGATGTACTTGCAAGGTCCTATATTCTAAACTCAATCTCTGATTCTCTTTTACCTCATGTCAAGGGATGCAAGACATCAAGAGAGACCTGGAATGCACTTGCTTCTTTCTTCTCTTCCAACACTCGAGCAAGGAAGAACCAATTGTGGATGGAGTTCACAACAATGAAGAAAAGCCCGAAGCAAAATGTGACTGATTATGTCACAAAGATGAAGGAGATTTCCGACCAACTTGGAAGCATTGGAGAGGTAATTGAAGAGGAGCAAATCATAAGACAAATCATGAATGGAATCAAAGCAGACGACAAGTGGGAGTCATTCACAACAGCCATGGACTTATACATGGATATGCATGTACCCGACCTCAACACACTCATGGGCCAACTCTTCACTCATGAAGCAAAGATTAGCAAAGGTGGTGAGTCCTCAAGAGGTAATCAAAATTCTGCCTTATATTCTGATAAAGCTAAGGTCAAGGACAAGTCAAAGAATAGGAAGAATGAAGATGAAGGAAGCTCTTTCCAAGCAAACTTTGCAGGTAGAGGAAGAGCTAGAGGAAGAGGTAGAGGTGGAAATCAAGGCAGGGGGAGATTCCAATCATCTCAACCTTGCAACATATGTGGCTTATCTAACCATACTACTGAAGAATGTTTCAGGAACCCGAGGAACTCAAGAGGAAGAGGATTCAATAGAGGTGGCTATGGATCAAATAGAGGTAGATACAATGGAGGCTACAACAACAACAACAATTACAACAACAACAACTATCAAAGTGGCCATAGAGGAAGAAGAGATTACAATAACTATGCAGAGGACCAAAGTCAAGAAGATTCATTATTGATTATGAATCTATCAACGAAGAAGGGTAAGGATGATGATCACATATTTTACATTGATTCGGGATGCTCGAACCATGTAGCAGGAAATGTGGCTTTACTTTCTGATTTGGAAGATCCTCATAACAAGCATGAAGTGCAGACAGGAGATGACACAAAGCACTCAGTGGAGAAGATAGGTAATGTGAAGACATCAGATGGGAATATGAACCTCTTAAGCAAAGTCTTGTATGTCCCTACAATTACCAAAAATTTAATAAGTGTTGGACAGATTGTTGAAAAAGGATTGCAGGTTAGATTCAACCGATTTGGAGCATATGTTGAAGACCCAAGGCAAGGCTTTCGAAGGACTGCCAAAGGAGAAAAGACAGGAAGGCTTTTCACTTTTGAAGTGGAAGATACAAAGAACATAGCTTTGTTTAGCTATGGATCTCAAACTCTAACAGAGTTGGAGATATGGCACAAAAGGCTTGCTCACATTGGTGAGAGGACACTCAAACAGATTTGCAGGGACCAAAGTGTACTTGGTTTGCCTAATATCACAAGGCAACACATGATTTATAAGTGTGAAGCTTGTCAACTCGGCAAGGCTCATAGACAACCTTTCAATAAGAAAGGATATATGTATCAAAATCCTTTGGATCTAGTGCACACGGATGTGTGGGGTCCAAGTAAGGAGCCATCTATATCAGGCTCAAGATATTATGTGTCTTTCATAGATGATTGTAGCAGGTGGACCATTCTGTTTTTCATGAAGCACAAGGATGAAGTGTTTAATTGCTTTAAGAAGTATATTGCTCTTGTTGAAAACCAAACAGGTAGGACTTTGAAACGACTCAGATCAGATGGTGGAGGAGAATACTTCTCTTCTGAATTTGATGCCTTCTTGCATGAAAGAGGCATTAAAAGGGAAGTCACTACAAGGTATACCCCTGAACTCAATGGTGTAGCAGAGAGGAGGAACAGAGCTATTGTCGAAGCTGCAAGGTCCATGCTCAACGAAAAGGGATTGCCAAACTACCTATGGGTAGAGGCTGTGTCTACAGCCACATATCTCATAAATAAACTTCCATCTAAGTCACTAGATGGAACCACTCCATATGAAGTGTGGAATGGAAGAAGACCTAGTCTAGAGCATTGTAAAATCTTTGGATGCTTAGCCTATGCTCACATTCCTTCTCAAGTAAGAGGGAAATTGGATCCCAAGGCAAAGAAGTGCGTATTTATTGGTTATGACCAAAACCAAAAAGGATATAGATTGTACAATCCAACCAATAAAGGATTTTGTGTGAGTAGAGATGTAATTTTTTATGAAAACAAATCATGGTTTGATGATGACAGGAAAGTGAAGCTGCCTTATGACTTGGATGAAGATTTTCCATCACTTCAACCAAAGGAGCCAAAGCAGATTGAAGAAAGTGATTCGGAGATTGACCTAGAAGACTTGGAAAGACTAAAGCTATGGAAGAACAAAGGTAAAGCAAAGATGCAGGATGCTACATATGGACCCGAGAGCTCACATCAACCACTTAGAAGGTCTTCGAGGGAGAAGAAGAAACCAGAGAGGTTTGGTTATGATACTTCTTTGGTCACCAAGCACTCAATCTACATTGCAAAGGATTCAACCAATGAAGAACCTACCACATTTGAAGAAGCACAAAGCAAGAAAGCTTGGAGAGATGCAATGGATGAAGAAATGGAAGCCTTGAAGGAGAATGACACTTGGGAGCTTGTACCTAACAAGCCATCTATGAAGATAATCGGATCTCGATGGATATACAAAATCAAGAGGAATCCAGATGGAAGTATAAATAGACACAAAGCAAGGTTAGTTGCTAAAGGGTTTGCTCAAACTCATGGTATTGATTATGAGGAGACTTTCTCTCCTGTTGCAAAAATGCCTACAATTAGGGTTCTCATTAGTCTTGCTGCATCTAGAAATTGGAATCTTTATCAACTTGATGTAAAGAATGCTTTCTTGAATGGATGGATTTCTGAGGAAGTGTATATGGCACAACCTCCTGGATATGAGGATGCACATCATCTTAACTATGTATGCAAACTAAAGAAAGCTTTGTATGGATTGAAGCAAGCTCCAAGATCTTGGAATTTCAGATTGGTGACTTATTTGCAGGACCAAGGATTCAAAGCTAGCAAGGCGGATACCTCTTTGTTCATAAAGAGGAATGGATCTGAAGTGTTGAGGAATCACTCACGAATTTGACGAACGGACATAAAAGGAAAAAGAAGGAGAAGACGAATCTTCAGGAAATCAAATTTTCAGGCGCGCAGTATGCATTGTCAGTACGCGGTGAGCGCATTAACAGAGTAACAGAGCTATCAGAGCAATAAACCACGGTGTGCGCGTAACGCTCACATTAAAAATAGGAGCGTGGAGGAGCGCCAAAAAAATGCATATAAACACCAAGCATTAGAAGAAGAAAGAGCCTAGAAGAAGAACCCGAAGAGATGGTGAATAGAAAGAGAGACTGAGAGTTTTAGTTACGAAGAAGACGCCAGAGATAGCGTATGTAGAAGAAGACGCCAGAGATCGCGTGTGTATAGATGAATAACAGAAGCCTGAGTCATCGGGTATTCATCTAAGAGAGATGGTAATAAGAAACTACTCTATATAAGAGAGTTTCTGCAGCTTGAACAAGAAGAGGTCAAGCTCACTTGTACACATCTTCTCTAATAGAAAACACATGTTCATGTGGATGTTTTGTGCGTACTGTTTTATATGGAAGATACAGATTATGTTTATGATACAGTTAAAGTTAGTCAACAGTTAACGTTTTCTCAGTAAACGCATTTTCGGTCAGTTACAGTTCTTACGGTAAACGAGTAATATTCCGGTAGAACAATGAAGTATATCTCGCAGTAGAATTCGAAGTTTTGTGTGAGAACTAGCTCATACTGTAGCTAGACATCTCTACTTTCAGTTGATCAAAGTTTCCGGTGGAAAAGGATATCTATATACGGTACAAAGTGTGACCGGAAAGAGGTTGTCTGAACGGGTGGAGTTTTCTATTAAACTTCGGAAAGGTTTTAGTCAGTGGAGGAAGTTCACGTACCACTTCCTTACTTCTTGTATACTCACTTGAAGTTATTATAAACAGAATTGAAGTTCATTCCGGTACAATTCCGGTACGATTACGGTGTCAGTCCAGTGACAGTCCGGTGAAATTTCGGTGCACCCTTTCCAGTAAAGTTAGAGCGCAGTCTTATATGTTGAGCGCTAGACTTCGCTAAGCTATTGTTGGTAAAAGAGGTTTTCTGTATCACTCTAGTTTAGCACTCTATTTGGTGGCGCGGCAATTTCCGCAGGCCTGACAGAGTTCAAGCTTTGTCGCGAAACCCACCTTCACGGCGAAAGTAATTCCGCAACAGTAGTACTAGATCTGAAGTTTTCGCCAACAATTGGTATCAGAGCCCAGGTTATTCCCTATCATTGCAGATCACGTCCAAATTGATAAACTGGACAGAGATAATTATCCCGCATGGGTAATGCGCATGGAAGCCTTACTTATGAGTAAGGACTTAATGATGTACGTGACTGGAGAAGAAAAGAAGCCGATTTTTGAAGATGATAGCCAACCAGAAAAGAAAGAGATAGAAGCCTTGAAGTTGTGGCAAAAGAGAGATGCAACGGCAAGAGCCTACATCTACAACACTGTTTCAGATCATCTGCTACCGCACATTAGAGGTCTGGAGAAAGCAGAGGATATATGGAGTGCATTGGAAGATCATTTCCAAAATACTACGAAAGCCAGGAAGGCTAGCTTATGGTCCGAATTTACGACATTCAAAAAGAAGTCGAGTCAAGGCATCAGTGACTACGTCACTAAAATGAAGGATCTAGCAGATAGTCTAGGATCCATAAATGAAGAAGTCGAAGATCATAGATTGATAGCGCAAGTGCTCACAGGTTTGAGAGGAGATGAAAGGTGGAAACCTTTCGTACTATCAACCGAACTTTCCCTAAATCATTTTGTACCAGATTTAAATCAGTTGCTTGGTTTGATGCTCACATATGAGCAAGACCTGAAAGGAGACGCAGACAAAGGACAAAGCTCTGCAATGTACATGAAGAACAAGAAGAAAGACAAAGGCAAGTCAAAAGATGAAGAAGAGTCGAGCTCTCAAGCCTATTACGCAAGAGGTAAAGGCACTGGCAGAGGAAGAGCAAGAGGAAGAAGCAGCCAGAATACCACCAAGAAAGCTTGCTGGATTTGTGGACTAAGTAACCATCTGGCACATGACTGTTGGCACAACCAACAGAGGTCAAATCTGAACCAAAACAACAATAGCAGAGGCAGTAGCGGAAGAAATCAGAGTAATGCTCAAAGAGGAAGACAAAACCAAAGAGGAGGCTATGGTAGAGGTGGAGTGAGAAATTGGGGACAGAATCAATCCTACAACACCACCTACAACAACTACGCAAACGACACGCAGAATGAAAGTCATACATCGTTGATGATGAACTCTATCAGCACATCAGATAATGAAGACCTAAAGGTATTTTACATTGATTCTGGATGCTCTAATCATTTGTCAGGAAATATAGAACTGATGTCAGAATTAGAAAAAGGTAGTTCTAGTCACACTGTTCAAACAGGTGACAATACAAGACACAAAGTACAATCAATCGGAAAAGTGAAATGCAAAAGTGGAGCAGATTTGCTAACCAATGTTCTGTATGTTCCAACCATACCGAAAAATCTGATCAGTGTAGGACAGATAGTCGAAAAAGGTTTTCATGTCAGATTTACAAATAAAGGAGTATTTTTAGAAGATCCCAAGAACGGATATTATCAGATCGTCTCTGGTAAAAAGGAAGGAAGACTCTTTACTTTAAGAGTACAAGGGAACATTGGCCAAGCCTTGCTCACACATGATGAAAAGGTGATTACAGAACTTGACCTCTGGCACAAGAGACTAGGTCATTTCAATGAAAAAGGAATCAAAGCTATGATAGCGAATGGGTCTGTACTGGGATTACCGAACGTACAGAACCAACATATGATTTACAAATGTGAAGCTTGTCAGATGGGAAAAGCCCACAGGTTACCTTTCCAGAAGAAAGGATTCAAACATGACGGTGTGCTAGAACTCATACATACAGATGTATGGGGACCAACAAAAGAAGGATCAATCAGCGGATCGAGGTACTATGTCTTATTCATTGATGATGCAACAAGATGGATAACTCTTTATGTTTTGAAGGAAAAATCAGAAGTATTTGGAGCCTTCAGGCATTTTCATGCATATGCTGAAAGACTTACCGGTCAAAAGCTTAAAAGACTGAGGTCTGATGGAGGGGGAGAATACTTCTCCCAATAATTCAATGACTATCTTTGGAACGCAGGTATTAAGAGAGAAATAACCTGCAGGTATACACCACAACAAAACGGTGTAGCAGAAAGGAGAAACCGAACTCTAGTCGAGTTTGCACGAGCTATGCTAAAAGAAAAGAATTGCCCGGATTTTCTTTGGGCTGAAGCCGTAAATACAGCTACATACTTGGTAAACAGATTACCATGTACAGCCTTAGAAGGAATGACTCCTTACGAAGCTTGGTGGGGAAAGAAGCCAACACTTGATCACTGCAAAGTGTTTGGATCAGTAGCATATGCTTATGTACCGTCTCAACTTAGACATAAGCTTGAACCGAAAGCAGAGAAATATGTATTCGTCGGATATGATGAAAAGCAGATGGGTTACAGGTTATGGAGTCCTCAAACCAAACATTTTACTATTTCCAGAGATGTAACATTTGATGAACAGAAGAGCTGGTATGCAGATCAGAGTCATACAGCTGAAGAATTTGAAGAAGAAATAAAAAGGAAAGAGAAAGGGAAATCAATTGTGCAAGTGAACAGAGATGAAGATCATATGCAGGCGAGTACGTCCAGAAGAAGATCAGGTTTGAGAAACGAAGATGAAGACGATGCACATGAAGAATATGAGCTAAGAAGGTCAAACAGAGTAAGAAGACAACCGGAAAGATACTCGTATGATACATCGTATATAACTCAACAAGATTATGCATATATGGTTAAAGATGAGGATGAGCCTCAGAGCTATGATGAAGCCAAAGGCAAGAAGCAATGGCAAGAAGCAATGGAAGAAGAATTCACCGCACTGGAAGAGAACAAGACATGGGAGCTTGTTCCTAAACCGAACGGTAAGAAAGTGATCGGAAATAAATGGGTGTTCAAAATAAAGAAACTTGCAGATGGAAGGATAGCCAGACATAAAGCGAGACTGGTTATCAAGGGCTATGCTCAGACGCATGGCATAGACTATGACGAGACATTCAGTCCGGTGGCAAAGTTGTCAACCATAAGAACAGTGGTTGCCATAGCAGCATCAAAAGGATGGAAGCTAAGTCAGCTAGATATAAAGAATGCATTCCTGAATGGATATATATCAGATGAAGTCTATATGGAACAACCGGAAGGATTTACAAGTTCCAGATACCCAAATTTTGTTTGCAGGTTAAGGAAAGCACTTTATGGACTGAAGCAAGCTCCAAGAGCTTGGAACTACAGACTTGTGAAGTATCTCAATGAACTTGGATACCAAAGTTCGAAGGCAGATACAAGTCTACTCATCAAAAGGACGGGAGAAGGAATGATCTACATTTGTATCTATGTAGATGACATAATAATTACAGGAACCTCAGATGAAGGAATCCAAGAAGTGAAGAAACTGCTCGGAAAGGAATTCAAAATCAGTGACCTGGGAAAGTTATCATACTTTCTAGGAATGGAAATCACATACACAGATCATGGTATATATGTGGCACAAGAAAGGTATCTCCTAACCTTACTAAAGAAGTTTAATATGGAGAATTGCAGAGAGGCTTCAACACCACTTGAAGTAAATCATAAACTCAGCAAATATGATGGAACAGAGTTCAAAGATATGAAGAAGTATCAGTCGTTAGTAGGAAGCTTAATTTACGCTACGTTAACAAGACCGGATCTTAGTTATCCGGTGGAAATTCTATCACAGTTTATGCATTGTCCGACAGATCAACATTGGGTTGCAGGACAAAGAGTTCTCAGATATATCAAAAGAACTATAAAGGAAGGATTGTATTATCCTTTTACGTCAGATATAAAGCTCAGAGCATATAGTGACTCAGATTGGGCAGGAAGTCAAGATGACCAAAGATCAACACACGGATATATGATATACCTAGGAGATAAGCTGGTAAGCTGGTGTTCGAAGAAGCAACACACAGTAGCCTTATCGTCAACAGAAGCAGAATACAAAGGACTAATAGAAGCAGCGAAAGAAGTAATATGGATGCAGGCTTTACTTAAAAGCATGAGTATTGATCAAGGTATACCAATCATACATGGAGACAATATGAGCTCTCTATATCTTGCAGTGAATCCGGTGTTTCACGCAAGAACAAAACACATAGAAATTCAGTATCATTTCCTGAGGGAAAAGGTAATGGAGAAGGAGATAGAAATAGTCTACACTCCTACGAAAGATCAGATAGCAGATATCTTGACAAAAAGCTTGGATGGAACGAAGACAAACAGATTCAAAGAAATGGCAGGTATAAAAGAAAGAAAGATATATGAAAGACCGGAAGAAGTCAAATTAGTGATTGAGGGGGAGCTGTTGAGGAATCACTCACGAATTTGACGAACGGACATAAAAGGAAAAAGAAGGAGAAGACGAATCTTCAGGAAATCAAATTTTCAGGCGCGCAGTATGCATTGTCAGTACGCGGTGAGCGCATTACAGAGTAACAGAGCTATCAGAGCAATAAACCGAGGTGTGCACGTAACGCTCACATTAAAAATAGGAGCGTCGAGGAGCGCCAAAAAAATGTATATAAACACCAAGCATTAGAAGAAGAAAGAGCCTAGAAGAAGAACCCGAAGAGATGGTGAATAGAAAGAGAGACTGAGAGTTTTAGTTACGAAGAAGACGCCAGAGATAGCGTATGTAGAAGAAGACGCCAGAGATCGCGTGTGTATAGATGAATAACAGAAGCCTGAGACATCGGGTATTCATCTAAGAGAGATGGTAATAAGAAACTACTCTGTATAAGAGAGTTTCTGCAGCTTGAACAAGAAGAGGTCAAGCTCACTTGTACACATCTTCTCTAATAGAAAACACATGTTCATGTGGATGTTTTGTGCGTACTGTTTTATATGGAAGATACAGATTATGTTTATGATACAGTTAAAGTTAGTCAACGTTAACGTTTTCTCAGTAAACGCATTTTCGGTCAGTTACAGTTCTTACGGTAAACGAGTAATATTCCGGTAGAACAATGAAGTATATCTCGCAGTAGAATTCGAAGTTTTGTGTGAGAA
Source organism: Ceratopteris richardii (assembly GCA_020310875.1). Lineage (NCBI taxonomy): Eukaryota > Viridiplantae > Streptophyta > Polypodiopsida > Polypodiales > Pteridaceae > Ceratopteris > Ceratopteris richardii. The sequence goes on from CM035411.1 coordinate 13,564,834, forward strand.
CTAGCTCATACTGTAGCTAGACATCTCTACTTTCAGTTGATCAAAGTTTCCGGTGGAAAAGGATATCTATATACGGTACAAAGTGTGACCGGAAAGAGGTTGTCTGAACGGGTGGAGTTTTCTATTAAACTTCGGAAAGGTTTTAGTCAGTGGAGGAAGTTCACGTACCACTTCCTTACTTCTTGCATACTCACTTGAAGTTATTATAAACAGAATTGAAGTTCATTCCGGTACAATTCCGGTACGATTACGGTGTCAGTCCAGTGACAGTCCGGTGAAATTTCGGTGCGCCCTTTCCAGTAAAGTTAGAGCGCAGTCTTATATGTTGAGCGCTAGACTTCGCTAAGCTATTGTTGGTAAAAGAGGTTTTCTGTATCACTCTAGTTTAGCACTCTATTTGGTGGCACGGCAATTTCCGCAGGCCTGACAGAGTTCAAGCTTTGTCGCGAAACCCACCTTCACGGCGAAAGTAATTCCGCAACAGTAGTACTAGATCTGAAGTTTTCGCCAACATGAAGTGATCTATTTATGTGTGTATGTTGATGATATTATTATCACACGCAATGATCATGAAGGAATCAAACAAGTAAAGGCTCAAATGAAGGAGGAGTTCAAAATAAGTGACCTCGGACCACTCACTTATTTTCTTGGATTGGAGTTGATCTACACAGATTCAGGTATATACATCACACAAAGGAAGTATGTCCATGACATGCTCGTCAAGTTCAAGATGGAAAATACCAAGTGTGCAGGTACACCTATGGAGAAAAATCATAAGCTTAGTGCTTATGAAGGAGAGCCAATTGAAGACATCACAAGCTATCAAAGCTTGGTTGGAAGTTTGAACTATGCAACACTCACAAGGGTGGATATATGCTATAGTGTTAGCATATTGAGTCAGTTTATGCATAAGCCAAGAAGACCACATATGGAAGCAGCCAAGAGAGTCCTCAAGTACCTAAAGGGGACCATGAATGAAGGTTTGTTCTATTCATATACTTCAGATATTGAGCTAAAGGTCTACTCAGATGCAGATTGGACCGGATCTAAAGATGATAGAAGAAGCACATCAGGGTATATATCATTTGCAGGTTCAAAAATCATTTCTTGGTCATCGAAGAAGCAACCAACCGTGGCATTATCTTCTACTGAAGCGGAATATAGAGGTTTAGCTAATGCAACTCAAGAAATCATGTGGTTAAAGTCTTTGTACACAGATCTTGGACTTCATTCTTCAACACCTCATATTTTTGGTGACAACACAAGCTCACTACATCTAGCAGCTAATCCGGTATACCATGCTAGAACCAAGCATATTGAAGTCCACTACCATTATGTAAGGGAGAAGCTAATGAGCAAGGATATTCAACTATCCTATGTCTCTACAGATATGCAATGTGCAGCCATGTTGACTAAAGCTCTTGATGGTACAAAGTTAAGTAGATTCAAGTTGATGATTGGCTTGCAGGAAATCAAGGACAATTGAAGACTTATTTGGAGGCCAAGCATGTTAGGCTTGAGGGGGAGTTGTTGGTGCATTTTACCCAAGCCTACATGCTTGATATATTTGATATCATCCTCATTTGTAAGTCACATGAGTAGTCATGTGAACACCTCTTGTAAAAGAGTTCATTTTTATCTCTTGTAATTGAAAAAAGAAAAAGGAAAAGGATGGCTTACCTCATGCATGATGTAAAAGCAATTTCGTGGCTCTAACTACCAAAACCCACAATTTTTTGAGCTGAGGGAATATCTCCTAACTTTGGGGATCACTTTTAGGTGGAGCCATTGGAATTCGAATTCAAAACTCCCTCCAAGAATAGCTATAAAAGGAGCAAGAAGGAAGAGGCGATTAGCAAGCCTTGTACGTGACCACTTCATGTCATTTTGTAGAGTTTGAAGAGCTTACTCCATAGCTCTATCATTCTACTCCCATTGTGCAAAGATTCATTGCCAATGTGGTTGTAACCATATGTGAATCTATACATTTATCATCATTTACTTCTCTGTTTTGTTCTCTGTTATACTCACTCAGAGCAGTAGCTTCAGAAGGTCATATCTCGAGTTTTACTGAACATTTTTCAGTGATTTAATGCGTGTTGGATAGCTCTTACTGTCTCGTTTTCGCATATCAATTCTCAAGGTCATTGAATTTATAGTTTTGGAGATATCTGCATTTTACTGCTCACTGGTCTATCTCTCCAAAAATAGCAAGTTTTGGGAGCTAGTCATTTCGCAACTAGTTTGTCTTGACTTAAACTTTTGGGATACATGTTCCAAAGTACTTGGCTGATATTTTGGTGGATTTAGGAAGCTTAAAGGGTATACTAATCAACTCTGAAGTCTCAGTTGGCTGGTGTGAAGCTGGTTGTAGCAGCACCTACTCATCTTTGGATTGCATCCACCATCTTTCTTCACATGAATTACCCCACTTCACAGGCCCATGGGAAGCTAAGTCCACTTGTATGAGAGCACCCACAATCATGGTAAGAAACGAAGACTCGGTCATACCTAGGAACACAAAGGTAGTGAAAAACACTAAAGTGCAGTGTAACCTCACTTTAGAAGAGCTACTCAAAGTAAGGCCAGAACTATGGAAACATGTAGCCAAACAAGTACCAGAGATAGCAAAACCTCATTCCCAGGTAGGATCTCATCGCATAGTGCCAGAGATACCTTTGGACAAGATAGGAGACATGAGCGAAGGTGAAGAAGGAAACACCTATCTTCCCATTACCCATCAGGGGTACACAACCAAGGCAATTCTCGACTCTGGTGCAGGAGTTGCAATTGCTACCACTTCCCTATGGAAACGTTGGGGCATGCCAGCACTCAGGCCCACGAGGATGAAATTGCAAATGGCTGATAGTCACATAGAGAGACCCTTGGGTTTGCTAGAAGGAATAACTCTCACCACATGTGGTGTTGAGTTTGAGCACACATTTGCTATATGTGACTTTAGCAAAAATCATGCCTATGAGATGATTTTGGGAAGACCATTTATGCGACCGTTGCAAGTGGTACAGGATTGGGGAACCAATTCCTTGTATTTGCAACACTTAGGTGTCACGACCAAGGTTAATCTCAAAGATTACTCTCATAGAGATGTCCCTCCTATCCAATGGAATCCTATTCATAGAGCCAAAGATGATACAGAGTCTGTGCACTCCATAGGATCAGGATCCTCATGGATGCATGAAGACACTCACTTATGGATGTGTAAAGTGGCAGTGGAAGAAGAGAAGAGAGAAAAAGCCAGAGAGGTAGGTGCGAAGGAAACCCATAGATCAATTCAAGACCTAGCCTATGCGCCTGTTGTATTCCCTGACGAAGAATTTGAACCCCACGGCTGGGCAGAAATTCTAGCAACAATGGATGTAGCCATCAATGAGGAACAATGGACACCACACTGTGATGAGGATGGCTATGATATTTCAGTATTCTCCATAGAGCCAATCATGGGAGATGCCGTTTTAGAAGAATGCAAACCTAGCCCTGATGCATTTGAGGATGTGAGCGACTCCGATCTAGAGTCAATCATTATGGACCCACCCTTTGCATCAGATGAAGAATACTTCTATGAAGTAGAATTTCAACCCCAGAGACACGGAGAGTTTACAAATGATGTAAGGTTAGCCACACAAGTGATCCTTAAGGATGAAGGGAAGAAAAGAAAGAAGAGAGAAGTCACACTAGAAGAGGAAGAATCTTTGTTTGAGGTCCCTGAAAACTTTAAAAAGTATGAGATAGACGATAGGAGAGTCATGGTAAGGATGCCAAAACGTGAGGCTCAATCAGGAGAGGCCTATGATAACAAAGAAACCACCAAGAAAATAGTGGTAGCCCTAGAAGAGGGAGAGGAGAGATGCACGTACATAGGCCATGACCTAACAGAGGAAGAAGAGCATGCATTAATAGCCTTGCTAAGAGAATACAGAGATGTATTCGCTTGGAGTTACAAGGATTTGAAAGGTGTAGACCCGGACATATGCTCACACATTATCCCCATGACCTCAGATGCTAAGCCTTCTAAGCAAAAGCCATACACATACAATAATAATTATGCTGCTAAGATCAAAGAGGAGATAGATAGACTGGTAGAAGCTGGATTTATCTATGAAATTGAGCACACCGAGTGGGTATCCCCCATTGTAGTTGTACCCAAGAAGAATGGAAAGCTACGCGTGTGCATTAACTTGAAGAAGGTTAATGCAGCCACTATTCGAGACAACTATCCGCTTCCTATAACTGAGCATCTACTAGAAAGGGTAGCGGGCAAGGAAGTGTACAGCTTCCTTGATGGATTTTCGGGCTACAATCAGGTAGCCATAGCTCCAGAAGATCAGCATAAGACATCTTTTGCCATAGAGTCGGGCATATTTGCCTTTAGAGTAATGCCATTTGGGCTTACCAATGCTCGTGCAACTTTCCAAAGATTGATGTGTCACGTGTTTAAAGAGTTCTTGAGGAAGAATTTAGAGGTCTATGTTGATGATCTCTGTGCTCATTCCAACATTAGACAAACCCATATCCCTGAACTCAGACAAATCTTTGACAAATGTCGGGAGTATCAAGTCTGCTTGAACCCAGAAAAGTGTGTTTTCATGGCCAGGCAAGGCAAGGTTCTAGGACACATAGTTTCAAAGAATGGCATATCCACCGATGAAGAGAAAGTAAGAGCAATCGTCGAGCTACCTAAGCCAAAGAATGTCAAGGAAGTACAAGCTTTCATGGGGCATTGTGGTTATTACCGACGCTTTATACACATGTATGCTATCATTGCCAAGCCTCTGTACGGACTTTTGACCAACTTTGAGTGGACTGATGAATGTGACAATTCCTTCAATCAGCTTAAACGGCGATTATGTTCAGCACCAATCTTGACCACACCAAATTGGAATAAGCTTTTTCATGTTCATGTAGATGCATCCAATTATGCTATTGGATGTGTACTCGCACAACCTACGGGCGAAGGTAATATGGATCTTCCAATTGCCTATGCTAGTAGACAGTTGAATGCAGTTGAACGGAACTATACCACCACCAAACGAGAAGGATTAGGCATGGTATATGCAGTTAAAAAGTTTAGACACTATTTGCTTGCCAATAAGTTTAAATTTCTTACCGATCATCAGGCATTATTGTACTTGGTAAACAAACCATGCTGTTGGCAGTAGCCAGAGGCATAGAAGACGTGGAAGCATGTAAAGGTAGAGCAGGGAGTCAGTTGGATCTTTTTTCAAAAAGAATTATGTTTTAAAATACTTTTCAAAACCTCCAACAGTGATTTTCATCACTATTGTAACATATGTAACATAGAAAAACCCTTTTTTGTAATCCATAGCTCCATTTTGTGCAAGCCAAGGAGTCCTCAAGCTTGAGGAGCTTAGGTAGAATGAGCGTATCAATTTTGGTTATTTTTAGACACCGTTTACCCCTTCAAATAGCACTTAGGACCTATTTTTTAACTATGCCAGTCACTAGATGTGAAACCGGTCAAAACTAGTCTAGAAACTATAAAAAGAGCTAGAGAGCTCATTTTTTAGGTGAGCTTGTTGAGTAGAGAAGAGCTTAGAGCTATTTTGAGCTTGTAAGAGTGTTCTTGAGTAATAGAGTTGATTTCTCACCTTCCATTGTGTCTTGCTTGTCTCTTGGTAGTGTGTGTGTATGTGTGTGTGCATCTCTATGCTTCTCACCTTCACTCTCACTTCATCTCACATTCACGATCTTCATATCACTCCTATCTCTTCCGCGGACTGACATTAAGGAGGTGGAGCTTCTTAACGTGGTTCTCACCATTGTGCTAGAGCAACACCAAATTTGGCGCCGTTGCCGGGGATCGAGTCTAGGACGAATGTGTGATGGTAAGAGTATAGCAAGAAGTGGCGTTGGAAGGTAAAAATTTCAGTTTTTGTTGTTGTTTTTAGTTAGTTTTTAGTGTTTTTCACCTCCCCCACACTCCATCTTCATCACTGCATCATCATCTCCAACTCCAAAAAAATCACAAAATTCACCATATCCACACATTCTCCTCATTTCCCCTCATTTGTGCATGTGCAAGAGAGAGAGAGCTTTTGTGCTTGTGTGTACTTGTGTGTTTTTGAGTTTTCTTGCAGGTACAGAGCTCCAGTGCATCAGGAAGGCTGCAAAAAGGTAAGAAAATCACTTTCTGTCAGAAATTGTTGACTGTGTCAGACCATCGCGATGGTCTGCCAAGTTCGGAATTTGAGGTAAGCGAGTTCATGGGCGTGTAGGCGACCCTTGTGCCTCTAGGAATCCACATACGCATTTCAAAAATTCACACTTTGGTGGACCATCGCGATTGGCTCAGACCATCGCGATTGTGTCACACCATCGCGATTGTGTCACACCATCGCGATTGGCTCACGCCATCGCGACGGCTCGGCCGGACCATCGCGACGGTCTCACGCCATCGCGACGGTTCACTTGAACCATCACAACAATCCTTGACCATCGCAACGATCCCGTCAACCCCAACCATCGTGATTGGCCCATGCCATCGCCTCGATAGTGCCACGTGGCAAGCTAGACCATCGCGATTGCTCACTAGCCACGCCATCGCGACGAGACCCTTACACCATCGCGACAGCTCAAAATTTGGACCATCGCGATTGGCTCACGCCATCGCATCTGTGACCATCGCGACAATTCACTTCGGACCATCGCGACGGTTCACATTGACCGTTGACTGACGCCATCGCGATTGTTCACTCAATCGGACCATCGCGACGCCTCACCCCGACCATCGTGATTGCTCACATTTAGACCATCGCGACCGTGCACTTCAGACCATCGCGACCGTGCACTTCAGACCATCGCGACGGTTCGTGCATCACGCTATCGCGACGGTTCGCCTGGACCATCGCGACGGTCCTAGACCATCGCGATCATCTCAGACCATCACGATTGTCCACCCCAAACGCAAATTTTAGGGTTTCAATTTTTGGCCAATTTTGGGGCTATTTTTGGGAAATTTTTGGGTGAGTAAACTCATAGGAGACCCCTTAGCTCATATTTGAAGAAAAACCTGTTTGTGAATTTTTACCCCCGAGGGCCTGAACGCTCATATCTTTCTCATCCGAAGTCCGTTTTTTGAGCTTAATAGCTCGTAAGAAAGCTCTTGATGAGTACTACGTGACCTCAACTGTTTTTTTTTTTCAAAAAGAATACATTGATTTTTTGAGAGGATATTTTTGAGGTTGACATAGTTGAGCTAGGAAAGGAAAGGGGCTTGGGAAGAAAATTTTTGCCAAAAGTTAAGGGACTTTAAAAGTGTATAAACTCAAGTGCTTGATCATCCATTGTGATATTGATCTAATAGTGGATTTTTTCAGGTCTAGCAAAGGCAATCAAGGGCAACCAAAGCAAGGCAGTGAAGGGCATAAAGCTTGGGAAGCGCGGCTTCTTGGGTATGAGAGCAACCAACAAAGCTGACTTGAGGTTGAAAGATTACTCAACCCCCTCAGTCAATTCTTAGCTTAGGATAAACGTTAGCATTGTGGATTCAAGACAATAGGAACGCCTCAAGTTCAAGAGACTAAATTTATCAAGTCTAAGACTAAAGATAAGGGTGTGTGATAGAAAACCTAAAGGAAAGAACCTAAGTCTGACGGAACGAGAACTCAAAGTACCACAGAAAGTCGAATTCCTGACGCATACATTAAGACAAGAATCTAAAGAAATTTAAAAAGAATCAAGAAAGTAATAACAAAGAATCATTGACGATCTGAGCGTGTACTGAGTGTGCAAGGAAGAAAAGTAATGAACCTTAGATCGGGCAAACACATAGGTAAGTCAGACGGACGAAGCCTTAGATCATCAGAGGCAAGTGGAGGAACTACTGCACGATTGTGGGCTCAACAATTGAACACTAGTTATCCCTACGAGAGCTCAGATACTAGCAAATCAGAAATGGCATTTAGCACAGAAAGACCAGAAGGAGGGTCAAATGTAGCATTACTTAGAAAGACCAGAAGGACCCTATAGGACTCACTTGGAGTTTCTTCGAACCAACCACTTAGGTGCCCGCATCTATGAGGATGGTTTGAGAAGACAAGTGGTGCAAATGCATAATCCCGATCAACCCATTGGATTGGAACGTCCAGTGGTGAAATTCGAAAGAGACGCGTACATAGACAAGGAAGGAACGATGTACATCTTAAGTACGCAGCCAAACAATACAAATGAGTTTGGCGTGATTCAGTTAGAAACGGAAGCGAGAGCACAAGGAAAAGAGCCAATAGAAGAACCTAGAATGCCTAGAGGGAAATCTGTACTGACACGAGTACTAGTTCCAGATTGGACCCCTCAGGACAACAGAAGCATAGAGTTGTTTGTAAATAAAGAAACTGATGAAGCATTTTGGAGATACAGAACGGAACAACCTAGCGAGGTAGGCTCCATCATAATCTACGAGTTCAAGGACCCGGATACACCTGGAAAGGTTGTATACCTGGATGAAACTTCAGAAAGAGTATTTGTGGTACCAGACCATGCTAGAAATACATACACACGGAGAGGTGAATTGGTATTCCCTCCATCTCGAACAAACGTAAACACGAGCCAACAAGGGGCAGGAACATCCTCAGCCCATGGCATGCAAAGAGAGAAAAACAAAGATAGACCGGAAGTAAGCTTCAATCACCCTATAGGGAGAGATAGAACGACCATAGACACGGACCGAGTGGAAAGACAAAGAATGGCAGGTGGTAGAGATGATTTTCCTCTACCTAGACCACGTGAACACGCAAGACTATTAAGACCCACTCAGTTAGTAAAATCCATGAAAAATTACTTTGATGGGACAGGAGATCCCTATGACCATGTCGCAGAATTCAAGCAAGTACTAAGAGCCGAACAAGTCGAAGACATGTTCACGCAATATAATGCATTTGGACTAACATTAAAGAACACAGCTTTAACTTGGTTCCAACCTTTGCAACAGAGGCAATTTAGAGACATCCATCACTTTTTAGAGTCATTCATCACTGAATTCTCTAAAAGTGGGATCAAACATGACACGTCTTCGTTGATTCATAGCTTCAAACAGACCCCTCAAGAAACAGTTAGACTCGCAGAACGTAGGTTTAGACAATATGTTGAAAGATGTCCAATGCAAGAGTTACCCTCACAGGCCAAACAAGTGTCATTGTTTCTAGACGGCTTGTTGAGCTCTAAACTATGCTCCTATGTGTACTTAAAAGAACCCAGAACGCTAGAGCAGTGTGTAAGAATTTGCATAGACATTGAGGACAACTTAGGAGACGAGTTGGAACTCTCAAAAGTCTACAAGGACTCTGATTGTTCTTCTCTAGCATCCACAAAATTGTCTAACTCGATAGAGGACCTAGCAGAAAAAGTGGCCCAGAAACTAGGAGTTTCTAGTAAACAGGTGCCCAAGTTAACAACTAACGTACGTTGTTACACTTGTGGTGGAAATCATTTGGCAAATGTGTGTCCCAATGCAACACAAACACAAGCCAACCCTAGTGGCCAATACTTTACTATTGAGAGAAGATACACGAATCATACGGCTCAGGACTGCCCATACAACAAACAGGCAGTGAGACAGAACTACCCGCAAGCATACGCACAGCCAGGTAGGTATCAAGGCCAATACAATGCTCAGCCTTATTACTATAGGCCTCCTCAGAACTATCCATATCAGGCTCAACAGAGACCTCAACCTGTCTTAGCTCAGCAGCCACCCCCACCAGCGAATGTCATCTATGTCAAATACACTGCTGCAGAAGAGAACCTAAGTAGGGCCTTAGTGCCTTCTTCACCTTTGATCACAAAGAGTGACCCGAACTCAAATAGTTTTGACTCAACTCATATAGATAGTCCACCCGCTTATTACACGGAGTCACCAGAACACGTAGAGACATATCATTACGATAGTCCACCAGTGGAACCTAGTTGGGAGCCCGAATACGCTAATGTGATGTACACAAACCCAAACCCACGGCCCCAATTGAGACAACAAAGACCACAGGGCCCTAGAGGACCATGCTTTAGGGGCCAAGGAGATCACTTCATAAAGGATTATCCACATCCTCTGATAGCAGGGCAATCATAGTACTATAACATCCAAGGCTTTTGTGCCGATTGTGGCAAAGAGCGAGGACTAAACTTTGCATGAAGATGGTAGAATTAGCACAAGCTTTGTTCGAAGCCTCTAGATATCTTAATTGGAATAACATGGCAAAACCTGAGCTACATTTTCAAGGTCTAATGGAGAGGCTAGAATACTTGATAGAAAGCAAAGAGAAAAAGGATCAGCATAGGAATCTTAGTGTCCCAGAGACACAGGAAGGAATGCACCATCCCTGTCTCAAGTACCCAATACAGAGAATCAAGACAATTTGTCTTCCATACATAGGTACTCACATGAATTTTTTAGAGAAATCCAAGAAGAAAAGTGGAGAAAAGAACAAGGAACTCATCCTCGTATTCAAGAAATAGACGACTTGCAAGAGCAATTTCCCCAAGATATCCCCTCAATTTACGATGATGTAGAGGAAGAACAACTGAGTGAACACACGGGTTTTGAATCCAATTCTTTACAAGAATTACCTCAGTTCGCAGGACCTTGGGAAGCAAAGTCTATTAGTATGAGAGCACCCACGATAATAGTGAGGAATGAAGAATCAGTAATCCCAAGAAACACGGAAGTAATCAAGAATACCAAAGTACAGTGTAATCTCACTCTGGAAGAGTTGTTAAAGGTTAAATCGGAACTGTGGAAGCACGTAGCAAATCAATTCCTTGAGCTTGCTACTACTCCCTCACAGATAGGATCACATAAGAAGGTACCAGAAATACCCGTAGAAAAGATCGGAGATGTAAGTGAAGGAGAGGAAGGTAACACGTATCTTCCAATAACCCATCAGGGCTACACCACGAAAGCCATCTTAGATTCAGGAGCCGGAGTAGCCATCGCTACCACCGCTTTATGGAAACGTTGGGGTAAGCCAGCACTCAGACCCACCAGGATGAAGCTACAAATGGCTGACGGACACATAGAAAAACCATTAGGCTTACTAGAAGGCATATCTCTCACCACTTGTGGTGTGGAGTTTGAGCATACCTTCGCCATTTGTGACTTTGCGAAAAATCATGCTTATGAGATGATATTGGGACGACCATTCATGCGTCAGTTGCAAATTGTACAAGATTGAGGAACTAATTCTTTGTACTTGCAACATTTAGGAGTGACTACTAAAGTCAATCTTAAAGACTATTCACATCGAGATGCACCCCCAATAGAATGGAATACCATCCATAAGACACCAGTAGAAACGGAATCTGTACACTCATTAGAGTCAGACCCCTCATGGTTACACGAGGACACTCATTTATGGATGTGTAAAGTAGCAAAACAAGAGGAAGAGCGGTTAGAAGCAAGGACTTTAGGTGCAGAACAACATCCACGAACCCTTCAAGACCCAGCTTACGCACCAGTAGTATTCCCAGATGAAGAATTCAAACCCCATGGTTGGGCAGACATCCTAGCAACCATGGATGTAGCCATCAATGAAGAACAATGGACACCCCACTGTGACGAGGATGGCTATGACATTTCAGTTTTCACGATAGAGCCGATCATGTGTGATTCAGTTTTAGAAGAATGTGAACCTAGCACTGATGCATTTGAGGATGCGAGTGATTTCAATTTAGAGTCAATTATTATGGACCCACCCTTTGCATCAGAGGAAGAATATTTTTACGAAGTAGAAACTCATCCTCAGACACACGAAGAAATTATGAATGATGTGAGGATAGCCACTCAAGTGACTGACAAGAGTGAAGGCAAGAAAAGAAAGAAGAAAGAAACCATGTCAGAAGAAGAAGAATCCTTGTTTGAGGTTCCCGAGAACTTCAAAAAGTATGAAATAGAAGATAGACGAATCATGGTACGAATGCCAAACAAAAAAGCTGATGTTGGAGAAGTGTATGATAACCGAGAGAAAACCAAGAAAATCATAGTTGCCATAGAAGGAGAAGAAGAGAAATGTACCTACATAGGGCACGATTTGACAACTAAAGAAGAAGAAGAATTAGTTGCCCTATTGCGCGAATATAGAGATATTTTTGCGTGGAGCTACAAAGATTTGAAAGGAGTAGATCCAGATATATGTTCTCATAGAATCCCTATGACTCCAGATGCAAAACCTACGAAACCATACACGTACAATGATAACTATGCTGCGAAGATTAAAGAGGAGATAGATCGCTTGATAGAAGTAGGATTCATTTACGAAATTGAGCATACCGAATGGGTATCCCCCATTGTGGTAGTGCCCAAGAAAAATGGAAAACTGCGTGTGTGTATTAACCTTAAGAAAGTTAATGCTGCCACAATTAGAGATAGTTATCCTCTTCCTATCACAGAACACTTATTGGAAAGAGTTGCGGGCAAGGAAGTTTACAGCTTCCTTGATGGATTTTCAGGCTATAATCAAGTAGCCATAGCTCCAGAAGATCAGCACAAGACGACTTTTGCCACAGAATGGGGCATATTTGCATCTCGTGTGATGCCATTTGTCTTAACAAATGCACCCGCTACTTTCCAGCGACTCATGTGTCATGTATTTAAGGAATTCTTATGCAAGAATTTGGAAGTTTATGTCGATGACTTATGTGCACATTCAAATGTAAGACAGACACATATCCCAGAGTTAAGACAAGTATTTGACAAATGTCGAGAATATCAGGTTTGTTTGAACCCAGAAAAATGCGTTTTCATGGTCAGACAAGGCAAAATTCTAGGACACATTGTGTCAAAGAATGGGATTTCTACAGACGAAGAAAAGGTGAAAGTAATTGCAGAATTACCTAGACCAACTAACGTGAAAGAGGTACAGGCATTTATGGGCCATTGCCGTTATTATAGGAGATTCATACACATGTATGCAATCATAGCCAAGCCTTTGTACTCTCTTTTGACCCATTTTGAATGGACAGATGAATGTGAGAATTCATTCAACGAACTTAAACGACGTTTGTGCTCAGCACCTATATTGACAACCCCAGATGCATCCAACTACGCCATAGGATGTGTGTTAGCACAACCCACGAGTGAAGGTAACATAGATCTCCCCATATCTTACGCGAGCAGACAGTTGAACGCAGCAGAAAGAAATTACACCACTACGGAACGAGAAGGATTAGGAATGATCTATGTACATGTGGATGCATCCAACTACGCCATAGGATGTGTGTTAGCACAACCCACGAGTGAAGGTAACATAGATCTCCCCATATCTTACGCGAGCAGACAGTTGAACGCAGCAGAAAGAAATTACACCACTACGGAACGAGAAGGATTAGGAATGATCTATGTAGTAAAGAAATTCAGACATTATTTGTTGGCAAACAAGTTCAAATTCTTTACAGATCATCAAGCCCTACTGTACTTAGTCAACAAGCCATGTAACACAGGACGATTAATACATTGGTTTCTATTACTCATGGAGTACGATTTTGAAGTAGTAGTCAGGAAAGGAAAGACACATCTCAGAGTTGACCACCTTTCAAGATTAACCTCAGGAAAAGCTCCTCAGGGAGTAGTGGATGATTTACCAGATGCATATTTGTTTAACCTTGAGATAGCACCAGAATGGGCTAAGCCTATAGTCCCTATTCTCACATACGGACCCAAAAATCCCAGGATAAGGATCAAGAAAGGAGAGATTACCAAGTCTCAAAGATACCAAATCATAGCAGGAAGCATATATAAACAGGATAATCAAAAGATTCTTGCTTGTTGTGTAGATGAATCAAAACATGCGAATTGGTTGCAATTAGCACATGTAGGTGCACTAAACCAACATCATTCGAAACATCGAACATTACAGACTCTGCATAGACTAGGAGTATATTGGCCTACGATGGAAGCAGATGTCTACAAGTTGTGTAAAGAATGCCATGCTTGTGGTGAAAGACCACCAGTAGAACATGCTACATTATATCACGTGTCTCTCACACCAGAATGGAGTGAACCTTTAGTGACATACTTGAGGACGAACACATTCCCTCAAGGAATGAATTTAGCACGACAACGCAGTCTAGAGCAGGAAGCTCAAGACTATTCACTTATTGGTGATAATCTATATTACAAAAGAGGAAGAGATGGATACTTAAGACAGTGTGTTCATGAAAGCGATTATCTGAGCATACTAGAGACTGCACACCAAGGTGTTGCAGGAGGTCACTTTGGACCAGATAGGATAATCAAAGCCATCCTCTTTGCAGGATTATGGTGGCCCACTCTTCACATGGATGCGCATACCTATGTTAAGAGATGTGATGTGTGCCAAAGAACTCAATTTCCTACTCGCAGAGATGAAATGCCATTGAAACCCATGATGGGCGGACGTGCATTTTCTAAGTGGGGTATAGACTTTGTAGGACCCATTAACCCCCCTGCAAAAGGTACACATGCGGAATACATTATTTTTGCGATTGATTATCTCACCAAATGGGTAGAGGCAAAAGCCACGAAAAAGAATGATGCACACACGACTGCAAAATTCTTATTTGAAAATGTCTTTACAAGATATGGATTGCCTATAGAGTTAGTGAACGATCGAGGAACTCACTTTCTAAACCAAGTCATTGAATATTTGTTACACGATTTTATGGTGATTCACAAGAAATCCGCACCATATCATCCTCAGGCCAATGGTCAGGCTAAAAGCACTAACAAGATCCTTTGTAACGTACTGACGAAACTCGTGAACAACAAACGTTCAGATTGGGACAAACAGTTACACCACGCTGTTTGGGCATATCGAGTGGCCTACAAGACTGTACTCAATGCAACTCCCTTTCAAATGGTTTTTGGTCAGAATGCTGTGCTTCCTTTGGACTTCTTGATACCGACCCTTAAGGTTGCACAAGAACATCAGTGGACCGGCCATGAATTATCAGCAAGAATAATGGACTTGGAACGATTAGGAGAAACCAGGCTAAAAGCAGCAGCAAGAATATACGCGGCAAAGAAGCGACAGAAAGCATATTTTGATGCACATGTGAAAGATAAAGGCTTGAAAGAAGGAGATTTAGTTCTAGTATATACGCTAAAACAACACGCACGAAAGTTAGAAAAGCGAGGTTATGGACCTATGATCATCAACAGACTCTCGACAAGTGGAGCAATACAATTAGCCACTTTAGAAGGAGATATAATGCCTAATTACATTAGTGGTTGTAGAGTCAGGTTATACCAAGAACCTCTTACTGAGGATATGCTTAGACGACTCACGTTGGCAAAGAATCGTAAGGAGGAAGAAAATAGAATACGAGTTGAAGCTTAGGCAGAAGCTATAGAACGCATTAAGCGCATGAAGTTAAGAAGACAAGGACTAGGGAGAGAACATTATAATCATCTGGAAACATCACCCAGATATTCCATGGCCATGTGTCAAGTAAAATCAAGCACTCATCCTAGCATAGTGGACAGGAGACCATTCATTACAGTCAGGCTAGAGCACGGCAACCCTTGCCAAGAGCTCAGGGCTTTAATTGATTCAGGTGTTGCGACTAGTGCGATTAGATGGTCCCACTATAAGGATTCGGGAATAGAAATGCGGCCAATTGAGGCATACCTCATAGGGCTAGGAGGCATGGAAACCCCTTGCATGGGTGAGGGGGACCTTCCTATCCTCATAAACGAAGTGACCTTGACAGTGAAGCTACTAGTGTGCCATGATGACGACCTGATAGAACCAGTAATCCTTGGCCAAGATTGGCTATACGATCACTCAGTGGACCTAAATCTTAGACAAGGCTCCTTGCAGATTGGAACCTTAGATCAAAAGCGAGTGATACCGCTTGACTTCCCTAATGGCATTCCAACTGAGGTTTGTAGCCCTAGACGCTATGAAATGCATGCGACGGAAGACCGGAAGATCTTTGGTCAGATCAGTCATGTTACGTCTACACCAACCCACGCAGGCTTGGTGATGGACAATTGTCAATCAGAAGGACGTTAGGAGATTTTCCCTTGGGCTTCCTGCAAATTAGAAGGGGCAATTACCCAACCGCTTGGTCAAATGGACACAATCAGCGGTCAGGTGGGTTACATCAGCGAACACATGGGCAAAACACCCTGCGGTGCCCATCCTTCCACACTTACTGCGGACCGGCCTAGATTAAAAGTACGAAACGGAGCACTTCCTAATGGGCAGGTTTCGCAAGTGTTGGACCTCCCTTATTTTCCAAAGCAAAGTGTCCATTCGACCTCTCAACCTCAACCACAAAGGAGTCAACCACTACGAAGGAACCCAGACCGACGGCAATATCAGACGACCCAAAGAGGAAAGCAGTCTCAGCAACACAAAGCAAGTGGCACAAGACAAATATGGGTGCCAAAAGAACAGAAAGCACCGACTGATTTCAACAACGCAGACATTGATAAGAAGAAGTCAAGGCAGAAGCAGAATCAGTATCCAACATCCCCTCGACCTTCTTCTACAAGTTTGACCATTCAACAAATTTGGATCGCCAAGAAGTACCTTATGAATCGACCCACACCCACGCAAATTTGGGTACCCAAACCATGTATTATAGCTCAACCCTCAAGCCATGTAAAATACACCCCTCGAAAATCTTTTCAACCCTCCATACCACCAAATCCGATATCATCTTTTGTCCCTCCGCACAGACCTATCACCCGATCACAAACTCTTAGGAAGTGGATACCGAAACGTATCCAGACGTCTTCTCCTAACCCTTTGTCTAACATAACTCCCACCCCGACTAATAACCATCCTTGTAATGACTCATTCATGACTGAACCTTGTATAAATCCACACACTATAACCCAACATCACCTGTAATAACATCTCCTCAAAGAACTGCATGCAATATCTGAAAACATATAGGTGTCTAGAGACCTGCACTAGTTCTGCAAGAAGCATTGCATCAATCACATCACAACACTTGGCTACACGGGTTACACATCGGTTATGGAAAGAGATTGCGGTCTCACTGTAATGGGATCATAATTAATTTCCATGCTAATGTGTTAATCTTTTGTAGCAGATCTTTTCCATTAGCACGACAATCATCATGCAAACCGAAGAAGGACCATCAGAAGCAGGCCCCAGCGCACCTGTAGCACCTATCGGTGTTTTACTCGCAGAGTCCCATCCGACGGCTCCACCGCCAGAATTCCAAGGATTCCTAGGACCCATGCCTATTGACGATCCTCCTCGAGGCTATACTGAGAAGATTCATCGCAATTCTCATTGGTTTCAAGGGCTGGCAGGACCATTGGCGGATGCTGAGTTTATATTTGAGTCTAATTTGACTTTTGATGACCGTACATGGGGCAAATATCAATTCTTCTCAAGAGAGTTCGAAGGGCTACAGAACACACAAGACTTAACACATGTTTGGGCAAGAGCCGGCTTCACAGAGTATTTCAGTGACCCTTTGCCTAAACCTGACTTCTACAGATGCTATTATTTAATCACCACTTTGATAGCTTCAGAGAACAAGGATGTGCCAAGAACTTTTATTTTGCCATCTTTAGTGAACGATCCACCATATAAAAGATTTTATCTTTCTAAAGATCTGATTCGAGCTGCCATCAAGATTCATGGAACCCACACGCCCACAGAGCGAGAAAGGTTAGTTCCTGACCCTATGAAACGTGGGGACGTCACTAAGTGGGAGGAGATTTCAGCGATCACACCTGAGAAGCAAGAGGGAGGGGGGTGTTGGCAGTAGCCAGAGGCATAGAAGATGCGAAAGCATGTAAAGGCAGAGCAAGGAGTCAGTTGGATCTTTTTTCAAAAAGAATTATGTTTTAAAATACTTTTCAAAACCTCCAACAGTGATTTTCATCACTATTGTAACATATGTAACATAGAAATACCCTTTTTTGTAATCCATAGCTCCATTTTGTGCAAGCCGAGGAGTCCTCGAGCTTGAGGAGCTTAGGTAGAATGAGCGTATCAATTTTGGTTATTTTTAGACACCGTTTACCCCTTCAAATAGCACTTAGGACCTATTTTTTAACTATGCCGGTCACTAGATGTGAAACCGGTCAAAACTAGTCTAGAAACTATAAAAAGAGCTAGAGAGCTCATTTTTCAGGTGAGCTTGTTGAGTAGAGAAGAGCTTAGAGCTATTTTGAGCTTGTAAGAGTGTTCTTGAGTAATAGAGTTGATTTCTCACCTTCCATTGTGTCTTGCTTGTCTCTTGGTAGTGTGTGTGTATGTGTGTGTGCATCTCTATGCTTCTCACCTTCACTCTCACTTCATCTCACATTCACGATCTTCATATCACTCCTATCTCTTCCGCGGATTGACATTAAGTAGGTGGAGCTTCTTAACGTGGTTCTCACCATTGTGATAGAGCAACACATGCAATACAGGCCGATTAGTAAGATGGTTTCTCTTACTAATGGAGTATGACTTTGAAGCAGTGGTGAGGAAAGGGAAAACTCACTTGAGAGTAGACCATCTCTCTAGGCTCACATCTGGAGAAGCCCCACAAGGAGTGTCGGATGACCTTCCTTATGCTTACTTGTTTAATTTGGAAGTTGTACCTCAGTGGGCTAAGCCATTAGTGCCAGTATTGACATACGGGCCCAATCACCCAATCATAAACACTCAAGATAGGGAGATAATAAAAGCCCAAAAATACCAGATCATGGCAGGAAGTATGTACAAGCACATAGATCAAGGGATCCTAGCTTGTTGTGTGGAAGAGCATGAGTACGCTAAATGGTTGCAATTGGCACATGTAGGTGCATTAGAGCGACACTACTCAAAGCAAAGAACCCTACAGACTCTAAGGAGACTCAGAGTGCATTGGCCGACTATGGAGGCTGATGTCCACAAGTTGTGCAAGGAATGCCCAATCTGTTGCACTAAACCACCTGTGGAGCATGCCACTCTTTATCAAGTGTCCATAGTGCCAGATTGGAGTGAACCATTAGTAGATTTTCTGAGGACGAGAACATTTTCTCAAGATATGACACTGGCCAGACAAAGAATTCTAGAACAAGAAGCCCTAGATTACTCACTCATTGGTGATAATCTGTACAAGCATGGTAAAGATGGTTACGTGAGACTATGTGTCCATGAGAGCGAATATCTCAAGATCTTGGAAGCAGCTCACCAAGGTGTAGCAGGAGGACATTTTGGACCAGATCGGGTGATCAAGGCAATACTATTTGCGGTCTTCTGGTGGCCGACCCTTCACATGGATGCACATACCTATGTGAAACGGTGTGATGTCTGTCAAAGAACTCAGTACCCTATACGCAAGGAGGAGATGCCACTGAAACCTATGTTGGGTGGACGTGCATTCTCTAAGTGGGGAATAGACTTCGTAGGTCCTATTAATCCCCCAGCTAAGGGTTCACATGCTGAATACATCATTGTTGCCACAGACTATCTAACAAAGTGGGTAGAGGTAAAAGCTACGACAAAGAATGATGCTCAGACAACTGCTAAATTCCTATTTGAGAATGTGTTCACAAGATACGGGCTACCTATAGACCTGATAAGTGATAGAGGCACTCACTTCTTGAATGAAGTTATTGAAAATCTGCTCCCATAGTTCTTGGTTGTACACAAGAAGTCTGCCCCCTATCACCCACAAGCTAATGGACAAGCCGAAAGCACAAACAAGATCCTGTGCAATGTGTTGACCAAACTAGTGAATAATAAACGCTCTGATTGGGACAAACAGCTACACCATGCTGTTTGGGCATACCGAGTTGCCTATAAAACGGTACTCCAAGCCACCCCCTTTCAGATGGTATTTGGCCAAAATGCAGTGCTACATTGGACTTCTTGATACCTACATTAAAAATAGCACAAGAGCATGAATGGACGGGTCATGAACTCTCCTCTAGACTCTTTGACCTTGAACGGTTAGGAGAAACAAGACTGAGGGCGGCTGCGGGGATATATGCAGCTAAGAAACGACAGAAGGCATACTTTGATGCCCATGTTAAGGATAAAGGCTTGAAGGCCGGAGACTTAGTGTTGGTGTATACCCTAAAACAACATGCAAGAAAGCTCGAAAAGAGAGGTTATGGACCTATGATCATAAATAGGATCTCAACCAGTGGAGTAGTTCAACTCGCTACACTGGAAGGTGATGTCTCCCTAGCTACATCAGCGGGTGCAGAGTCAAATTATATCAAGAACCCCTGACTGAAGAGATGTTAGATTGACTTAACACTGCCAAGAAACGCAAGGAAGAAGAAAAGCGAATTTGAGAAGAGGCACAAGCAAAAGCTTTAGAACGCATCCGAAGGATGAAGTTGAGAAGACTGGGTAGGGATCAGCCTAGGGTAGATGACTATGCGGACCCAGGATATCATATGGCAATGTGTGAAGTCTCAGGAATAAGATCTCATAGAATAATTGATAGACGAACTTTTGTAACATTAGAGATAGGACAAGGAAAGTGTGCAAGGACTGTAAGAGCCTTGATTGACTCAGGTGCAGCCACTAGTGCTGTTAAATTTTCTTACTGTCAAAAGTTGAAATTAATTGTCAATCCTATAGAAGCATATCTCATAGGATTGGGAGGTGTGGAAACCCCTTGCATGGGCGAGGTGGAACTTCCCCTCTACATTCAAGACGAAGTAATGACAGTTAAAGTGCTAGTGTGTCAAGATGAGGACCTCACGGAGCCTCTTGTCTTGGGTCAAGACTGGATCTATGATCATGCAGTCAACCTAAACCTAAGAAGTGGACTCCTTCAGGTCTGGGTAAATCAGAATCGCATTACAATTGAGTTAGAAAATGAAGCACTCAAGGAATTAGACAAAGCACACACTCCTGGTCCTTCCAGGGGTACACATGAAGATGACCATGTTATTCTTGTCCAAAACTGTGTGATGCAGAGGAATGATGATTTCAATCAAGAAGTCAGGGGCGCAACGGAACTCCCTTCTTTTCCAGAGACCAGAGGGATGCAGCAACCAAAGGCAGATCAAATACCTATGCTGGAGGACAAAAGAACGTGCGAAGCAGAATGTCTCAGCCATTGAAACAAGTGTGGGTGCGGAAAGGCAAACACCCTGTTGCGGTCAAGCCAACCACACGGGCAAAACTTCTTATTGATAATCAACAACATGACACTAATAAGAAGTTTTTCAGAAATTCTTCTGCGAAAGTAAAGTCTATTTGGGTACCCAAGAAGTTGATGAAGGCCATCCCACACTCACGACAAATTTGGGTGCCTAAAGCTTGCTTGCACGCTCAAATAGTTACACTGAGGCCACACCCTGTACAACATGGTTCACTCACTCGAACATCTGATACCCTTTCTTATACAACACGCACGGACACACATTGGTCCATGAGCACAAGCAGAATCACTTGTAAATGGGTCCTTAAAAAGCCTCATTTCCAAGTAGACACTCCTGAACAGCCCTCGAGAGTCCCCACAAAATCAAGACCAACAGCAAATCAGTTTGTTTGGAAGCCCAAAACGTGTAATAAACCCCCCGACCCTCATTTGTAAATTCATATCCACTTACTCACTACATCACTCATACACCGCATCTTTCCATTTAGCTCCTAGGAATATCCATTCACTAACTACACACACGATCCCCAAGCACTTATTGACCTACTAACCTCTCACTAAAATCATGTTAATGTTGTAATGGGGACGCATGAATGCTTGGTGTCCATTTGCAATGTTAACATTCAATTGTCTATTCTCACAAAACCGGTGACCAGTCTCTTCACCATGGCCGAGGCAGGAACTAGCTCCCAGGCAGGCACCAGCCCCCAAATCGTGGACATTGAAAGTCTTCCCATTGAAGAGGAATTGAAGAAACGCCCAGTGGCTTTGAGGGCATTACACGCCATACCGATTCAGAATCCTCCACAGGGGCACACATGTTGGAGATAGATGTCTGCGGAAGCACGCGAACAGCACAAGGAAGAAGAAGAATCTTGGAGCACAAACACACAATACTAAATGTATTACTAGAGAATGTACAAAGATAAGTAGCCCATTAGGGCAATAGGTGTATATACAAGCCGGGGGAAAAAAACCTCCTAAAGAGGGAAAAAAGTGCCCCGGCGGTCCTAGAGTGTTCACACACATCACTACCTAAATATATCAACAAATCCCCCCTGGGAGTGATGCGGTGAACAAGGAGCTGGCACTCATGTATAAGGAAGTGCCAAGCTATGTGGAAATCACT
The DNA here is from genome assembly GCA_020310875.1 of Ceratopteris richardii. NCBI lineage: Eukaryota > Viridiplantae > Streptophyta > Polypodiopsida > Polypodiales > Pteridaceae > Ceratopteris > Ceratopteris richardii. The sequence goes on from CM035411.1 coordinate 13,587,053, forward strand.
CCACAAAAGGAAGTAAGCCCAAAGCTTTGCGGAAAGCTTCAAACTTCTCCCTAGGCAGAGCCTTCGTGAAAAGGTCTGCAATGTTCTCCTGCGTGGGCACATATGCCAAGCTGATCTCCCCAGCAGAGAACCTCTCCCTGACATAGTGATAATGCACCTCAATGTGCTTAGTGCGAGCATGGAACACAAGGTTCCTCGCAACTGCCAATGCGCTCTAACTGTCAGTGAAGATGGTGGTGGCAGAAGAATGGCCAACACCCAAATCAGCCATAAGGCGTCTGAGCCACACACACTCAACAGTCACTGTGAAAGCTACCCTATACTCAGCCTCACAACTGGAAGTGGCCACAGTAGGCTGCTTCTTGCTCAACCAAGATATACATGAGCTACCAAGCATGAAGCAAAAACCACTGGTGGACACACGAGTGTCATAGCAACCAGCCCAATCTGAGTCAGAAAAAGCATGCAAATCTGGCGGTAGTGATCCCCCCTTGGGATAAAACAACCCAAGTAGCCGAGTACCACTCAAGTAGCGAAAGATGCGCTTAACCGCTTTCCAATGCATGACTCCTGGGCAATGCATAAACCTGCTCATCTGAGAGACAGCAAACTGAATATCTGGCCGAGTAATGCATAAGTAAATCAAGCATCCAACAGCCTGCTGATAGAGTACAGCATCAAATGCATCTCCAGCATCATGAAGACTCAATCGTAAACCTGTCTCCATAGGAGTGGCAATAGGCTTACAGTCTTCAAGGCCAAAACGCTACAATAATGTGTCAATATATTTCGTTTGACACAAAGCCATTCCACCATCAACTTGCATAAACTGAATGCCCAAATAGTGATGCAAATGCCCCAAATCAGACATCTCAAATGAGGCATGCAAATCAGCCTTAAAATCAGCAACATGTGTCTCAATAGGACCAGTGAGCAGCATGTCATCAACATAGACAACAATGATAAGAAGCACATCATTAGCACGTTTAACATATAAGGTGCTTTCAGTTGGACTGTTCTCAAAACCATGTGCAATCAGATAGGCATGTATCTTCTCATACCAAGCACGTGGTGCTTGCTTTAAACCATATAATGCCTTCTTTAACCTGCAAACCTGGTTTTCATGCCCTTTCTGCACAAAGCCACGGGGCTGAAAAACATACACTTCTTCATGCAAGTCACCATTCAGAAATGTTGTTTTAATGTCCAACTGATGTACATTCCAACCATGATGGGTTGCAAGTGCACAAATGCTCCGAACAGTAGTCATACGGCATGTAGGTGCAAAGGTCTCATCAAAATCAATGCCTTTTTCCTGTGCATAACCCTTTGCAACAAGCCTAGCCTTATACCTGTCAATTGTACCATCAGGTTTACGCTTCAGCTTGTATACCCACTTAGTGCCAATGGCCTTCTTGCCACGAGGCAAGTCACATAAAGACCATGTACCATTCTTCATTATAGCATCATATTCAGATTGCATAGCAGCCATCCAATTTTCTGAATTTTGTGCTTCATCAAAAGAAACAGGCTCATTCTCATCACAGAGACTAGATGCAGCCATAGCATAGCTATCTGATGCAAAGGAGGCACTATGAGAGCCTGAACGAGTACGCTATGACAAAGGTGCATCTAATTTGCTATCACGCAAAGTCTGCACCAGCCATTTTGGCATAGTTTTTGCCTGCTCAATATCAGCTCTCTCATCAACAAGTGCATCATGTAAATCTGCATCAGAAATGGAATGATCTGCATCATCATATGAAACCTGCAAAGGCTGAGAAGTTGCCTCATTAGGACCAGCACTAGCCTGTCCACCTGTAAAAAGAGGCATCAAAGTATCATACATGTCTTTGGAGCTAACAGATGTCTCCTTAGTACATGAAAGTGTTGGTGCAGATCAATCACCAATTGAAGATTTGAAGTAAAGAAGATGGATACATTCACAAGAATGAAGCACATGTACACATATGTACATTAGTTATGACATAAGTTACATATACTTATGCTTTGATAAAAGTTTGTACATAATTGCCTATAAATACTCTTGGAAAAATGTCGGGAAATGAGAGAAGACAATGAGAGACTATGTATGAGCATAGGAATAGAGAAATAAGTGATTGTAAAGGTTAGTAGATACATGAGAAGTGAAGGAAAGTCTCTCTCTCACTTTCAATTGTAGTCTTCTCCAGAAATGAAAGAAATATTGCGCCCGATCTTTTCGAGTCTGCTCCTTCTGTGGTAAATCATTTGTGAAATCCTTTTGAGGATATCTAAGTTGATAGTTGATGAGTTTGTGACCAAAATGTTAGAGTCTAATTGTAAACAGGTTAGGAGAATTATCTGTAGGAACATTCATATGTGTTGAGTGTTCACAGTCTCCTAAAACAGGCGCAGTTTTCAAGTCCAAAGAAATGAGTAGTGCTCGGTGCATAGTGTAAAGTTTTACACATGTGATAGCTCAAAATCTAAGTTGAGAGATAAGCTATCTACAGCCAAAAGGATTTGGTAAAACGGGTTCGACATTGTGAGAACCAAAGTTAAGAAGTTAGGGGTGTCAAATCGACTTCTCAGAAGTACAGATTTGGACATAGGTAACTTGTGAAGTTGATTTCTCAAGTTATACTAAACCTTTTGAAGAATTTTAACTTGGAGGAGGTGCTCAATCTCTAGGCGACACTCCATACAAAATTTCATAGAAAACTTTAAAGGTTTGATAAGTCAATGAGAAGAAATTGTGCAGCAGACTTTCTGTGTTTCATCTTCTTCACAGAATTTTTCAAGTTTTGATAAATTGGAGATTGGACCTCTAATTTGGTAAAGGTTTTGACTTACTCTTGATATAGAGGTGTTCTAAATTCAAGAGTAGGTTGTTCTTTTGGAGATTAACACTCTCCATCAGTGGTATTAGAGCAGGAGACATCAAAATCAAGAAAAGGAGGATCCCGACTGCTGCAGATTTAAGAATTTCAACAATTGAAGAGCTAGAAGGTGAAAGTTTGAAGGCAAAGCTTGAGGAGGAGACCATACAACATCAAGAAGGACAAAAGGAGTCTAATTCGAAGTAAAGGTACACATATTGCTCATAAAGGTTGAAGTTTTCAATACACAGGAGGACACAAGATGGGAGATTCTCTTCAGATAGAGAAATTGGATAGGGAAAACTATCCTGCATGGTCAATGAGGATGGAAGCTCATCTTATGAGCAAAGATTTAATAGCCTACATCACAGGTGAAGAGGAGAAGCCAAGTTTCAGAGATCCTAGTGTTCCAACTAGGGAAGAGTTAGCAGATTTGAAGAATTGGATGAAGAAAGATGCTCAAGCTAGGAGCATTATATATATGGCAGTCAATGATTACTTGTTGCCTCATATTCGAGGTCTTGAAAGTGCAACTGATATTTGGAATGCTTTGGAGGAGCATTTCCAGAATACTACAAAGTCAAGGAAGGCATCCTTATGGGCAGAGTTTACAACCTTCAAGAAGAAGGCTTCTCAATCTATTTCAGACTATGTAACAAGGATGAAAGACATTGCAGATGCATTAGGAGCTGTTGATGAAGACATTGAGGAGGATAAATTGGTAAGGCAAATTCTTACAGGCTTAAGAGGTGATGACAAATGGAAGCCATTCATTTTGTCTACAGAGTTATCACTTGATCATTTCACTCCTGATTTAAATCAGTTGCTAGGTCATATGCTAACATTTGAGCAGGATGTTAAAGGAGATAGTGACAAGAGTGCAGGTCATGCAATGTACTCAAAGGACAAGAAGAAGAATAGCAAAGGAAAGCAACAAGCGAATGAAGATGAAGGCACAACTAGTCAAGCCAACTTCCTAAGAGGTAGAGGAGGTGGCAAAGGTAGAGGAAGAGGCAGGAATAACAAAGATGGAGGCAAAGCTTGCTGGATTTGTGGTAAGACAAATCACTTAGCTAATGATTGTTGGCATAATACTCAGAATAATAATGGATATAATCAGAACTATAACTCTAGAGGAAGAGGAGGCAGAAATCAAAGAGGTAATTTCAGAGGCAGAGGTGGTAGGAGTTACTTTGGAAGAAATGCAGGTAGAGGATTCCAAAGTCAACAATACAACAACACCTACTACAATTATGCTTCAGATCAAAAGGAGGATTCAACATTAATAATGAATGCTACTTGTGAAAGTCAGAGTGAAGATCAGAGAGTCTTCTACATTGACTCAGGGTGTAGCAACCACCTGAATGGTAATATATCTTTGATGACTGATTTGGAGAATAAGGTGTTTAATCATGTTGTTCAAACAGGTGACAACACAAAGCATAATGTGAAGTCAATTGGATCAGTGAAGGCTAAGGATGGTAGTACCTTATTGAGTAAGGTCTTGTATGTTCCTACAATTCCTAAGAATTTGATAAGTGTAGGACAAATTGTGGAAAAAGGTTATGAAGTAAGGTTCACTAATGATGGAGTATATGTGGAAGACCCTAGTCAAGGGTATAAACAGATTGTTTCAGGGAAGAAAGAAGGAAGACTATTTACATTGAAGATTCAAGGCAATATTGGTCATGCTATGTTCACATATGGAGGACATAAGATCTCTGAGTTAGATCTTTGGCACAAGAGGCTTGGACATTTCAATGAAAGAGGTATTAAAAACATGATTAATAATGACTCAGTGCTTGGATTGCCTAATGTTGCAGGTCAACATATGACATACAGATGTGAGGCATGTCAATTAGGTAAGGCTCATAAGAATTCTTACTCCAAGCATGGTTTTATGTACTCAGAGAAGCTTGAATTGGTACACACAGATGTGTGGGGGCCATCAAAGGATTACAGTATAAATGGGTCAAGGTATTATGTGATTTATGTTGATGATGCTACTAGATGGATCACTATTTATGTGATTAAAGATAAGTCAGAAGTGTTTAATACATTTAAACACTATCATGCATATGCAGAAAGAATTACAGGACACAAGTTGAAAAGACTAAGGTCAGATGGAGGGGGAGAGTATTTCTCTAATGAGTTCAGTGATTATTTGTGGAATGCAGGTATAAAAAGGGAAGTTACTTGCAGGTACTCTCCTCAACAAAATGGTGTAGCAGAAAGGAGAAATAGAACACTTGTTGAGTTTGCAAGATCCATGATGAAGGAGAAAAATTGCCCTAATTATTTGTGGGCTGAGGCTGTGAATACAGCTACTTATTTGGTTAATAGATTACCATGTAAAGCCTTGCAGGGTATGACACCATATGAGGCTTGGTGGGGTAAGAGACCTACCTTGGATCATTGCAGAGTTTTTGGATGTGTGGCATATGCATATGTGCCATCACAATTAAGGCACAAGTTAGAGCCTAAAGCTGAAAAATATGTTTTCATTGGTTATGATGATAAGCAGATGGGCTATAGATTGTGGAGTCCATCTACAAAGCAATTCATGGTTTCTAAAGATGTGACATTTGATGAGCAGAGCACTTGGTATGCAGGTACAATTAATATCAATACAGGTAATGAAGAAGAAGTGAGCCAAAGGAAAGGTAAATCAAAGGTTCAGATATTTGATGAGCAAGAGAATAATGAAGTGCAGGTTGAAGTGGAAGAAATACCAAGATTTGATCCTGAATATGAAGAACCAGAAACCTCAAGAAGTGGAGAGCTTAGGAGGTCTACAAGGAACAGATGGCAACCTACAAGGTATAGCTATGATACTTCATTTTTGGCCACAAAAGATTATGCTTATATGATGAATACAGATGAAGACCCTTCTACATATGAAGAGGCAAGAGGTAAGGAAAAATGGGAGAAAGCTATGCAGGAAGAATGTGATGCATTGATGGAGAATCAAACATGGGATTTGGTTCCAAAACCAAACAGTCAGAAAATCATTGGATGCAAATGGGTTTACAAAACCAAGAGGTTTGCAGATGGAAGTGTGTCTAGATACAAAGCTAGACTTGTTGTCAAAGGGTTTGCTCAGACTTATGGTGTTGACTATGATGAGACTTATAGTCCTGTGGCAAAGATGACAACTATCAGGACACTTATAGCTATTGCTGCATGTAAAGGTTGGAAGTTATGTCAACTTGATGTGAAAAATGCTTTTCTGAATGGTTATATTTCAGATGATGTGTTCATGGAGCAACCTCAAGGGTTCAAAGATAAAAGGTATCCAGATCATGTGTGCAAGCTCAAGAGAGCTTTGTATGGCTTGAAGCAGGTCCCAAGGGCATGGAACTATAGACTTGTAAAGTTCTTGAAAGAACTTGGATTTCAGGTGTCTAAGGCAGATAGTAGCTTGCTTGTCAAAGCAAGTGATAATGGTTTCATATACATGTGCATATATGTTGATGATATAATCCTTACAGGTACAGATGAAGAAGGAATACAAAGACTCAAGAAGCAGATGGAAAAGGAATTCAAAATAAGTGACTTGGGAGACTTGTCATACTTCTTGGGCATGGAGATTACATATACTCAACATGGAGTATTTGTGACCCAAGAAAGGTATTTGAAGAACTTGTTAATCAAGTTTAAAATGGATGATTGCAGGGTAGCACCTACACCAATGGAGGTGAATCACAAATTGAGTAAGTTTGGTGGTGAAGAGTTCAAGGACATGAGACAATATCAGAGTCTGATTGGTAGTCTTATCTATGCTACTTTAACTAGACCTGATTTATCATATACAGTAGGGGTTTTGTCTCAATTCATGCATTGTCCTAGGAAAGAGCATTGGATTGCAGGTCAAAGAGTGTTGAGGTACATTAAGGGTACACTCAATGAAGGTTTGTATTATGGGTTTACCTCAGATACAAATATCAAAATCTATAGTGATGCAGATTGGGCAGGTAATCCAGATGATAGAAGATCTACTTTTGGATACATGTGTTATGTGGGAGATAAACTTATCTCATGGTGTTCCAAGAAGCAACATACAGTTGCTTTGTCTTCTACAGAAGCAGAATACAAAGGCATGGTTGAAGCTGCAAAGGAAGTGATTTGGCTCAAGACCTTAATAAAGAGTCTTGACATTGTGCATGGGATACCAATTATATATGGAGATAACATGAGTTCATTGTACAACTTAGCTGCTAATCCTGTTTTCCATGCCAGGACCAAACACATTGAGATTCAGTATCATTTTCTAAGAGAGAAAGTGATGGACAAGGAGATTGAAGTCATACATACTTCAACAAAAGATCAGATAGCTGATATGCTTACAAAGAGCTTGGATGGACCAAAGCTACAGAAGTTTAAAGACATGGCAGGTATAAAGAAGAAAGGAGAAACCTCAATTGATGATTGAGGGGGAGCTGTTGGTGCAGATCAATCACCAATTGAAGATTTGAAGTAAACAAGATGGATACATTCACAAGAATGAAGGACATGTACACATATGTACATTAGTTATGACATAAGTTACATATACTTATGCTTTGATAAAAGTTTGTACATAATTGCCTATAAATACTCTTAGAAAAATGTCGGGAAATGAGAGAAGACAATGAGAGACTATGTATGAGCATAGGAATAGAGAAATAAGTGATTGTAAAGGTTAGTAGATACATGAGAAGTGAAGGAAAGTCTCTCTCTCACTTTCAATTGTAGTCTTCTCCAGAAATGAAAGAAATATTGCGCCCGATCTTTTCGAGTCTGCTCCTTCTGTGGTAAATCATTTGTGAAATCCTTTTGAGGATATCTAAGTTGATAGTTGATGAGTTTGTGACCAAAATGTTAGAGTCTAATTGTAAACAGGTTAGGAGAATTATCTGTAGGAACATTCATATGTGTTGAGTGTTCACAGTTTCCTAAAACAGGCGCAGTTTTTGAGTCCAAAGAAATGAGTAGTGCTCGGTGCACAGTGTAAAGTTTTACACATGTGATAGCTCAAAATCTAAGTTGAGAGATAAGCTATCTACAGCCAAAAGGATTTGGTAAAACGGGTTCGACATTGTGAGAACCAAAGTTAAGAAGTTAGGGGTGTCAAATCGACTTCTCAGAAGTACAGATTTGGACATAGGTAACTTGTGAAGTTGATTTCTCAAGTTATACTAAACCTTTTGAAGAATTTTAACTTGGAGGAGGTGCGCAATCTCTAGGCGACACTCCATACAAAATTTCATAGAAAACTTTAAAGGTTTGATAAGTCAATGAGAAGAAATTGTGCAGCAGACTTTCTGTGTTTCATCTTCTTCACAGAATTTTTCAAGTTTTGATAAATTGGAGATTGGACCTCTAATTTGGTAAAGGTTTTGACTTACTCTTGATATAGAGGTGTTCTAAATTCAAGAGTAGGTTGTTCTTTTGGAGATTAACACTCTCCATCAGAAAGCAATGGCTGAATAGCATCTTCCACAAAGACAACATCACGGCTAACCAGAATGCGTTTAGTCTGTGGATGATACAGACGATAGCCTTTACTTTCAGAACTGTACCCAACAAAAATACATTTTACTGCCTTATCATCTAATTTTTTGCGATGTTGTTCAGGCACTAATGCATATGCCAAACAACCAAAACCACGCAGATGAGCAACAGATGGCTTGCGGTCATGCCAAGCCTCATATGGAGTGATAGACTGCAACGCTTTAGTGGGACACCTGTTCAGTACATATGATGCACACATGACAGCCTCAAGCCAGAAACTATGTGGTAAAGCCTGACTTTTGACCATGCACCTCGCCATCTCCATGAGTGACGTGTTCTTTCGTTCAGCAACTCCATTATGTTGAGGTGTATACGGCACTGTACATTGGTGTTTTATCCCACGTTGAGCCAGAAATGCATTAAAATCTGAAGACATATATTCCCCCCCTCGATCAGAACGGAGGGTGCCCATTTTACATGCTGACAGATTTTCAGCCAAAACCAAAAACTGTTTGAAGCACATGAACACTTCGGACTTTGCTTTGAGTGGATATACCCATGCATGCCTGGAAAAATCATCAATGAAAGTCACGAAGTAAAGGTAATTTCCAAAAGAGGGTGTCTGCATAGGACCACAGACATCACTATGTACAAGCTGCAATTTCTGTGTAGCCCGAACTGAACCATCTTTTGGAAAGGAAGAACACTGCATTTTGCCCAAAATACAGCCTTCACAAACATGTTTTCCAGGAGCCTCAAGTTTGGGCAAAGAGGACACCATTTCAGATTTCTGCAGGCGTAGCAAACTAGCAAAATTCAGATGACCAAAGCATGCATGCCAAAGCTTTGCATCTGACATAGCCTGAGAATCATGAACTGCACATGCCGAATCATTCACAGATCTTTCATAGTCTATGAGCTTATACAACCCACGACATAAGATGCCAGAAGAAATAATCACATCGCCATTTGAGAGATCATGGACTGTACACCTGTCATCAACGAATTTCACAACCAAGCCAATCTTGGCTAATGCAGAAACTGATAACAGGTTCTTTTTTATCCCTGGCACAAATAAAGCATTTGACAAAGTGAAAGAACTACCATCAGCAGTAGTCAGAATGATCTTACCAACTCCCATGACAGGATAAGAGGAGTTATTGGCGCATGTGACAGTATTCCCTGTAGGGGCAGGCTCGAGTGAAGAGAAGAAACTATGCTGCGAGGTAATATGTTTGGTCGCCCCACTGTCAAAGTACCAAACATCTGAGTCTACTGCAGACATGCACTGATCATGAGAAGATGGGTCAAAACTGTAGACAGTAGTAAACGCCCATTCTTCTTCGTGCATAAGATTTGCAGACTCTGTTTTTGGTGTAGAGGCCTCTGCAACAACCATTCCAGCCTCTTTCTTCTTTGCCTCTTTAGCAGCCAGTTTTGGACAGTTCTTTATAATATGATCATTTCCTTTACAGTACTTGCAGAACAATTTTTGCTTTTCTGATTTCTTCTCATCTTTATCCTGGTTCTTCGATTGTGCAGCATTTGCAGATTTTTGTTTACTAGTAGAAGAGCTCAATTTTCCTTTGCCCTTCTAACTAGCCAGGAAAGCTTGATCTGCAACACGCATAATGGACCTGTTCTGCCTGGACTGATCTTCATGCAACAGAACAGAGACTAATTCCTCAAATGACAAGGCATTCGAATTGCCTTTCATCATCAACCGAAGAGTAGAGGCAAAACTCTGATATGAATCAGGAAGACCATTCAAAACGGTCTGCACAAGTGAGCTATCTGGTATAACCTCATCAGCAGAAATCAATTGTTCCTTCAGGTCTTTGATCTTTGTAAGAAAACTGTCCATAGAATCATCTTCATTCATGTGCTCACTCTCCAACTGTTTTCGAAGGTAAGCAACACGAGCCTCATTCCCAGCCTGGTACAAAGTGGTAAGTGTATCCCAAGCATCCTTTGCTGTTTTGCAAGAGCGAATGTGAGGAATAATGGCACGTTTGATAGACAAAGCTATCAATGCATGTGCCTGGGCATCTCTGCCATCCCAACGAATATGCTCTGTAGTAGGTGCAACAAAAACAGCAGCACGAACAGGAATCTGTGGAATATCATCTTCGACACCATCTTCAGCAGCTCCAACACCTGTATTTGTAGTACCTGTAGCCGCAGGTGTAACAGGACGTCTTTCAACACCCTGCACAATGTTCCATAGTTCTTTTGCAACCAGTACATGTCACATCATATAAGCCCATAATGGGTAGTTGGTACCATCCAACTTATCCTCAACAGCCAACATACGGAATACATCACTGCTTTCAGCCATGGCCGGTGACTAAAATACCTTGATGCAAAAAATTGACTGTATCTCAAAAAGTTGAACGGAACTGCCCAGACGAGTTCTGCTAGACCTGTAGCAGACTTCGAGACGCTTAAACTGGCGAACAGAAACTGGTATATACCTTTGGCACAAAAGGACAAAATAGCCTGCACAAGCACTGTGATAGTGCGTTCGAAGGCCGAAACGAGCTCAGATCGCAATTTCGGCACCACAGAGCGAAGCCGTTTTGATCTCAGAAACACCCTGAGTATGCTCACCAAATTTCGTGCGAATCTGAGACTGCAAACGGAGGAGTGTCGACAGCGCCCTAGAAGAAGCAACGACCTGCTCTGATACCAATTGTTGGAGATAGACGTCTGCAGAAGCACGCGAACAGCACACGGAAGAAGAAGAAGCTTGGAGCACAAACACACAATACTAAATGTATTACTATAGAATGTACAAAGATAAGTAGTCCATTAGGGCAATAGGCGTATATACAAGCCAGGGGAAAAAAACCTCCTAAAGAGGGAAAAAAGTGCCCCGGCGGTCCTAGAGTGTTCACACACATCACTACCTAAATATATCAACAACACAATGCCGGTCAGCAAAAACTCACATTGGTTCAGTGATGTGGCCGGGTCTCTGGGTGAAGGCACTTACATGTGGGAGGCCGAGATAGAGTTCAACGGGTGATGGGGCAGATATCATTTTTTCACCAGGGAATTTGAGAGGCTTCAAAATGATGAAGGTCTGAAACCCATCTGGAAGAAGGCTGGACTATACGACTACTTCAAGGCTCAGTTACCCAAACCAGACTTTCTACGATGTTCCTATTTAATTAGCACTCTGACCCCTAGTAAAGAGAAAAAGGGATATAGTACCTTCGTTCTACCATCACTTACCAGAGGTAATGAATTAAAGTGTTTCAAACTGACGAACAATTTGGTGAGGGAAGCGCTTGACATGAAAGGCATGCATATCCCCACCGAAAAAGAGACGATGGTCCCGGATAACATGAAGAACAGGAACCTCACTAAGCTCAAAGACATGGTGGCAATGACACCCACAATCGCCATTCACTTGCGAATGGTCATGCAACATTTCGCGTTCCTAGCTCAAGAGCGGTTCACAATGCCACCCAAGAAAATATGGTTCATTCTATATTTAGCAGATGCCTTCAATTTGACAATCAACATGCCGCATTGGATTATCGACCAAATCCACTTGGCACATCAATGGTGGTATAAAAAGCAAAAGTCGGTACTGTATGGATGTTGTGCCCTCACCAGGATTGTGTATAGATGTTTGGCTTATGATGTGCCAGTTCAAAGGGCATTAATTTGGACCAGGGTACAGGAATTTCAACGTAGACTATCAACCGCAGGGCCTCCATCAAAGAAAATGAGAGGCGCAGTTCAGATGCCATGTGCACAAGCCCGCGGTGCGACACTAACACCAGAGATAACTCCATGACTTCTGAGGCATGTACAACCCTTCACTATTAGATTACCAAGACACAGCACTGATGGACCGAATCTGGTGTTTCCTCCTATACCAACCGACCTAGAGTTTCCTCACGGCTTCACATTAGAAGACCTAACTGATGAGGAGGTAGCCAGAATAATCGAGGCTGTAAACGCGAAAGTCGAGGCAGAGCGAGCTAGTGGGCAACAAACTGCTACAGACCAACCCCATCCTAGACAACCAGAGGTAGTTGAAGTGGATGAAGAAGAAGAAGAACAAGAGGAGAAACGAGGAGGACAAACAGAGGAAGAAGAGCAGGAATATGAACAAGAAGTTCTACAGGAACTTGAGGGTGCCCCTGCTTATACAAAGGAATTGAAAAAGTTATATGATACCATCAACAGAGTTCAAGAACAGCACAAACTGTCCCTGGCAGCAGGAAAAGCCCTCATGAACCAAATCCTTGAAGAGGAAGGTGTGGACGAGCAATACCGAGCAACCTTGGATATGATTTCTGATGCGTTGGGGGTACCTGAGACAGTGCATACAGCTCTTGCACACTCGAGAAGATCGGAGCGACGATATGGTAGATGCCCCCCTCGATCAGGAAAACAAATGAATATCTTAGTATTAGAACCACAGGGCACCACATCCACAACCACGAGCACAGCTCATATCATTCAGGAAACTGAGGAAGCCCATACATCTAGTGCACCCCCATCACCCCCTTTACCACCCCTACCTCCAACTCCACCAACTTCACCTCCCACTACCAGTGTAACCACTACTGTCACCGCCTCAGAGTCCACTGCCCATACCGAAGCACAGACTCTTAGTCAATCCACACAACCCACACACCCTATCACCACCTCACTTGTATACACTACCACTGACACTGTAATTCTAACTGCAGCCACGGAAAACCCCGTTCCCCCGATCACACTTCCTAGCGGTTCATATTCACAACTACACACACCACTTTACACTTTCACCACCATCACCGCACCCACAATTCCCATGTTCACAATCACTCCCACGACTGCATCCACTTTTGACCTCATGGACATATCACCCACCTCCGCACCTCTCCCTCCCCCCATACGTCCACAATCTCCCATTCCCACACAACTTCACCCTTTTCGAGCACAGCATACACGCTCCCATTCCCCTTTCCCTTCCCTTCTGCATTCAACACCTTTCCTGCATCCACTCCCATTAATAATGTATTTAATAACATGTACCAGTGTATGTCTCAGCTGCAACAGCATTATCAGCACCTAGATGCTCAGCATACAAGTCTGTTCAGAAGCCATGAAACATTACAAGGACGACTCATTGACTTAGAGAAGGAAAAGCGGCTACTACAACAACAGTATGTCACTTTACAAGAACAACATGAACAGTTAGTGGCCAATCCACCCCAGTCAGATGTGGAAGAAAAACAACAACTTGATGATCTGCTACACTCCCAGATAACAGAGAACCTCAAACTTCAACGCAACCTGGCCCTATTACAAAAATACATGTCTACAGCACTCGAGGAAAATAAGCGACTACAGAGACAGAACAAAGAAAACTTGGAAGCAGCAATGGAGGGTTCACCAAATCGACCCAGAGAAATTCAAGGCTATCCCATCTGAAAATATGCAAATCGTCTTGGAAACCCATGCCGACCTCCTCGAAGCCCACGCAGCATTAGAAGGAGAAAGAGATGACTTATTAAAGCAACTAGCAACCCAACACGAGTCACCAAGCAAAGTCACAACTGAAGCCAACACATCTGAAGAAGTTGCAAAACTCAGAGCAGAATTAGAAGAACTATGAAATAGAGTTCTACAATACGAGCGTCAACCCTCTCCCCTGGTGGAACCAGAACCTGAAGACTTAGTGCCAATTCAAGTGGAGGAGATCTTTGAAGACCCATACGTTCCCATGCCAACACCCGAAGGTAAGCAAACAGAAGAAGGAATGGACACGATTGAGATCGAAGTGCCTGAATGGATGCAAAGGTTGGAAAAGGTTGCTACAACCCATGATGAGAGAGTTGCAGTTCAGATAGCGTCTATGTCACGGTTGGAAGAAGTCGTCATAAAATCGGATTACTTTAGAAACCTCTCCCATCATAGGTGGATTGGCACGTCTGATGATCTATATGTTCCATTCTGTGTATTAATGGCAGATTACAATGCTGAAATCAAGCAACACACAACAAAAGAACCAACCTCGGCGACACAGTTTGCACCGGATGATATCCCTGCAAGTGCCAAGCAAGGGAATATACATCAACCTACTTGGAGGATCTGCCTGCTTGAAACCTACCCTGAGATAGTACGCACGTGGAATAACATGCCTCTATATATCAAATATAATCCCTGCTACTGCCCTGTCTTTCGAAGAAGTTCTTGGCCGGAGTACACAAAAACAGTTTTGACGGTTAAAGGATGTGAAAAGTGGTTAAATTATGTGTACCTAGCACCTCCTAATGGCCAACCCACAGTCAACTACATGATTTCAACCATCCGACACTGGGCAGTCCGGTTCAAGAATGTCCCAGATGTCATGGCACAGATGTGCCTAAAAATTTTTGAGCTCATGCTGATTACATTCAGGACATTTAAGAACATCAAAGAACCTCATCTTTCGGCTATTGGATTTAATGAAGGGAATCAAGACCTTGTCTATGACATGAGCACCACGCCCTCCATTAACGTCATCTATGCCTGGCATGCCCGTATAAAGTATCTACCTGCTTGCTTCAAACAGACGTTTGAAGAAATGTTTATCACGGGGTTCTGGGAATATCATTCAGAGATATTCATTCCCAGACCATCTCATCTATTACAGTTATTTGTCGTGGAACAAGCTCTCCATTCAGAAAAGCTACGTATACCACATCCAGAGGTTCTCGGACCTGTAGATTGGGATGCTCTACTCACTGACTTGGTCAAAGGTTTGAGAATTGCGGAACATCATTTAGCAAAAGACGTTGTGGAGTACTACATCCAACGACCCACCCAACAAGGGTCTGTCAGGGACGACAGATGCGAGAGGGGGGGGGGGGGTGTTAGCAGTAGTCAAGGAACTGAAGGACTAACAAGACAAGGAAGCCAACAAAGGGAGTCGTGTTGGAGAAACACTCACTAATTGGACATATATTTGAAGGTCAAATCTTAGGAAGAAAACCCCATGCCTATGTGAAGGGACAAATTCACAAGTGTATCATATTTGTAAAGTTAGTTCACTTTAGTTCTAGAAGTTTTTTAAAAGTCACGGGAATGAGAAAATCTATATAAGTTAGTTTGTATTAACTGACGCGGAGAGAGAGAAGAAGTGGAAGAGAGTGATAGAAAGAGAGAAGGAGTTCATTTTATACGACTGAGTATAGTCGGGCTTCTCTGAGTGAGAAAGCATTTGTAAAACTTCTGAGTTTTCATAGCTATGAGAAAGAACTGAGTAAAGTTCTGTGTATGAGTCTCTCTCCATCATCTCTAGTGTTTGTCTTCTGTGTAATGATTTGAAATTTTGAAGTTTTTCAAGCAAGTGGATGCCTGGTATCGAATGTATGTTGAAAGGTTGAGTTTTATGCGAGAAGTCGATGCCTGGCATTGAATCCTAGCTGATAAGTCCTTATCTTCATATCTGACTTTTATCTACTGATGAAGCTTCTTAAAATCATGAGGTTTGTGGAGCAACTCGATGCCTGGCATCGAGTTTCAGCATAAAGTCGATGTCTGGCATCGACTTCTAGCATACAAGTGGTCTTCTTCATGTGTGTGTAAAAGAGGCAATTTTTGGTGCAGAAAAAGAGGTTAAAAAAGCTCAAAGTCGATGCCCGGCATCGACCTTGGCTGAAATTCGATGCTAGGCATCGAATTTTTATTTTTGGACACCGAAATTTACTAAAGAAAGCAAGATTTCTTGTTTTAGCAAGTCATACAGGGTCATCTTGTGAAGGTCATAACTTGAGTTCTAGAGATTCATTTCAGGCATATGATAGCTTGTTGGAAAGCTCTACTCTTCTAGTCTCTGCATATAAAATATCTTGGAAAAATAATATTTGAGCTAGGAGAAATTAGCAAAATACTGAAGGTATGTCATTTCGGTGACTAGGAATTTCTGTAGAAGCAAAGTTCTCACTTTAGGCTATCATTTCTCAAAGTTTGGAGTGGAAATGAGTTAATGGTGACCATAGAGGTGTTCTACTGTCACATTAATTCATTTCTTGTGGTGTTTCATGCATCAACAAGTGGTATCAGAAGAAAGGTCCTAAAGAGCAGAAGGCGGCAAAGGTACGAGAAGTTTTGGAAAGTTTTCCATTAAAGTTTGAAAGGTGAAGCATTTGAAGACACAAGGCATCAAAAGATTACTTTTGAAGTATCCTCATACACAAAGAGCTTCAAAAGGTATTATCCTTTAACTTTTAAGCTCACAGGTTGCAGCAGAAGGGAAGGAGTATGGCAGATCATATCTCCATTGACAAACTGGACAGAGATAATTACCCCGCATGGGTAATGAGAATGGAAGCCTTACTTTTGAGTAAGGATCTCATGGTATATGTAATAGGTGAAGAAGAGAAGCCAGTATTTGAAGATGAAAGCCAACCAAAGAAAGAAGAACTTGATGCTTTAAAGCATTGGCAGAAGAAGGATGCAAGTGCAAAAGCTTACATCTACAATACAATCTCTGATCATTTGCTACCACACATCAGAGGATTGGAATGATCTGAAGATATATGGAATGCATTGGAGTATCATTTCCAAAGTACTACAAAAGCAAGGAAAGCAAGTCTATGGTCAGAGTTTACAACATTCAAGAAGAAGCCAAGTCAAAGTATTAGTGACTATGTCACTACGATGAAGGATCTAGCAGATAGTCTTGGATCCATAGATGAAGATGTTGAAGATCACAGATTGATTGCTCAGCTACTTGCAGGTTTGAGAGGGGATGAAAGGTGGAAACCTTTTGTCTTATCAACAGAACTTTCATAAATCATTATGTTCCAGATTTGAACCAGTTGCTTGGTTTGATGCTCACATATGAGCAAGACTTGAAGGGAGATGGAGATAAAGGACAAAGTTATGCAATGTACATGAAGAACAAGAAGAAAGGAGATAAAGGTAAAGCAAAGGATGAAGAGGAGTCTAGTTCTCAGGTTTATTATGCAAGAGGTAAAGGCACTGGTAGAGGAAGAGCAAGAGGCTTTGGAAGAGGAAGAGGTAATCAGAATAACAACAAGAAGGCTTACTGGATCTGTGGATTGAGTAATCATTTGGCTCATGACTGTTGGCACAACCAACAAGGATCAAACCAGAATCAAAACAACAATAGCAGAGGTCGAGGTGGAAGATATCAAAGTAATTTTCAAAGAGGTAGACAAAGTCAAAGAGGAGGCTATGGTAGAGGTGGAGGAAGAAGTTGGGGATAGAATCAATCTTACAACACCACCTACTATAACTATGCAAATGACACACAGAATGAAAGTCATACATCATTGATGATGAATTCAATCAGCACATCAGATAAAGAAGATCTAAAGGTATTTTACATTGACTCTGGATGTTCTAATCATTTGTCAGGAAACATAGAATTGATGTCAGAATTGGAAAAAGGCATTTCTAGTCATACTGTTCAAACAGGTGATAATACAAGACATAGTGTACATTCAATTGGAAAAGTGAAATGCAAGAGTGGAGCAGATTTGCTAACCAATGTTTTGTATGTTCCTACAATACCTAAAAACTTGATTAGTGTGGGACAGATTTGTATTGTTTTCAAGTCAGGTTTACAAATGAAGGATTATTTGTTGAAGATCCAGATAATGGATATAATCAGATTGTCTCTGGTAAGAAAGAAGGTAGACTCTTTACTTTAAGAGTACAAGGGAACATTGGTCAAGCTTTGCTTAGACATGGTGAAGGAGTGATTACAGAACTTGATCTCTGGCATAAGAGATTAGGTCATTTCAATGAAAGAGGAATTAAAGCTATGGTTGCTAATCAGTCTGTACTAGGACTACCAAATGTGCAAAGTCAACATATGGTTTATAAATGTGAAGCATGTTAAATGGGTAAAGCACACAGGTTACCATTTCAAAAGAAAGGATTCAAACATGATGGGTTACTAGAGCTCATTCATACAGATGTATGGGGACCAACAAAAGAAGGATCTATAAGTGGCTCAAGGTATTATGTTCTTTTCATTGATGATGCTACAAGATGGATAACATTATATGTTTTGAAGGAAAGATCAGAAGTGTTTGGAGCCTTCAAGCATTTTCATGCATATGCAGAGAGAGTCACATGTCAAAAGCTTAAGAGACTGAGGTCTGATGGAGGGGGAGAATACTTCTCCCAAGAGTTCAATGATTATCTTTGGAATGCAAGTATTAAGAGAGAAATAACCTGCAGGTATACACCACAACAAAATGGTGTAGCAGAAAGAAGGAACAGGACTTTGGTTGAGTTTGCTAGAGCTATGCTAAAGGACAAGAATTGTCCAAATTATCTTTGGGTTGAGGCTGTAAATACAGCCACATATCTTCTGAATAGATTACCATGTGCAGCTCTGAATGGAATGACTCCATATGAATCTTGGTGGGGTAAGAAACCAACACTAGATCATTGTAGAGTGTTTGGATCAATTGCATATGCTTTTGTGCCATCACAGCTTAGGCATAAACTTGAACCAAAGGCAGAAAAATATGTGTTCATTGGTTATGATGAAAAGCAGATGGGTTACAAGTTGTGGAATCCTCTAACAAAACAATTTCTTGTTTCTAGAGATGTTACATTTGATGAACAGAAAAGTTGGTATGCAGATCAAAGTCATACAGCTGAAGAATTTGAAGAAGAGGTAAGAAGATGTGAGAAAGGAAAATCAATTGTGCAGGTAAATAGAGATGAAGACTATATGCAAGCAAGTACATCCAGAAGTGGATTAACAAGAAGGAATGAAGAAGCTCCTATATTTGATGAAGAGGTGTATCCAGATACTTATGAAGAATCTGAACCAAGAAGGTCAAGCAGGACTAGAAGACAACCAAAAAGGTATTCTTATGATACTTCTTACATAACTCAGAAGAACTATGCATATATGGTCAAAGATGATGAAAAACCTCAGAACTATGATGAAGCTAAAGGTAAGAAGCAATGAAGGAAGAGTTCAATGCACTGGAGGAGAACAAGACATGGGAACTTGTTCCTAAACCAAATGGTAAGAAATTAATTGGAAATAAATGGGTTTATAAAGTGAAGAAGCTTGCAGATGGAAGTATAACCAGATACAAAGCTAGACTGGTGGTGAAAGGCTATGCCCAAACCTATGGCATAGATTATGATGAGACATTCAGTCCTGTAGCTAAGATGTCAACTATAAGGACAATCATTGCTATTGCAGCTTCAAAAGGATGGACTCTAAGTCAATTGGATATAAAGAATGCATTCTTGAATGGATACATATCAGATGAGGTATACATGGAACAACCTCAAGGGTTTATAGATTCCAGGTATCCAAATTTTGTTTGCAGGTTGAGAAGAGCATTGTATGGATTGAAGCAAGCTCCAAGAGCTTGGAACTATAGACTGGTGAAGTATCTCAATGATCTTGGATATCAAAGTTCAAAAGCAGATTCAAGTCTACTTATCAAAAGAACATAGGAAGGTACAATCTACATTTGTATTTATGTAGATGACATTATAATCACAGGTACTTCAGATGAAGGAATCAAGGAGGTAAAGAGATTACTTGAGAAAGAGTTCAAGATCAGTAACCTAGGAAAGTTGTCATACTTTCTTGGAATGGAAGTCACTTATACAGATCATGGCATATTTGTGTCACAAGAAAGGTATCTTCTGAATCTATTGAAGAAGTTTGATATGGAAAATTGCAGAGAAGCTTCAACTCCACTTGAAGTTAATCACAAACTCAGTAAATATAATGGTGCAGAATACAAAGATATGAGGAAGTATCAATCTCTTGTGGGTAGTTTGATTTATGCTACACTAACAAGACCTGATCTTAGTTATGCAGTGGGAGTCTTGTCACAATTCATGCATTGTCCAAAGGACCCACATTGGATTGCAGGTCAAAGAGTTCTCAGATATATCAAAGGAACTATAAAGGAAGGATTATATTATCCTTTTACATCAGATTTGAAGTTGAGAGCCTATAGTGACTCAGACTAGGGAGGTAATCAAGATGACAGAAGATCAACTCATGGCTACATGATATATATTGGTGATAAGCTTGTAAGTTGGTGTTCAAAGAAACAACATACAGTAGCATTATCATCAACTAAAGCAGAGTACAAAGGACTTGTGGACGCAGCTAAGGAGGTCATATGGATGCAGACATTGTTCAAAAGCTTGGGCATTGATCAAGGTACACCTACAATACATGGAGATAATATGAGTTCACTTTATCTTGCAACAAATCCAGTTTTTCATGCAAGGACAAAGCACATAGAGATACAGTATCATTTTCTCAAAGAAAAGGTAATGGAGAAGGAGATTGAAGTGGAGTACATTTCTACTAAAGATCAGATAGCAGACATAATGACAAAGAGCTTGGATGGTGTGAAGACCAGTAGATTCAAAAGCATGGCAAGAGTAAAAGAAAAGAAGATGATATGAAGAAACAGGGAATTTCAATTAGTGATTGAGGGGGAGCTGTTGGAGAAACACTCACTAATTGGACATATATTTGAAGTTCAAATCTTAGGAAGAAAACCCCATGCCTATGTGAAGGGACAAATTCACAAGTGTATCATATTTGTAAAGTTAGTTCACTTTAGTTCTAGAAGTTTTTTAAAAGTCACGGGAATGAGAAAATCTATATAAGTTAGTTTGTATTAACTGACGCGGAGAGAGAGAAGAAGTGGAAGAGAGTGATAGAAAGAGAGAAGGAGTTCATTTTATACGACTGTGTATAGTGGGGCTTCTCTGAGTGAGAAAGCATCTGTAAAACTTCTAAGTTTTCATAGCTATGAGAAAGAACTGAGTAAAGTTCTGTGTATGAGTCTCTCTCCATCATCTCCAGTGTTTGTCTTTTGTGTAATGATTTGAAAGGTTGAAGTTTTTCAAGCAAGTGGATGCCTGGTATCGAATGTATGTTGAAAGGTTGAGTTTTATGCGAGAAGTCGATGCCTGGCATCGAATCCTAGCTGATAAGTCCTTATCTTCATATCTGACTTTTATCTACTGATGAAGCTTCTTAAAATCATGAGGTTTGTGGAGCAACTCGATACCTAGCATCGAGTTTCAGCATAAAGTCGATGCCTGGCATCGACTTCTAGCATACAAGTGGTCTTCTTCATGTGTGTGTAAAAGAGGCAATTTCTGGTGCAGAAAAAGAGGCTAAAAAAGCTCAAAGTTGATGCCCGGCATCGAGCTTGGCTGAAATTCGATGCTAGGCATCGAATTTTTATTTTTGGACACCGAAATTTACTAAAGAAAGCAAGATTTCTTGTTTTAGCAAGTCATACAGGGTCATCTTGTGAAGGCCATAACTTGAGTTCTAGAGATTCGTTTCAGGCATATGATAGCTTGTTGGAAAGCTCTACTCTTCTAGTTTCAGCCTATAAAATATATTGGAGAAATAATATTTGAGCTAGGAGAAATTAGCAAAATACTGAAGGTATGTCATTTCGGTGACTAGGAATTTCTGTAGAAGCAAAGTTCTCACTTTAGGCTATCATTTCTCAAAGTTTGGAGTGGCAATGAGTTAATGGTGACCATAGAGGTGTTCTAGTGTCACATTAATTCATTTCTTGTGGTGTGTCATACATCAACAAGTCGGAGCGAAGAGAAGGTACAAGCAGACAGAGTAGTCAAAGAAGATCGGGCAAGTAGGCCCTTATTTTTTCAAGAAGCTAAAGCATATCAAAGACGTGGACACATAAGGAGAAGGAGCAAGTAGGGAGCTCGAAGATGTGTATGTCAAATCGTTAGAGGAAATCCCTACAAAAATAGTGATTTGCATCACTAAAAGCCATTGTAAATACCATTTCATATTTTTGTAGCTCCATTTTGTGCAAGCCAAGGAGTCCTTGAGCTTGAGGAGCATTAGAAGTAGCTACCTACCAGTTTTCATAATTTTTAGACTCCATTTGAGCCTTCAAATGGGACCTAGAACCTAATTTTTAACTAGGCCAGACACTAGGTCTGGACACGACCAAAACCTAGTCAAAAACTATAAATAGAGCTAGAGAGTTCATTTTTGAGGTTAGCTTGTAATTGATTTGAAGTTCTATGAGCATTTTGGAAGTAATCTAAAGAACTCCATTGCTTCTCTCTCTTTGTCTTACCTTGTGTGTGCGTGTGTGTATGTGTGTGCATGTTGGTGTGCTTCTCACTCACGCACTTGTGCCTTCACTTGCTCGAGGTCATCATACCATCCTCACGTCTTCCCGGATTGACATTAAAAGAGGTGCTACTCATCACTGAGCTACAATCGGTAATCAAGTAAACATGATCTATACATCCAAGAATGTCTTTTCGAAGCTAAGAAGCAGTGGAACCATAAAAAGTTCTTGAACAGAAGTGTCACTTTGACAATACTTATCTATCATGCATTAGGTATTCGGGAACATTTCAAAGAGATGCCCTCATCTTCGGAGATGGCTAAGTATGCTAAGTTAGCCATGATCCCAAGAAAGAAAA
Source organism: Ceratopteris richardii (assembly GCA_020310875.1). Lineage (NCBI taxonomy): Eukaryota > Viridiplantae > Streptophyta > Polypodiopsida > Polypodiales > Pteridaceae > Ceratopteris > Ceratopteris richardii. The sequence goes on from CM035411.1 coordinate 13,609,864, forward strand.
AGGGAGTAAAAGTAGTGGAAGAAGTTGAGACGAGCTCACAACCGAGCATGAGAGGCACCAAAAGACTACGAGAAATGATGAAGGTAGAAGAAGCTCTCCCAGCTTCAAAAAGGATACATGTACTTCCAAGGACAAAGATAGGAGACAATACGCCCATCAAAGAAGAGGAACTAACCCAAGCAATGGAAGCAACTCATCAATACATGGAAGGTCAGGGTACAAGGGCATCATTACCAATAGACTTATAAAGACACTGAGAAAAGGAAGAGGCTAGCTAAAGTTCATCGATACAGAGAGTTGGGATTGACCAACTCTAGCTCATCTTCTGATACACAGAGAGAATCAAAACCATTTATGATGAATGTAGACATTAAAAGTGATTCAAAAGATGATGGGGATTGGGAGGAAATGAACCAAGTCCCAGATGACTTTGGAGTGGAAGGTACAACGGTATCAAAATACTGATACTATCAAGGACACAACAAGGCAAGAATCACCTAAAGAGGGAATTCATGTATTCAAAATGAATGAAACGATGAGCATTCAAATCACAGAGACTCACTTAAATGGAGAAGCTCCAATAAAGAGACCAAAAGAAGAGAAAGAACAGGAGGAAGCGGAGAAACCCGATCCATGCACGCCAATTAGGGTGGTAGAGAAACCTTCTAATTTTGATGTTACCTTTCAAGGAAGCGCTACAAAGTCAATCACAAACAAGGAAGAGGAAAACGTGAGAGCAATGCTCCTTCAAATAAGACAACCGCACAACAAAACTATACATGTGGATCAAGACAAGGATGTTCGAATAGGGAAGAACCAAGTATCCCCAAAACATGGTTGAATGTGGATGTAGCTCAATTAAAGTCCGTAGTAAAGCAAATGATACAAACGGCTATGGACAATCAACAACAAATGCCTGAAGCTGATGCAGAATATGACAAAGCTATGAGAGCGAGAAGCCAATTCCATGTAATGAGCGAAAAGTTGTCTGCGCAATTAATTCAAGTTCAAAAGACACTCTCGGACAAGGAAGTAGAAGCTCAAGAAGCCAAGGACAAATGCACCATGCTAGCAACGGAGAACCAGCAGCTCTGAAATCAACTTAAAGAGCTACAAAGCAAATTTGAAGCTGGTGATGCAGAGAAGGCAAAAATGAATGTCAGAAGTAAGCTGCTTGAATCTCAAATCAAACTATATATGGAGGAAGTAGACAATTTAAGGAATAGAAATAAAGAACTTATGAATGCCATACTATGCAACCAACCCATAGAAGCACCAGAAACGACCACAAGCGACAGAAAGGTATTGGAAGATCAACTTGTGAAGTATGTTGACCAGCTGAAACAAGAGCAAGCTATCATAGAGGAATGGGAAAAGAGATATATGCACGACACTAATGAACTTAGGAAAAAATGGAAGATGATAGAAAATAAATTCATTGAACAATGCAATGAAGACGCTAATCAATTGGATGCCATAAGAGAAGAACTCCTAAAGAACAAGGAAACAATCACATGAGCCAACGATGAAATCAAAGAAAAGGATGAACTAATGGCAAAATTAAACTCTCAAATAGAACAACAGGTAACAACGAGGAAACCAGTAGTTCCAAGCTCCACCAAATAGTGAAAGACATAATCGGGCTATTGCATAACTAAGCCAAAATGAGCGGGCACTATTGGTGTCCCAGCTTACGAAACAATTTGAAGAACAAGTGGTCAAGGTAATGAAAGAGGCAAAGATTGAAAGCAAGAGCTTGGAACAGATTTTGAAGCCATTCAATATCCCTTATGGATTATTAAAAGAAGAGACACGCCAATATATAAAGATGACCACCAATAAAGAACCAGATAGCGATCTGCAATTCAACATGAAGGCATTCACATATACACAAGAGGAATTTTATAAGGCAGATCCTATCTGGAGACGCAAGTTTTTGGAAAAGAATCCTATGTTATGGGTACACTGGGAACCGGCACCATACGTGCTTCAAATTAATCCATCTTTTCGCCCAATACCTAGAAGACGATCTTGGATGCAATTTTGGGAAGCACGGTGCCAAGGTAGCCTAAATAATACATGGCTAAACTATCGGCTATTACCTAGTCCACCACGTAACTACTTATCGACAAAAGAATATGGTGAAGACCATCGAGTTTTGGATCTCTAGATATGCCACAGTACCGGATTTAGCCATTAAAATGACAAACAAAATTTTGAGTATGCTACTTACAGTATTGAAGGTGTTTCAACACGTGCAATATACCTTTTTGAACTTCATTAGAATTAACCAGGGAGCAGATGCCCTAGTTTTTTATCTATCTACTACACCTAGTCGCTTAACGCTCATGGCAATATACTCGAGACTTATGTTTCTGTCAAGTCCATGTATGCAAACATTCGAAGAAACATTCTTTACAGGGTTTTTTGAAATGGATTTGGAAATCTTTGACAGAATGTCTTCCAACTTAAATGCACGACTGGTAGCCTATGAACTAAGTTTTTTTGCAGACCATAAACAGGCACCGGATGATGGAGTAAAGTTAAACCAATGGAAGGAACTGATGATATGTCAAGCAAATTTGCTTAATCATAGAGAGCAGAAAGTGATTCAAACATACTCACGCCATCGGACATTAAAGCCTGTCGGGGACGATAGAGTTCAAGAGGGGTGGTGTTGAGGGAGAGTCAAGCAAAAAGAAAAGACGAAGAAGATCAAGGTAGAAGCTTCATTAAATAGATATATCTGAAGACATATCTGAAGCCCCCCAAGGGCACACAACATCCATCTCTGCACAGAGCCCTAGAGGGGCACACAACAGTGGGAAGTACGCAACAGGCAAGGGTGGATCAAGGCCAACAATTATCTATGAAGAAGTTGTTGGAGTTAGACGTCTGCGGAAGCACGCAAACTGCACAAGGAAGAAGAAGAAGCTTGGAGCACAACACACAATACTGAATGTATTACTAGGAAATGTACAAAGATAAGTAGCCCATTTAGGGTTATAGGCGTATATACAAAACGGGGGAAAAAACCTCCTAAAGAGGGAAAAAAGTGCCCCGGCTGTCCTAGTGTATTCACACACATCACTACCTAAATATATCAACAAATCCCCCCTGGGAGTGATGCGGTGAACAAGGAGCTAGCACTCATGTATAAGGAAGTGCCAAGCTATGTGGAAATCACTCCACAAAAGGAAGTAAGCCCAAAGCTTTGCGAAAAGCTTCAAACTTCTCCCTAGGCAGAGCCTTTGTGAAAAGGTCTGCAATGTTCTCCTACGTGGGTGCATATGCCAAGCTGATCTCCCCAGGACAGAACCTCTCCCCGACATAGTGATAATGCACCTCAATGTGCTTAGTGCGAGCATGGAACACAGGGTTTCTTGCAACTGCCAATGCGCTCTGACTATCAGTAAAGATGGTGGTGGCAGAAGTCTGACCAACACCCAAATCAGCCATAAGGCGTCTTTGTGAAGTGGAAGCTGCCCTATACTCAGCCTCACAACTGGAAGTGGCCACAGTAGGCTTCTTCTTGCTCAACCAAGATATACATGAGCTACCAAGCATGAAGCAAAAGCCACTAGTGGACACACGAGTGTCATAGCAACCAGCCCAATCAGAGTCAAAAAAAGCATGCAAATCTGGCGGCAGTGATCCCCCCTTGAGATAAAACAACCCAAGTAGCCGAGTACCACTCAAATAGCGAAAGATGCGCTTAACTTCCTGCCAATGCTTGACTCCTCGGCAATGCATAAACCTGCTCATCTGTGAGACAGCAAACTGA